>JAPXFQ010000689.1:2820000-4020000 GCA_028564705.1 Apricaphanius iberus
CTTTAATACGTTTCCTGAATCTGATCACCAAACCTACCAACCAGAGTTTCAACAATAGACTAAACAAAACACTGAATGCTGTCTAGATATCAATGAGACAAGGAACTAATATTTGTCTGTCTCTCTTCTCCATCAGGACTACACCATCACCATGTATTTCCAGCAGTCCTGGAGAGATAAGCGTCTTTCCTACACAGGCATTCCCCTAAACCTTACCCTGGATAACCGGGTAGCTGACCAGCTTTGGGTTCCTGACACCTACTTTATCAATGACAAGAAGTCTTTTGTCCATGGGGTGACTGTCAAGAACAGGATGATCAGACTCCACCCGGATGGGACTGTGCTCTATGGTCTCAGGTAACTCAAAACCTTAAAGGGTTTTTAAACTGTAACTTTATTATTTTGAATATTTCTTTGGTCCTCTAAGCCACTCTGCAACATTAAAAACTGTTTTTGACAGCAACCAATCTGCATATTTTTGCTAGTTACAGTCAGGTCCATAAATATTGGGACATCGACACAATGCTAACATTTTTGGCTCTATACACCACCACAATGGATATCAAATGAAACGAACAAGATGTGCTTTAACTGCAGACTGTCAGCTTTTATTTGAGGGTATTTACATCCAAATCAGGTGAACGGTGTAGGAATTACAACAATTTGCATATGTGCTTCCCACTTGTTAAGGGACCAAAAGTAATGGGAACCCCCTTCACAACAGTTGGCCAGATCAAGAACACTCTCCAGGAGGTAGGTGTATCTTTGTCAACAATTAAGAGAAGACTCCACTAGTGTGGATACAGAGGGTTCACCACAAGATGTAAACCATTGGTGAACCCCAAAAACAGGAAGGCCAGATTAGAGTTTGCCAAACAACATCTAAAAAAGCCTTCACAGTTCTGGAACAACATCCTATGGACAGATGAGACCAAGATCAACTTGTACCAGAGTGATGGGAAGAGAAGAGTATGGAGACGGAAAGGAACTGCTCATGATCTTAAGCATACCACCTCATCAGTGAAGCATGGTGCTGGAAGTGTCATGGCATGGGCATGTATGGCTGTGAGTGGAACTGGTTCTTTTGTATTTATTGATGATGTGACTTCTGAAAAAAGCAGCAAGATGAATTCTGAAGTGTTCCGGGCAATATTATCAGAATCAGAATCAGAATCAGAATCAGAATCAGTTTATTGGCCAAGTATGTCACATACAAGGAATTTGACTCCGGCAAACTTTTTCCTCCAGTACAGAACTTGAATAAGTGAAATAAAAAAGAAAAAAAAAAGAAAAATAAGAACAAAAATAAGTAAAAATACAAATAAATATCAGATCGTAAATAATAAAGGATAATATATACACCAAGCCGGGGTTATTTTACAGTGAGTATGTACAGAAGTGCAGAGTTATAGTTTATTGTTATGTGAGTGCACTCACACACTGTGTCTAGACAGAGTTCGTCAGAGCGACAGCCTGGGGGAAAAAACTGTTTTTGTGTCGGGTGGTTTTGGCGTACAACGCTCTGTAACGCCGACCTGAGGGGAGGAGCCTAAACAGATTGTGGCCAGGGTGTGAGGGGTCAGTGGTGATTTTCCTGGCCCGCTCATCTGCTATCTGCTCATATTCAGCCAAATGCCTCATAATTTATTGGACAGCGCTTCACAGTGCAGATGGACAATGACCCAAATCATACTGCAAAGCAACCAAAGAGTTTTTGATGGGAAAGAAGTGGACTGTTTTGCAATGGCCAAGTCAATCACCTGACTTGAATCCGATTGAGCATGCATTTCACTTGCTGAAGACAAAACTGAAGGGAAAATGCCCCAGGAACAAGCAGGAACTGAAGACTGTTGCAGTAGAGTCCTGGCAGATCATCACCAGGGATGAAACCCAACGTCTGGTGATGTCTATGTGTTCCAGACTTCAGGCTGTAATTGACTGCAAAGGATTTGCAACCAAGTAATGAAATGTATAAGTTTCATTTATGGCTCTTATTCTGTCCCATTACTTTTGGTCCCTTAACAAGTGGGAAGCACATATGCAAATTGTTGTAATTCCTACACCTGATTTGGATGTAAATACCCTCAAATAAAAGCTGACAGTCTGCAGTTAAAGCACATCTTGTTCGTTTCATTTGATATCCATTGTGGTGGTGTATAGAGCCAAAAATGTTAGCATTGTGTTGATGTCCCAATATTTATGGACCTGACTGTAGTTAAAATCACGGAGTTAACTGAAAGAAGCACATTGCAGCCTCACATTTATAAACCTAAAACTGTTTTCTATAAAGAAAGCTATTAGGGACCCAAGAAAGGCACAAAGAAGTCCTTTTTGTAGTGCATTTCCCTTAATAGGAGACAAACTGTTTATGGAAATATTGATGATGTGTCTGCACTAGAAACACGTTTTTATTCTAACTGCATGGATACATTTACTGAAATACCAGGCATGAAAAACCTTAGAACCTTAGAAAAAGGTAGATAAGAGGAGGCTGATTAAAACCCATACATCGTACATATAAAATAATTTTAGACACCAGGTTTCAATGAGGAATGGTGCTGCCTCCAGGATGTTTTTTTCTTGGGAATCCTAAGCCAATTATTTGCAGCTATTGTTAAAGAAACTAAATTCTGTGAGAATGTGTTGGTGTTGCAAGTTTGTGGCTTCAAAGACACGATTAATCTACTACGTATCCACAAACCTGAAGAAATACTACAAAAAGTTGGGGATATTTGAAATACTAAAATGTAACTAAAGATTAGTGTATTATTGTGCTTTTATGTTTTAATAACACAAACTGTGCTATAAATTACTAGACCAAAAATTATATAAAATGAGGGAAAGGTTGCTTATAAAAAGTATAAAACTTTAAATGTAATTAAATAATCATTAGAGAATTTTTTTTTTGAGGTTGAATGGAGATCTTTTATTTTTGTTTCTTTAAAAAAAATTTTTTTAAGAAATCCAGTGTTGCATGTATGAATGACTACAGCAACTGCAGTTCCGTAAAATAGGATACAATTCTAAAAACAAAAAGTTTTGCTTTGTTAGTTCAAATATTTGGATCGGATCCATGATTTCTTAAAGTTCATGAGGTGCCAAATCTCCCTTATGTGCATATAGAGATTGAATAGACAAAGCAAAGTTGTTTATATGGCTCAGTTTTTGGTAATTAAACAAAGGTAATTAAAGGTGCTTTGGGTGATTAGGGGGAAAATAAAAGCAGCAATAAACACTAAAAAGGGGAGAGAAAAAAAATCTGAAACAGGAATATCATTTAAAATCTGAAAACTCAACCTCACTTCCAAAAATATAAACCCAGCAGCATTGCTGTATCATCCGGTAAATATTTATGTTTTCACCTATTTAATATCTAATTTAATGATTTATTTGCATCGCTTCCCCTGGTTATTGCAGCACTACTGACTAAGAACTTTCCGAAAAAATTACTAAATTAATTTTGAATATTAAGGAAAATATAATTTATTTTTCATATCATGGCTATTTCCATCAGTGTTGCATTGATCCTCTTCCTAAGGCGTCATTGTTTGGCTGATATAAGTGCCATGATGTTGAGGATTTGGTGAAGAGATTCCAGATGGCTGAGCAGCAGGCCTCTGAGTGCTGACCAGAACAGGATACAGACCAATATGGTTTTCATGGAAACCCTTCATTTAACTAGAAATCCTTTGGTACTCTGCTCCCAGAGACACAGAATTTGGAAAGGTTGTGAATACATTCATAGACATATGTCATTCAGTATGGTTCAAGTCAAACGGCAACACATACAGCATCAGCTGCTGAATGTGCAGTGTTTTCCATGGGTCTTGTTTTGTATTAACAAAACGGATACAGAAACAATATATTGTCACATGTTTTTGTTTTGTTGGTATGTTAAAAAAAATCCCTACTACTCCATCCAATTTAGAGCCTTTTAATTTCTACAAATCCATTACATTTCTATTTGGATTTACGGTTTACGGTGTTGATACTTCTTTTTAAACCCATTAATTCACCTTTACAAGTGGTGACTCTCTTA
Source organism: Apricaphanius iberus (assembly GCA_028564705.1). Taxonomy (NCBI): domain Eukaryota; kingdom Metazoa; phylum Chordata; class Actinopteri; order Cyprinodontiformes; family Aphaniidae; genus Apricaphanius; species Apricaphanius iberus. Next base: position 2,824,040 of record JAPXFQ010000689.1, read on the forward strand.
ATATTTGAAGTTAGACTTAATCAGTTTGTTTTTTGTGTTTTTCTCCACCTGATTTTTGAAAACTGGCCAAATGGTTGATTAGGATCAGGGGAATTTTCCTGACCACAGGTCCACAACTTCAGTGTTTTTACTGTTGTTTGGCCTAGTGACTAGACTGGATCCCTATAGGCTACTGATCCAATTTTTTTAATGAATAGGCACTGGCAGATAGAGTCAAAGTTTGCTATCTCATCTAAATTAATACATTTGACCTATATATGTTTGAAATCTCTGTAGCTTTCAAAAGTATTAAAATAATACATTGCCTTTCCTCAGTAGCAAACTTTTCCCTCACCATTGGCATTCATAATGCTGAAGTCCCTCAATGTTTCTTGAAAGCAACAAATATATTGTTGTCCTATGTTTCTCCACCACAGATTAAATCTGTTAAGAATGCTATAATCTCGTAAAATTCTCATAAAATTTCACCTGCAAAGCTGAGAGATGAGTCGATTTGTTTTAAAGATATTTCTGACTTTACATATACACCCACAATATGGTTCTACAAGTATTTCTCCATGAGTAATTTGCTGCAGCGCTAGGCAAAAATTTGCATTACTGACTAATGACTCCTTGATAAATTAGTTTTTAATATAGGTTATGTTTCAATACAGTTCTAGTTATTTTTTTGGGTTAAACATTAACATTTTAAAAAGTATTTAAGGTTTAGCAGGTGCATCTTCTTAGCTACACAAGCCTCTTTCACAAAATATTTTGTTGTGATAAACCCTCTAAGACAATGTGCCTCTGAGCTCCCTCTAGGCATTCAAAAATCACAAGATATTCCACATTGCTGTTTGTTTTCAAAAATAAAGCCAGATGTCCAGGATGACAGAAAGTGTGACGCTATATCGCTGTAAGCACTACACACAAAATAGGTATTCTTCCCAATTGTGGGAGCCAAACTCTGTGTAGCAATCCTGTTGTTGACCGAGAAAACTGGCTGTTTGAACAAACTATACATCATTCCTAACATGCAAAGCTGATTCGCAAGTCTGTTGATGCAGTCAGTGTGTACTTCACTTAGTGAGTTAGGATGTATCAGAGACGAGCTGACATCTGATCCCCTTGCGGCACTGGTCCATTCACGAAACATGGGGACAGCTAAAAGGCTCCTACTCCCATCTTGATGTGTTCTGTGAAAGGGGCTATAGTCTCTAGTTGTATATTTCTGAACATCTGACAGAACATTATATAAAAAAAAAATAAATAAATAAATAAAAAATACTTTTATACAGATTTTTTACAGGGATACTGAAATACAATTTTGCAAGCCAAGCACAAGTAAATGGGCCGCTGTTGTTTAAACACTTACCATGGAAAAAAATTAAATTAGCTTATCAAGTTTGGCAAATCTCAAAGTTTACATCCATCCTGTGATCTCAGAGTATTTGTATAATGAGGATTATGTTGGATTTTAAGAGAAACGGTGAAGCTGCTGTCTCTCTCTATAGGTATACAGTGCGGCAAAAAAGTATGTGGTGGCCAACAATTGTGCAAGTTGTCCCACCTAAATGAGATGAGACAGGTCTGTCATTTTCATCAGAAGTACACTTCAGTTAAGAAACAGAATTAAAAAAAAAAAAGAAATCCTCCAGACTTGATTTTAAAAAATGTAGTTGTGTAATAATTCAGAAAATAAGTATTTGGTCAATAACAAAAGTTCACCTCAATATTTTGTAATGTAACCTTGATTGGCAATGACAGAGGTCAAATGTTTCCAGCAGGTCTTCACCAGGTTTGGACATACTGTGTCTTGGATTTTGGCCCATTCTTCCATGTAGATCTTCTTTAAGGCTGGGCCTCGTCTTGGGTTGTGATTGACATCTTGACAGTAGTGCTGCTGCAATGAAACAGACAGAGACAACATAAAAGATGGAGAGCTATAGAGACAATAGCTCCATTGTCTCAGAGCAATTTTTGAGGTGAAAGAGTTTGTCCACCTCCTTCACCAGAGGAAACAGAGGAAAGAGAAGTAGTTATGTTGAGGAGGCGTAGGCAAAGACTCGGCTTCTTTTATATCCGCCAGCTGCATACTGGCTGACGTCAGCCCTCAGCGCAGAACAAAGAGCAATGCCTGATTCAAATTCAAGTGCAGTATGTTACCTGAAGAGGGTGCAAAAATAACAGTTTTAGGTAGAAGATTAATATCTTTACTAAGATGTGCTAAAATACCAAAATAAAGACCAGACATGTGTACAGCAATATTAGACATTCATTTATAAAGTTTATGAGCAAAAAAGAAATAAAAATGTTGATTTGGGAGTGAGATGCTCTTTAAAGAAGTAGCAGGTTTGTGATGGACAGAATTCTTGCTTATGTGTAAGTTCTAAATACTTTTTTCACACCATTCTAGAAATTATTTTTTTTAAAAGCGCAAAATGTGATTCGCTTGATTGTTTTTCTCACATTCTGTCTCTTAAAGTTGAAATGTACATATGATGAAAATTATAGACATCTTGCACATTCGGTGGTTACCAAATACTTATTTTTCCCCAATGTGTACCCTGACAAAATCAGAGGTTCTGTGTAATCAGCTCTAATATGTCAGATATCTAACAATGAAAATTTCTATGAAGAAGTTGATTCCAGTCTTTAAAGCCAAAGTTTTTCTTCTTTCATGCTTCTCAGGGTTTCACCTTCATTTACAAACTAAATTGAACTATTGCACAGTTTGTTGCATTATGTCTGTAGCAAACTTGAAATTTATGTGGTTTCCTTTGTTTTTCAGGAGCATTTAGCCTCTGCTGCTGGTGTTTTTTTTGTTTTGTTTTTTTTATGCCAGCAGGAGTTGTCTGCTCATATCAAGTTTTTTTTTTTTCCAAGGTTCACATAAAAGTTGTTTTTCTTCCTATGAACATATTCCCAGTGACTGTCAAAGACGGGGGAAATAAGAATACAATGAGAGAAAGAAGCGGAAAACATTAAGTCAGATCTGGAGTGCTTCTCCTTTAACTCCAAACAGGAAACAGCCTGATGAAAAGGACAGGGATGCTGGATTTGTCCAGAAACAACTCTTCTTTCAAGGCTGAATGAACATGGGCCTTGCGGGTTTTTTTCAGCATGTCTCTTCCTAAAGTGAAACACTTCTCATAGTATTCATATAGGGACAACTTTATTCTCCTCTAGTCTTGTTTACTGCCTCCTTTAAATCCCCCAGTGTACCTAGTTTTTATTTCCCTCATTTATCCTGGTTTCAAATTTCCTTTTTTGATATTTTCACCTAATCTCTGGATCAGAATTTCGATTCTAAACCGCTTGTCTGTTTCCAGATCAACATAGAATGTTATAAGTGCAGAATATAGTCACTGTCCTGAAATTGCTTGGATAAGAGCTACGAAAGGTTTATTTGTATCTTTGTAAGCACTCATGCTTGCCATGCTCTAGATCATGGGTGTTCAAAGTATGCCCCCCCTTAGAATGATTGTGTATGTTCCTAACTGTAGTTTAGGAATCATGAAAATATGGCCTGCCTACACAGATGGTTGATACAGATTGACAACTTTTGAAATATATACAGAATATTAGTCAAGTTTTTATTTAACTTAACTTAAAGAGCAACGTATCCTCAAATCCACTTTTCTTTTGCTTTTAAAATGTATAAATAAGTGTCTAATAGTGCTGTCTACTGTGATGGACTGGCGACCTGTCCAGGGTATACCCGGCCTCTCGCCCGTTGACAACTGGAGATAGGCACCAGCCCCCCGCGACCCCTGGAGGACTAAGCGGTTCAGAAAATGGATGGATGGATGGATAGTGGTGTCTACATGTGTAGTCATTATTTTTGAAATTTTAGTGCATTGTATTTCAATGTGCAACATGTAGGAATTATTCAGGGAAATAATCAAACAATAGTTTAATGTTTCAATCATGTTGGAAGGAAGGTTAGATTGAATGAGAGTTCCTTCTCAGCTGACTGAGTGGTAAAAAGTTTTTGTAATTTTTAAAAGGCCACAGAAGGACGTAGTCATTGTTTACAATCTGTACCGCCTCCATGCTTCCTGTTTCCAGAGTCAATCACATTTGAGCCTGCAAGGTTAAGTCTTCAACATAAACACTGCACCACATTTGTAATTCAATCCAGACTAGGCTAGAAGCTAATGTTGAGCTAACAATTCTAGCAGAAAATTAGAAAAATATATTTTAAAAAAAGAAGAATTGACACTATATAAATAAACTGAATCTAATTGAATTCAGTTAAAACATACAAGGAGCCAATACAACTTGAAAAAAAATGTATTGATAAAAACAAATTGGAAAAGTGATGGCCGACTCCAAAAATATCTCAAGCTACTTTTTTCAGTTACCAACAACCTGACATTGCAGTGAAATTTGTCTTTCTACTTATCAACTAAGACCTGCCACACTCGTAATTTTTAATCTTCTGGCGCTAATCTGTAACTGGCAATCCCGCATTAAATTAACGAAGGGGAGGAGCTGAGTGGCTTAAAGCAGACTCTTTTGTTTTTCTACAAGGATAGCAGTACACAAATTTAGTTGTTGTTCTTACATTTTTCACCTTTAAAATATGTTTTCTGAATCAAACAGTCAATGTGGAGCCCTCTTCAGGTTAAACGTCTTTACTACATTTGAATTTGAATCCGCCATTTTATTGGCTAAAGCCTATGTTATACTTCTTCATTAGCAAGATTGCATCCGGACGCAGGCATATTAAAGGATAGGTTTTTCCTTTATAGTTCTCTGTTTCGTGTCATTGTTGCAAAGCAATTACCCACCAAGAAAGCAGGGGGTGCTAACTGTTCATGGCGGGTCTTCCTGCCAATGCAGTGTCATTTCTGATTAACTAGTTTATTTTCTTCAACTTGTGAACGTATTTCCCCTCAAGGGGCAATTGACGACAGAAAGCAAGTTTTGATTAAGCTGTAAAGCTTTTTACTACAAGTGCACCTCATAGAATACCCTAAAAATGCATATAAACAATTACAGCACTCTGTTTTGTTATTTCTCTACACCACCTTGTGTTCAAAATTGCCAGAAGACCATATTAGATAAATTGTCCTGTGGCATGTGGTGCCCAAACACTGTTTTGACTACTGATTACATTGACAAGAGAGCACCGTTCTGGTGAAATGATCTCTGGCTTAAGTTCAGCTCTACCTCATCATCGATGGAGATGACATAGAGCCCTCGTGTCAACAGATAATGGTGCTGCGTCAATACGTTTCAACATAGACGGAGAAATATAAATTAGGCTTAAGCAGTGATATGTGACATTACCCAGTACGTGTGATGTCAGCTGCACTGTCTGTAATGTTGTGACACATAATAGATGCAGTAATGTCTGGCTTACAAAACCATTGATAATTATGAATATTTTAATATTCATATAATAATTAATAAAGTTGAACTTTTCTAATGTTTTAGTTAACAGTTTGGGGCACCATTTCTTTTATGAAAACATATTAGGACCAAACATTCAGTCTCTTCTGAATAAATTAGTTCAATGTAGATGTAATCACAATTGCACACATACACCAGAAATAGCACAAAACCTATTCACACTAAAGTATGAGAATTTATTAATAATACAGATCAACTTTATAGCCAAAACATTTAAAGCTTTCCTTCTCTAAAAATCTTGAAAAACTATTTTTTTCAATACAATCAGTCACTATGAGTTCTATAAACATGCTGCATGTGAATATTTTCTGCAAACTCAATTCCCTGCATTAGACACAGAAAAAAAATATACAGAAAAAACAGTTATGCCTTAAAAAGCATGTCTTTTGAACGTCATCTGGTTTGGGACCGCTCACAGGAACGCTGCAGGGAGCAGAGCAGAACTGTAGCTACGAGAAGCTAATAATTAGCAACTCTACAACATGGCAGAACACATTCGTTATTTGTGGAGATAGTACATCAACACCACTTCTTATATTTTTAACTATCGAAGAGGAGCTGAAGACGAATTGGTTGGAATTTGTTTGGCAACACCACCAGCAAAATGCAACACTCTTAGTGATTTGTTCGGTCTCATTGAGCACAGTGACTTCATTGCTACGGACCTTACAGTACTGGCTTTGCCTTGAAGTTGTTTTTAAAACCAGGATCTATACCAAAAGGTGGAACACCAGCTTCCCGTCTACTGTAAGCTAACATAAATTGTTCACCCAATATTTACTTTTTAATTATTGTGTTAAAACATGCTCCAGCTCTGCAGGGTTCCAGCCTGATCCAGCCGACTCTTGCTACCGCTCTCTGATCACCATGGAGACCTGCTGCTTCTCTGCTTCTACCCTGTACCAGCCTTCTTCCTCGCCGACTTCTGCTTCCTGTCACACACCGAGTTTGCCTGCTCTACTGCTCCCCGACTGGAGCCTGCTCCAACCCGTTTGAGGGACATAACGGTCTCGATCACTGCTCCTATTGCAGCTTCTCTTGGTGACCTGACAAAAATTAGCCATCATTCAGTTTTCGGACTATCCAGATGCCGAAGCAGCAGCCAGTATCTACCCCACTCTCTCTCCCACTGCTTGCCGGCCTTTCACTGTACATGCCGTCCATTTCTGCAAAGCATTTCCAGTACTTGTAGTCTGCCCCACTTCGGCCGTTATGGTTTTTCACAGTCCATTATTTACACTCTCATTCTTTTAGTTTCCCACAACAATGTTTTAAACTTGCTTCGGACAAAGGAAGAGGTAGTCAAAAAAAAAGGGGTCAGCTTGGCCACAACAAAGGAATGGAAACGCGCCAGACTGGGTCTGAACCAACGAGTTCCAGACCGAGCCAACACTACTGTAAAAAGGGCACACTTTTGCAGAGGGAAGAGCACGTATTTAGAAAGACGTTTTTCTTTCAGACTGCTCATTTGCCTGGGAAGTCTTGCAAACCCATTCCCCACCAGGACAACAGGGAGCTGCAACCTCCAAACCCGCATTAACTGCAAATTCCTTCCAAAAATTAAGTCTGTTGTGCATGTTTGTACTCCTTCAGTGAAGGGTTGCATACATGTTCATATATTAAGACTTCTTCCGCAAGATTTCTTTGATCTGTTCCATGTCTGTTGCTAGATATCTTAAGCAGTCTTTAAAAAGAATGGTGGTTCTGTTGATGAATTCAAAAGAAGTGGTGTGTTGAACAATCAAGCTTGCATTCTCTGTAGCTTTTGACAGACATTTAACAAATTGACCATATCTCTGTAACCCCCTGGGGTCCTGCCGAAGAGCGTTTGTGTCAGTGGATGATGCTATTGCAATGGAGAAGCTTTATTAAAGATAGAGAAAAAATATATTTTTCTATTTTTTATTTAAAATAATATTTTTTTGCCTGCGCATTAGTGATTTTTGCTATTTTCAGACATTCTTTATTCAAATACCAACGGAATAGGTCAGTCATGGTGAGATCTGGACATTGGGTTAATGCCCTTTTTTCCAGCTGTTCTTGTAGATTTGCTACTGTGTTTGGAATAATTTTCTAATTGATGACCAAGTTTGGTCCAAGACTGGGCTGTAGTACAGACGGCCCTATATTCGACCCCAAAATACTTAGGTATACAGAAGAGTTCAATACATTTAATGACTGTGGCTGGAAAGCCAGGGAAAATCACTCCTCCAGAATATCTGAGATTTTTTTTCTTTTCTTTTTTTTTTTTCCTATCTGAGAATATCTGAGATGTTTGTGCTAATATTTTGCATTGAATTTTCTACAGACATCATGCGGTTCATAATGGCCAAAAATTCTACAGTACTTTAGTAGGAGTTTGGGTTACTCACCTGATTTGGGTAGGACTCTTAAAAAGGAAAAAATAACTGGTTTAATCAAATTAAATGTGGATAAATGTTGTATTAGGAATTCAGGCTGACTATACCAATTCAGCACCCTCGCCTCTGTCAGCCAATTTTTTTGTAAAATGAACCTACATACCGCCACAATCAGCGGATTGCTCCAATTCATGTAATAATGTAAAATGAAAAATGGCAGCTTACTTTTCATATACCCCGCATTGCCCAAGAGTATATTTCTCATCCCTTTACTAGTTTGGCCCCAGAATCTGAAGGGCTGATGATAATTTCTTTCACACTGCTCTGCTGCAGAATCATTATCCCCAAAGGCTCTGACAACTATTCATCCAATGTGCTCGCTGCTGAGATGAGTGCTATATTTAGGTTTCGCAAAATGACCTCAGCTTTAACTGGCGTACACATATGCCAATTATTGGAAATTCAACACCTTGGAATAACAAACAAACAACAAACAAAGAACAAAAAAGATCTGTATATCTCCACATCATCATCAACAGCAGATCTGAGGTATGGTCGTCAACTCAGAGAACGCTGCTCTCAGTAAGGGAAAGAAAAGATGACACAGTGGCTAAGTTTAGTCTTTGCTGCTGGGCCTGAGTTGATGCACAGTCTGAAAAGCTTCTGTTTAACAAGAGTCACAGTGGTCATTATGCCATTGGGGGTAAATCACGTTAAAAACACAGTCTGAGGTTATAGAATAGCCAACACTCATTTACGGAGCTATTATTATTCACACTACTTACCCCTATTCTTGTTTTGTCATGTGACAACTGCAGACTTGATTTTAATTTTTACTTTTGTATCGTCGACCAGAACAAAGTAGTGTACAATTGTCAATAGTAAAGAAAAAGATACAGAGCAAATTATAACCCAGTAGGAGCTGTAGAAAACTATAATTAAGGTGCCTGAACACTGGCCGATATTGCCTGATGGTGGTGGGAGCATCATGCTGTGACAATCAATCTTCCCATGATATATTACCAACTTCCTTGTTTGAAAACTATTAAGTTTTATCCAGGGCAATACTGGGAGATTATCTGTTAAGGGCAGCAAAAGATTTGAGAGTGAAGTGGAGGTTCACTTTTGAACAGCATAACAACCATAAACATACGGTTGAATCGACTGTGGGTGAAAATCGAATAATATAAATGTTAGAACAGTCCTAATCTTGATTTAATTGATTCGTTTTAGCATGATTTCAAATGTTCTTTTAAAGATGTTTCCATGTTTTATTCTTTCTCTGGTTCACCACAGCTAAATCAAATGATGGCTTCTGTAGTGGAAAAACATTTTAAATAAAGAGGTGAGAAAAGATTCCTTCATTTCTTTGAGGTTTAACTTGAACTTATTTGCACAAACAAGGAGGAACAGGTTACAGAATGTTCACAACAGCTGAATCCTGCCTCCCACCAACTGACTGTCCACTTTATAGATTTAGACAACCTTTCTATTGTCTCTACCCTATCAGCAAACATTTCTCCATGGTGAAGTTTCCAGACTCCCAGGCGCATTTGTCAGATAGGCTATAGGATACGCACAATCTAAGGACATCCAGTGCTCTGAGGGTCATTTCCATGGCAACATTAGATGTTAGGATTCTAATATCAGTTTATTCAACCTAATCTAATATTATACAGTGTCACAGAATCAGACTATATCATGAAGAAATGGCACACAGTTCTCTCAGTATGTGAGAATACACAGAAAAGATAATTCTTAATATAAATTTCTCAATATAACTTTTCGATATAAATTTTTGCATAATAGCTCCTTTGCGGAGATCTGCAGAACATTGCCATGTTGAGTAGGTAGTTGAGACATTTGAATCAGGTGTGTTGGAGCAGAGACTCATCTAAATCTGGCAGGAGACCAGCCCTTGGGCCCTATAATCGGACACCGCTGCTTCAGCAGGGTTGTGGTGTTAATCTGCTTTGGACCACTGCTAGAATCAGGGTAACCTTAACCTTGAAGTGAGCCTATGCATGGAGGGAAGGGGCAAAGTGTCCATGTGTCCGCAGTGCTGCTGTTCAATTAATTTTCAATATAGTTTATTTATATATTCACAACACATCTAATCTCAAGGCACTTTACAAGTCATTTCAGTTCATGTATACATACATTCCAATCATTGTAAAAGTTTCTAATCTAAGAATACCATGCAGAGTGCATCGAGTCATTGACTTGCAGCATTTACTCTTCCTGGACCACCAAGTATCAACAGTACTGTTGCCTGTGTTGTGTTGACTTCAGAATCATCCCTCATAGTGAGCAAGCATGTGTTGATACTGAAGATGAAAGAAAGAAGAAGAAAGCTCCAGCAGAACCTGGCCATCTTCCATGAGCGACTGAGGATTCAGGAAGACAGAGCAGAGACACAAAACAAAATAACTGATGTGAGAGTTATTCTATGTTACAGAAAGTAAAAATTTAGTAACAGGAGAGGGAGAACGTTCAGTTACTGGGAGCTCATCCCAGCTGATGCCCCCTTCCAACCAGGCTGAGCAGCATGCCAGACCTGATGTAGGTTCTATTTAGAGAAAAATAATTAGAGAATATAAAGTTGATGCTGGAATAATGCAATTGGAGACTAGTAGATGAGAAAATTAATAGAATGAAGAAAAATTGGTCTGTCTATACAGCATGTGGGCTAACTTATAACAGCATAACTTCAGAGATAGTTCAGGAAAATCCAGCACGTTACTGTCCAAACTTGTGCCAACTTGAATAAATAAAAAAACGGGTCTTTTGGTACTGATTTTGATGGAAATTTATATCTTAAGGGAATTGTAGCAATATTGAAACATAGATTACTTCAACAACTTTACTCTCTAGACCATCACTGTTAATTAAACATAGGCTAAAGAGGGTATATGAGAAGGAAGAGGGGATGGAACCATTTCCCTGATTAAAGCAGTGGAATCCCAGGACTTTTTATTTATTTTTTTAGGCTCCTTTTAGGTCTCAATCCTCAGCATGATTCATCCTTCAGCTGAAGGATTTGATGAATGTTTCTCTTTTAGACTAACATTACTTGCAGGAAGATCAAAATGAATTGATTTATATAATTTGTTGACTTTTTTTATGGTTTCTATCAGCAGTGCTATTGGCCTTTTTTCTCATAAGGCTTTGTGCTTTGGAGAATGTTTTCTGAAAGGAGACTGAAAATAGCATATCCAAGAGTGCCAGTGTGACTTGTGAAGATGAGAAAATCCTCTAATACCTCCTTGCTCTGACAGTAAAAGTTCAGCTGTCTTTATGTTATGAGCTCTTACCCTGCCATGGACACTAAAAACCCATAAAAACATAAATATTAATCTCTGAATAATTCTCAGCTGTCCTTATTCATGAACGCATTAGAAAGCTTTAGATTAATCATAAGGGGAGAGGGCATGCACAGACAGAACAAATAAAAAGCGTCCACTCTGCACCGTAGAGAGAAGGTTGCAGCTCCGCTGTCGTAGTTGGAAATCCCTTTAGAACCAGAAAGTTGGGTGAACAAACCAGAGTCCAAAAATTACTTTTCAAGGAAAGAAGAGGTTGTATGAGTAGTGGGTCATGTAGACAGTATATTATTGAAAATATATAAATTTAGCCAACAGTAGAGGTTTTGACTATACCAGCCTACCGCAATTTTGCATTTTGATGCTAGCTTTTATTTATTTGAAAATGTATTAATCTTTATGTATATTTTTATAATTTTTAAGTTGAATTATCAGATTTTAATAATTTCAAATGGATTTTGCACAATTGATCTTCTTAAAATGGCTTTCTATACTATTTTGAAGTTGTTCTGCTGCAATGTATCTGGTTTTTAAAGATGTTCAAGAGTAATTTTTACTTATATAAAAAGAGGAGACATATTGCAATAAATATCATTACCATACATGCTTTAAATTTTATTTTAAAATATATTTGAGAACATATCGGCCAGCCCTAGATTGTATTATCCTATGATAGACTAGTTTTATCTCCAATTTGGGAGAAAACAATAGAATATTGGAGAGTTCGCTGGAGCTACAAGAGTCTCTTTTTCTCCTTAGGAAAATGTATTCAATAGTGTTGGAAGGAGAATTGTCACTAATTGTCAAACCATAGAGTCAGGAAAAGCAGTGTTTAAGTGGTTTTGATCTTGATTTGCTAAGTGGGTCTTTGGAGTTTGGCTTTTCAGTCCATATCTGTATTTTTGTTATTGTTTGATTTTTGTCTTGACAAAGCTTAAGGTGTTGCGATGTTTTATATTGTCATGAGAACTTTTCTTTTTATTATCTCCAATGCTTTTTTATGTTTCTCATGCACTTACTCTTAAGGTGTAGTGGAAAGAAAAGAATGTCTGGTTAAGGATCCTCGGGTGTCATTGTTTTTTTTGGGGTTTTTTGGCGATGATGTGGTGCTGTTGTTTCAGAATCTCGACCTTCAGATTGCACTGGAGAGGTTTATAGTTGGGGATGAGGCGACAAGAATAAGCATCAGCTCCCAGGCATAGACCAATGTTCTCAACTGGAATAAGATTAAACTTTGCCTACTACATGGGAATGGGACTTTGCCCCAAGTGTAGGTATTTAGGTCTTTTGATATTGTGTTCCCAACTGATCACAGGATGCATTGATTGTTTGTAGGAACGAAGGCACTGTTTTTTTTTAAGGTGGTAAAACAGTTGCTGAGCTGTAAGGTGAAGCTCTTGATTTAATAATCCATCTAGTTGTCAGGCATCATCTGTGGTTGTGAGATATGGCTCATGAGAGAACAAGGACCTGAATTTATGCAGCTGCAATTATCTTTCTCAGTAGAGCTCTACCTGGCCGCTCAGGAAGAGTCTCATATGTAAACCTCCTGGTTGCCTGCTTCCTTTTTGAAATTTCTAGGCATGACCGGTTGGAAGAAGACGCAAGGCAGATCAAGAGCTTAATGGAGGTACTAAATATCTCTTCAGGCATGAAAATAATTCTGGATTACTCATTTCATATTACACATTGGACAGATCTGCATTTACATGATGACATTGTAGACCTCAAGGTATGAATCTGTTCAACCACCTCTAAATGTTAAGCAGAGTGGAAAAAGTTTCCACTTTGTTGTTTAAAAAAAACAAAAAACAGTTCTTACTTTGTTGGATATTTATTTCGAAAATACACTCAGAAGGGGGAAATAACTAGGGGTAGCTCACATTCTTCTTGACACAATCAAGGAAAAAAGAAAATTCAGATAACTGCGGATGTCTTCTAGGGTTTTTTGTAATTGAACTAAAATTAAATTAACTCCTATTTTCATCTTGTTGAAAGGGGGGCGCTGGAAAATGTTTTTCAGTTGAATACTTTCAGAACCACTGCCCTAATTGTACATTCAACATCATGAAAATCTGTGTCAGTAAATCGAGATAAAACATTTTAATAGGAATGTTTTATTTAGACCTAAATGTATTTAATTTGAGATTAAATACCTTTTAGTAAGCTTCACTGAATATATTGCAGCTTTACGTATGTCTAATTAAAGTCTATGAAGCGTGCAGGGTTTGTTTGCTCCATGTACTTCTTGCACCGCCACATTTTCTGTCTGAATGACTATAAGTGCATGTCACCCAGAAAAATGCTGTAATTTATCTTCACATTAATTGTAATCTACATACATGCTACTGTGGGATGACTTTTATTTGTCATTTCTGTTGTACACACAGATTATGAGGCAGTAGAGAAGGTGTGGCTCCATTCGTAAGGAAAACATTTGGTGATGGTTGTTGTTTTGCCTGTCACAATTCTGTTAAAACCTATTGTAATGCTGTTCCTTTTTACTCTTCCTCAAAAATACCAAAACTCAAATTTTTGGCAGACACTAAGGTTTGTGTGAGAAATGTACGTATTTAAAATTTTGAAATTCCTCAACAGTGCACCTTGGCAACTTTCAAAGCACATAGCTCCAGTGGCTTAGTTTATCTTAGAGGCATGCCATTCTGCACACTTATAGAACATCCTAAAACCTACCTAAAAAATAAATATATTATAAAGTATGTAACATATATAAAATATTATAATCCCAAGTGCACAGGAAGTCGGCCAGTTTGGTTCAAACATTTGATTTTGTAGGCTTTTTCAGATTTTACAGCCTCTGGATTTGATTCAAATGCTCCATCAGATTTTGAGTGATTGGCTTGGTCAGAGTGCCCTTCAGATATGGAGATCAAAAGTTATCCCAAAAAACTGACTTTTTGTACATTTTGAAGGGCCATGACAAAGTATTATAACTGTTGCATATCCTGTTTAGAAGGTCACAAAGGTATGAAACTCGCTGAGGAAGTATAATGTCTTAGAAGGTCCAGATTTTACACCATTGACCACTATAAAACAGTGCACAGAGACTATAAACAAGTTGGTGTTACTCTATGTCCAGTACTGAGAGGGTATGATTGTGGTTCAGGCAGTGGTGGTGTTGCGGAGTCCAGTCACGCCATTGCTATATGTTTGGCTGTAATTTCCACAAAAATCATCTGATCTGGACCAAATTTAAAACGATGAATTCTACACAATGTTGATTTACTAACATAGAACCCGCTCACTTACTTTTTAAAGTCCAAGTGTGGGAAATAAAAAGAAAAGAAAAGAAAAAAACAGAAGTCCCAGCAACAGAGACAGGAAGTGTCACTGAGATGTCACACAAAAACCTTATGAAATGAGAAGTCACTAGTTACGGAAAGACATAAATAAAAAAAATAAATGATGAATTCTAGTCCAAAATCAGTAAGATATTTATGCTAATATCTGGTGGCCGTGGCCCAAGTTCTCCACAGTGCGACCTAGAAACCTTAAAACAACAGAACCCAAAAAGAATTATCATGGAGCCATGGTCCAAACCCAACAGGAGGCTGGACATTTTGAATTAAGCCCACAATTTTGAGGCTTCTCTCCATAAAGACAAAAGTTGTATTAACTTCCACATACAAGGTCACAATTGTACCAAACTTCCTGGGTTTCATCACATACTACCATTCTGGATATTCATAGGTTAATTTGGTCATGTTATTCAAGACCATGCCCCCTGAAATTAGAAAGTGCAATGTTTTACTTAGAAATGTCCTTTTAAAGCAACAACACATACTTGTGGTCAATAAAGGAAAACAAGCTGGGGTAATTTATTCTCCAGTACTGACTTTTCAAAAGAGGGTGCGGCTGTATAACATGGCATCATGCCACGAGATTACCCTTGACTCTAATTTCCACATTCATCTGATCTGTACCAAAATCAACAAAATGGATGAGTCCAACCCCTAACAGCTATTTATGCAAACATTTGGTGGGCATGGCCTAATTCATGGAAAGCACCCACTAAAAGCATTAAAGCAATCAGTCATCGGCATTGCATTCAACTAGTATTGTTAAATTCAGCACGTATTTGTTCTTTCTAAAGACCTCTACAAAATTTGGAAGCCAGTGTCAACACCCCCACAGATAGCTGGACATTTTAGTCAAAAGCTGCCATTCTGTGCCTTTTGAACATCAGGTTCAGTGGAAGCGTTGAGGTGATGTTCAGTGAGCGGTGCTTGAGTCCCGTGGTTGCAGCACAGGGCAGAGTGGCGCTAAGATGCGAGGGCGGTTTGAGTCTGCTTGCATAATTTGGTTTTATTGTTAACTCCTAATTACTGACTGCTATAATTGAGATTAAAACACAAAGCTTTTTGAAGGGAGAAGAGTTGCGGACATCAATTCAGCACAGCAAAGGCAATTATGGGAACGAGACAGATGGTTTCACTCCACTTGAGGTTTAAAAGGATTTGTGTAATTTGAGGTTTAGAGGGTTGGTTCTATGAGTTATGCGGTCTCCCCTTAAACTTCAGGAAGTCAAATGAACACTTTTTTTTGTTCCTCTAAGGATCACCACGACAGCTGCCTGTATGATGGACCTGCGCAGATACCCACTGGATGAGCAGAACTGCACCTTGGAGATCGAGAGCTGTAAGCAAAATTGAGTCTAGTGTGCAAACTGATTCAAGCAGTGTTGATACAACCTGCATAGATCAGGCCATTTTTAGACATCAAGCAATTCTTGCACAATAAACTGTCATTATCTTTGATAAAATGATCCAAATGTCGGACTTGAGATTGATATGGTGAAACTAAACACTTGAATTGTTTTATCAGACTAAGGAGGAAGAAAACTGCAATAAAGTACAATGAAGCGTTGCCTGACAGATCTAGAAGAGCAGCTACCTATCCACCCATTTTTTCAACCATCCTTTCATCCACTGTCTCATTCTCAACCTATTTTCCATCCACCCAACTGTCATTTGCCCATCAGTTCATCCATTGGTGTATCTATCCTTCCATTTTTATTTTTTTTTTACATCCCTGGGCCCGTCTCAGTCCAGCCCTGTTTCCATCTACCCATTCTTCATTTTTCCATCTGTTCTTACCCCCTACTGGGATCCAGAGGTGTTGGTGCTGTTGCAGAAATATTATATAATCCCTTAAATTAACTGTGGGCCCTCCCTATTGTTATTCCTTCAGCAGATTGGCCATACATAGACCATATGTTGTTGTGTTTCATTGTGGCTGATTTTCTGTTTTGCTTTTTAAAACATTTTTTAAACCTGTTTTAGAAGAAAAATATATAGTTTTCTATATCTGAGTACTGAACAGTTGAATATTTTTAAATTCTCACCAAAAGAGGCCTGACAATATTGTATTAAAATTAAACAGTTTTCCAGGTCAGAATCCTCTGTGGTTATTAAGATTACACATAGCTTTATGCAGCTAATGCAAACTGACAGTTCCTGTTTGACCGGACCTGTCCGGAGTGCTTCAGTTAAATAATTAACAATGCTGACATGAATATTTAAAGTCTCACACATTATACAGTATATGTCTACATTTAGAGAGGGTGAAAGACCCTTTTCACCTGGAGCTTAATGTATAGTCATGTGTATACAAGACAGCCATATCAGGTCTGCAAAGACTCATGTACCATCATATGCATTAATATGTTTTATGAAGACTGTTTTTTTTTGTTTGTTTTTTTCTCTCTAGAAGGTTAGCCAGTGATTAGGTCTGGAAATTACCTTTTGGCTTAACGTGAAACTTGTAAAGTGACAAGTGAAGCTGAAATTCTCACAATGAGCAAATCTGCAAGTGGGAATTATACCAGGTTTTGCAGGTACAGTAGTTAATGTGGAGGGATGATTATTTTAAAGACAGAATTAGGGAACAATTTGACTGCTTTCCAGCAAGAATTATAAAGACATAGCCATTGGACTTTCTCTTGCTTGCCCTACATAATTCCAAGATGTTCTAAGCCAGAAAGGGATGAATACTTTCTCCAGTTCTTGGTCTGCCCCAGGGTCTCTTCCCAATCTGATGTGTCTAGATAAGCTCCACAGGGAAGCATCCATGCATAACCGGATGAAACACTTCACCTGACTCCTTTGTGTGTGTTTTTACATGTTTTTATGTCTTGGGTTGATGTGGTTTCTGCACACTTTTTTTTACTGTTAATATTGTAAAAACAGCCCAGGATCTCACTCATGATCAATTTATGACTGTAATGGTTAGAACATTGACAGACTGGTTCCTCTTTCAGCTCTGCGTGAAGACTTCATTTTCTACCAGCCTTAGAGATCTTGAACATTCCATCCTCCAATATTTTCTACTAGTAATTGATCCAAGATGGTAACATATTTTTATTCTTTGAAATTCTCCAGCTACTTTTGTGGGATTCCTGTTTTGTTTTTGTTTTGTTGTTGTTTTTTTGTTTTTTTTGGGGGGGAGGTTCCGAGTTAAAGATCTGTTTTAAGAAAACTTCTGAAAAGAGACATTCGCAAGACATAATGATTACAATTATTGACGACATCAAATGACTATTGATGCAGATGAGCACCAACTGTACACTATGCTTTCTTCTGGTAGATAATACGGCTCTCAGTCTTATTATTAAAGCAGGGGTAATCCACCTAATTGAAGATGCACATTACAACTGCTTTTATCCGGGATTTAGCTGTACTGATACTTGTTAAGCTTTAGCTCTTCATGTGTTCTTATTTCTCCAACAGATTAAACTGATGAAGGCCAAGACATTTTTTACAATAGTGTTAACATCATGTTATGCAAAAAGCTTTTATCTGAGCACCTTCTTCTTCATGTTTGATAACACTGCATATTGAAAAAAGGCTCATGTCTGTGCGCCAGGTTCCTCAAATTTACTGTGTCTAACTGAAATCAGCCGTCTTAAATAATCCAGCGGAGGAATGCTCATGCATGCTCCTCTGGGCTGTCTTATTGAATCTAGTCAGTGTAATATAAAATAGATGTAACATTTAAGTATGAAAATTAAGCGTGCAAACCTGGTAGCTCTGACGCTGAAGCGCTCAAATATTAGACACTCAAATACAGATTGAATGAAACCAAAATGCCATCAAATTATCTACCTAAATATCACATTAATAAAGTGATAAAATTCAAAGAATTTAATTTGATTTCCTGATATTAAGAGAAGTGTGATTCTTTGCTCCAGGGAATATTCTTTTGCATACTGTATAATTTAGCCAACAGCCTAAAGCAATATACAGTGGCTTGCAAAAATATTAATATCCCATTAAATCTTTTTCGTTGGGTTTCATGTTATAGACCAATAAGAAGTAGAAGAAAAAGCACCTCACAGTTCAGGGATAGAATTGTAGAGAAAGTTAAGTTAGCAGAATTAGGTTGTAAAACAATATCACAAGCTTTGACCAAATCCCTGTTCAGTTCACTATCGGACAATACAATATATATCACAACTTCAAACATACCAAAAGAGAGCTTTCAATGATAGGGACATTAAATGGACTAGTCAAAAGACCCCACGTTAACTACACAGCTCGGCTGGGAGATTTTTTGATTGAGCTGTTAGCCACTCACTTTTTGTCATGCCTTTATTGCAAGACAAAAGACAAAAAAACGTTTCCAGTTTGAAAAAGCTATTTAGATAGATAACAAAGCAAACATGAAGAAGAAGGTGCTCAGATAAAACCAGAAGTGAAGTTCCCGGCCTACATGCAAAGCTTTTTGCACCCTTTTCTCCATATATAGATTTTTGCACTTCACCCTCAGGAAATCGTACCTACAATCAATCACGGTGGTGGTAACATCATGCTGTGGGGAGTCTTTCCTTAAAGTAGGGACATTAAAGTGGGTTAGAGTTGATTGGAAGACAGATGGGGCAGAATACACAGCAATCTTAACGAAAATCCAGTTGAGAATTCATGGCATGATGTGGAAATACGTTAACAGATGCCCTCCATCCAGTCTGAGTGAGCTTGATGGTTCTCAAAGTTAACAAAATAAACACTATGGAAAATACTGTGGCATCTTAAAACAATAGTACAACATTACAATTTTCATACAACAAAACTGCAATTATTAGCCCATGATTAATTGAATAACAATCATAATAATAACAATTTTCTTACTCAGAAGCTGGGATTTACAGGTTTTACGTTAAAAATGAACATACAGACGTGGACAAAATTGTTGGTACCCTTCTTTAATCAAAGAAAAACTCATAATGGTCACAGAAATAACTTTAATCTGACAAAAGTAATAATAAATAAAAATTATATAAATGTTGACCAATGAAAGTCAGACATTGCTTTTCATCCATGCTTCAACGGAATTATTTAAAAAATAAATGCATGCAACATTTATATAATTTTTATTTATTATTACTTTTGTCAGATTAAAGTTATTTCTGTGACCATTATGCGTTTTTCTTTTATTTAATGAAGGGTACCAACTATTTTGTCCACATCTGTAAATGTCCCTAATCTTGGAACTCTGAGTGGGAAAGTCAAAGCCAATTTCCTTGAAACTGTAACTTCAAATATAGTTCAAAAAAACCAAGGGTCCAAGCACATTCAATACATGTTGGATATTTTTGAGTATTTAGCTGAGCAATTTTTGAAGAATCCCCAATGACAATAAACATCTAACAAACATGATAGGAAAAAAAGCAAAGACAATAGTGGAAGCTCATTTCGATCAGAGTAGTTCAGAAAAACCAAGGCTCAAGCGCATTCCATACATGTTGGATATTTTTGAGTATTTAGCGGAGCAATTTTTGAAGAATCCCCAATGACAATAAACATCTAACAAACATGATAGGAAAAAAAGTAAAGACAATAGTGTAAGCTCATTTCAATCAGAGTAGCTCAGAAAAACCAAGGCTCTAAGCACATTCCATATATGTTGGATATTTTGAGTATTTAGCTGAGCAATTTTTGAAGAATCCCCAATGACAATAAACATCTAACAAACATGATAGGAAAAAAAGCAAAGACAATAGTGTAAGATCATTTTGATCAGAGTTTGGCAAGAGCACAGACTCAAACTAAATTTACATTTTTTTTATTTATTTTGGAAGAACTGAATTGAAATAGGCTTCTGCATTTAAATCATTCATTCACCTTGTTCAAATTGTTATAATTGTTCACTTAAAACATTTCTTAAATGCTCCTGTTCTCACAGAAAATGGAATGAAAAAAATTAAGTAAAAGCGTAATGAACCTCTTCCGCTCCCGATAAGCTGTTAATTCCCAGAAATCCTTCAGTTGCCTGCAGATAAGATGTAGAGCCTGAAAGGAGTAACACATTGGCCCAATTAAAATATTCTAATTACTGATGGGGCATCAGAGGCTGGGTCACTCTGTTTCAGTGTGTAGATTCAGCCTGAAGACCTACCAGGGAAAAGAAAAGGAAGGTTTTATTTGTAGTCCAGCTCAGACTCTGGGAAACTGGAGGATCTGGACGATCTCCAATTTCCATCAATGAGACTTCTGCATCTCTCACCAGGTATTTTTTACCAATCCTAGAAAGCAAACTGCTCCAGTTGTCTCAGGTTTGAAGGGTGCCTTTACTAGATGGCATGTTTCAGCTCTTTCCAAAGATGCTCAGCAGGATTTAGGTCAGGGGTCATAGAAAGCCACTTTAGAATAGTCTAATATTTTCTTTTTAACCATTCTTCTGTGTTTTTAACTGTTTTTGCAATGCAATAAGCCAATAGGTTATTGGCCTATTGCAAGACTTGTGACTGAGACCAAGCTTTCTGACACGACTAGCACACTTCTCTCTAGAATCCTCTGATAGTCATGATATTTCATTCCCCATATTTAAGACACCCTGTAACAGATGCAGTAAAGCAGCCCCAGAACATAAAAGACTCTCCTCCATGTTTCATAGTAGGATCAGTGTTCTTTTCTTGATATGCTGATATCTGTGAACATAGAGCTGATGTGCCGTGGCAAAAAGTAAAATTTTTGTCTAATCTGTCTAATTCTTTCAGAAGCTGTATGGCTTGTCAACAATTTTTTTGGGAGGGAAAATTCCTGTCTGGCTTATTTATGATTGGTTTTCATAATTAACGTCCCTCTTAGTCATCTCCCATTAAGTACACTTTTGCTCAAACATCGACTGAGGTTGAGATCTGACACTGTTTCTTGACCTTAAAGTTCACTTTAATCTCTTTTGAAGTTTTTCTGGGCTCTTTTGTGACCATTCATATTATCCGTCTCTTTGACTTGTCATCAATTTTCCTCCTGTGGTCACGTCCAGGGAGGTTGGCTACAGTCTCAAGGATCTTACATTTCTGAATAATATTGCAACTGAAGTCACAGGAACACCAAACTGTTGGGAGATGATCTTGTAGCCTTTACATATAACATGATTTTCTGTTATTTCCTTTCTACTCTCTCCTTAACTTTCTCTTTCAATGGTTACATCTTATATAATTTTTATTTTTTATTACTTTTGTTAGATTCAAATTATTTATGTGAGAATTTTGAGCTTTTCTTTCATTAACCAAAGGGTACCAAGAATTTTGTCCACATGCATATTTAATCAAGACAATATCTTGCCTTCTTCAAATAGATTGTCATTGCACAGTATGTCCTGCCATAGAAATTGCTTACATGTTTATTTATTTCAGTTTTTTTGTCAAATCTAAACATCTTAGATAGAGTTCATCTGACTAGGTACAAAATGCAGTGTTGAAATGATGATATATTTCATTATTATAACAATTCCAGCTGCAGCTACTATCTGTTCGCAACAATGAGTGGTAATGAGTATTTATATCACAGTGGAGGAGTTTTGAGGCACTATTCTTTAAAGAGATGTTTTATTTCAGACACACTAGAGGGTTTTTGAGCATGAATGGCTTACAGACGTGGACAAAATTGTTGGTACCCTTCATTAAATAAAAGAAAAACTCATAATGGTCACAGAAATAACTTTAATCTGACAAAAGTAATAATAAATAAAAATTATATAAATATTGACCAATGAAAGTCAGACATTGCTTTTCATCCATGCTTCAACAGAATTATTTAAAAAATAAATGCATGAAACAGGCCTGGACAAAAATGATGGTACCCCTAGAAAAGAATGAAAATAATGTGACCAAAGGGACATGTTAATCCAAGGTATGTCCACTAATCAGCATCCTAGGTGTCTACAATCCTGTAATCACTCAGTGGGCCTATATATAGGACTCCAGGTAGTCACTGTGTTGTTTGGTGACGTGGTGTGTACCACACTCAATATAAACCAGAGGAAGCAAAGGAAAGAGTTGTCTCAGGAGATGAGAAAGAAAATCATAGACAAGCATGTTAACTGTAAAGGCTATAAGACCATCTCCAAGCAGCTAGATGTTTCTGTGACTACAGCTGCACATGTCATTCAGTAATGTACGATCCATGGGACTGTAGCCAACCTCCCTGGACGTGGCTGCAGGAGGAAAATTGATGACAGATCAAAGAGACGGATAATCCAAATGGTAACAAAAGAGCCTAGAAAGACTTCAAAATAGATCCAAGCTGAACTTTATGCTCAAGGAACATCAGTGTCAGATCGGAACATCCTTCGCTGTTTGAGCCAGAGGACAAATCATTAAAAAAACAGACTGGAGTATGCCAAACTACATGCTGACGAGCCACAAAGCTTCTGGGAGAATGTCCTGTGGACAGATGAGACAAAAATTTAACTTTTTGCCAAGGCACATCAGCTCTATGTTCACAGACGGAAAAATGAAGCATATCTAGAAAAGAACACGGTCCCTACTGTGAAACATGGGGGAGGCTCGGTTATGTTCTGGGGCTGATTTGCTGCATCTGACACAGGGTGTCTTGAATCTGTGCAGGGTACAATGAAATCTCAAGACTATCAGGGGATTCTAGAGAGAAATGTGCTGGCCAGTGTCAGAAAGCATGGTCTCAGTCGCAGGTCACGGGTCTTACAACAGGAAAATGACCCAAAACACACAGCTAAAAACACCCAAGAAGGGCTAAGAGGAAAACACTGGCCTTCTATGAGCCCTGATCTCAATCCTATTGAGCATCTTTGGAAGGAGCTGAAACGTGCTGTCTGGAAAAGGCGCCCTTCAAACCGGAAACAACTAGAACAGTTTGCTCATGAGGAGTGGGCCAAAATACCTGCTGAGAGGTGCAGAAGTCTGTTTCATGCATTTATTTTTTAAATAATTCCGTTGAAGCATGGATGAAAAGCAATGTCTGACTTTCATTGGTCATCATTTATATAATTTTTATTTATTATTACTTTTGTCAGATTAAAGTTATTTCTGTGACCATTATGAATTTTTCTTTGATTTAATGAAGGGTACCAACAATTTTGTCCACGTCTGTATTTATGTTGATGCCACAGTTGGATTTAGGCCTGTACTTTAACTAAGAAATATATATTTTTTAAAGTAATTCACATTTGGATTTGTTAGTGTACTTTAGCATATTCTCCGTCTGCATAACCCAAGTATGCTTCAGCTGATTGCTTGACCATCTTTAGGATTTTCTCCTTGGAAACACAAATGGCTACATCAACAAATGTTACAGGTCCTGAAAATATAAAGCTGACTGATACAAATACACTGTTACCAACATGCTTGACTACAGTAATGATTGTCTTTTTATATATATTGAGATAGTTTTGTATGTAGTTTTTAGTTCTTGGACTAATCAGACCTGGGGGTGGCTATTTAAAGTGATCCATGTAGTTACTTTGTTTTGGATTAATTTCTCCTTAATAAATTAAAAACTATGTATGATATTCATTGCGATGGACTGGTGACCTGCCTAGGGTGTAGGCTGCCTCCTACCTAATGGTTGCTTGAGATAGGCTCCATAGTAAACCATCCAGCCAGTCACTAACACTTCAAGATGTGGTCACACACCAGCGTAGCCATGAATTTCCAATCTCCAATATCAGAGAGATTATATCAGAGCAATTATGCCAATTACGGTTGACTTTCGGTTTAGATTTTTTTTTCTTTTCCTGCTTCTCCAGATGGATACACCACAGACGACATTGAGTTTTATTGGCAGGGAGGAAGCAACGCTGGATCAGTTACTGGAGTCGAGAACATCGAGCTGCCCCAGTTCTCCATCATTGATTACCAAACCCTCTCCAAAAAAGCTGTGTTTGCCACAGGTAACAATAAATGCTGTTTGAAAAAAAATAGTTTAAATATGTTATTGTGTACAGTATTTTGAAAGCATTTATTTTTAGTGTCTCTACTGAACAACTAATATATGTAAAGGAATTAAATTTTTAACAAAATATCGAACAGAAACGGTCATAAAAAATATGTTGTTTCATTATTTATCTTTTATCACTAGTCTTTGCATTTTCTAACTTTTTTTTAAACCAAATAGGTTCATATCCTCGTCTGTCACTGAGTTTTAAACTCAAGAGGAATATCGGCTATTTCATCCTGCAGACCTACATGCCATCCATCCTGATCACCATCCTGTCCTGGGTCTCCTTCTGGATAAACTATGATGCCTCAGCTGCCAGAGTGGCTTTAGGTCAGTGACTTTTCTTCACATTGTACTCAACTTCATTCACTTTTATTTGGTCTTAGTACATAAAAGACAACCAAATTATGTGGATAATTTCACATGATTTAAATTTTTAAGTCAGATTTAGGGAGTTTATGATAGAAATGTAACAATAAAGAACAGTTTCAACTAACAGTTGTTTACATAAGTATATTTTTCAACCGCAAGAAGCATAAACATGCCCTCTTCTCTTCCATAACCCTCCATCAATTTAACAGACTGGGTACTCCTATTACAAGAGGGAGTATTCCTTTTAATTATTCAGTCGTCGCTATTTCCCTTAGAATAGTTCAGTTTCTTACAGATTAGTCCTTTTCAGATTTTTCTGCGTGCTTTCTGAGCTCACTGTATCCCTCTGGGTGTATTTCGTTTTGAATATTTAGGTTTTTTTTTTCACCTGTAGTATTTCTAGTTTTTATTTGTTTGATAATGTATTAGGGATTTTCCTCTTTCTTCTCTCCCCAAAAGCAAGTTTATTTGCCTTTTTATACTCCTTTTGTATAGTCACTTGCTAATTTATATTCCGAATGCATATATTTATCTATTTAATTAAGTTAGATATAATTCACATTTGAATGATTGATTTGCTTATTGTAAACAGGTTTGTTCATTTTTTCAAACATATTCACATTCAGTCATATTTCATAATTCACACTTGCATTGGCTTTTACTTTAAAGGAAGGTGGGTTAAAGTGAAGTTTTCTAGCCTAAATGAAATATTTTTCTAAAACTCAGAATCGCTCAATTATCTATTTTTGTAAAAAACAGATTTTCCAGCTGATTTTAAGTAAACATAAAATCATCAATACTTTTCTGTATAAAAAATAGAAAATTTACTATATTCAAATACAGGGACTGGATCCAAATGTGGGACATAGGTACCCTCCTGTTGAAGGCTTCAGTACTGGGCTGGATATGAAAAATAGGAAGTTAAAGACCCACACCGCAACTTTAAACCATAAAAACACATTTTCACAAAGTTTTGTTGAAATAACACCATTGTTTTATGTTTGTTCACGGAGCTGTCTCTACATTGGAGAGTCACGCTGCTGCTTATACTGCACTATAGAACTTTTAACCTGCAGAATGCTTCCCCTGGATGTGCCGCTCATAACCAGGCTGTTCCCCTGTTGTGTCGCCCTAGATAAGAGCGCACCTGTGACAGTTCTTTCTGCTGCTTCATAGAGCAGTAAGCTTAGAGAAGACAGGTCCGAGAACGTTTCTTTTGCTTCACTGCTGTGAAACATCTTTTTTTTGTCAAACTGTTGCACAGTTTTGGTCAAAGTATGATTAGCTTATAAAACCCAGTGTTACAACTTTTCTGTTTTGTTTGGTCAACCGCTGGTGTGAGATGTTAGAGATACAGCAGGATGTAAAGGATGCTGAACTAGCCGTGTTGCTACTTGGTAAGTAATAAATGCTTGCTCCGGCGTGTTTGGTCATGAAGATGTGATACAGTGCCAGGAAAACTCTTTGACGGTTTACCAACTTACACACCATTAGTTTGATGTTTTGGCTGGCAAGCTAGTAAAACCATCAGTACACTTCTTTAGATGTGCTTCATACAGATTTGTTTTTATGACAGTAACGTTACACAGCCAGCTTAGAGTGGTCGACGGAGGGCAAATATCTGCAAAGTTAAGGAGTGTTTCTTTAATTAGCACTGCTGACTAACTGTTTGAAGTAGATGGATGGAAATTTGAATTCTGCATAGATTTACAGAAAAATAATGGCATATTGAATAGAGGATATTATTTAAAAAAATGTATCCTAACCAAAACCAAGGAATTGGTCAGGCCTCTAAACCAGGTGGGCAAGGCTTTTTAATAAGTTCTTAGCTTTTGTCTGAATTTCGTGTCTATGAAACTGTAAGCACAAGCTTCTGGGCAAGGAGACATCAGAAAGGAGTGAATAACCAATCAGAGAAGGACTTAGGGTGATTTGAAAGATGCATCTTACACAATTAGCAAACATTTTGAACTGTTTACTTTTGCACATCTGCAGGTATAACAACTGTGCTTACCATGACCACCATCAACACCCACCTGAGAGAGACGCTGCCGAAGATCCCATACGTCAAGGCCATTGACATTTACCTCATGGGCTGCTTTGTCTTTGTGTTTCTTGCCCTGCTGGAGTATGCCTTTGTTAACTACATATTTTTTGGTCGTGGTCCTCACCTACAGAAGAGAGCGGCGGAAAAGGCTGCTAAGTCCAACAATGAGAACAAGGGCAGACTAGAGAGCAATAAAGTGCAGGTGAGTGAAGATCTGTGTGGAAAATTCCAGACAGCTGGCAATAAATTAAAAATTCTCAGGCGGTATTACTTGTCTGACGACAAGGCCACCTACCCGTTCAGAAAGTATAGACATTTTTGGTTTATTTTTGTTTTTTATGTAAATCTTAACATTTTACTCTTAAAATGTTAGGTTTACATAATACAAATTATTTGGAAAATCCATGCAAAGGAAGATGATGTCTGCTAAGGGTGAATTAGAGACTGGGATCAATGAGTTTTTAGTCATTTAACCTTTTACTATATTGTGCCTTTCTAGCTTTAGAATGAATAACAACCATGCACTAATATATACCCACAAGATGGTCATTTCACAGCTGCTTTAGCAACTCAGGATTTGAAGCAAATTGTTTCAATATTATACTCATATTTTATTTAAAGAAAAAAAACTTTATGATTCCAAATGAGAATATATATATCAGCAGAAAGCAAAATTGTTATTTTGGATTAAGTATTGCCTACTTAGTCATACTTTTTCATCTCAAAAGGGTTAGCTGGCCCAAACGGAAATAAGAATGGCAATAAATGGAAACAGGGCGTAATGCTTAGTTTCCAGAAGACAATATGAAATTAGATTATGCATTTAATGTAAGCAATTTTATCACTGTTTATTTTAAAATGTCACACAAAATACTTGATTACAAAGAAAATAAATCGATCCTAAACAGAAGTGTTGTCAAAAGACAGAGTATTTTGGTACCAAGTCGGTACTAAAATAATTTAAAACATCATGGTACCACGTTTTCTTAAGTACCGGTGGTACCAATGACCCGTCCAAATCCGGTTCCTTGATGCACATGCATGCATTGAGTACCTGCAGGCGACCGATGATGCAGCTGATGTGGTAAATCCACTTGTTGATTTAAAAAAAGGAGGAGAGCCGTGTGTGGAAATATTTTTGATTTGCTGCTGATGACAAGGGGAACATAATAATAATCAAAAACCTACTCACAAATAATGTCATCAAAGCTTTGTCTCAAAAAGAGGAAACACATCTAACTTAATATAACATTTCAAATACTGATCTGATGAAAGAGTTCAAGCAGGTAAGTTTCAAACTCATTTCAAATTTAGAGCTTTTGTTATGAATTATACATCATATTTTATTATTGAATGTCGGAATCAGTCTGATAGAAATAAACAGCCATTTGTATAGGAAATCGTTGGCATCCTTGATGCGGCTAATGCTGATATAATAAGTGTTGGTGCTTTCACATTGGCCACCACTGTTTAAAATATCCGGCAGAGAAAAGCCCGCCAATGCACTTTGCAAGCTTCAGCCTGCAAAAGCTCCAGGCTTCTAACTAGTTGCTTTGGTACCAAAATTGGTACTGAGAACCATGCATTTTTACTGGTATCGGTATTGAATACTGAAATTTTGGTAGGCCTACTGTGACAACACTACTAAACAGTATAAAGCTAGTAGTCCGTTACCCTGGAAATCCAGAGGTCTCGTGAGAGTACAATTTGAATGGTCCCTCCAAGATGCTCTGGTATCGAGCAATGATACTGTTACTGCATTACATTGCTGCAATGATATGGCAGCTGGAGGTGATTAAAAACAATATATTTAACTTAACCTTGCTTTTAGTTGAAAGAAAAAAAATTAATTGCCTTCTTTTTTGTTTAAAGGTTGATGCTCATGGCAACATCCTCCTGACCAATCTCCCCACTGAGATGGGAGGACCAGACATGATGGGCACCCTCAACGATCCTCGAGCGACCATGTTCTCCTATGACAGCGCCAGCATACAGTACCGCAAGCCTATGACGAGCCGCGACCTGTATGGACGACCAGCACTCGACAGGCCAATAGGACACAAGAAGAGCCGTCTACGGAGGAGAGCCTCACAATTGAAAGTCAAGATCCCGGACCTCACGGACGTCAACGCCATAGACAAGTGGTCCCGAGTCATCTTCCCAATCACATTCACCTTCTTCAACTTGGTCTACTGGCTATATTATGTCCACTAGGGTGGCGGTTGTGAGCATGAGTATTAGCATTTCTGCTGATGGATGTTTTTGTTGCTTTTTTTCCAAGAGAAATTCAATCTTGTACAAAAACGGAAGTAGAAGAGTTGAGCCCCTTTGTACAAATGATCTTTTGGAACAATTAGTTCTGCTCTTTACAGTGTAAATACAATTTAATATAAGAAAAATATATAAATCAATATATATATATATATATATGTATATATATATACAGAGATATAATTTATTTAAAAAAATAAATTTTGCTGTGTACATACAGTTAGATATAGAGGAAGAAATAGTGCTGAATTAAAGACAGTAAAGTTTCGGTATTTACAGGTTCAAATATGCCAAATAACACATCGGTTGCTTTGTTCATCTTCTTTTTGTTTTAGCCCTTTTTTTGCATGTTAATACAAGACAACTTTTGTTTGCTTATATTGCAAAAAAAATGATTAAAGACTTAGAAAAAAAGACTAAAACAGGATTTAACTAAGTGAGTAAGACTCTAGAGGAAGGAAGAGGAATAAAACATAAGATTACTGAAGAAACAGATTCAAGTTTCCATCAATTCATACGTCTGTACAGATAACCAACAATCTGTCCAACCCTCTCTCTCCCTATCAAATCTAGATGTTCCCAAGTAAGAAGGAAGTATACTGTCCCTTAACTGAGTTCTGCTTCTGAGACTCCTCTTTGTGGATTGGATATGGAAACCCTTTAAACCGAAGCCTCCTGATCAGATTCTTGACCTTAGTACAAAAAAGATCTTATTCTTTTGGTAATTATCCTCAATATATGATAATCCATATTGTGTTAGATGGAATGGCTTTTTCAGACTCAGCTGTTTTTTGGTCCATTTTATTTCTCCAATTGATGCAGGGAATGGACTTAGGAGAAAATACTCACATTCAGTGTGTTTACACAACTCAGAATTACTGTTTTTATTGGGGGGGGGGGTGTTTTTCATTATTTTCAGTAAAGACCTTTAACAGATTCCAGTATTCAGAGGTCACACAGATTCAAACCTCACCTGTAAATTAAAGAACTCTTTTTGGTCCTACACAGTTGGGTTAGTGCAGTTTATGTATCAGACATCAGCAAACTCGACAGAGGCGAGCAGAAGCAATAAATACTGAATCGACATGGAAGCAGCAGGGCTTGTTCCTGCGTATCTGTTTGATCTGTTTCAATCGGGCAGTTTCCAAGTACATACCCCCGTTCTGGTATTCCGTTGGTTCCTGAAATGGCCTCGAAAACCATTTGGCCCAGCCCAATGAAGTGGAGACATGCGGGTATTGGGACGTTCTGGTCAAATTACCCTGAAGGTCCGATACTCGAAATGTACCCTCAATCTCTTTCTGCTGGTCTCATCATTATGGAGATGGTACAGCTAAGTTTTCCTTTAATTAATGAAATAAATTTCTCGATGTTACCTTACTGTTTAAGTACTTCGTAGTCAGAGATGGGGATCTGTAGGAAAACCAACAATTATAATAGAAAGATTGTTGAGTTCACTTAAAATGGATGTTTGCAAATAGATGTTTGAAAACCTTAAGACACCGGACTGCTTCCCCTGCTAGCACCTTTTATTGTCTGCCTCAGTCTGTACCACTTACTTGCTGGTAATTTACATATCATAACCTAATTTACCCCTTTTTCACTAGGGCTGGCTTGGCGTGGACCATGTCAGGTTAGCTTGGACCAGAATGGTCTGGTTGTGTTTCCATTGCTATCTCAGTAGTGCAGCAGGGGCGAAGCTTAGCAAAAACCCCAGCAACAAAATTGTCGGGAAGTCATCATGCCCAACACCAATCCCCTCACAAGTTAAGACTCACTCTCCCATCTCCTATAGCTCAATCATGAATCTGTTCATGCCTTAAGCTCCTGATCTGTGTTCTTCCCGTCAGTACTGATCTAACCAGTGATCATTCAGTCTGTCGAGACTCGAGCTCCGCAGCCTTCCAGCCCAATCCAGCCAACTCTTGCTCCTGCTCTCTGCCAACTGTGGGGACCTCCTGGTTCTCTGGTGCAACCAGTCACCTCATTGATGACATAGACTCAACATGGCTTCTCCACCCTGTCACACGCTGACTTTTCCCACTCTTCCGCTACACAACCGGAGCAGTGGCTGCCACTGCTAGATAGGAGTGATATCACTTTATTGGATTTTATCAGTCCACAGGTGGGCATGTTGAGTCACCTTGGCCCACTTTAGACCAAGGCAGAAGTACTCTGAAAAAGGGGAAATAAAGGGGTCAGGTCGGCCAAGATAAAGCTATAGAAACATGCCAAATCGAGGCGGACCCTACTGGTTTCAGACCAAACCGACACTAGTGGAAAAGGGGCGTGCTCTGGTTACTGCCAGATGCCAGCACTTAAGCCCTGCGTTGGCTGTTCCAGACATACCATCTCTATAGGAATAAAATTGCGTCCATCTCAATTCTTCTTCTGCATTTGGACCAAATTATACCCCAATCAGACCTTTCCTCCTGGCAGCTGATCTGTTTTCCTCAGTGAGTGTAGTATTATTAATTCTTTGAAAGTCTGACCTTTTTACATCCTGTTTTGAGTTTAAAAAAAGTTTTCACCCTTCTGCAATTGATTCTTTTTCCAAAAAAATGAATGAAAAAGTCCATTATCCTCAGCCCAATCACAGCTCCAAGGCAGAAATAATCTCAACATGTTTATTGTTTTTGTTTTGCTAAAGAAATTATCCTTTGACGAAAGGCTATGAGGGCTTGAATCGCAGAGAAACAAAAAATGGAAAAGCACTGAGAGTGCAGGCCTCAGCCAAGGCAGCTCAGTCCTAACCCCCCAGACGGTGACCCCCAAACTTGTTCCTGGTCAGACTGCAGATATTTCCTGAAAATGTCATCTAAATTCTGTAATTTTGAGTTATGATGCTAAGTAACAAACAAACAAATTCAGTCAAAAACATAACTTCCTTGGCGGAGGTAGCAAATAGCTTCTGCTGGACTCTTTCCGTACGGCTGAACTTTGTGCCTTTATACTAAGAGTCTCAACATCTTACAGGGTTTATCTTATCTGTAGTGAGAATGAGATGAACCAGAAAAAAACTTATTTCTCAGACTCAAATGTATGTTACCATTATCTAAGCGTAGATTGTAGTGAGACATTCCAGCATTATGACGACAATCTTTCAAAGAAAAAAAAAGATGCTTGGCTTCCCTGACAGAACAAAGGAAGTGCAAGAGATGGACCTCCTTTCTGTAGACTGAGGAGCAAATGGATGCAGCAACTGGTTTGCCTGCAGGCTGTAGACAGAGGACGAAGCTTCAGATCCTTTAAAGTGATGTTCCACATGTGCATTCAAGTGGAATGGCCTGTGTGGATTTCAGCAAACACCAGACACTGTGCGTGACTGCAAGCGTGTGGAAAGTGGAAGAACTCCATGGACAGGCATTGTTTGTGTCAACTTACACAGAATTAAGAGTTCAAATAAAGCTGCTTAGATCTCTGCATACCAACTGTTTTATGGATCGTTTATTTTCATTTTAACGCATACTTGTGTGCAGGGCTGTCTTCCAGCCAATTTTCCAGAAAATATCTTGTCAGCATATGCCCCCAGTCCATGCATCAAATGATTAGATGTGTCCTAATAGCTGAGTTAATGAGGCTGCTAAAAGCCTAAATGTGTCTCTGTGCATAGCTGAATGAGCAGCTTCAGCACATTAAGTGATCATTATCTTGAGGAAGATGACGTCAGAAAATACTTCTAAAGATCTCTATGTCTCTTAAAAATGACCAATTTCACTGGTTATGTTGGATGATTCCATTCTAAATGGTGACCACTACTGCCATCTGCTGTCCACACCTCACAGATTAGTTGACTCGTGTCAAACTGCAGTAGAAGCCCAAAATGCTTTTTTGTTTGTCTTGTTTCAACAGCAAACAAAAGCATTGTCTGCACCACAGAGACAAAAAACAAAATGTGTTAATTTTTCTGTATATTTGACCCTTATCAAATGCAGACAGTTTTCAAGAGAGAGGGGGTTTGTAGTATTGAAATACAACACATGGCAAATACACAGATAAACAAGGACTGAGCTAGAATCTATAAGGACAATTAATCTGAAGGTGCTGCGTGGTCTGTTATCTTCTCACTCTTGATTTTTCGGGTATACTAACTTCTACATTAAGCATCTTGTTAGGTTTTGGTGGAAAAAAGCAATTGGTCATGGAATTGCTCCATCACACTATGCATAAAGTCAACATTTTTAAAAATTACTATGATTTATTGCATTGATTTACGTATTTATCTCCTGAAAACAAAAAACAAAAATTGGACTAAGTTAAATAATTTGAGAACTTTCCCCACCTGTCAATGTCACATATATGCAGTATATATTCATCTGCAAACAAATAAGTCTATATCAGGGAACCATGTAAAACAACGCTGCAATAACCATTGTTGTGTAAGCCAAGCCAACTTTTTTATAGCCAACTATTTATAAGCACTTAAAACAGCTGTACATTCAATACGGTAATATAAAAATGCACAAATTATAACAATATAGCAAAAAAAATGATTAAACTAATACAAATTTATTACAACTGTAGTGTAACTGTAGTTGAACAAATACTTTACCTTTTAAATTCCAGGACTCTGTCTTCTTTCATTCTAACCTGACACAAGTTAAAGATAGTCTGATCAACTATAAGCAATGTTCTGCTGTCAGGCAGGATTTTCCTGAGGTTTGGTCTTTTGGATCCTTTGGCTAAAGCCATAATTTGCAGAGAGCTTACATGGGATTTGTAATTGTGGTGCAGCCGAGATATTCTTTGAATATCTTAAGTTTCAGAGAGATCTTTGTATGTTATAGTTACAGTTTAAAAAAAAAAAATCTTTAGATCTTATGCTGAAACTTGCAGTTCGGATTATTTCTCGAAACTCCAGTTTGACTTGGCACATGTGAGAGGTCAGGTCTTTACAGAAAATGAGACAACATACTGATGCCATTAGCCCAGTTAGCACGTCTGCAGCTGTCAGCACTTGGGCTTCTTCCCATGATTAACTGGACACTTTGGAGTGAAGACTAACACTATTACCACATTTAAGTTGGCCCTGACTGTCAGCATTTGTTCCAATTCTCATTAACAATCTGTCAATCTGACCAGGAAGCTTCAGACATTACCACCATTTTCTCATGTTCCTCTCTAGCTTCTCTCCCTTTTAGTTTGTTTTCCAGACTATTTCCTAGAACTGTGCTTACAAAAATCATGGACCACTCTATTGGCTTTAAGATGTTTGAGGGTTTTTGTTTGTTTTTCAAGCAGAGCCTCAATTTTGCCTCTCTTTGATGAGTCAGTAGTTGCAACTATACAAATAACTTCTCACCTTACCTAACCGATATTCAAAATAATCAAAAAAATATTACACTTCTGCCTCTGTGCTTCAGGTAGTACAATGTTTCTCTTTTCTTTGAACCCCATTGCTGTTTCTGCGGTCAAACAACTCTGTCCTTGTTGTCCGTGTGGTTCTACAAGCTATTAAATATATTGATGCATGTTTTATTCTCGGAATCAGAGATCACATTTGTTCAGTTTAGATTTGTTCCCAGAAATCCCTACAGGTTCCTTGATGGTTTCATCATATTCAGCACTGTGGAGGAGGCGAGAGGTAAATCCCATCCAAACTTCTTTGAGCATCAGTGTGGTAAGTTTGATGATTTTCTTAAACACTGATTTTCTAACAGGCTGGTAAGCACCAAAAACATCACTAAACAGGACTATTAAGTTAACT
Organism: Apricaphanius iberus; assembly: GCA_028564705.1. Classification (NCBI taxonomy): domain Eukaryota; kingdom Metazoa; phylum Chordata; class Actinopteri; order Cyprinodontiformes; family Aphaniidae; genus Apricaphanius; species Apricaphanius iberus. The sequence goes on from JAPXFQ010000689.1 coordinate 2,858,737, forward strand.
GGTAGTCACCAGCCCCCTAATTGTCAATTCCTTGAGCTTGAACTGTAGGAATAGATGAAATTTTACAAATGAAATGGAACTGATGAAAAAAAATATATAATGTATTTTAGAATCTCTCAGAAGTCAGGAAACTCTTTATCCATGGTTTCAACATTGTTTTCTGGCTAATCCTTTCCAGACTAATATTTCCAGAAGTCTTAATAGTTATAAAAGTCAGTGGATGGATTGAGGGAAGGATGGATGGAAAATGTACAAATTATTCGATAGGTTTGGGTAGATTAATTAATGAACTGATGGACATAGATCGATAGATTAAAGTATCAATGGATTATGTGACGATACATGTATAAATAGATGGATTACTTATGAGAAATTGATGATGGACAAATGGACAGACAGATGGAAGGATGGACTGTTGGACAGAACTTATTGACAATGAGGCAAGACATTAAATATAGAAAGACTAATGTTTCCATAATATTTGTTCCCTTTACATTTACCTAAACTGATCTGAAAATACTTTACAAAATTCCTCATTTCCAGACTGTGATGGACCCCTGGTTGGTTTATTTTATATTTTATCCTAAACTCTAATCTAAATTCTTTGGTGTGTATTTTTTATTTTGTTCTGTTTTTTGTATCAATCTCTGATAAATTTCAGCAGGATCAGAAAGAAAAACAAATTTATTTTTCATGGATTTTTTTTAACCAAAAGGCAGCAAAACAAAAAAACATTAAGTTACAATTACATCTGAAACATCAACACCTTATCGGATCAGCGGCACATCATTTCAGCTGCAGCACCACCTGAAAGACATTTGAGGAGATTAAATCAAATAAGTTAACATTAGTGATACACTCCAAAATGAGAGCTCCTCAAAGATCTAGAAAGACTCTCACTATGATAATGATGCCACCTAGTGTCTAAACTGTCTGAGTTTGCAGAATACTTCCTTTAGATTTAAAACCTAAAATCCATCAAGTTGAGGAGCAAAATGGAAGCATTTGTTATGCTTGGAGATGGCCTCTGGGTAAACGATGTATTATGCTTCACAGTCGCAGGTTGATAAGGTAACATGTTACCTATGTGCGTACCTTGTTAGCAGCTTCTAGTGAGCTGATGAGTGTGCTCAGTTCCTCTCTGTTCAACTCCATGGTGATGGGCCGAAGGGCTCCGTTCTCCCTCACATCCAGACAGAGGCTGAGAAGCGGCGTGTTCAGAGATGAGATCTTATCGCTGGACAAAGCAAGCTGAAGAGGATGAAAGGAAAGAAAAGAATAGCAGAAAACTAAAGAACAGGAACATTTGTGTAAAGTTGTCATTCATTTGGCGTAATTTTCTGCAGGACAGCGCAGGAGATGCAATTTTTTCTCCAGGTTAATATTTTGGCTTAGTACAAAGATGCATGAAATAGTAAAGTTAGTATCAAGGCAACAAGTTCTGAGAACCTAATTTTAATAATAAAACCAGATACATTTGATTGGGATGTGGAAACACGTAAAGCATCAACATGCTGAGGGTTGACTGACCTTCAGCTGCCAGTCAAAGTCCTGCAGCGTTGCAGAGGAGATGCTGTTGGTTCTGTCCAGCAGTGCACGTCGGATCTCCTCCTGTCGCGCTCTGAGCACGCTCAGCACCGCCTCGGCCTGGCCGCGATCTGCATTCAACAAATTAGCCAGAACCTGCAGAGCACCAGAAAAATTAGATGTGACAATCTGATCTGAGGGGCAAAAAACACCAGTCTTATGTGCTTCACTTACCTTTTCATCTGGGCCGTTGTTCCCCACCGCCAGGCGTAACACGCCAGTCAGGAAGTCTATTAGCTGCAGCCACTCGTCCAGGCTCCAGGTGGTGCTGTAATCACTCCTACATGGAGGCTCCCGCCCACAAAGCCCATCCACCACTCTGTGACACAGCTGACAACATAAAAAAAAGATTGGTACATCACTTTATGAGAGTTTCCCTTTGTCTTCGGCTGATTAAAGGAACTGAATTTTTTGTCCTATAGCTTGTTTAATCTTGACTTGGCAAATTTAGACAAAAAACTAAAATTGTATCAAACAATTCATATACACAAACATAAGCACACACCCTTTAAAGACACCCTTTAATTTTTTTTACTGCCTTCATTTTTCATTGGATTCAAAACTTCAAACTCTTATCAAGGAACCTGAAGCTCTTTTTTATGATCCATGTTGCATTTTATTTTTGAACTAAATCTTTATAGAAGAAAATATTGAAGTTGAAATATATGGAAATATAGAAGAAATATAGAAGTTTGAGAATGAAAACTTGGGGAACACCACAACTGCCAAACGGGTAATAATTAAACCACTAGAGAACCGTACTCAACACGTTTCCAACTGAGATAAGAGTATCATGGTCGACGGTATCAAATGCTGCTGTTAAATCTAGCAATAACAGGGCCACTGAATCGCCAGAATCAGTAAGTAAAAATAATTCATTTAAACTAGAATCCTTTCCTAAAGAAAGGGTTGAGTATGGAGTCAGTAAATATATTTCCTCCATACCAAATATGCTTGCAAAAGTATTGATAGGGACTCAACTTTTTTCTAAATTGTTAGATTATATTTCGGTGTAAACACGCCTCCTTCAGATGATGGCGATTCAGCAAAAGCCTGTTTATCGGGAATTGATTGTGGTGAAGCAGGGAAACAACGTTCACATCCATGCATTAGAATGGCCCAGTCAAAGTACAGACATAAATCCCGTTAGTGTTCTCAGGCATCCCCCCCCCCCAGTCTGAGCTTCAGCTATTTTGAAAAGATAATATTTCAGTATGAGGATATGCAAAGCCGTTTGGAAACATATATCTAAAAAACATCACATGCAATAGGTGTGAAATGTGTTTCTACAAAGTCCTAACTCAACCCCCATTAGATCTGAAACAATGTCACAATCCCCTGGATCTCCCAGTTTAGTTGGATTTGTTCAAAAAGACTTTATGTCTAACATGAATCATTACTCAAACATGTTTCAGACTCACTTTGACACAATCTGTCGCTGATATTCTGCCCAGAAGCTCCATGGTGTTTTCATCCGCTTCCAGCGGCCTGCTTCTGGTCAGCTGATCCGCACCATGTGATCCGAGTGAGCTGCGTTCACTGGCAGACGGAAAAAAATATACCGTGTTAGCCTTCGGGACACGGAAAACGAAGCGTTGTTCATCTCCTGCCCCAACAGAGGAGCTGTCTCCTTGTTTTCTGACGCAAATGCGGATTCACCAGTTCAGGTAGTTAGAACCCCATCAGCAAAGGGAGGAAGTATTTCGTCACCTCTCGTTTACCAGGGAACGAGTCTCGGATCCTGCTTCTCTTAGTTTCAAGTCTCCTGGTGCGACTGAAGCTCCAGAGATGTGACCGAGAAGATCTGGCCGACAGCACACGTCGATCCCCGCCGCGCATGGAAACAAAAAGCCTGGGTAGGTGAGTAGAAATGCAGCATTAATAGGGAGCTGGTTTCCAGGAAGGAGACATCAGTGGAGCCAGGGCCGGTGTAGTGCGAACCGTAACACCGGCTTTGCCGACATGCGACACAGGCGGCTGCCTGGGGCGCCATCTGCTTGACAGGGCACACAATGTAGAAAAACAAGTTATTAAATGTATGTATCGTATTTTGAAATGCACTCTATATATATAGCTACTTCAAATTTCCCATGAAAATAAATCCAATCAGGGCACACGCTGTATACTTTTACTGTGCACTATCATCAGACAATTCTCCCTCAGCAGGAGCAGGCGGGGGGTGTTGTGACAAAGCAGGGGAGGGGGGGAAATGGGAACCTCTGCACTTTCTTTCACAGCCGTCTTGTCGTAATACAGTTTACTTGTAAATTTCCCGTATTTTATTATCATAAGTAAATTCTCTGCCTCAGTTTAGAGAAGTGCGAGAGCTGCTGCAGTTATAGTGGCAGGTCTGGAAAAATCAGCTCCTAGAACGGGAGCAACAATAAGATGAAGTTGGTGAAGACAGAGTCACTCAAAAACAAATTAGAATGCACGTAAATATATCGGGGAAATGGGACAGTAAGTTTCCTTCCTTACAGAGGAACTGGACGTGGCGCAGCATTAACACAGGTAGGCGTTCTGTTCACTTAGTGACAGATTAAAACATGTTGGAAATGACCGATGAAGGTAGGACGTTGTTGGCAATGAATATAAAGTCCCTTTTAAAAAATCTTAAGAGGTAGCCTACTCCATCTGCTTCTGTCTCCCCTTGGATCAGAGTTTGAATTAATAAATGTATTTAATGACGTGAGTCAGACCTAATGTATTTATCGTTGAAACTAGTTTAATTCAGCCTAGTTCATATTCAAGATGGCTAAGAGAATAAAGAATGGCAACATATTTTAAATTAATAATAAAATGTTTTTTTTCCTTGAATCAGTCGATCTTAAGGAGAATACAATTCAAGGTTTTTTTGAGGCCTCAGACAATACCATATGGGTTTGTTTCCTCTCTGCTCTAGAAAAAAAAAGTTTATTTAATATATATGATGTGCACTGTGAAGCATCTTGATGTGCTAAATAAATAATTTAAATCAATGATTATGAGTAATAATGCCACAAAAATAGTTTTCATAATTAGATGTTTACAGTTTTTTATACAGGGTTAAAAATATTTCATTTTGAGTGATAAGCAGGGGTGTATCTAGAAAGTTTTTAAAGGGGCCCAGTTATGATCTCCCACCAAAATAAAAGCAGGACGGAAATACAAAAGGGGCGGGTCTAGACTGAGTGTCAAAAACCAGAGTTACAACATGGGGTCAAACAAAGATGTGCTTCAACATAAATAAATAAAACCCATAAATTAATTAGTTATTTGTCTCTTCTATCTATTTTTGTTCAATAAAAAATTATCTACAAAAAAATCATAATGGTTATAATGTGATTTAGTTAAAACATTGAAACTTGGATAGTACAATTTAAAATCTACAAATGTTAAAGGTCACCCAAATACCCACTTGTAAAAAAAACTTCAAAATTTGAAGCACGTGAGTACATTTGCCCCTTGGTCGGTTGGTGGGGTGAAGAAAAGACCTTCCCAAAATGGTTTTTGAATGCAACTGCGAATCCTTCAGTGTTTGTCTCCGCCAGCTTTGCGCAATTTGAAGCAGAAATGTCTTTGCTAAATGATTCAGGCTCAGCTAGAAACGACGGAGAGTGTCTGCAGACATACATTTTCAAGTCTTGTCACAGATTCTCAGTTGAACTTAGTTCTGGACCTTTAATAGGTGGCTCTAGCTCATTGATCTTTGAATGTTCTGGCTATTGGATCTGGTATCTGGATGATGAATCTCTAGCAACCCTGTCCCCGTTGAAAATTATCACCAATAAATAGTTGTAGTGTCAACAGGTTTTCATATCTGAGTTGTGAATCTCTGTAGCTCCGGAGTTACAATGGGCCTATTGACTGCTATAATGTCATGTTCTCCTTGCTTGCTCTGTCAGTTCGGAGAAGTCGCCATTTATTTGTAGGATTTCAGTTGGACTGTACTATTTTAATTTTCATATGCCAAATAAAATATATATCAACCCTTTTTTAAACATCTGTAGAGCTTTGCCTCTAACCTGTGGTGTGTTTTGGTCTTTATAATGCTATTTTCTCACTAATGTTATCTAAAAACCTCTAAGACCTTCCCAAAATGGTTGTAACACATATGAACTGTATGTACTATTTATGGTACTTATGAAGGCAATTAGTTGTACTGAATTTAGGAATATCGCAGTAAAGGATTCAGATTATGTGCATGCAACACTGCTAAAATTTGTATCTGTTAAAAAGAGAAGACGGAAACTGAGACTTATAATTTTATTTACATTTGCGGGGTACTTTGTGTTATAGTAGACATACAATTCAGAAGTTACGAATACTTTTGCAGAGCCATGCATGTGCCGGAACAAGGTTCGTCCATTCCTAGGTAGGGATGTTTTTTCTTCCTAAATGATTCATTGGTCAAAGTGAAAATAATACTGTTAATGCCAAACCATAATCCCAATGCAAAAATTAAAGAATAAAGACCTGCTGCTTACCTTTGAAACATGAAAAAAAGGGCTGATCTCAGATTTATTTTTCTAAGTAATTGAAGGGATTTTATCTGTCCACTAGACTTTTCCTTTAACATGTCGGCATCTGTTACTTCACTGACATTACGCGCACAGTATAAAGGAGGGGTGAGTTTAGGAGAACCAAATCAGAATCATGTTTTGATGTAACTTTTTTTTTCATTTATCACCAGTTTTAATAAGTCTGTCACAGAACTGCACAAATTAACCCAGAGTTCTTGTTGCCACACTGATTACACTTCTCATAAATCTTGTTTCAGTTCTGCTTTAGCTCCAGTCAGCCAGGTTGTTGAAATACAAAGCTCTCATTCTTTGCTTGGTGCTCAGTGGATTAAAGTGATCTCTTCTTGTCAACAGAGGGTGTTTCTCAGTATGTCACCTACTGACTTTGACCTGAAACATGTGAAACCAAAACAGGGAGTTAAGGTTAGGAAAGGGGTAACTGATCATGATTTACGTTCAGCCGGCAGTTTCTTTTTGAAGCTTATACAATTGTACATAAGTACAAGTTATTTTGATGTGTTATCATTCTGCCAAGGCCTGGAGGAAGATCTGAATTATCCCATCCTGATGAAAAGAAGTTGATTGAGGTGTTCAGGAACAATTCAGAACTCATCTAGAAACAAACATTCTTCAAGCTGAAATCTGTGGGAACATTGGATACCTTTATCCAAAGTGAAGTTTTACATTAACATTAAGGGTTGCATTCACATCAGTTCTGTTTAGTCCACTTGAATTTAACTCTAGTTCGTTTGTCAAGAACATCTGGCTCATTTGGGGAGGTTTGAATGCGCAATTGAACTCTGATTCGGACCAAAAAAGCGAACTGCAGTCCACCTAAAAAAAGTAGGTCTCTGTTCGATTGCCACTTATCTTACCACTTGCCATATTACCTTTAAATAAAACGTGAAAAATAGTATAATAACGTAAAAATATTTCCAAATTTGTGTGTTTTCTTTCAGATTTGTAAAAAATAATAATTTAGTTATATCACTCTAAACAATAGGCTACCGCTTGAGAGAACAGCATAACAGGAGAAGCTTGAGGTTAAAGTGCTCAGACCTGAGCAATAATTAGCAGAAGTAGCTGTGTAGACATTCATAATGTTAACGTTGATGAACTGGAGAGTTTTATCTACTGAGTGTTTACTTAAAGGAAAATGGTAAATTGTCACATTTGATTGTTAAGTCTAGATTACATTTAATTCATGTGATGTTTAACACAGCTGCTAAGATCCAAATGTTAAGTTTATTCATATATTTTGGTTATTTCTATCTTAGTTGTATTTGTTATTATTTTTCATATGAGACCACATATACAGTATTTGTACATGTAGCCAGAGAAAGTCAAATTATTACCTTAGTCCGACTGAAATTAGACTTTTGAAATGCATGTCCTTAGTCTGGCTTGAATCGAACCAAACTGGAGTTTGGGAAGCTCGACTAAGCTACCCAGATAATGTGATTGGGAATCGGAGTTCTGTGTAACCAACCCCCCCACCCCCGTCTGTACTCCCGTACCACCTCGCAAAGTTAGGAGACACAGAAGTACAACTCAGAAACAACATAGTAGTAGTATAAGAGGAATACGGTGGCTAAGACAAATGTAAGCGGCTGATCAGTCCATGTTTGGACTGACAAAAAGACGAAACGTTGTGATTGTGAATATCCTGCTTTAAATCCGTCTGCTTCAATCCCGCCAGCCTGTGTTTACTGCCTGTGTGCAGCTCGAAGCTAACTGCTATAAGGCTAACATGTAGAGGTTCATGTCGGGGAGTCGAATCTAATCCATTTAATACTTTGATTTTCTAAGTGACATGAAAACTGGGAATCGGCTCTCAACAGCCCTTAGTCCGATTACTCCAAAAAGATATATTTAGATGTGCACGTAAACGCACTGATACATTCATCTCCCTTCTCACATGTATGCCATCATACTGTATCAGCAGCTGTATGGAAATAAAAAAGAACAGAATAAATATTTCAGCCTTTTCTCTGATCTGTATCTTCCCATACTCTGAATGGCTTTAAGTGGCGCTCTGGCAGGTACTCCTAGCGTTAACAGAGTCATCCCAGCTGAATCAGTACCTCAATAGACAGCTCAGGATTTCCTCTTCTACAGTAGCAGTCTGTGTTGCAGCAAAACTGTTGAAGCCTCTGACTGAATACACAATCTAGTTGTAGGATAGTCCCATTAAGAGGATGCTCAGGATTGTCCAACAGAAACAGTCAGTTTTACATACAGAAAATGTTAGCCAGTTAGTTTGCCTTAGCAACTGGCTCAAAGATAAATATTTTAAAAGGGCAACATGTGAATGTGATTGCTTAGTTCAAAACAAATTCTATTAATCTCTCTTTTAATTCATTGAAAAAAAAGCAAAACAATCTGGATTTGTCCTTTATTTACACTGAAATTTGTAGTTTTTTTTGTCACATTTATGAATGTTAATTTGTCATGATTAATTCACTGCTACTCTGTGATTAATTAGATTAACATTTTTAATTGTTCGACCGCCTTAATATTTTGCCATCATAATCATACCCCCATTTTCGAGCGACTCTAAAAACCCTTCACTAATTCTCAAGCAAGGTGGTGTCAGTTTCACACTGTGGGACTATTTCACTTTTTGTTGCAATGCCTCCAGGTTATGCATAAAGAAATACTAATTCAAATCAGCTGCTAGATGGAGAAAATGAAACAAAAGTTGTTGTTCCAAGTTCCAGCTGGACAATTAATGCACAAAAAACAAATGCACCCAAAAAAACATTTTCTTCCCAAAAGCTCTGAGAGCAACCCCATTGAAGATGTGTCAACCCTGTTTAATAGTTCGGTGACTGCCTGGAAACCAACCAATGTAAATTAACTTTATCACTTCTGCTAAAAATACAGTCAGGTCCATAAATATTGGGACATCGACACAATGCTAACATTTTTTGGGTCTATACACCACCACAATGGATATCAGATGAAACGAACAAGATGTGCTTTAACTGCAGATGAGAAGCCAATTGTCCCATTACTATGGTCCCTTAACAAGTGAGAGGCACATATGCAAACTGTTGTAATTCCTACACCGTTCACCTGATTTGGATGTAAATACCCTCAAATAAAAGCTGACAGTCTGCAGTTAAAGCACATCTTGTTCGTTTCATTTGATATCCATTGTTGTGGTGTATAGACCTAAAAATGTTGATGTCCCAATATTTATGGACCTGACTGTAGCTGTTGAATATCCAGCCAGAACTTAGTTATGTCTATAACGAATGTAGTTGGGGTTCAACTTGCCGGGAGACCTTTTACCAAATATTAAAGTGAAAACATTTGTGCCGGAATGTATATTTTTAACAATTTGAGAAACCTCACAATTAAATAAACTTTTAAAACAGACATCGTATATCAAGGTATTTTAGGTTTTAGAACAAATGGGTAAGCCTTTATTATTTACTACTTTTGCAAGACAGCATTTTACGCAAATATCCAAACTGTCCCAAAGCCTAAATATAAAGGTGTGTAGTAAGGCTGGAGGGGAGTGTCTGAGCGCTCCTCTCCTATGATCATCCCAAACAAGAATTCTTATGTCACCTGTAAATAAAGCAGCCGTAAATTAAGGTTAGCAGGTTTGGCCTGTCACACAGTGACGGGCAGTTGTAATTTAGATGAGCTCTGGACTAGAAGAAGGAATAAACGTCAATGGTTCTGCAGCCAAGACTGTTGCAACTGAAAGCTTCAGATTCTCATCATTTGACTGAAATATCTCCTGTGTTTCTGTTCACGCTGCAGCGCAAAATCCCAGCAGCAACTGTTTCTCACGTGCCTTTCAGTAACAGCTAATGAAAATCTGAATTAGAGCTTTTAAGAAAACTGGAAAAGCATAAATGAATTAAAGATTGTTTTAATACAGAAACATCATACTACTGAAAAGTATCTCAATTCACTAAGAATATGCACTGAATACTTGGTCTGGCCTCCTATAGAATGAGTTACTGTACCAGTGGAGCATGGCAGGGAGTCGATCAGCTTTTGGCTCTGCTGAGTGGTTATGTAAACTCTGGTTGCTTTAATGGTTGCCTTAAGGTTCTCTGCACTGTTGTTGGTTCTGGTGTCATTCAGCTTCATAGATCCTCAATGGGTTTTAGGTCAGGTCTGTTTGCTCCCCAATCAAGCACAGCAATATCAATCAATCCAATACCAAACCCAGTATAGCACTTTTGTCTGTTTCTAGCTGGAAAATGAAATCAGCATCTCTATAAAGCATGTTAGCACAGGGAAGCATGAGGTGTTTTAAAATGTTATGTTCTGCTACAGTGACTTTGAACGCAGTAAAATACGGTGGACAAACAGAAGCAGGCGTTAAGGTTCCCCAAGTCACAAACTTCACCCTGGACCTTAGAAAACTAGATTTCCAAATAAAATACAACATCCACCTTCACCTGAAAGGAGGACTGTGGATCTCTTAGCAACAGTCCAGTTCTTTTTCTCCATTGCCAAGGTAAGACCTTTCCAACATGTCTGGTTCATATAAATCTGACAGATACAGTAAGTTTCCTGGATATGTGGTGATTCCTCAAACTCTGACTCCATTGAGTGTGTGAAACTGTTGAATATGTTTTGTTTTACAGTCCTCATGGCTGTAGTTATGTCTTGTGCACTTTTTCCACCACACTTTTTCCTCCACTCAACTTTATATTAAATATGTATGACCAGAACTGCAGTTACATGCATCACTTGGTAGCATATTATATTTCAGTTGAGGGTAATTCATACTCTGCATGCCTCTGATCTAGTTGGCCGTTTAGTGGCCTTGATGCAAACACCTTTTGGATGTTAAGTGGCTGAGATGCTGCAGCTTGCACAGACTGGTGGACATAATTATATCACAACTGCATGTCTTGCTAATATCATGCAGCTGTAGGTTGGACACAGCTCTCTCTATGAACAGCTGACATCAGTGGCAATGACCTTTCGTAGCTTACCCTCATGGAGGGTTTCAGTGACTTTCTGCCTAACTACTGTGAAGTCAGCAGTCTTCCCCATAAATGTGTAGGCAGAAACATTTTCAGTCTCAAATGGTTTTATGTGTCTTCCTATGATTTGAGCTGCTTAAAAAGAAAGTTTTAAATAATATTCAAATGTATTGGGATGCTTCTTAGCATAATAGGAAATTGGATGTGTCGTATCAGTTATACATTTAAAACAGTTTAAACCCCCAAAACTTCTTGTATTATCAAAATTGTAAAAAATTTTTTTACTATTTTCTTCACTGTTATTTACATAAGAGCATTTATAAATTTGGTGCTAAACTAATCAAACTGATTTATGTAACTCTTGTCCTGGAGAAGCCTATTTAACCCCTTAAGCCTGAGGCTGTTTTTTTCCGGATTTGGACCTACACCTACACTCTGGAAAGCTTTTTACAACTTGTAAAAGGTCTAAAGGGTTCAAATTGCTCTCATGTAACAGGAAGGTCTGTGGGGATAATGTGAATGTGAAAATTCTCAAGAAAATCATAGTTGACATGAGTAATTGAGGTTAAATCAAGTAAACAGAAACACAATTTTGCAGCAGATATTTGGTTTAGTTGTTTATTTTGACTGCTGTTTGAGCTGTGTCTGGTTGATATAACATTTAAGTGGATACTTTTGTAGAAGAGTCCAAGCTTGACATTTTGGTAGTAAATATGTATACATACTGTACGTCAGAAATTAGTTTATCATAAGTCGATTAATATGATTGAGTTTAAATTTTTAATGTTACTCTAGAAAGCGTGCTCCCAAAATGGGGGCTAGCAGGCTTAAGAGGTTAAAAATAATTTTTTTAAGAGCAGTATTTGTATTTTTGGGTCTAAGATTGTTGTGACACACTGTTGAAGCCATCTATTTATATTGACCTAAAAAACACTAGAAAGTAGTTTAAATTCTTTTTCATTGTTATTTAATTGTTATCCCAATGAATAACTCAGAACATCTTTTCAAATTTTTAGTCCATCTCGTCCTCCGACTCTAAAAGAATGAATAATTATCTCAATAAGCTCTTCACTTAAAGGGAAGAAAATACAGGCAGTGGTTGATAAATACATGAGGATTCCCATGTGGAGACATAGAGGAATGCATGCTGGGGATCCGACTCAGGATGGTCACTCGTCTTGGGTCTTTTAAATTTTAATGTACCTATAACCTTTATGCCTTCATGTTTGTTTTTTTAGGAAAGGTCTTCCTGTTTGATACAGAAATAACCAAAAACACCTTTTGTTCCAGTCCAGGTCGTACTGTCGTGGTATTGCAACAAGGGAAGAAGAAAAGGGGAAATGCATAATTAAGCAGGTTATGTGACATGGCATCAGTGCAAAACTTCTCTACAACTTTACCTTGTTTCTTTAGGAATGTTCTCTTCAGTTAAAAAATTTTGTGAGTTGTTTAACACTCAAATGGGATTTAGACCAGGTCAGTCAAAGGACGCATCAGATTGATGCCTCTCCTTCGAGAACCTTAACCGATTTATTTGTTTTACATCTACAGCAGGACAACACTTAGGGAGTTGAGGAGGAAGCCAGGGTTCCACACAGGAGTGGGGGGCCAGGCTGCAGCTTAGGCTGCATTGATGGAGAGTTTCCATTGGGTGCGACATCGCTGTCGGCAGTTCCTGGGCGAAGACTCGGGGAGAGGTTGGTACTCCCCAACCGATGCCCTTCCAAGCAAAAGTTCCCCTCAAAGAGTCAACAGCAGAAGGAGGACGGTGCTGGCCCGCCACGGCCCCCACCAGCAGGAATATGAAGCTGTGTCCAAGAAGTACAAGGGCAATGCCATCCGCACAACCAAGTACAGCTTGTTGACCTTTATCCCCATGAACCTGTTTCAGCAGTTCCACAGGTCAGTAATTTTAGATATAGATATGATGGTTATAACCACATCACAATGTTAATGGAATCAAGATATATCAATGCTTTAACTTGCTAAATTGATACCACTATCAGGATTAAATGTTCCCTGCTGAATATTAACCACACAAGCTTGCTTTCTCATCATTTTGGATATTTTTGCCAGTTAAAACATACAAACCTCAGTATAACTCAATATGTTAAAGCAGTTACTGAGAAAAACTGCAAAACCAAAGCTGATTCCAGATGAGATAAGCCGGAAAACCACGCCAGAGGCTCTGCCAGGATATTTGGGGAATTACTCAAAAGCAAAGGAGCTGTGAGAGGTTTTCCTGTCTTTTAAACAGATAGCAAGCTGTTTCAGATAATTTAGAGCAACGCTATTAAGCAATTAGCCATTTAGAAAAGTTAATTTGATGAACAGCTGTAGATTTTATGTCTAAATCGAGCACCTCATGTTATCTCTAAGGCAAACCCAGCCACCCCATTAAAGAAGATAATTCTTTAGCAACTTGCATCCAGAATCTTATTGTTTCTTTTATGTGGACCATGTTTATGACCCTAAGTGAGGGTTAAAAATGTGATGGAAAGGAAAATTCAGAAGTTCATAATTTCTTTGCTCCTTCTTCAGCATAATTGGGTTAAGACACCAAGATACTTTGTAGTTCTCCAGTTGAGGCACAGTCATCCCCAACCAAGAGGATGCATTGCACATTTGACTTAAGGATGCTTTAAAATATATACACCAGTGTTGGGGAGAATACTTTGTAAATGTACTGTGTTTTAAATACTTGGAATACTTCCCTTAAAAACAGCGTTTAACTTTATTAAAGGGACTATATCATAATATTTTACAGCTTTCAACTTCTGGGATAGACATATAAGTATGCTTTCCGCAGGCCCTGTAGAATAATGGACAAAAAATGTAAAAAGAAAAAAAAAACAGTGTTGGAGGAATATACCACTTCATTCATTGATACCCAATTACAGCTGCTTCAGCAATCACTGCAGTTTGCCTGCATACTTTGCAGTTTGACACCAGAAGCATATGTGCGACTCTATGACTGGTGTTGCCAGATTTGATCTTTCCCCCCGTTTTAACCACCAGGGCTTTAGTCTGGCTTTTGTCAGGAATGCTCGAATGAAATCTTGCATGACTTGAAAACAAATTAACTGCGAGAGAGCACTGTTCACAAACGCCGGAATGAGTCCGTTCATAATAATGTTCATCGGACCAAAAGTGAGCTTTTAGGCACAACACTGTTGGATGCAGCTAATAGGTTGTTTACTGTCAGACGATTACAAAGGTTACACTTTTCAGGTTTCACTCCTGCTCCTTTTCTAAAGTGAAAAATTGCCTGAATTTCCAGTATGTGAATGCATAATTTCCTTCACTGCTAGTAGGTTTATTTGACTTTGGTTGTGGCTCCAACCCCTCCAGCTCCTGGTCTGAATCCATACCTGGCCACTCACGTTTACACTAGTTTTTGATAGTTGGGCATATTTCGGCCATAGTATATCTATGGTTTCGGTGGCATGTTGTTTAGGGATAGGGATTAGGGATTTATGGGATAGTCTACACAACGCAGAGATACATAAATCCCAAAATGTATCTATTTATCTTTCAGGTGGAAAGTGGAAAACACACAATTATTCCAATGGTATTACGAAAGTGTCTGTATTCTGAATATTATGTTTAAAAAAAGTAACTGTAATGGAATACAATTACTCATAATTAGTATTCTAAATACGTAACGCCGGAACATATATTCCGTAACTCCCCAACACTGATATACAAAGACATGTAACTCTTAAGGGTTCCCTAAAATGATCAGGATTCTGCCTTAAGAAAGCGAGTATAGAGTAGTGTATATCCAGGCATATCTGAGTATGCCTTAAGGTCTGCCAGGAGGAGAAGGAGTGTCACAGAACTGTTACTGATACATCTAGAGATTGAAAGTTTAACAGATTTTGAGCAACAATTTTCAAAGTCCTCATACAGCTCCTCAGTTGGATTTAGGTCTGAACTTATTTAATGCAGGATCTGAACCTTCCCATTATTGGTGTGGGTAAGTGCTGAGGGGTGTTTTCCTGAAAGCTTCAAGTCTTAAGTCTTTTGCAGCCTCTCTTAAAAGGTTTTCTCCAAGATTATATTTACAGCTGGATTTATACTAGCGTTGAATTACAGAGTTGGACTCAATTTACACAAAAAAAAAAGACTTCTGAAGGGAATTTTGTTAAAGTTATCAGAGTAAAGGTGGATGAATTTAAATGCACATCACACTGTTGTTGGATGTTTTGAACAATTTCAGGTCAAGAGTCTTGAAACACATCTTTTACTTACCGCCATTTGTTCAAGTTAATGTATTTGTTGTCATTAAGGATGCAACAATACCATACCAATATTTGGAGCTGAGTACTTGCTTTTACCAAGTACCCATGTCGATACTTCTAACAAACGTAAAAAAATCAATGAATTGGAAGACTGGTTATATTTTCTTCTCTGCTCATTACAACAAATGATGGTGAATTAGATTTTTTTTAAATAATAAAAAGTTAACACAAAACTCAAATCTCAGGTGAAAAATAAACACTTTCTGTGAAATGATTGCAGAGTTTCAAAACTTTAAGTATCTGGTCATGTATTTGTTAACTAACCGATAAGAATACAGTACATTAGAATGGTATTGGCAAGATACCCAGTATCGGTATCGGTGCATCCCTGGTTGTGATGTTTTTTAACCTTAACCATCCTTCCTGTTGGTCCCAGTAACTGCAAATTCCTTCAGAATAACATGCTCCTTTGGTCTCCTCAGGGCAGCCAACCTTTATTTCCTGTTCCTGGCGTTGCTTAACTGGGTGCCAGTTGTGGAGGCCTTTGAGAAGGAGATCACAATGATTCCTCTGCTGGTGGTTCTCACAGTTATCGCTATCAAGGATGCACTAGAGGACTACAGACGGTACTTGTACGACAAGAAGGTCAACAACAAGTTGGTGCGTGTGTTCTGTGGGTGAGTGGACTCCTGTTATAAGCTGGTGTCAAAATTGAGCAATTTTTAGATTTTTTTATGTTGTTTCTGCTTCGGATTTACAAAAAAGACAGAACAGAAAAAAGTCTTACATGTTCTGATTCCCTTCATCCAAAGCAGTGGCACTTTAGACGTGTTGCAGATTGATGAGCCTTTGTCATGGCCAGTGGAAATCTGACTTCTTCCAAAGTCAAAGGGTTTACATGAAAATGAAATGACTAAACAAAAACAAAAAAAAGAACTGAAACTGAACTTGGTTTGTTTCATTTTGTCGTTCATCAGAGTAAAATAAACACAACAAAAAACAAACGGTGTTTGAAGCAAAGCTACAACAGGAACTTTAAAATCTGAGGTTAACATTTTAATGTCTGTCCATTTCTTTAAGTGAGTGCGTTTTTCAAAACTGGCTAATGAAATGGTCAAACATTCACATTGGGAATGATCAGAGATGTATTAAAAGTCATTAATCTGAAAACGACCAGTAAAGATGTAGCCTGAGAACCCTGTGCTCTGTTAGAAACATATGGACCAGTCAGATATTTGATATGAAACTGAGCTTAATCATTAATTGCTTCATATGTAGGAGAATTTTAAAATCTATTCATAAATTAACATGGAGCAAATGAATAATTACTAAAAATGAAGAAATATAATTTCTCTTTTTTTGTAGATTTTATTTTTTTTTACTTGCTACCCTCCATAGCAAAAGGTTGAAATTGTTTCACTGCATCACTCTGGGAAAGGATGTTTTAATTTCCAATTCGAGGTAAAGACAGGAAGCCTCTGAATCCTGTTTTAATATGGGTGTAAAAATCATATTTTCAGGTCAAACATGAGGCCAAGTGTTTTTACTTTAAAGGTCCCATATCATGCTGTTTTACATCTTTTAATGTCTGGGACTGGGACATGTATGATAAAATGTTACCCTTGGTGTTATATAGTTGGATCTGAAATATAACTTAAATCCTGGAAGTCGACCTTGAAGTGAGACAATCCCCCCACCCCTGTTTGGTTCTGGCCAAGGTTCAGAAAGCAGAAATCAGTGGACTAACGGTCACATACAAACATTTAGAAATTTTAGAAAGTAAAATACTACAAAAAACGGTGGTGCGAGCTGCAAGAGTCCGAAGTAGCTCGTACCTGTGAGAAAGGGGGCGTGTGTGTTTAATCTGCAGGGGCGGTTTGACAGGGTTACTTAAAATAGATCACCATGTCATGAGTAAGTCATTTTCCAGGAGAGGGCGGTGCAGCTGCTTAGAGTGCAGGATTCAGGAGGATTACTGACAAATGTGTGAATTAAGCCTAACATCACTCTGGTTGGCTTTTTTGACTACTTTAAGTGGGTTCTTGGTACAAGTAGTTTTCACCACAACATGCATCTTTGCTCTTTGTAAACTAGCTCCTCTTTAGAAGAAATTAAACTGCTCTTAGCGCAATAAGCAGTATGCTACACAATGATTAGTCCTTGCTAGTTTGCTAATACAATTTTCAGTCTCAGCGTGCATAATTTTACATGAGAAAACATAATATAGCTAGTATGAAATGTCTGAGCTTGAGTTGGTTAAAATCTTAAATCTGATTAACTGTTGGAAGAGTTAATTTTTTTCTGCAAAATTATTTCAGTATATATATTTTTTCTTTAAACCTCAGTACATGCCTCTTAAAAAATGCTCAACTTTTTAATGAGAGAGTGTAATTTGAGCATCAAATTCCTGGGACTTTTGTTTTAAAGTAACCTACAATGCCTGTGTGCCAAAGGTATCTAGCAACTATTATCTACTTTCTTCTCCTTATGTTTCTTCTATTAAAAAGTGCTCAGAGTGGCAGTGGAAAATTGATTCAAAAAAAGGTATTGTGTCCAGAAAAATAAGAAGGCATTCAGATTGAAAAAAGACAATTCCATAGTCAATTTAATCACACATTTTCTCCATCTAAGCTCTTCCTTTAATCCCTTGTCAAGTGGGCTCGTTTGTATAAATCACATGTAATATGACTGCTCCTTATCAGAAATATTGTCATTATTTAACCCTGTGGAGGATAAAAACCTTTTTGGGCTCTTAAGGTCACACCCTCTAGTTTGACTCATACCAGTCAGAATCACTGTAGGTTTGACGAATAGAAAGTTACTCTAGAATTCACAGAAAACAATTTATTTATTTGTCCTCCCCTACATTTTCTTTGTTAAAATGAAGGGGTCTATAGCAGCAGTAGGTAGTTGGGGACAGAAACACACTATGTGCCAATAAAATGACATGTTGACTACTCATTTTAAATTTTAAGTATCAATAATAATATTCTTCCTCCAGTTTTTATGTGGGTATGTAAAGTTCCTCATTTCATTCATTCCATGTGTATATTATTGGTATGATGGAGGGGCACACACATGCCTGTAATGTTGTTGAAAGGTATTTCTGTCCAGAGATTGATACTTGTATCATGGAAGTTATTTTAGCATTTGTCTCTATATTCCCTGTCAATGAAAGTTGATTCCCAGATTTGTGCTTAATGAAAGCTATCTCTTTGGAGCCACAGAATCTGTTGCTCTGATCTTTGAAAATGTATTGGAAGTAATTGCCAGCACACAGCCTTTGCAGCTGTGTGACACATTTGGTTGCATTATCTATCAGTCGTCAGAAGTAGCTGTAAAAGTTGAACCTTGATCTTGCACTGTGAAGGAGTGGCAATGAAGCATGGCAGAAACCCTCCCGATCCAACCGTTTCCTGGTGCGTTTGTGCTTCAGCAGGATGTGGCGGACGGGCCAAAACAGTCTCATCAGGCTAAAGAAGAACATACTTCAGATGGGAATTACTTGTTGCATAGAACTTTGAGGACAAGAGGGTAAAGCTTCTGAATCATTACCCTCCAAGTTTGAGTCAACGGCTTCAGTGGACTGATGAATTGCTTTAAGTCGCTGTCTTGGACACGCAAGGAAGACCTAAAGAAAAGGAGGACCATTGTGCCTTCCTTTATTGAAGATGCAGAGCTAAAAGCATTGCTAAGGTTATACAAAAGCAACAGGATCCGGACATCAAAATATTCCTTACTATCCTTTGTGCCCAAGAACTTGTTTCAGCAGCTCCATCGCTTCGCCAATGTCTACTTCATCTTTCTTGCTGCACTAAATTTTGTTCCAGTTGTCGAGGCTTTCGAGCCAGAGGTATCTCTGATTCCTATCTTACTGGTGATGTCAGTCACAGCCATTAAGGACATCTTCGAGGACTACCGCAGGTTTAAATCTGATCGTTTCATCAACAATCTTCCCTGTCAAGTTTACTGCAGGTTTGTTCTTCTGGTTCTTCTAAATTTTGACAGATTTCCTCTAATTTTTTATGAGAAGTGAGGATTTCTTCCTTCCTACTCGCCAACACTTCTCAAAAAAGATGGTGGAGGCCTTCTTAAAAGAGTTGAAGCTATGTGAAGGCAAACCGTTGCAGTTTCTTCTATGATGTTATGGTGAAAGTATTGATTATAATTAGTTATTGATCAGTATTCTGCATGTTCTATTTTGCAGTATCATAAACAGGTGTTCATGGTATAGCTGTAGCTCAGTTGTAGAGTTGCCAGCCTCCGATCCAGAAATTGTGGGTTCGATTTCGAACTGCTTCCTTTGTCCTTGGGCAAAAAACGTCACCTACCTTGCTTGCTGCTGTTGGCGAGAGGGGTTGATTGCGCGAATTGGCAGCCTCATTTCTGTCGTTCTGCCCACAAGTGTGAATGTGAGTTTGAATGAATAATGGAATAGCAAAGTGCTTTGAGGATCTTGAAAAGCTTTATGTAAATGCAAGCAATTATTATTATTGATACATGTAAACATGCACTTCGAACACTTATAGGTTATAGTAAGTATGACCGGTGAAACAAAGAACACATGGAAGTTTAATATTATGCTATGTCTGGTGATAAAAGTAATCTGAGGAAGTTAACTCCCCCAGAGCTGGGCTTCCGTCATTCTGTTCTTTCTAAATGTTGTTTTCATGTTAAGTGACACTGATATGCAGCATCATAGATGGTTTACTAGAAGTTATATATTAGTTCTAACATCTTATCTCTACACTCTACATTTCTGAGCAGTAACAGTAAGTCATCTGGCTTTTCTATTCCCTGAAACTGTGCCAGAGAGCAAGTGTAAATATGATAATGGATTAGAAGGCAACACATTTGTCGATTTATGTTTATCCAGCATATCCAGTGTGAACAAACAGAGCAATAATCCCAAAAAACAGCAATCTACAACAGTGGTTATAAATTAAAAGAAACATTGTCTTCCAAATGCTCAGCGAAAGTGGAAACCTCAACCTAGGTAGAGATTGTTTTGAAACCTTTGTACAGGAGTAAATGTCAGAAAACTTCATTGAACTGAAGCAACTATGGACGGTAAGAATGGTAGACCAAAATTCCTCCATAATTATGTGAAGAGACTAATAGAGACTTTTCTGTCTCTCTATTTCAAGGCCGTCGGAAGTAGGGGTGCAGAATGTGCTGCAGCACCCCCTTGTGGGTGACAAATTATATGCATGTTGAAGTTTTGCCAGCAAAATTTAATGAAATGTTTATATTTGATTTAACTTTGAATTTAACAAAAACACGAATACTACTATTATTTTCAAAAGATAGACATTTTTATTTTTAAAGGTTTGATTGTATTTGTGATGTCACACATACACTTGCAGGTGTACATAGTTCAAAAAGGTCCGTAAATTAACAAAATCGCAAGCCAGAAGTAATTACTAAATTTATTTTCAACTCCGCAAAAATAAATACATAAAATATGCTAAAATTCAAGGGAACGCTGCTATTGTTTGTCAGATCACAGTACATTTCCCCGAAAAAGACAATATATTGATATTTGTGTTTTCTTTGTCTGACCACAGTAAGCAGAAGTGCTATATTGACCGCTGCTGGAAGGATGTGCGAGTCGGGGACTTTGTCCGTTTGTCATGCAATGAGATCATCCCGGCTGACCTGCTGCTACTGTACTCCTCTGACCCCCATGGGGTTTGTTACATTGAAACTGCAAACCTGGATGGAGAGACCAACCTGAAACAGAGGCAGGTTGTTTCAGACCTTTCTCTACAGGTAACACTACCTTTTAAATTAATCTGTACTTTACAGGAACAAAGAGTGTTTGTTGGTTGTAGATTTGTTTTTCATAGTCATTACTGTTAAAAAAATTCTTCGTTAAATTATTATTAAAATAATTTTGACTTTACAGTCATAATGTGCTGAAAGTTCTTTCTTATTTGCTGAGGAAGCTGAAATTCAAATCTAATTACACTTCTAATTTCAGGGACCAGGAAATTTGGATCGAGTGCATCTCTTTCCATATATTTTAGGTCATTTAGTTGGATTTGGGTCTAGGCTTTGACTGGACCAGTCTAACACCATTTCATTGTAGCTCTGATTGTATGTTTGAATCACTATCCAGCTGGACCTCTGTCCAAATTTCGAGTCTTTCTCTGCCTTGAGGATTGTCCATATTTTGCTCCATACATCTTCTCATCAACTCAGTGATGAAAACATTTACCTTAACATGACCCTGCCACCACAATGCTTTTAATTCATTGTAATTTGTAGTGTTAGTTGTCTATCCCATTCACCATTACTGGACCAAAATGGTAAATTTTGCAACAGGCCTACTCTATCCATTTTTAGATGATGGACGGAGACCTGTGGAATGCATATGCAATGATATAAAGATGTTTATAGCAAGGAACCAAATATCTTCCAACTCTCCTCGTGGGACTTGTATAATATTGTACAATGTAATCATATCAAAAGGTGCTGAATAGAAAGGTTTTATATAATAATTCAGCCTTGTATTTAGTTTATTTATAACATACCATGGTACATCATCCCAAAATAGTTTACTCCACAAAAAGATCCAGTTCATATTCAGATGTATAGAATATAATTTGTTACAAATATTTATGTCATGTATTGTCAAATTTAGATTAAAAAGTCAAGTTTTTATTTGGCTCATCTAAGGAAGTAGATTGCATCAAATTGTTGACTCATCCCGAGAAAGCTTTTGGCAACAGTGGAATGCTGATTGTGTCACCTGTTTCTTCATTTCCTCTAACGGTTCAGAATCTGTTCAATTTAAACAGTTTTACAGCCACTTACTGAAAAACAATACTTAGGTCCACTCATAATAAGCCTTTTAAAGCCGAAAAATATGGACTTTGCAGATCCCTGTCTACTTTTGGTTGGACTCAGCAGCATTTTACTTTTAAGGCCACATAATCTAAAATCAGGCTGTACCACACCACATAAAGGCCTGTGAGCTTCTTGCTTTTGTTTATCTCTGCATATCTGTGGTGTCTCTCTGTGGCACTCAGTGTGATAAAGTCACAGTGAGTGCCTCCCTATGCATTGAAGAAAACAGTTTTTAGTCATCACCAGCTCATTACCAATAATATGATAGCAAGGATGCATTCCTGTTTTTTTTTGTTTTTTTTAGTGTTATGCTTTTTTTAACCCAAGGTAAAGTTTAGTTCTCGGTCCTTCTCTGTTGCTGTTAATGTTTCTTATTGGAGTGAGGTCTTTATAACCTCATTTTTAATGCTTAGGTTTTACTTTCATTTTCACTTCCGTGTGGGTGGCAAAACATGCTCTTTAAGAAGACAAGGAACATTTTACTGCATAGCACTATTCAGCAACAGGCAACTCAAAATGCTCTAAATGATCAAATAAAACATTACATTGCAGTAGCAAATTGACAGAAAGTTAAGAAAAGTTAAACTACATGCAATGTTAATGATGCTTAATTTAATATCAGTCAAAGGCAACTCTAATGGGTTTTGCCTTGATTTAAAGGAACAGGAAAGGGTTTTCTGGAAATATGTTCCAGATTACAGGAAAAAAAAAATTGAATGCTGCTTCTCCATTTTTTGCTCTAATTTTAAAGGATGCAGATGTGGACTTGAACCAGAACACCCAAGTGGTCTTTATTTTCTTACTTTTAGTCAGAGGGCGAGCAGCAGTGTTCTGTATCAGCTGCAGTTGTCTGATTTATATTTAGGAAGACCAGTGAAGGCACTGTTGTAGTAATCAATTTGACTAAAGATGAGCACATGGAAGAGTTTTTCAAGATCATCTAGAGACACTAATCTTTTAATCCTGGAAATGTTCTTCAGGCGATAGAAGGAAGACCTCATAATTGTCTTTATGTGTCTGAGTCCATCAGGTATTAGGTTTGAGTCCATTCCTAGACACAGATTTTGGACTGATCATTAGTTTGTAGCTGTAATCGCTGAAGCTATGTGCTGCCTCTTGATCAATCCTCCTTTGGAGTAAAAATGATTACTTTAGTTTTGTTTTTATTCAACTGAAGAAATTTATGGCACATCCATGTACCGATTTGTAGGCCTTATTATAATGTAGAGCTGTATATCTCTACATTATTGATAGTAAATAGGCTTGTTTTTTATATATAATATGGACTAATGGAGGTATGTAGTAGAAGTATGTATATGTTAAAGTTTGGCTCCAAAATTTAACCTTGGGGAGCCCCACTTAAGGTTTTTTTCATGCTCTGATGCCAATTTACCTGCTGACACAAGAAGTCTCTGACTTTGGATTGCCATATAAATACTAAATCTCAAATAATTTGGTAAATTCTTAATCCCATTATTGTACTTAGTTCTCACCAAAAAGACACAAATATTAATGACTTTTTAAATTTTTCATTCCTTAAATGTCACTTTTAGATATTAAAAACTTGTCTTCTTTTTGTTTGATTGTCTTTTTTTCATAAAAATAACAACTAAATTATTATCCTTGTACTCCAGTAATGTGTTTTTTGAAGAAAGATTGTGGGAGTTTGTGGGGTTATTAATGCAATTTCCTTCAGCCATCACGTCATCATTGTCTTATACATCCTATTTGGAATATTCAAATATTTTCAACTGAGCCTGAGAGTGTTTTTTCCACTGTGGGAATTCATTTTAAAAACTAAACTAAAAGTCAAAATGTGGGACGTTCTTGTTTTGCAAGATTTTATACGTTTTATAAGATATTAATGAACCGAATAACTTAGGGGGTTTCATTAGCTGTAAGCCATACTAATTAAAAGCAATAGAAAAAGATGAATTACATCAATCTGAGTGTGTAATAAATACAAATATAAGTTTAACATTTGAATTGAATTACTGAAATAAGTTTTTAATAATATTTTTGATTTATTGAAAGTCCAGATTTGTTGTCAACATGAAGATACCCAGCAAAGGAGCCAATTATAGTTTAGTGGATCAGTGCCTTAAGAAAAAAATTAAACAGTGTCTGAAATGAATAAAACTATTTGATAGTTTAAATGCATGTAGCCGTTTCCAAGCTGAGCAGATGTGCTCTGTCAGAAGCAGTGAATCTAGATAACATTGCAGTATTTTCTTTTTACTTGGATAAGCTGTTTGTTTTTTTGTCCACATCAATCGACCACAGAGTTTCTTTGCAGATGCTATATTGTGGGTGTTTGGTGTATTGCATCAAAAGGCTTCCTTTGTCCTGCAGGAAGATAATACAGACCCTACTAAATTTTTTAAGCTTTCCATAATTATCAAGTTATTTTAGTCAGTAAAGAAAGTTTAGATCAGGAAGATTTGTAATTCTTACTTATCAGTTCCAAGACTGAGGTAGTTATTTTTCCTTTGCTTTGTATTTCATTTCATGATGCTGTGGTTGAGACACAAACTCTGATCTCTGATGCGTTTACCTTCCAGGGTGCAGATTTCACACCGGAGAGCTTCCACAGTCGCATTGAGTGTGAGAACCCCAACAATGACCTCAACAGGTTCAAAGGTTACATGTGGGTATGCTTTTTGTTCTGTAAGGATTTAACACCTCAAGTAGGTACCGTAAAGCTTACCATCATGTGTATGTGTTTTATTTTACATCACAGTGAGCACTCTGGTGAGGCTCGGGTCGGCCTCCACAGCAGCAATCTTCTCCTGAGGAGCTGCACCATCCGCAACACTGAGACGGTGGTCGGCATCGTGGTTTACGCTGGTGAGAACACTGCATCACCAAAAACAGCTGTATTTTACAGTGCTCTACTGAACTGTGAATAACTCTTAAACACGTTTATATTTAGTGATGTTAAAATCAGAAAGTCAGTTTATTTTTAGTGATGCTTTTTTGTAATAGACCAAGAAATATTGACAAAGTAGTACCAGATTTTGCGGACATAAAGCGCACCTGATGATAAGTCTCACTATTGATTCATTGCTCTCAAGGGTACGTTAAGTCGCTAGTATTCTATTTCCTTCTTTAAAAACCAGATTGAGTACCTTTGACTTAAAAGCGGCATCATATACTTTTCTTCGTTTGTTTTCCATAATGAGGGTTTGTGCAGCAAAACTTGTTTTCTGCAAACTGTCCAGCTCTCGTAATGTCTGTCTCTTTCAGGTTTGCTTTCATTGTTCATGCAAGTTTCCTTCTCTCTCTCTCTCTCTCTTTCACTCTCACTCTCTCTCGGCCTCTTATACAGAAATTACCTTACGCACACTGTACTGTGCTGTCTTTACTAATTAACGGACTTCTGAAGTCAATTGTTTGCAATGGATTTTATTTTAGAGGAAAGCATTAAAAGGGGTTGTATACAAATGCATGCCAAACGTTCCTGTTTTTTACATGAAAAAAAAATGACAGTTGCATAATTGCCCTTTCTTTGCACAATGATCTACTACTTTGTGTTTATATATCACAAAAAAACTCCAGATAAATTACGTTCTGTTTGGTTATGAGGCAAAATGTAAAAAAAAAGAAGTAATAAACACCCAAATATGACTACATTACTATAAGGCAGAAGTGTGGTCATGTTTATATTTGTCTTTAGTTATGATAAAATGTTTATAACAACCTGAGCTGTGATAAAGCCACATTTATCCCGCTATCTGCACAGAGTGGAGATCAAAGCTCATTGTTGAAGAACAGCAGCAAAGCAGGGGACATCTTGGTATTGCCAAGTGTCCCTAGCAACCAATAAATATTATTTACATGCCATCAGAAGCCGTTTCCGTCCTACTACTACTACAAACATAAACATGCAAAGTTTGCTAAACACCACTAGGATTCTAACTGGAACCACATGCTTTGTGCAGATGAGATCAAGATAGGATCCATGATGCTCTGTACTTTTTTCTATTCCAACAAGAAAATGTTGGTATCCCAATGTAGTGGGAAATTTAATATTAAGAAAGATCATTTATGTGTATTCTACTGTAACTAATAGTTACTGTGTGCTATTTCTTCATGATATGGCAACCAACCTGATTGTATAAGACTGAATGACTTATGTCAGGTCAAATTAACTGATATTAAATTCCTGCATCCTGTGTTCCCATGGAAACGGCCCTCTGTACACTGGACGTCATGACATTTATAAAATTTTGCCTTCTCTATCACCTGAAGACGTCTGCAAGTCTACTGTCCTCATTCTGAAGAAATGTTTTCTGATATGATGTTGATAGGTCTTAGTTATAAAACATTGTCAGGCTTGGGAGGCAGGTCAGTATTGCATTTTTCTATGTGACATTGAACCCCCATGCTTGATCAACCAGGTCTGTAAACAAATCTGAAGGAAACTGCTCTCATCTTTTATTTAAAATACTTTTCCATAACACCAGTTTAACTCCCGTATTCCGTTTTTAGGCTAGTGTTTGTAGACCTGGCAAAAAGTTTTCAGATAAATCGTTTCTCAGACATAAATTAAACCTTTCATGGCTATCTCCATCCCTTGAATCACATAGAAAACCTGTAAGATGAGGTCAAGAGAACTAAATTCTGAAAATTAAATATGAATTGAAATTTGGGCTTTTTTTACATATCTTCCCCAGGACTGACTGTGGGCGTAGCGGACCATATATTCTGTTTGTGTTTCGGGTTTTGGTTGAATGCAAAGTAGTGCTTTCATCAACCATGAATTATAATCAGTGTCGTTTTTCCCAGCTTCTGACATCCTACATGCTACATTGTACCTGCTCTGTTGATTGTAAAGCATTATGGTTTATTCTGAGCCACTGTTGATATACTACCTTCTCTGACAACAAGGTTAAACCACAGAACGGTTCCTTCAGCTCTGAATGCAGTGTACAGTCTAAACATAATGGAGGTCACCCAGAGATGTCCTTCTCTTTGCTGTAATCAAACAGCAGTGTTTCTAAAGCCTAGTTTATACTTATCTGTCAGCAAGTTTACAACCAGGTGTAGATGTATTGACGGAGACGTTTGTTTTGTTTTTTGTTGTTTTTGGTTCTCCGTTTCTGTGTTTTTAGTGTTGCAAAGCAATTCCTGACCAGGACAGCAGGGGGTGCTAACTTTTCATGGCAGGTCTGCCTACCATTTCAGAGTTTATTTTCTTCATCTTATGAACCCATTCCCCCCTTGAGGAGCAATAGATGACATATGACAAATTTTGTTTTTTTTAAGCTGTAAAGTTTTTTCTAGAATTGCAGCTCATAGAATACTCTAAAAACTCATGGAAACAAACACAGCAATGTGTTTGTTTCTCTACACTTCTTTGTGTTTAAAATCGCCGCAAGACCATATTAGATAAATTGTTCTTTCAATATAAAGCATGTAGTAGCAAAATGCTGCATTGACTACTGATTACAGCGAATATAGAGTAACGCTCTAGTGAAGCGATTTCTGTCTGTTGTTGATCTGACCAATCCCAGGCATACTCTCTCCTTTGACGGAGACGGATAGTTCTAAAATTGGGCTCTACTCAATCCGTCCTTGCGTAGGTGGTTGAGAGGCCTTGCGTTGACAGATAATGGAGTTACATTAATCCGTTTAGATGTAGAATGAGAAGTATAAACTAGGCTTTTCACATTCAGACTCTAAAACTCCTTTATTTTGTGAGATACACACCTGAATGCAGTAAGTTTTATGACATCAGATTTTCTGTCTGAAGTTATCAGTCTCTTAAATGTGGGATAATTGTGATCACTTCTTTTCTCAAAGGCTGCTGCTTATTGAGATGAGACGTTCCTTTCTGCATAGTTCTCTTACGGTACTGCCAAATTCTTTCAAATCGGTCAAGGTCTGAACTTTGATTGGGCTAAAACAAAATACTCATACTGTTGATTACCCGTTTTGGACCTATTTTCAACCTTCAGAAAGATGTCCTTATATTTTGACTTTAAAGGACATTGTTCCTGACGTCTCACTGTCCATTCTAGTGCAGCCAAACATTGTCCTGAAATCTTCATTTGAAAAAGAACCTTACATTTCTGCTGAACCTTCGGTTTTTCAGAAAGCTAAATGTTCAGTTTTCTCTTTGTACGACTCAGGTCATGAGACCAAGTCTATGATGAACAACAGCGGGCCGAGGTACAAGCGCAGCCAGCTGGAAAAGCGTCTGAACTCAGACGTCCTGTGGTGTGTTGTCCTCCTCATCGTCATGTGTCTGACTGCAGCTGTTGGTGCGTAGCAAAACACATACACACACACAAAAACAAAAACATCACACAAAGAGATGCAAGCAGTAAATTCTGATTTCAGATTAACGGAGAAAAACTGACTTTAGTTTCTGCAGTGGTTTAGGAATGTAACCTATGATGTGATGAGCTGTTCTTGGTTTTATTGTTGTGTTTTTTAGGTCATGGCTTCTGGCTGAAGAATTTTAGAGATCCGGTGTTTCAGGTCGATGGGGAGACTTCTCCTGCTCTGGCTGGGTTCTATGTTTTCTGGACTATGATCATCGTGCTCCAGGTGTGGCTAAAAACTCTTGTCTTTGAACCGTTTCAGAACATTTTATAATATTCTATTTATACTAACTGTACTTATTTCTTTGTCAGATCAAAATGTTTGACACAAATATTTGGCACCAATAAATGAATCAAAATGCCTGCTCAGTACATGTTGAATGTATCAGGGAAGTTTTCAATAGAGATGGGTCTGAAGTGCATTGTAAAAGGTAGATAAAGATGCTGCTGCTCTGATCGTTGGAAATAAACCTAAAAGAGCAGTGAGGTGAGAGAAGGAGCATCTCTATACCTGCGAGTTTCTGTGGAACTCATGGCAGTTGCATGAAATCCACGCTTGTGTTGTCCCCAAAAGACTCTTCTTGGGTCGTTCTTAGAGAAGAACTGGGTGCTGGTCTCTTTATCACCAAAGACAGATGTGTGTCCACACCAGTGGCAAGAAGTGTAGGTGTTTTTCCATTTCAGGTAGAGGAAGATCTGAAGGTGGAGTTGTGGAGATGATGGTGTCCCTTTTCAAAACTATAAGGTTTCATAATAGGTTTTTGTACTTTATGTTGATCTTTAGGCTGCTTCTAACCATGACATTTAGCACACTCATCCACAATGTGGAAGTGAAATTCCTCCATTTTCGTGCTAAGGACCACGGTCTCGGACATTGATCAGCTGCCTCTTCTTCCAATAAACTAGATCCGTCCATTACAATTTATTGTGCCTCCTTCAGTGCATCAAAATCAAAACCTAATTGCCCTCTGACATTGTGGACAAGTTGAAACCTTTACTTCAGTCCACAAACATTTTTCAAATATTAGAGTTTAGGATTTGCTTTGTGCAGCCACATGGAGCCAGGTGTGAAAAAATGTCCTTTCCTTTACATTCATCATGGGTTTCTTTTGTCCAACAGGTGCTGATCCCCATTTCCCTCTACGTGTCCATTGAGATTGTGAAGCTGGGTCAGATTTACTTCATCCACAATGACTTGGACTTTTACAATGAGCAGCTGGAGTCCAAGATCCAGTGCCGGGCCTTAAACATCACAGAGGACTTGGGTCAGATCCAGTACTTGTTCTCGGACAAGACAGGAACGCTGACTGAGAACAAAATGGTATTCCGTCGATGCAGCATTTATGGGCTGGATTATCCTCATGTGGAAAACGGTGAGATCTTGGGATGAATGTTTGCTATTTCTTTTCTGTCTGTTGGTGAAAAAAGGTAATTGCCATGACGAATACAGTTCTAGAAAAGCTCTAAAGAATTGTAGATTTAGGTTTCAGTCGCTGTCAAACAGTAGTAGTCCTTCACGATGTGTTTTAACCTTTGTTTCTATGTCTCAGCTCGGAGGCTGGAGGTGTATGAGGAGGAGCAAAATGAGACAGCCGGTCGCACCTTCACTCTGAAGTCAGCCTGCAGCAGGAAATCCCTGAGCTGTCGCTCTCTGAGCTGCAACCGCAGTTCTGTGTCTCTACACACGCTCACTGCAGAGTCACCAGAGGAGGAGGATCAGCTGTCCAATCACGCCGCGGCGAGGAGCAGTGTCTTCTGCAGTCGCATGGTCAGACTCTGAAATGCACCCAGCGGAGTTCATGATGTTTTCTAGCTCAGTCAGGATTATTTCATCTCTAGGCTGCTGTCACGTACTGATTTGTTTCACAATGATATGTTTAATATCACAGCCCAAAAGTTTTTAATCAAAATGTTTAGAAACTAGACATTATACACCCACTGGCTACTTTATTAGGCACCTGTCCAAATGTTCGTTAACGCAAATCTCTAAACAGCGAATCACATGGCGGTAACTCAATGCATTTAGACATGTTAGACATGGTTAAGACGATCTCCTGGAGTTCGAATCCACGTATCAAAATGGGGAAGAAAGGTGATTTAAGTGACTTTGAACGTGGCATGGTTGTTGATTCCAGACGGGCTGGTCTGAGTATTTCAGAAGCTGGTGATCTGCTGGGATTTTCATGCGCAACCATTTCTAGGGTTTACAGAGAATGGTACGAAAAAGGGAAAATATCCAGTGAGTGGCAGTTCTGTTGGTGAAAATGCCTTGTTGATGCCAGAGGCAAGAGGAGAATGGCCAGACTGGTTCAAGCTGATAGAAAGGCAAGATTAACTCAAATAACCACTCCTTACAACCAAGGTATGGAGAAGAGCATCTCTGAATGCACAACATGTCGAACCTTAAGGCTGATGGGCTACAGCAGCAGAAGACCACATGGGTGCCTCTCCTGTCAGCTAAGAACAGGAAACTGAGACTACAATTCACACAGGCTCACCAAGTTGGACAATAGAAGATTGGAAAAAAATGTCTTGGTCTGATGAGTCTTGATTTCTGCTGCGACATTTGGATGGTAGGGTCTGAATTTGGTATCAACAACATGAAAGCATGGATGCATCAACGGTTCAGGCTGCTGGTGTTGGTGTAATGGTGTAGGGTACATTTTCTTGGCACACTTTGGTCCCCTTATCACCAACTGATCATTATTGCAATGCCAGAGCCTACCTGAGTATTGTTGTAATAATGAGTTCACTCTACTCAAATGGCCTCCACAGTCACCAGCTCTTAATCCAATGCACCTTTGGGATGTGGAAGAACCAGAGATTCACATCATGGATGTGCAGCCGAAGAAATCTGCAGTAATTGTGTAATTCTATCATGTCAATATGGACCAAAATCTCTCAGGAATGTTTCCAGTAGCTTGTTGAATCTATACCACAAAGTATTAAGGCCGTTTTGCAGGCAAAAGGGGGTCCAAGGTGTACCCAATAAAGTAGCCAGTGAGAGTATGTTTTAAACGTAGTTAGGTTTCTCTCCCCTAAACGTTTATTCCATCAAAGTTACCTCCTTTGACTTTACAGTGACTTTGATTTGTCACTTTTGCTGTGACTCTCTTGATCTTAACCCTATATTTAAGGCCTTGTTTATATATATATATATATAAATAAAATTACATGGTGTTATTACAGGTAAATTGAGGTAAATTGAGTTCCATGACAACAAAGTCTGAACATGCAGTGATCCCAGCAACATGAAACTCATACTGGTTTGTAACAATAGCACTCTAAACAAAAGCCTAAAGTTGCTGCTGAACTTTTGGCATGTACTGTAGGTAAATGAAATATAAAATCTAAAACTGCTTAGTCCACTGGTATTTATTTACTTTTTGTCGCATAAAAATACATGTGAATTAAGGTTCCAAGAGCAATCGTTTCAGGTATTTTTAGTTAAAAGACAATGCCTCTTCATGAAAAAAATATTTGTTCACCTTTCATTTCCTGAAATTTCTTGGTGGAGATATTTCTTTTACCTTTAATCAGACTTGTAGCCTGATTTTTAGGGTGATCATATAAAAGCGTAGGCTACAGACTGTCCTGGACTCATGATGCTGACTTGGCTCCTGTTGGGGTTTTTTTCTCAGGCAAAGGATGTGGTCCCTGACCCAGAGCTGGTGAGGAAACTCAACTGTCTTTGCTCCTCCACTCTGCATTCCGGAGATGGCTCATCTGAAAGCCTGTCCAATCTGGAGCTTACCTACATCACCGACTTCTTCCTGGCTCTGGCCATTTGTAACAGCGTGGTGGTGTCTTCACCCACCCAGCCCCGCCATGTAGTGAGTAGGCCCTACCCTGATTTAATGATTTGGATCATTTAACAGGAGCAATTTTTACATTCTGGTTTCTCATAAGGTGCCTGAAGCCGGAGCACCTTTGAAGTCTCTGGAGGAAATAAAGCTGATGTTTCAGCGCCTCAGCTTCTATTCATTCTCCACTCCACAAATCAAAGGCAGCCCTCGTAATTTCACCAGCAAGCTCTTCGCTCGTGGGAAGACTGGTTCCTTCACTTTCAACAGCACTGACGGCTCGGACCCAACTCTGGTGGGCAGCCAGGAAACATGCAGGTTGAGGAGTAAAGTGGACTTGCTTGACAGGGGCGACAGAAAGGATTCTGCAGCGTCATGGAGCCGGGAGGATTTGGAGGACCCAAGACAGTCAAAGGGAGATGGTGACGAAGGAAAACAGAAAGCGGAGGACCCAGACAGAGATGTGGAGTCGGATGAGGACAGTGATGATGAGCTGCTGTATGAGGCGGAGAGTCCTGACGAGGCGGCTCTGGTCCACGCGGCCCGGGCATACCGTTGCACCCTAAGGGGCCGCTCGGCCGAGAGCTTACTAGTGGACCTGCCGGGAATCGGCTCCCTGGTTGTGCAGCTGCTCCACATCCTGCCCTTTGATTCCAACAGGAAGAGGATGTCTGTGGTGGTCCGGCATCCCCTAACAGGACAGGTGGTGGTGTACACCAAGGGAGCAGACTCTGTTATCATGGACCTTGCTGAAACACAGAAAGGTAAAGATTGAAGAGATTGTAGTGAATGATTCTGGTCAGAATTCTGATATAAACCCTCTGATCATTAGATAGTACATAAAAACTGTATGCATATGCTGTTCAGGACGTAGACATACTTACTTTTAGTAATTCTGTTTTCGTTTTTGTAATGTATTTGTTTTTTTTAACCACTGAATCATGTAAAGCACCTTGAATTACCTTGTGTTGAAAATGTGCTATATAAATAAAATTCCATTGCCTTCCCTACATACTTTTAATTTGGGCATTTTTGCATCGACAATCCTCTCTTCATCAATTATTGCAGAAACTTAATTCTGGGATTCCATCAGCTATAAGCCACAATCGGAAAATGTAAAAATAAACTGTTAGAAAAATCGCACTGCCCAATGAAACTTTACAAGTTTTGCTTTTGAACTGAATTATGGAAATAAATCAGCTTTTCATATCTTCTTCTGTGTGCACTTTTGTTACCAGGTTCAGAGCAGGTGCAAGAGATTTACAGACGCATTAGGGAAAAAACTCAGAAACATCTGGATATGTACGCCAGAGAAGGCCTCCGCACACTCTGCATCGCTAAAAAGGTGATGCCCTGAAAGACAAATAATAATTCAATCTGATATCAGGTCTCTTGGTAAGAAGTGAAATCTTGTTAAGATGCAACTTTGCAAACCTCCACCAGGCAGTCTTTTCCTTTTTTGATAGTAGAGAGTTCTGCTACCCATCCAAACATGTTGGATTTGAATTTCCCACTCATGAACTTCTCTTCTAACTTGTATAAACAGGTTCTGGAGGAAGAGGAGTATGAAGTTTGGCTTAAGAGACAGCTGCTGGCAGAGAGCAGCATCGAGAACAGAGAGGAGCTGCTGCTGGACTCAGCTCAGAGACTTGAGACTAATCTCAGTCTTTTGGGTAGGGAACCTGACTTCCGGACCTGCTCTGCATCAAAGCTGCGAGCAGCAGCATGTATAGTTTCTGTTTTTTATCTGTTTGTGCACAGGCTGCACTGGGATCGTAGACAGGCTGCAGGAGGACGTCCCGGAGACAATCGAAGCCCTGCAGGAGGCCGGCATCATAGTTTGGGTTCTCACCGGAGACAAACAGGAGACGGCCATCAACATTGCCAACGCCTGCAAACTACTCCGCTCCAGCGACAGATTACTGACCGCCAATTGTGGAACCAAGGTAGGGGACTGAAGAGCCGCTGCTGGGCCCGTTTGGAGGCTCATTTTAGATTTCTAAGTACTGGTCTTATTTTTCCTTTTTTCCCTTAGGATGCATGTGGAGCCCTGCTTGAAGAGCTTTTAATCGAAGTCAAACATGAAGAAGACATGGAGGAGTCTCCGTCAGACAGCACCAGTGGCTGCATCCTGGTCATCGATGGCCGAACGCTGGAGTGGGCTCTGCAGGAGGAGCTAAAGGGCAGCTTCCTGGAGCTGAGCTGTAAATGTAAGGCGGTCATCTGCTGCCGTTCCACACCGCTTCAGAAGAGCAAGGTTGTCCAACTGATCCGAGACAAGATCGGTGTCATGACACTCGCTGTGGGTGAGGACACAGACAAGGTGATAAAATGACTTTCAAAATAACTGGAAAAAAATTCCTCAGAGGGTGTTTTTGTGTTTAAAGGTGACGGAGCGAACGATGTAAGCATGATTCAGGTGGCAGATGTGGGAATCGGGATATCCGGTCAGGAGGGGATGCAGGTGAGAGAAGGCTCAGCCTCTTAGGTGCTGCAGCTCTGACAGACACGCAGCATAATGTTCCGCTAAAAGTGGCATATTATTTGAACAAGATTTTCTCCACAGGCCGTGATGTCTAGCGACTTCGCCATTTCCAGATTCAAACACCTGAAGAAGCTGCTGCTGGTTCACGGCCACTGGTGTTACCACCGCCTTGCAAACATGATCCTCTATTTCTTCTACAAGAATGTGGTAAGAGATGCTCACCAGCTTGATAAAGCTTACCTCCTGTTTTTGCACTTAAGCAAAAATCATTCTTCAGTCTGCTTTCTGGCAAAGTGTAACACACTGGTTTTAGAAAACAGTTTTTTTGGGGGGGGGTTCTGGAAGTGACTTGTGGATTAGTTTCCAAATGGTGTCCCTTTGTTTGTGTGCAGATGTACGTGAATCTGCTGTTCTGGTATCAGTTCTTCTGCGGTTTTTCCGGGAGCGTCATGATCAACTCCTGGGTGCTGATCCTCTTCAATCTGGCCTTCACCTCAGTTCCTCCTCTCATCTACGGCATCCTCGACCAAGACATGACTGCAGACACTCTGATGAAGCTGCCTGAGCTTTACAGAGATGGAAGGACCACTAAGGTGATCCCATTTAACTTACAGAGAGTGAGTGTACAGGAACAGTCAGTTTTAAAATTAAATATTTTCTAAAAGCATCCACTGAAAAGCTCAGACTTTTGAATATATCTTGATGCAAAATTAAATTAGATCAGACTGTTCTAGTGGGTGTAAAAACGTGCATATCTCAATTTGAAATCCTGGGGGCTTTTTTGTGAAGGAAACTATTTTCAAACTTTTCCACCTTTAAAGTGACATTGTGTAGTTTTTGCAATACATCTTTGAAAATAGCCATTAAAATAGTATGTAATAATAATTACGTAAAGCACATTAATTGCAAAATATTGGCGATATTGTAAAATATGACTTTATAAATCAGTTTTAAAATACATAGGCGCAGGTCCTCTTTTCAAGGGAAAGCCATATTAGATGACGTCTTTACTTCTACAAGAGCCCGGACGGACAAAGTGCACGGAACAAGCCCACTATTAAAACATTGATTTCCCCTCAAAATTCCAAAAAGTTTGGCATTAATACATTTTTACCTCTTCGCTAGTTCCAAGCGATGAAAGAGACTGATGTGCTTGTCATGTTGCTGCAACTAGATCATTCTCAGGGAATTGAGTGTTTGAAAACAGCACAAGTTGAGTTTCTTACTCGAAGACACAGATACCGCATGCTTGTGATAATTTAGGTATGCACTGCCCCCTGCTGGCCGAAAATTACAGACTGTGCCTTTAACGTACAATATTCTGTACAAGTGAAATTTAAAAAAGGAACAATTCAAGTGCACACAACCTTTAAGTAATACTTGGTTGGAGCACATTTTGATTCAGTTTTAATTGTCAGTTTTTTTTAAGAGACTGTCAGTATGTTTTAGATCACTGGTGATGCTGAAAGAAATAAAAAATCAAACCTCATTTACTGTTTATTGCTGACGCATGAAGGTTTGGGGTCCAAATTTAATTGATATTTGGAACCCCACAGCATGATACTACTGGCACCATGTTTCAGTGAGAGTATAGTGCTCTTTTCCTGATGCTAAGTGTTGTTGTTTTTTTTTTTTTTATTACGTTTCAGTAGCTCCACCTGGTAGATCCCCCTGCAAGTTTTCGGAAGATCTTATTAATGTCTTACTGTTTATATTGCAAGGAAAGGCTTGTTACTATCCCTCTCTTTTGTCAAGACGTGTGGAATGCATAAAACTATTGGAAAATAATGGAGTGCCTTCAGTTGTCAGTCTCTTGGCAGCCTCCCAACCATCTGCAATCTTGTCTTTTTATCAGTTTTGTAGAACAGTTCATTTCGTAATGCAAATCTTCCCTTTTTCTCCAATTATTTATAACTGTCTTCACTTTGCCTGATGTAAAAGGTTTTTCTGTTTTTTATGACTGATACCTTTGTATTGACCATGCCCATTTGCAATGTCAAATGTTGGATTTTCTTTGCTGTTATTCAGTCTTGCCATAAGTGGATGCTGATATGAACTCAAAAAGACAGCAGAAGCTTCAGCTATGTATTTCAGTGTTTATGTTTATTATGGAAACAATATTGGTGCATTTCTTTCCTCCACCTCATTAGCTTTTTAGTTGCGTTGTAAAAGACATGTCAAGTTGATAAGTCTGTAACTAATTTTATCATACTTTTCTTTAGTAATGAAACCTATAATTTAACTCTCATAAATCATCTTGCAGGTCTACGTTCCAGCCACATTCTGGATCACTATTCTCGATGCCTTTTACCAAAGCCTTGTTTGTTTCTTCGTGCCCTATTTTGTAAGTGTTTATTTATTTAAAGCCTTTTATTGATGAGTTTAGTTCAGGTGTCTTCTCACTCTTAAGATTTTCTGGATCTTTTTCCCAGGCTGTAGCCGATTCAGATGCCGGATTACTGTCCTTCGGTTCACCGGTCAGCACTTCAGCTCTCTTCATCATCCTGCTACATCAAGTCATCGAGAGCAACACCCTGGTGAGAGCCTCCATTATAAAAAACAAAAAACGTTTCCCTGCTGTCCTATGTGTTTGTGCAGGAAAGTCTCGGCTGAATGTGTTAGGAATCGTGTCCTGTTTGTGTGTTGCAGACGTGGATTCACATGCTGGTGTTGGTTCTCAGTGCCATCTTGTATTTCGGCTTTGTGCTGCTCTATAGTGCCTTCTGCGTGGTCTGTAGCCACCCCACTAACCTGTTCAGGGTCGAAACCCTCCAGATGTCCCAGCCACTCTTCTACATCATCTGTACTCTCACTACAGTCACCGCTTTGTTACCAAGGTAATAAGTTTCCAAATCTTTGGAACATCTCAGGAACTACTGAACTACATGAGGCTGGTCATAGTTTGCACCATCTTCCATCTTCTGAGCAAAAAAAAAAGCAGCACAGGGATTCCAAACCTGAGGGATGCTAGAGAAATCAAGGCAGGATCAGCAGGCACTGAGTGCGTATGCAAAATGATAGCACTTTCAATAACTGACAGTCATCTTTTTGTGCATGTAATACTGCTGTTGCACACAGCTGTCTTTTGAAAAGTGTTAAATAGTTAAAAAGTATAAAAATCAATAAATACAAGTTAGCATTTTCTGGAGTTTCTTTTTTGAAACTTCAAACTCAAATCAACTATTCCAAAATAATAAGAAAAGACTTTCACCTTTCTATTTTTCTAAGAAATAATTCCTTGAAATTGACTTTTGAAATTGGTCATGTGCTTCTCAAACTGAACAACAATTGGAAAAAAAGAATTTTTTTAGTTCAGAAACCACACTTTAAAGAATCAGGCTTGACTGGTGAGATTTCAGCATTTTAGGTTGGGAAAACACTGAAGTTTTGTTCAGATTCCAAAATTAAATTTTTCACTCTTTGTTTTATTACTCCCACTTGCTAAAATCAAAAAATGTTAATTTTATTTCTCAGTAATGTGCACTTAATTCAAGTCACTTTTATTTATATGGCGGCAATTCACAACAAATGTAATCTCTGGGCACTTTACAACAAAAGTCATTTCAATACAATAATACACCCTTCCAATCAATTATGTAAGCAGTCCCAGCAGATTGCATGAAGTCATTGATATGAGGTTGGGCCCCATTGATGCAGACCTGCAACCACGCCAATCCATTCAGCAATCCCTCATACTTAGCAAGCATGCAGCGACAGTGGAGAGGAAAAACTAATATTTAACAGGAAGAAACCTCCGGCAGAACCTGGCTCAGTACAAGTGGTCATCTGCCACGATCATCTGGGCGTTTGAGAAGACGGAGAAGAGACAGCATGGAGGATGCTCAGTGACATAGAGCATCATCACTCAGCATCCCAGCTTGAGTGATAATCACCAGATTTGTAGAAATTTTGGCAAAAAAAACTGAACTTCCCCATGGTGATATGTATTCAGTGTCTTTTAATGAGTATTGAGTGGAAGCACCCTTTTGAGCTAGTACAGCCATGAATCTTCTTGGGAATGACACAAAAAATATCTCACACCTGGATTTGGGGATCCTCTGCTAAGCTTCCCTAGCCTGACGTAACCATACTCAATTCTAATCAGAATGTGAGTCTGATACTGCTCCAATGGACTGTGATTATGGGGCGTGTTTTAACCGAAACAGGAAAAAAAATGCCTCTGCACTCAATTGGATAGACCTATAACCAATCGGAGCTACGGAAGTGTGGACGTTATCTGTTCCTCTTAAAATTCCTCTTTTAAAATTAATGCGCGGTCGATATCTTCTAGAACAGAGTCGATGGCAGAATTTACATATCTCAGTTCTCCAACGGCAGCCATCGTGGTTGTAAACAAATTCAGCCCAGGCGCTCTTTGGTGACGTGGTTGATTACGTTACTGTGCACCTGTCAATCGTCATAAGCCCCATTTTATTGTCCGAACAGATCTTTTTCGGGCATAATTGCTCCTCAACGGAGAAATGTCAGACCGAACTTCCAGACCATGTTGTGGGCGGGACTTCGGCTGGCACCCAGGCTAATGCTTCCCTGCAGATCCTCCAGTGCTGTCAGGTTGGATGCTGAACATTTGTGGACAGTCATTTTCAGGTCTCACCAGACATGCCCAATAGGGTTTAGGTCAGGACTCTGGCTGAGCCAGTCAGGAACAGTCACAGAGTTGGTCTGAAGCCCGTCCTTTGGAGATAAGCACACAGCTAAGATAACATTGTCCTCTTGAAAGGTGAACCTTCTGCCCAGTCTGAGGTTTTGAGCACTCTGGAAGAGGTTTTCTTCCAGAATATCTCTGTATTTGGCTGCATTCATCTTTCCTTCAATTGCAACTAGCCGCCCTGTCCCCGCAGCTAAACAAA
This sequence comes from Apricaphanius iberus, assembly GCA_028564705.1. Classification (NCBI taxonomy): domain Eukaryota; kingdom Metazoa; phylum Chordata; class Actinopteri; order Cyprinodontiformes; family Aphaniidae; genus Apricaphanius; species Apricaphanius iberus. The sequence continues at coordinate 2,898,371 of JAPXFQ010000689.1, forward strand.
ACACCCCCACAATATGATACTCTCACCACTGTAGGGATTGTATTGGGCAGGTGATGAGCAGTACCTGTTTTTTTTTTTTCATTAACACCAAAAAGTTCAGAGCAGAGAATCTTATTTCTCATATTCTGGGAGTTTTTGGCAAACTCTGTGGGGGCTTTCATGTCTTTTACTAAGCCACTCTTTCATGAACCCCTGTATGGAAGAGGCCTGCATGTGCCTGTGATTATTGACTTGGTGGAACTTTCTCCCATCTCCCTACTGCATCTCTGGAGCTCAGCCACAGTGATCTTTGGGTTCCTCTTTACCTCTCTTACCAAGGCTTTTCTCCAACGATTGCTCAGTTTGGCTGGACGGCCAGGTCTAGGAAGAGTTCTCCATTGTCCAAAACTACTTCCATTTAAGGATTATGGAGGCAACTGTGCTCTTATGAACCTTGAGTGCTGCAGAAATTATTTTATAACCTTGGCCAGATCTGTGTCTATCCACAATTCCTTCTATGAGCTCCTTGGGCTGTTCCTTTGACCTCATGATTCTCATTTGCTCTTGACATGCACTGTGAGTCTTATGTAGACAGGTGTGTACCTTTCCTAATCAAGTCCAATCAGTTTATTTAAACACCACTGGACTCCAGTGAAGGAGTAAAACCATCTCAAGGAGGATCAGAAAAAATGGACAGCATGCGAGTTAAATACTACTGAACAACCATATGATATTTCAGTTTTCCATTTATAAATAACCTACCAAAACTTTCTACATTTCTGGTGTTTTTTTCAGCCAAGATGGGGTTCTGAGTGTACATTACTGATAATTTAAATAAACTTTTTGATTTTAGCAAATGGCTGCAATGAAACAGAGTGACCAATCTCAGCTGAACGCTTACCTTCTCCGTTCTCCTTGCACTGTTCTTCAGAATTTTGGTCCGCACTCTGCTCAACAGTCTTCACTTCTCTGCTGCACTGAGATCAGCGCAGAGGGATGAGCCGGCTACCGAGCAGTACCGCCGGAGGATGCAGCGCTGGAACCTGAAACATTCAGGAGCCAGCAGCATGCCGGTGTGCACAGATAATCCCGGGCTGGAGCCCTGCGGGGACGAAGTGGTGTCCTGACCCCTCCTCACCAAACCAAGACACAGAAGTTTAAACTTAAACCAGCGATGGTTGTAAGCGGAGAATAGAAAGTGATATTTTTGGTGCAATAAAGTGTTAATTTGGACAGAACTCTGCAGCTTTTTACAGCTCAGAGAGGACTGATTCTGCCACACGTGACTGCAGGTGTAAAACCCAACCAGCAGCTAAATACCAGCCTCTGGTTTCAGCCATGATAAAAATGGAACTGGGATGCCACTTGGATCATGTTTACATACATGCACCCATACAATATAGGAATGTTAGAGATTGTTTACCTGCTCATCTTGGGTAAGTAATGGAATAACTGACTGAATGCCTTTGGACTCCACCATTTATTTATTTATTCCTGTAAAGGTTTCAGGTTCTATGAGAATCAGGCCAAAGCTAAGCTGGATGGACAGGAATCCAGTTGAATGAAGACCATCTGAATCCTTTACAGTCTTTTCTGACTCATTAAAAAGAAAAACATTTCAGAACACTGACACAGCACCACTCCGGTGTTTATAAGTTGCCTCTTCACTTGATTTTCAAGACATATGACAGTAATAATGAATAAAGGTGAGTTGAGCTTTCATTCCCGTGGCCTTTCAGCATCCAGACTCGTGACTTGGTCACTTATGTCAGAATGAATGCAGTTTTATATAATTTAATGTGTCAGCTTTTGTACTGGACTTTGGTTCCTATGTTTCACTGATGAGTTGTTCTAAACCCTGGAATAAAGAAAATTGTCACACTCTTATCTGTTCTATTTGTATCATTTTTTATTGTATATCTTATTTGTACAACTTATGTAAGAAAGCAACTCTGAAACTTAAAAATGAATTAATTGTAAAACATATTTGGGGAAAAAATAGCTGATCTTAGGTTAATAACTGTTACTGGACGTGTTACATGTGAAACTTGGAAAAATTAGAATATGATGAAAAAGTACATTTATTTCAGCAATTCAACTTAAAAGATGAATTTAATATACAGTATTATATTGTTATGGTGTCTGTGTCAGTCCCTGCAACCTCTCCAGCTGTTCCTAGTTATTCTGATTGCCTCCTTCATTGATGTCCTAGTGTTTTTAAACCTGTGTTCTCCCTTTCCTTTTTTAGTTCGTTTTTAATCTGATGTGGTTCTGACAAGTTGTTTTTTATTAAAACATGAGATTTTGAAGCTCATCAAGGCTCCCTGTGCCTGTGTCCTTTCAAAAACACATGACAGATATAGACTCGTTACATGGAGATTGTGATATTTCAAGTCTTTATTTGTAATAATTTTGATGATTCATTGTAATGAGATTATGAACGGCATGTGGAAACAGAAGGCCACAGAAGATGCTGTGGCCTCGATTCAGAACCTTTATACTTAGCACAAGCCTGAGCTGGTTTGTACCTTACCACTGCCTGGAAGGTCTTGACTTGGGACATTTTGAGGGAGAGCCATGGTTGAAGAAATACACACTGAACAGAGAATGGCTGTGATGATCAGTAGCCGGAAGAGGTTAACCACCCCTGGTCGATAAAAAACGTGTAGGAGAGGAGCTCACTGGAGGTTGAAGAGCTGTTGTGTCAGCCAGCTGCTCACTAGTAGCAGGAGCGGAGGTTGGATTGAGGATTACAGTAGCCAGTTTTGGCTTGGGTTGTATGCATATCAGATGATAATCTCTCAAACTCAACAAAATTCTTGGACATGAGAGTGCAACTCTCCTAACTGAACGCGGGAATGAGATGTACTGGGTTCTGGTTGTGGAGACTGGGCCTAGTGGCTGCCCGTGGACCCTGGGGCAGGTAGTGGAGGCTGCAGTAGTCTGGCCATTGCGACCAAAGAGCTCTGGTCAAAAATGTAGCTGTTTCTAGGCTGCTTTATTATTTCTAGTGTGTGCATATGATTATTGTGATTTATACATGTGTATGTTGTTCCAGTAATATTGGCTTAATGAATCAGAACTTATCAGCATTAAAGGGCAGTGACTTTTAAACCCTCATCTATAGATATGAGATACCTATTAACCAAGAAAAGGTGATCTGTCGGGTCTGATAAATTATTGGAGAGACTATATTTCTTTCTGATTTGGTAATGTTTTGTGAAACATAAGAAGGATGTGTAAAAGGTGTCAAGATCGGCGTCAAGGTATTATTGAATTTAGCTATTGAAGTAGACCTTGGTATGCACAGCTGGGAAAGTGTTCTTCAAATTTTCCTGACAGATTAAGGAATGTTTTTGAAATCTTCCTTGAAATTTCCCTGGTAATCATCGGGAGTTCGCATTTCCTATGTGTATTTTTTTTGTTTTTTGTTGTGTTTATATTCTGCTTTTCATGCCTGAGTGGTTTTAAGTGGGCGTAAAAACAAAACTTTGGTAGTTTTATTTTTAAAGTTTTTTTTTTTTTTGGTTTGTTTTTCCATCAAGAAAACACATCTAAGTAGGAATGAGAATTCAGAGGTGTGTAAAGCTCACTGGTTTACGTAAGATGCTGCTTAAGTGTTTTCAGGGTTAATTATTTGTTCCCGTGTCAATCTGCCCTGGTAAGAGCTGTGTAAATACTGCAGTGTATCTGAGCTCATTTCCCGTCTGGGCGTGCCTGTCCTATGCTGACTGCTTTCACTTCCCTGTGCAGCTGCAGATCTTCCAGAGAATCAGAGGAGGTGGCTGATGTAGAGATGAGTGTCTACAGCGACGCTTCCAATGATGACTTGTGCGAAGAGTTGGAGACCTTAGGGTAAGCTTAAAGTTTGACTTTTCCTTTCAGCACAAAAGTAGTTGCAAAAACAGTCAAGCCTTCTCACAAACACTGAGGATTTTAGGTTTAATTTTACTCTGTGCAATGGGGATTGTACTTACTCTGAGTAAGAGTAAAATATTTCGCTTTCATCTGCAGATTATGCAAAGACACCCATTGTTCTCTCGTAATTGTTGTTTTATTATCTGGAATAAAGTACAGCACTGTACAATGAAACAGTATATGTATTGCCATGTTTAATGATATTTGGAGAAAGATTGGATAAAATACCTCACAGGGGTGATCCAATCAGTTCCATAATGGGTTTATCCTGAGTTAAGAAGCAGGAAATTACCTTCAGATTGTTTAAACTTTAACTGTAAGTTATTCTTTTACCCTTGTTATGATGTCCAGAATTGGATTTTTCAGTGTCACATGGAGGGCTAGAATGTTCTCTGTGGCATGTTGTAGCCTCTTGTAGTTTGTCCCCAGTTTTATCAGACAATGTGTTCCAACTATCAGATAATCTCACAGCTCAGCCTGCTGAGCCAGAAAAAATTGGCTCTTGTAAAGAAGATTTTGACTCACTCTTAGGAACAAAACTGAGCCTTGTAAAACAGGCAGTCAACTGAGGTGTTTTAGGCATCTGAGGTTTCTTCTGGACACCTTCAGGTTGTCCAGAGACGTCATACTGTGTATAGACCATTGTGAAAAGGCAGAAACTGTCAATGGGATTATATAACCTTTGTAAAGATGTTGTATTTATCATCCGATCTCTTATAAACAAAAGTGAATGGATGAATGCACACACACTTTTGTAGTTCTTTATACTGGTTCAGCTGAACGTGTCCTTAAATTTTACAGTATTTGTAGCTGGACATAATGTTCTAATGTTGAATTTTTCCACTTGATCGTACAGTACTAGTTAAAGGTGTCCTAATTAGTGTAACTGTAAACAGTATGAGCTCTGAAACATTTCTGGTTTAGTGGCATTCCTGCAATGAAATGCTGCTGCTAGTGGAGGATTTTGAACTATTTGCCACAGCCAAATTGTAGATTGTATTGATGTGAAATACCAGTCTTTCTTGATCAGTAATCCAAAGAAACATTCATTCATCAACAAATCTATCTATTGTCTCTTTCTTTCTTGAGGCTGGGACCTGGGGTAATGTGGGCCAAGAAGGGACAGTCCCAGTACACCTCTTCCCATCGAAATATGCTTCGGAAAATCACAACCACAGCCCCTTGTCTCAATAATGTTATTATAAGATCAAGATCCATGTAACTCATGGTCATAGCAGAGGGTCAGGAACCTGTGCCCATGGATGGACTGGATATTATATAGCTTCATAGATTAATTCCGCTAAGTGTCATCTGATGAATTAATTTTATTGATGCTCTACTTTATTTCAGATGGAAAAAGTTCTTGTATACCACTTCACCATCCCATAATGTGCTTCAGTCTTACAGTGGTCCTAGATGGACTGAATTGTTGTGACAGACTAAAACCTTTAGGACCACTGATGTGAACTCCACCTGGGATCGGTGCAGAGCAGAACTTGTAACAGATTGTTTTCTGAATAATCAGTCAGCTGTGACAGCCTGATACACTAGAAACTATATAATAGACAAGAGAAATATACTGACAGAGTTCAGCTGTTAGTTCAGGTGGAGTCTGGCTAAAGAAAACAGAGAAGTTGTCAAATTGCCCCATTTATAAGATATGATGTCCATTAAATGCTGCACACTATAATCAAACTGAGCTATAATAAAATAAAGCTTGTCTTTCAAGTTAAGACTGATGAATCAGTCTGTGACTTATCCAAATAAGATCAGAAGTTTTTTTTTCCATGCTCATTTTCTTAAGCTAAAAACGACAGTTTGTCTTTACAGCACTCCCCCAACCTTTGAAGCAAATGGAGAACTTTCACATCCCCTTTTACCGGTTTCATTTGCATCTGTGGCACACTCAAAATGATGAAATCTCTCCAAATTTCCTCTGTTGATCTCTCTCCTGTGCCGGCTGTTCTGTCACTTTGTCCAGATTACAGTTTGAACCTTATTGACCCTTCAACAAAACCAAAAAAGCAAAAAAAATATTTTCACTAAGCTCAACTTTGTTTCTGGAGCTATTAGACATAAAAAGGACATGTAAAAGAAAATCTAATCAACAATGCACATCCGGTGTATTGAAATACAGATAATACAGTGTGAGATGTAGTTAAAATTTAAAGTCTTCTCAGCATTTCCTACTCAGATTGTTGAGGACAGTGGATACAGGGCAAAATCTTTTCTTTTTTTCTTAACCACATTCTGTTGTTGTTAAGAGAGGAAACCATGTTTATCACTTAAAACTTGCTGTTCATGATTTAGGCTATTCAATGAAGGTGCTTTTTTTCTACGAAAAAACGTTTTTTACTTTCATGACTTTCATTGTAGGTGGTACCACTACGACCTGTCCCGGCATGCTGCAGAAGCTCTCCTTCTGTCCAATGGGGTGGATGGGAGTTACCTTCTGAGAAACAGTAATGACGGTCCTGGCTGCTTTGCCCTCTCCGTCAGGTCAGTTTCATGACAGAAACAAACAAAAAATAAATAAAACAAATTGTTAAAACAGTTAACTTTGTATCTCCTACATTTGGAATTCAGTTTTATCTAACGGTTCAGAAATATTTTACAAATCTCTTTGTTATTCTGAATGTAAGTCAGAGCTCAGGGTAGGACCAAGGGTTCTAGACATTCCAACTAGAATTAAACCAATGTATTCAGAATAAAAATGGAACATTCTCCGTTAAATGCTGTATGTGTTGAATCTCCATGTTTTGGTGTGTGCAAAATATAAAAAATGCAAAATTAAAATGTTTGTCTCATCCTTTTAAACACAGAGCGAAAGATTCTGTGAAGCATTTTCATGTGACACGCAGAGACAATGTCTACATCTTTGGATTTAATGAGTTCCCAAGCCTTCAGGACTTTATCAGCCACTTTGCCAACCAACCTCTCTTGGGAAGTGATGCAGGTATGACCATCTAGATTCACTTCAATTCACCTGGTTCATGAATCTTGTCAGTAGTATGAACTGATGATGAGGAAGGTGAAGAGAAGAAAGAAAGGCCAGAGGACCAGGGGGTGGAAAAGAGAAATGTTGTGATGTTTCAAGAAGGAGTTGAGTCAGGCTCTTGGTGGGAAGGAGCTGCTCCCAGATGACTGGCCAGAGGGTACTTGATGTTTCATCTGGATGGAGTAAGTAGATAAGGAGCTGGGGCGATAAAGTTCTGGAGCATACACAGAGAAAGAATTTAGCAAAGAAGAAGTGAGAAACTGTACTGCGTGAGTAGATAGGGAAAGGCAGCTCATAGTGAAGGTAGAGTTGGCAATGGCCAAACAAAGGTTGTTTGATGACGGGTATGCATGACTGTAAAGAGGAAGAGAATGATTTGTAAAGGTTGGCGAGACAGAGAGATAGATATGGAAAGGACGTGCAACAGGTTAGGGTGATTTAGGATGGTGATGGAAATGTACTGACCAGTGCCAAGTGTGTGGTGGGAAGATGGAAAGAGTACTTTGAACAGCTGATGAATGAGGAAAATGATAGAATGTAAAACACAAGACATGACTGTTGTGAATAAGGAAGTAGCTGAAATTAGTGAAAATGAAGGGAGGAAAGCTCTGAAGACGTTGAAGAGGGGAAATGGAATTGGTCCTGATGAGGTTAGAGATGCCAGGCAGGAGGCCCAGAGGAAGACCAAAAAGGAGATTTATGGATCTGGTGAAGGAGGACATGAAGTTAGTTGGTGTGAGGGTAGAGAATGCAGAGGATAGGAAGTGTGGACAGATGATTCTCTGTGGTGACACCCGAAGGGAAAACCCGAAAGAGAAGATAAATAAAACTGTTGTTATTTCAAGATTTGATTTCATTAGCTTTCAAACTTGCGTTCCCTCTAGCTGCAGTGACAAGCGCTTTGGATTAATTGTAACATTAACATTGTAGGTACTAGAGGCAAAAGCTGTGAATAGAGCTAGACATGATACAGGGTGCGAGGGAGTTCAAGCTTTTTACCAGATGGGTTCATCAGTACAAGACTGGCCAAGCTATGCAATAATTAAGTTCAATTAATGTTCACATCAAATTTCATCTTAGAGCACTTTACAACAAAAGTCATTTCAATACAATTATAGAAACATTTCAGTCAGTTAAACTTTTCTGTGTAAGGAGTCCCAGTAGATTGCATTCAGTCGTTGATGTGAGGTTGCGCCCGGATCATGCAGCCTCCAATCACAGCAGTTCCTCAGTAATCCCTCATACTGAGCAAGCATGTAGCGACAGTGGAGAGGAAAAAGTACTATTTAACAGGAAGAAACCTCCAGCAGAACCTGGTTCAGTACAAGCGGTCACCTGCCACTACTGTCTGGGGGTCTGAGAAGACAGAGAAGAGACAGCATGGAGGATGCTCGGTCACTCAGAGCATCATCTACATATAAGAAATGCATATCAGGACTCCAGCCTCATCCTTTTGTAAAAGAAGAATACGTTACCCAAGGCTAGTTCACAGGGGGCCATAAGATGCAGAACCAGTGCACCTCTTCTCATCGGAAAATACAATTTCATTTTACTTGTCTTAGGAATGCTGTTCTTAAATCTAGATCCATGTAGCTCATTATCATGAGAGAGGGTTTGGAACTTGTCACCTCAGTAGATGGATGGATGGATGGACGGATGGATGGATAGATGGATGGATGCATGGATGGAGTATTAATGAAGTAATTTTTAAAGAAGAAAACTTTAATGCAGAACCTTACAGAGGCAGATAAGTAATCCAATTACATAATACTATTTTCATACACCTTCTCACTTTATAGAACAAAAATAAATAAATGTCTGAGACGTCAATGATGTAAATAATATAACCTACTCTCTGTCTTTGAAACAGGGACCCTGATCGTTCTCAAGAGTCCATATCCATGGCGTGTGGAGGAGCCGTCCATCTATGAGTCAGTGCGAGTTCACACTGCCATACAGACAGGCCGGACAAAAGATGATCTGGTGCCCAAAGCACCGTCGGTATGATGAGAGTTTTTGTTTTCACTTAATTGCAGTTTATTGTGGTTTATAAACTTTTTTAAATATTATTTCAAGGTGAAATCTTTTGATAAAAGACAGAAAACATAAAATTTTATCTTTTAACTAACTTTATCTTAAGTTCAATTTTTTTGTTTGTTTTTCAATGTAAATTTCACATCAAAGACATGCAGTACCAATCGTTCTCTAAATTTCAAATTGTAAGATATGTTCTCCCAATTTTCCAAAGATTTATACTTCATATATTGCAACATTTGCAATTAAATAGGTATGAAGTCCCAATATCAACAGACCTGATGCAATGAAGATTTGAACTGAAGTCGGACATGGAGGTGTTTTTAAGGGGAAATCATTTTTCAGTTGAACTTCTGCATTTGCATGTTCCTCATATAGTCTGTATGAACAGAAGCAGAAGTTATTTGCAGCCCTGTTAATTAAAAGTTTTTGTCTCTAATGGGTTCAAGCTGTAAGGCGAAGGGGGGGGGGGGGTGGCAGAAACACAAAATAATGGATGCGTAAACACCTAAATAATGCCTAAACACTATATAATGGATGCCTTTTTATTTTTTAAATAAATACAAATATTTATATTGACTATTTACCTGTATCAAGGTACAACAGGGTTTAAAGAAGTTATAGGTACACTTCCACTGTTGGAACTTCAGGATAATTTCACCGGAGCTTCACAGTATCTGCATGTCTCTGATGGGACGGCCTGACAGGACCTTTTTTGGGGCCATTTCAGTAACCAACCAAGTACCTACCTTTGAGTATGTACTATGTGTATAGCCCAGTTAGGCGACTGTGTCTCAGTGGTACAGTAGTTGGCTTGCAATCGGAGGGTCGTAGGTTCGATTCCAGCTTCCTCCAGTCACATGTCGATGTGCCCCTGTGCAAGGCACTTAACCCCCAAATTCTACATCGTCCTACCGAGCCATGTTGGGTGTCGGTGTATGAATGCGAGTGTGAATGGGTGAATGTGGCTTCAATGTAAAGCCCTTTGAGTGGTCAGTAAGACTAGAAAAGCACTATATAAGTTCAGTCCATTTACCATTTAGAGTAATTTGGCAGGATCTGTGGTTGAGTCATGCTGATTGGTTGTTATTCAGAGGGAAATGACTAAAACAGCTTGCGAACAAGATGGCAAACAGAAACGCAGCAACAACCCCTGGTTCTTCTGTGTCTATCTGTTTTTGCCTCCACTATTGACAGAGTTTGTTTAAGTTTTCCATAAATGTCTGCAGTGGGACCAAGAACAAGTGATTCGATTTTGGGGGTTCTGTGGAAGACCGTATACAGGGGTTAAGGGCTTAGGGGATTGAGCTAGATAGCTCTTTCTCTCTAATCTAGAACAGAACACAACTACTCAGTGTTTCTGTTTTTAAAAATGGTTTCATAAGAACATTTGCTAATGGTTTGGATTTAGTATTTGCTATGATTGTACTTGAAAGGTCAAGGAACATGGGGGTAATTATTTATAACAAGAATGTGGCTATACATGTTACCATGGTACTATTTTACTCATCACACTGTTGTTTATGTATCAGGAAAAAACAATCAAGTATTTTACATCTTTCCAAATTAGCACATATCAAACAAAAAAAATTATTAGGTCATGAAAATATCACAAAACATGCCAACCACACTCATCTCAATTGTCTTGAAACACTGTCACATTTGTGTTGTTGCATTGAAATAATACTCTTACCGTTTCGCTGAAACTCTGTATGTCATTACAGCTAGGCACCAAGGAAGGCTACCTGGTGAAACAAGGAGCAATTGTGAAGGTAAGAACATTAGAATACAGCCATCTCTACTCGTTGGAACAATAATCAGCTAAATTAATGATTCCAAGTGAAATTACCCTTGTATTGTGGCTTAGCTGTTCACATTTGGAATCAAACATTATCTTCACTTTAAATATACATTCAATTTTTTTGTTGTTTGTTTGCAGAACTGGAAACAAAGGTGGTTCACACTCCACAGAAATGAACTTAAGTACTTTAAAGACAAAATGGTAAGGGCTCTTCAATATTCTGGTATATTACTTTGATATGATAATAGTATGTGTCATTTATTGTCAAGAGAGTCCATGTTTGCATGTAGTCTGTTACATATTTCCTTGTTGCAGTGCGAGGACCCCATTCGGACATTGGATTTAAAATCATGTTCTGCAGTCCAGTTTGACTATTCTCAGGACAAAGTCAACTGCTTCTGGTATGTGACCTATCATCCTGTGAATCATTAACTGGAGTTATAGTCTTCATTCAGCAATGAGTAAAAAATACACCATGGGATCTAACATTTGATTCTTTTGCTAATTGTATTAGGGTGAAATTCAAACAACTTTTACAGATAATTATTTCATTGTTTGGATGATTTCTTATCACCGGGTTAACATCCCTTTATATATATATTTAACAACAATTGAGCAAAACATCCCACAGAAAAGAATTGTGTTACTACACTCTTAGATTTCAGCGAATATTTTTTTTTCTTGAGAGGTTCTCCAAGGCAGTTACCCGACCACGTGTTTGTCAAACCACATTAGGATGTGGCTACATGTTTGAAAAGTTTGCCACTCTAGCATAACACCAATACAATGACTGGGTTGTGCCTACCCTTGAGACTGTTATGGTCAGTAACAATTCAAATTCTCAAAACCCAAGCCATGCTAGATACTTTAATTTTTTATATATATACCAATATTATTTAGATTTGCTAAATGTCAGAATAATGAGCAATGCACGTTTTTTTTATTTTTATAATGCTCTGAAATAGTCAACCACATGAGTTAAATAGAATCAGAAAAGGATAATAACCAAATGTTGGGCAGATTTACAACATTAGGAAATTGCTGCGTACTTGTGCAAACATCAAAAAAAGACAAACACTTAAACAAGAATAGAAATAAAATGTGCTAAACAGATTTTTACATACACAAATACAGGTGACAATTGTTGCAAATCAGACAGGTGCGGAAAAACAAAAAGTTTCTCATGTGACTGATACAGAGCAGGTGGTGGGAAAAGTCTTAGGGCTATTGTTCATGAGTCCGACAGCAAAGGGGAAGAAACTGTTCTTATGATTGAGGGGAGCAGGTCAAACGGTCTGTGTCCAGGGTGAAAAGGGTCAGCTGTGACCTGACCTGCAAGCCCCAGTGTCCTGGAGGTGTTCTTTTCCTGTAGAGATGGGAGTCTGTAGCCATTCACCTTCTCAAAAGAGCGCACAACACGCTGCAGTTTTTATTTGTCCCTGATGGTGGCTCCAGCATATCACAGGGTGATGGAAGAGGTGAGGATGGTCTCGATGATTGTAGTGTAAATTGCATCATCATTGGTATTGGCAGGTAGAATTTCTCCAGCTGCCTCAGAAAGTACATCCCCTGCTGGGCGTTCTTTATGACTTGAGTTCTTGGGTGATGGTGGTACCCAGAGAGCGGAATGAATCCGCACTGGTGATAGTGGTGACAGTCAGAATGATGAGGAGGTGTTGGGGCACACCTGTGAATGTTCTGTATTTCAATATAACATCTCAAACACACCACTCATTTGTGTGACATCATTGAAAAATCTGGAGAAATGAAACAAGATATCTGGAAGAGAGTTCTGGACCGTGGAAAGTCTAGTTCCTCCTTGGATACAATTTCCAGATGATTGAATGTGCTATGTTTACCTGTTCAAGCAATTATATGCTAATATAATCAATATGTGGATTTGCAGCCATTATACTGTTCAAAAAGGAGATGGGTCTTGCAGATGAACATGTTTTGATGGAAAATATCTCAATCCTAGAACAAAAGCAAAATAAGATCCTGGCTGAAGCAGGCTAGATGGGTTCCTTAGCAGCAATAAAACAAGTCATTCCCCAAGATAGTCTCAAAGGCCAGAGAGAGAGGAAGAAGCTATTACTCAAGAGGCAAGGGAAAATACGATTACAAACTGCAAAGGCACTCAATGACCTTAATTTCTGAAAATGTATTTTATACTTGGATGAAATCAAATTGAGGTAAAGCCTAAAAACACCATCCTAACTCTGAAGTAAAAAAAGCAGTTGTAGAGGAGGTTTGCTGCTGGAGGGACTGGTACGGATTCCAGAATATATTACATCATGAGGAAAGAACCGTATGCAAAAATATCAACGTAATATCTTAAGACATTAACCAGGACGTTTTCTTATTCCAAGCAGACAAAGCCCTATATTATACCATATTAATTACAAATTGGCCTAAGGATAACCAAGTCAGGGTTTTGAACTTGCCATTATCTATGCCTGATTTAAGTCTCATTGAAGATAGTTTAAAAAAGATATTGAACCAAGTGGTACCCCAGATGTTCAGAGAACAAGACTTTAAACATTTCTAAATGGGTCTGTGGAGCTTTTTTTTTTTACAGATCTCATATTATGCAAAAACATGTACATGTTTCAGTTTCTTAAGAAAAAAAAATCCTTTCTTCTCTTGAAAAAAATTTTTTTTTTCACTTCCCTTTGAGAGCTCCTCTCAGCTCTACCATATATGTGAACCAAGCCCCTTATCAGATCACAACACTGCAGTTCTGAGTTGTACCCCCCACCTCAACTCCACCCCAGTAGCCACATTTGACATTTTTGTTGCAAAAAAGGTAATTTGAAGCTTCATTGGAGGAAACTGGTGTCAGTCATTTGAATAATTTTATATTCAGTCCATCCATCTGGAATGAAAAACGGGATTTGATTTTTTTTGTCTTCCTTGTAGGCCAGCAGAAATCATTAATTTGCTTTTATGGACTAAATAAAAACAGATAAGGAGAAAACTTTGGACTTAAGAAAATGTTTGATGTTGAGAAAAGTAAAAGTAACTCAAAACAAACCTAAAACTTAAAGGGGAAGCTGAAAGGATAGACTGACAAAAGAGGGAGACCAAGAACAAAAACAGACCCCCAATAATGCAATCAGACAGAGGTGAGAAGAGTTTAGAGTTGAGGGCGGACATTATTAACAAAAATGTTTTTTCTTAAAATGTAAACAACAAACTACAGCTGACTGATTCTGTTATTTTTTTTAATTTGTAAAGTACTGAGTTTGAAAACTATCATGTCTGCATGAAGTAACTATGCATGTCTTTATGTCTCCACAGTCTTGTGTTTCCCGATCGAACATTTTATCTATGTGCAAAGACGGGAGTTGAAGCAGATGAATGGATTAAGATCCTACAGTGGAAACTGGTGAGTTTCATCATACTGTTTTACATTGCAGATTTATTCTGTGGTATACTCAGTACCTTAAGAACAAAAGACTATGGACACAAATTGTCTGTTATACACTGCCAAAGCTTCTGATTATTTAGCACTATAACACTTTTGATGCTTCATGGTTGTCCGGTTTGCATAGAAGCATTTTAAAATAGTTGATCAGGTCCAAGGATGTAAAATTGTAGTATGTTCTCAGATTTGGACTAGCTCTTAGTAACAACTTTCAATCTCCAAAAATCTGTTTAAAACATTTAAAGAAAAGACAATGATAGATTTTCAGTGGGTTCAAACTTGGTCCCAGCCACTGTGTCTGACAGTTTTCTGAGAAATACGACATTAAAAGTAGGCAAAATTAAACATTTACTCCTTATAGTTTTAATGAATCTTTCAGTAGCACCAAAAATTTACCATTGAAGAAATTTTTATAAAAGAGTTTTTTGAAACCTAGGGAATTAACTGGCTTGAGCAGCTGTGGTAAAGTTGAATATTACAACACATTGTGTTTGAATCTGAAAACCTTTAAAAGCTTACGTATCATAAGCGTACTTCCTTATTACTGAAAAGACTAAATTTCCTTGAACCTCTGCTGTTGAACAGCAAATTTGCAATCACCAGAAGAAAAACTAGATGATGCCAGCAGAACACTGAAACCATTAACATTTCTAAATCCAAAAATCTTAGATCAGCTTTTTGCAACCTTTGTTTTTGCTTTCAGTCGCAGATGAGAAAAGGACGATGATGGTCATCAATGGAGACACAGGAAAACATCTCCATCCTCACAGAAGATGCAAGGATACTTGAAGGAATGAAGCAGATCTGGAATATGTTGCGCGGCATACAGATGATCAGTTTTCATTAATTTGCTTGTAGATCTTTGAAAAACTTATTTAAGGACTCTGTACAGTACTCAGAAGTTCCTGTACAATGCTGTATAAAGAATAGCATTATTCTCACATGAGGAAAGAAACATGTGCAAAATGTAAATAAAGAATAGTTGTTTTGTTATAATGTGCAATTTTGATACAATGTTAACTGTGAACTGATACATGTTCATGCAGATTTGTTGGACAACAAATGTGTTATGCTATATTTGACCATTCAGACTGACTTGAAGCTGATGGACTCAACTTGACAATGAGAGTAGAAGCAGAAGATAAAAGGTGTTTGTAGCTGAGTGTTACAATTAGAACCAGTATTGGTTAGTAGGTCAAAATCATCTATACTGCATTTTTTGTAGATTTGACCCACTTGTAATTAATTTGTTATATTCACAGCAACCAGGTGTAAAAATGCCTGAAACATGTCTCTAACTGATAAGTACATAAAATAAAAACTGATAATCATACTGCTTCTGGTACATCTATATTTATTCTTCTTTTTTAAAAGACCACCTTCAATCTATTTTCAAACAAGTTCCCAGTTAATAGATCATATCCACTATTATCTAAGTCAATATGTATGAAATTCGAATGGTGTAGAATCAAATCAAACTTTATAAAGTGCTTTTCAAACTACAAAGCTTCTCGAAGTGCTTTAAAGATTAAAATGAAATCTTTGATTGTTACTCTCTTGCTAAAAGAGCAGAGCATCAGTTTTAAATACAGCTTACAATACCGTTTTAAACAACTATAGGGCCATTTCCGACCATCTTGGTGGAGGTCTGTGGTCTGAGTGCCTTTCTAGTTCTATTTCACATGTTTGATTGCCATCTTAATTGCCCACAGACTGAAACAAAGAGATAGGTACTGTACTGCATATTCTGCTGTGTAGTCTGAATGGATTTTTTTAGGGATGCAACAATATCACTTTAAACGAATAAATATAATTTTTTGTCCCTTGTGACCATTTTTACACCAAAATAACTCTTAGTTGGACATTGTTTTTTGTATCTAACATTGACTCGAGGACAGATTAAGAAAATATTGAGACTTTATGTAAATAAACTAAACTTAAATTGCACTTTTCTAGACATACTGACCTCTCAAAGTGCTTTGCACTGCAACCACATTCTCCCATTCACATATCGAAACAGAGCTCTTGGGAGTTGCCTACCTGGGCATGTCCAAATGTAACAGGAAGAAACTGGAATTGAACCCACACCCCTGCGATTGCAAGACAACTACTCTGCCTACTGAACCAATGAACAAATAATGCACCACAAAATGTGTGCTCCTGAGTTGATCAATTGGAGGAAAGCTGTGTAGTGCATCACAAGGCTTCACCGTACCCTCACTATGTAACAGTTAAAGTGTACAAAACCGTGCATGACAATTTTACAGCAACACTTCTTGTAAGCAGAGATGAACCCAAAATGAAAACACTGGATGTAATGATGGCACAAGTCAATATAGGACTGAGTCTGCCTCATCTTGTAGAAACAATGTCAGAAATAGCTTCTAGCTTTTGTTTTCTATCCTCTTTCATTAGTCTCTCAGGTTGTTGCAAAGTTACTTTGGTCTACTCTTCCTCATAGTGTTTCAGTTTGTGGATGGTTGCCTATAAATATATAAGGAGTAAATCAAAATTATGATTACTTGGATAGGAAGAAGAGGGAACACCACTTTAGTAGTCAAAATTCAAATATTTATTCAGACTTTAACTTAACAGAAGAATGAAACCACAGGCAAATAGCAATAAGTTTATTTAAACTGATCCACTAAACAATAAGAAGCTGCAGACATCTCCCCAACAGGACAGGAACAGCTCAACAAAAAGACAGTAATATGGTGAGTTCAGAGTAGGTTAGTGAAATCTGCTGTCCATCAGAACTCATGTAACCTCGACCACCTGTCTCAAATCCTCTATTAGTGGAGCCAACTCCTTCTCCAGACTCATGATGAGGCCTAGGGAAAAGGAAACGATCAACAACAAACATCTATATTATTCAATTTTTTTTATGTCTTTCAAAATGAATGATACCTGTGTTGGCGTTGCTGCTGGCAATGAAGCTGATGACCAGAGGGAGCCTATTAAACTGCACAATCTGTTCAACATAAACATAACACATCATCAAGGTCGGAGAATATCAACAAATCCTCATCTTAATCCAATAAAGCTCTTCTAGCAGGTGTGGAAGTCAGAGATTCACATCATGAATGCATCAACCAGAGATCGGGTGTTTTTGGAAACTAAAAATTTGGTGGTGATGTGACACATTCATAAAGCTTTTTATTCTTGATATAAAAATATAAATGCATTTGTCACGAAGGAATATTTAAACAGATTACAGAAAGCCCACATAACACGTTAATTCAGAACTACAGGCCAATCTCTAATCTCCCACTCATCAGCATGAGCATTGAAAAAGTCCAATAGCTTCCTAACAATGACCAATCATTTTGATACTTGTCAGTATGGTTTCCATTTTCACCACAGCACTGAGGCTGCCCTTGTCAAAGTGTTCAATGACATCTGCATAAATACAGACTCTAGTAGATCCATAGCGCTGGTTCCGTTAGACCTCAGTGCAGCATTTGAAACTGTTGATCGTAATATACTATTGAAAAAAAATGGAGAGCTAGGTCGGACGCTCTGGTACAGTGCATGGCTGGTTTGAGTCTTACCTAAAGAACAGACAAAAATCACACGTGGGAGGCTCCATCTTGGGGCCTTTCCTATTTAAAATCTACATGATACTGTAGAGCTGGGCGATATGAGCTAAAATTAATATCACGGTATATTGAGCATTTCACCTCGATAATGATAAGTGGACAATAACAATGATCACATCACCCCCCGGTCCTTTTCTGTTGTCAATGTCCGGTAGTGGTAGTGAACGGCTTCAAACAGCCTTTCAGTCATTTTACTGTGCAGTCGTTTAATTTAGACAGAAAATATTTTACATCGGAGCACCGGTGGGAATAGGCGGCGGCTTCAAGCAGCAATTCAGCTGGGTTAATAGCTGTTCTGCCTGTGCATCATGGGCGGGCAGAGCTGTTAAGTAACAGCAGTAACAAACATACATCCTCTACGTTAGAGTCTAAGTGTCCAATAACACTGTAAAAAGTCACTTTATTAGTTGCTAGTCCCATTTTTCTGAAAAACAGTCAGTAGATGAGTCTAAACTCTTGCTAAACAGAGCTACACAGTAGCTGCGTTAGCAGCGCTTTCCCCTTAGTTGGGTATTATTGCCTCTGTGTGTCACATGACTGCATTTTTCTAATGTTGTGAATCTGCTCAACACTTGGCGATAAAACCATTCTGATTCTGAATTGTTGTGATCTAAACACAATAGGCCAAAATATGGTACCAGTACCCTTTGTCCTTGAGCTCTTATTGTGTTGTTGTTGTTGTTTTTTTCAAATATGGTCTCCTACCATTTTCCCACTTGTGAATTAAAAAATAAATAAAGATTTGTTGGAGCAGATCATGTTTAACACTAGAATATTAAACATCACCTGACCTGGTAGGAGTTGTAGTAGCAGATAATGCTCTTGTTCTTGGAGAGACCAAGCTTGCTGCCCTGATCCGTAGCGAGAGCAAAAGTGGACAGGAACCCAGGTCTCAGGGCATGGACCGGGGCGTTGTCATTGGCAACTAAAAGGATTTAGCAACCAGATAAGAGACAAAGAAACTCTGCCATGTCAATCATTAAATTTGACTCCTATATGACAAAACTTATGCAACTTATAGAATAAGTTAAAAACTTTGTTATCAAACATCTACAAGACGAAAACATTTCAACTACAAAGACAGTCACAGGTGCTTCAGTCTTACCTTTGATAACTGGAACGCCATCTCTGTCTGTGACCACAACAGCATGAAGACCTTCAACACTGAGGAGAACAAACTGCTGATTTAAAACCACTGAAGAAACCCTGAACACAAATAACTGTGATACTTCCAACACCAACCTTTGCAGCTGTTTATACAGGAATCTCTTTAAATCCTGAAATGATAATAACAAAAACCATGTTAGAAACAGGATTAAAACTCTAACCGAAAAATGGTAGAATACATTCAATTAATGATTTAATTTTCCAAGATGTTAATAAAATGTATTTCCCCACCCCTGAACCTACCTAGTCTTTTCTATTGTAGTTCCAAGTCACCAGACTTCTCTGTAACTATTGTAATGCAGGATATGGTGCGTATCTAAACAGGCCCAGTTGTTTCTATGGATTCAATTTAAAAATAAAAGCGTCTAGAAACCAAAAGTGACAGCAGACCTCCTGAAGCACCACCGCTCACACATGGCTTTAAAATCTGAGCTGAGCGATCAGATCTCAGTATCCTGCTTTACATCTGAATAAACATGTGATGATGTTGCTGTGGTGTTAAATGCACTTGTAACTCATAATTTTTCACACAATCAGAGTCTGATTTTAGAAAAAAAATGGTGAAGAAAGTTAGAGGGAGAGATTCATATTTGTCTAGCAGAACTTTTCATGTTAAATTGGGCACCTTCAGTTCTGAGGACTCTCTCCTACGTAGTGGTGTCGATTCTTGGACCAGTTCTCTTTGCCTTGTACTTGCTGCCCATATGCACTATTTTTAGGGAGCATAAATTTTATTTTCACTGTTTCACAGAACATCTACAAATCTATCTGCCATTAAAGGCTGGAGTGGATTTATTTTCTCTTTTGACAAACTGTCTGAATGACATTAAGCAGTGGCTGGCCTTGAACTTTTTAAAATGAAATGACAATAAAAAAGAAATGGAATTTTCTTTGTAATTTAGGCTCTCTAGATCCTGCTTCTCCCCTCATGGGTCAGCTGTCCCCTCACTGTAAACCATATGTGAAAGATCTTGGAGTATTTATTGATGGTTCTTTTAAGTTAACTAGACAGGTCAGTGCAGTAGTACATTCTTGCTTTTTTCTTCTCAGACTTCTAGCTAAGGTGAAACCTTTTCTCCCCCTGAATGTTTTTGAGAAGGTAATTCACCTCTTTATTTCCTGTAGACTAGATTACTGCAACTCTATATTGTGGCCTGGATCAGTCATCAATTCACCGTCTGCAGATGGTACAGAACACAGCAGCCCGCTTATTGACATAAACACAATGGAGAGAGCATATCAGTCCAGTGCTGTATTTTGTAGGATCCAGTTCAAGCTATTGTTTGTTTTTAAGTCCTTGTATTATCTTGCTACACTTTATTTATCTGAGCTTTTAACACTTCATGTCCCTACTAGATCCATGAGATGCTCAGACTTCGAATAATTTTAAGGTGCTTCTAAAGACCTATCTTTATGAGATGGCTTTAACTAAGAGAATAATAAGTATTTCGTCACACCGTTTTACGTTTTGCATTTCTCTTGTGTTTCATTGTTGTTTTAAACTGTCTTCCCTGCTTTGTGAAGTAGTTTGGTCAGCATTTGCTGTTATAAATGTGCTATATAGATACATTTGACATTGGCGTTGAGGTTTTATTACCTTTCTCAGCTGTGCTTCTATTTATCTCAACAACCTTTATAGTGTTGTAAGAGGATGCATCTTTAAAATGTTGCAGCCTTGTATTTTTACCAACAGACAAAATGTTTGTATTATTCTAAAGTTTTTTTATTTTTTTTCCTAGATAATTTTTTTTTAGATTGCCTTAAATGCATACATTACACAGGTGCAAGGATTTTACTGACAGTTGAAACAAAACTTGTACATATTGTGTTGCTCGTCACTACACAATCCACCATGAGACTCGTGACTGACCCTCGTGATTTACGTAAACAGAAGCAAACAGCTGAATAAATTCATTTTCTTCGTGCCCGATCGGTCTGTTTTCCACTGCACCCAAAGCACCAGGTTCTAAAGCTCAATTACATTAAACTGAAAAATACTGACGCAAATGTATAGGGTTAAAATGATCAAACATGGCTTGCTATCTATTGTTAATGGGTAAACTATCTGTTGTATCCGCTAATAAAGCAAATGAATCATACTCACGTCAGCCATTATATGTTTTTATCCCCTTCTCGATGTATCTGTGGAGAGAAACATACTTTATTACCGTTATATTTTCAAGAGCGACTAGTAATTAGACGCTTTCTATGGTGCAGTTTATATGTGAAGTAAAACAAGCTAACATGGCAGCTAAGTTCTTCATCAAGTTCAGCCACCAACAGCAGTCTAACCAGCCGGTTTGTAGGGTGTTTTTTTAGCAAAAAAACGCTAAACCAAAACAGTGCTGTTAACGATTTTACCCACCTCTGACGAGTTTATCCCAGATCACTACATGCTAAACAAGAAGCTAACGTCACATGACACTTTTGATTTGTTTCCGGTATAAGAGGGCGGGGTGTTTGAAGACATTTTGCGTAGACCATAGCGTACACGTCTGCGTCCCCGCCATATTGGGAGTGGTATTTTTGACACGACTCTACGATATGGAGGACCAACCGGACCAACTCTGACAATAAATAGATAAATGTGGGTATAAATAAATGAATACAATTAAAAATAAATAAACAAAATCATATTTAATTTCACATTTATTCATTGCCACATATCTAAATCACATTTATTTACACATTCCTAGATCACATTCATTTACACATCAGGTCACATTTATTTCCACATTTCTAAATATCATTTATTTACACATTCCAAGATCACATTTATGTACACATTTCTAAATCACATTTATTTACAGATTTACAGAAGTGTATTCTAATAAGGGGGCTCCAGGTCCCTGTTTACACTGAAGTGGCTGAGGACGGAGGAGCGTTAGCATTAGCTAGCTACTCTGTGTGTCTGTGACAGAGAGTTGATTTTTTTTTATTTTTTTTTTATTATTGAACAAAATGAAATACAAACATCTTGTAGAGGTACAGAAACACTGTGTAAAAGAACAAGATAACAGCATAAGGGAACAGAATAAGGGGCATACCCAAAGTAAGGCTAAAGGCATATGAGATTCAATTCAAAATACAAGAAATGATCTAATGATTCTTAAGGACAATCGCAAAAGACACAATGGGATACTTCAAACTTAAATCGTTTGTGCAAAAAAACAGCCACTGGGTAGATTTTGTGACAAATTTTAAAGTGTGTCTCCTTGACTTTGGAAGAGACTGGCCATTTCAGAACGTTTGAATGCGCCTTATCTACTATATCTGGGTCTATTACTGATGGCACTCTACTAAAGTAATCACCAAACAGCTTTGATTTAAAAGCAGATGTAAGAACCGAATTACTGCATTTTCTGTCAGTGAGTTTACAATCTCCTATTCTTAAGTTGGGAAGAGTTGGTCTGATGTTAGAGTATCTTAGTGTGTTTTGAATAAGAAAGGTCAAGGCAGCCGGGATAGCTTTACGTATTTTCAAGAATTCAGTAATTTAGTAGAATACCATCGTTGTCCATTAGGTCAGATACAAACAGAACACCTTTGTCATACCATTCAGCTTTGAAAAAAGACTTGTTATTAATAAGTATTGACCTGTTGTTCCATAACAAAGAATAATGTGGAGTGAAATTGTGGGTGAAAACCATCTTCTAAAAATGAAATACTTGTCCATGAAATCTGGATATCTTAATAGGAATCTTGGATAACTCGAAATCTTACTTAAGTAAAAAGTTTAAGCCACCAAGTTTGTCAAATAAGGCTCTAGGAATATGAAATCATATAGAGTTCGGATTTGTCAAGAAGGTCTGTGACAGAGAGTTGAGGTACCCGGCTGCCGGAATCTCACTGTCAGAGTAATGCTGGTTTATCACCAGGTCTGTCCTTGACATGGAGGGCTCCTGCAAGCAATAGACGAAAACGAAGGTGCCTTGGAAGGTGAGGTGCTGGGGTGCAAATTTTAACAATTGAAGGCTAACCTTCTAGCTAAGCTAGCGGGAAGCCCCCAAGTAGCACCTCACAACCTAGCGCTCAGTCCACCTTTGCATCTTGTCTTACGTTTTTGACAACAGTTCACGAGCCTGATCCAGCCAAGTCTGCGCCCAAGAAGGGCTCCAAGAAAGCCGTGACCAAGACGGCCGGCAAAGGAGGCAAGAAGAGGAGAAAGACCAGGAAGGAGAGCTACGCCATCTACGTCTACAAGGTGCTGAAGCAGGTCCACCCCGACACCGGCATCTCCTCCAAGGCCATGAGCATCATGAACTCGTTCGTCAACGACATCTTCGAGCGCATCGCCTCCGAGGCCTCCCGTCTGGCCCACTACAACAAGCGCTCCACCATCTCCTCCAGGGAGATCCAGACCGCCGTGCGTCTGCTGCTGCCCGGTGAGCTGGCCAAGCACGTCGTGTCTGAGGGCACCAAGGCCGTCACCAAGTACACCAGCTCCAAGTAAATCTGGCTGCAGCTGAGGAACAACAAAACAGTGATGTTTGTCCATGTCTCATGTTGAATTCCTTACTCAGGAGCGCGGTGAAGGGAGCCAATAGTTGGAAATAGGCAGTCAAAGCTGCCGATGTTAGCTCTGAAGATTAGCTTGTGTATTACGGTAATAGATCATCAGGAGTTGATGTAGCCTTGCAGACGAAAACAATGGAATGATGAAGTGGGAGGCTTTAACCATAAACGTTTGTATTTATTACCTACCCACTACTTTTCTATACTATTTCCAGAATTAATATAATGTTACTGTCAATCTTTGGAAAATTATCAAGTCAAATACTTCATATGTTTGGGTCACTCAGGAATTTATTTCTGAGGTGATCACAAACTCTGTACATTGTGTTAAATGGCCGTCTACATTGTGACAAAATAAAAAATTTCTTCATTTTACTGTAAACCTTTTGGAGAACCTAGATATATTCGGTCTGTCCTCATATGTTATTTAGAAATAATTTAAATAATTCTAAATGATCTAAAGTTTGTTCTGATTTAACACCTCATGTTATGACAGTAGGCAATTTTTTTTTTTTTGTGTGTATATAAACTCTCGACTACAGTATAAAGTCAAACTAAAATCTTTGAATGATAACAAATGGTCACATGCTAGGTACCACTTTATGTTTTTAAGATTCATTTTTGTGGGGAACAGTTACAACATGACAGCTGTAGTCACTTTTAACATTTGTAAGGTCAACAGATGAATCCAGCTGAGCAGACAGATCTAAAGAGAAAATAGTGGGGCTACACGGTGTGTTGGTCTTAGCTTTATGAAGTAGTTTAAGAAGATTTGCATAATTTTTTATAAGTTAAGTAAAGAAGTGTTTTCATTTATAATTGCCTCCTTTTTACATCAAAACTTTGTTTAATAATGAAACAAATTATTAGGAATTGTGCTACTATTAATGACTGCACAAATTATTTTTTATCTTGCCAGTATGAACCTGGTGTTTAAAAGTGCAACATATTTGTGTGTGTGTATATATAATATATATATATATATATATATATATATATAGTTAAAGCCTCTCACCTCATTTCACTGAAACCTATCTGTGTTTTGTGTAACCTCAATACAGATAGATTTCAGCACTCAAAACTACTCTGTCCAAACTACTCTGGACTTCTCCAATTATTTGAATGTTTTTAATAAATGTTTTAATGTTAATGGTCATTTAATGAGGAGCAGTCTGTGTTTAGAGATTCTAGTTTAATGTCACAAGGCATTAATTTGTTTTTGACAAGGACATGGTCTCAAAGATTTTCAGTGAGTCAAAGAAAAGGCATGGTGCTGATCATGGGCAGATTTAGGATTGAAGATGATCAGGGGCTTATGACTAACGGGCAAAACATTTTTGCTTTAAATGAGTAGGCATCTCAACTTTTGCATTCGGATGACCTTTAAGCAGATGACAGACACTGGAAGAAACTGAATATGCTTGAATCAACCAAAACGAGACTCAAACCATATTAACTATCAACAACTGTCAGCTGCTGACTAAAGTCACCTCAAATCACTGGTCCAGGGTATACAGCTTACATCCTTTAAGAGCACATTATATAAAGCAACAGGGCCATAAACATGTTATTGTCTCAGACATGAACCTGGGCTCTGTTGTTTTTACTGCGCTGTTCTTCATTCTTACACTGATTTAATCCTGTTTTTCTTTTGCTTTCTGGTCAAATTCCATGACCTACAGACGTGGACAAAATTGTTGGTACCCTTCATTAAATAAAAGAAAAACTCATAATGGTCACAGAAATAACTTTAATCTGACAAAAGTAATAATAAATAAAAATTATATAAATGTTGACCAATGAAAGTCAGACATTGCTTTTCATCCATGCTTCAACAGAATTATTTAAAAAATAAATGCATGAAACAGGCCTGGACAAAAATGATGGTACCCCTAGAAAAGAATGAAAATAATGTGACCAAAGGGACATGTTAATCCAAGGTATGTCCACTAATCAGCATCCTAGGTGTCTACAATCCTGTAATCACTCAGTGGGCCTATATATAGGACTCCAGGTAGTCACTGTGTTGTTTGGTGACGTGGTGTGTACCACACTCAATATAAACCAGAGGAAGCAAAGGAAAGAGTTGTCTCAGGAGATGAGAAAGAAAATCATAGACAAGCATGTTAACTGTAAAGGCTATAAGACCATCTCCAAGCAGCTAGATGTTTCTGTGACTACAGCTGCACATGTCATTCAGTAATGTACGATCCATGGGACTGTAGCCAACCTCCCTGGACGTGGCTGCAGGAGGAAAATTGATGACAGATCAAAGAGACGGATAATCCAAATGGTAACAAAAGAGCCTAGAAAGACTTCAAAATAGATCCAAGCTGAACTTTATGCTCAAGGAACATCAGTGTCAGATCGGAACATCCTTCGCTGTTTGAGCCAGAGGACAAATCATTAAAAAAAACAGACTGGAGTATGCCAAACTACATGCTGACGAGCCACAAAGCTTCTGGGAGAATGTCCTGTGGACAGATGAGACAAAAATTTAACTTTTTGCCAAGGCACATCAGCTCTATGTTCACAGACGGAAAAATGAAGCATATCTAGAAAAGAACACGGTCCCTACTGTGAAACATGGGGGAGGCTCGGTTATGTTCTGGGGCTGATTTGCTGCATCTGACACAGGGTGTCTTGAATCTGTGCAGGGTACAATGAAATCTCAAGACTATCAGGGGATTCTAGAGAGAAATGTGCTGGCCAGTGTCAGAAAGCATGGTCTCAGTCGCAGGTCACGGGTCTTACAACAGGAAAATGACCCAAAACACACAGCTAAAAACACCCAAGAAGGGCTAAGAGGAAAACACTGGCCTTCTATGAGCCCTGATCTCAATCCTATTGAGCATCTTTGGAAGGAGCTGAAACGTGCTGTCTGGAAAAGGCGCCCTTCAAACCGGAAACAACTAGAACAGTTTGCTCATGAGGAGTGGGCCAAAATACCTGCTGAGAGGTGCAGAAGTCTCATTGACAGTTACAGGAATCATTTGATTGCAGTGATTGCCTCAAAAGGTTGTGCAACCAAATATTAAGTTGTGCCATCATTTTTGTCCAGGCCTGTTTCATGCATTTATTTTTTAAATAATTCCGTTGAAGCATGGATGAAAAGCAATGTCTGACTTTCATTGGTCAACATTTATATAATTTTTATTTATTATTACTTTTGTCGGATTAAAGTTATTTCTGTGACCATTATGAGTTTTTCTTTTATTTAATGAAGGGTACCAACAATTTTGTCCACGTCTGTATTTCCAATTCTCTCAACAACAGCTTTAATTAATTGCATGTACACACCAACATTTTCAACATCACCATGATAGCATCTGAGCTAACCCTAACCCATCTCAGATATGAACATCATACTCAATTCATCTATCAATCTGGGAGCTCACAGCAGGTTGAAGAGTTACTGAGGCTTTGAGGCACATCTGTGGCCTCTGCAGCTGATCTGATACACTCCAAGGAGCCATTAGGGCCAGAATCAGTGGGTTTTTTTGTCATTGTGGACAAAAAAAGTTACATGTATTTTTCTGCTAGATGTGTGATGGCACAACGTGGATTACTCAGCTCATTAAGACTCAGTATCAAAAATAATAACAACTGAATAGCTAGTATGGGTAAAAATTTGTGGAGGATAAAAACTGGTTATGATTTTCTAACCCCTAAGGCCATACTGATGAATAGGCTGTTACATTTATATTTTATACTCTCAATTTAACTACATGTATTTACTTAGTTACTGTAACACAATTTTACTTTTCTTCAGTTGTTTCTCAGTCATCTTCCTCTGTGATATTTAATTATTTATCCAAGTATTTTTACATTCTTCCCATGTTACCATATAGGTAACATTGTCTTACCATTCATTTTCTCTACCAAAACTAATAGCAAACTGACATTTAGCAAGCCAGAACTTTTAAAATAAGATTCACAGACCTCGGTCATGATCCATTTTATCACAGGTGCTGTTGTCTGCTGTAGTTTTTGTCTAAAAACGTTCCCTATATCCATTTCAGCAACACCCCAGCAGGCAGACTGCTGAGGCTGCAGAAGCATTTTTTCCTCTCTGCTGCCTCTCTGGTGAACTGCGGTACTGCAACTTATTTCAGAGAGGCTTTTTTCCCCCTTTCAAAATAAAAATTGAGATCCGGGGCTTCTCAGAAAACATCTTGGGCTGAAGCCCAAGTAGCCACCCCCTAAATCCGCCCCTGGTGCTGATGGCATTGGGGGAGGTGTTTTTTAAACATCTGCCGCATAGCCTGCAGATGTTTTATTTTCAAAATGTCCTTGAAAAGTTCCTCATCTATGGAAGAAGTCAGAAATTGTGTCTATCAAAAATATCAAACTTTTAAAATGATTTTAGACTAGGGTCTTTGAAATCATTAATCACAAAAACATATATTTTTCTATGCTGAAAGATTGTTGTGAAAGAAGGTTTCTTTTTTTGCTGTGTCTTTCTTTTTCTTTCCTTTTTTCTTGACATGTGGGATTGTTGTGTTGTGTGTGGCAAATTGCCCTGCACAGAACAATACAGCTTAATTGAACAGAACTGAAATGAAGATTGCAGACACGCTGCTCCTTGTCCTACGATGGTCTTTGGTTGATAAATAAAAAGATAGGAGAGAGAGAGAGAGAGAGAGAGAGAGAGAGAGAGAGAGATTGAGATAACTCCTCATGAGGACACGTGTTAGCCACTAGAGGGAAGCAATTCTCTGCTTTCATATGAGCTCCACGGAGGCTAAAAAAGATGCATAAATGTATTGTTTGTAATGTAAAAACGTTCAAATGTACATGTTTTTCTTTCAGTATAAGCATTATATGTGACATCAATATGTTTTTCTTCTTTTTCTTTGTAGAAAGGGGCAAGAAAAGCTACTAGTACTACGACTAGCCTACTGCTTTTACTACCCATGTGTTGAGTAATCTTAAGGCTTGCTGCTACCGCCACACTGCATTGTTACATATCATTTGTATGGGGGCCTTCTCACTAAATAAAGGCCTAGCTGAAACATCAAAAATCCTTTATGTACTGTTTGGTATTTCTGGGTTATTGGTCTGTAAATTCCCCATTAAAAAATTGATTTAAACCAGACTTTCCTGAGTTTTATTTTATACTGTAAACTTAGGTGTTAAATTAATCATATGTATTACTAAGACCCTTTTTTTAGTTGGATTTTTACCTTCAGATGTGCAGTTATTAATGTGACTTGTAATTCTGTTCTGTATATTAGCACATGCTTTCACCAAATGTTGCACTTTCCATATAAAGGTAAAATTCATAATTATTTACTGATAATTTTACTATATATCGAGGAACTCTATTATATGAGTTTAGGCTTTTTGGCCTCCCATTCTTGAGACCAATCTACATTTTCACAAAATGCTTTTCAATCTGGGACCATTAACGGCAACAACAACTTGTATGTTTTTTTATTGTTTTTTTGTTTGTTTTGTTTTTTTAAATTTTGTATAACTCAGGTGTCAGTTGAAGCAGGTCATAGCAGAAGATACCACGCGAAGGACACCTTGACCAGACATTATATCAAATACATTTTATTCTCATAAACAATTAACTCAACCTGTCTGGCTGATTTCCTGTCTGCTTTGTATCTCTGCGACATCTCTGTTTATTTGGGTGTTTGCTTTCTGTCTGCCCTCCCAGACTGGTCGATACACCAGTCATACTATCTGCCAAGGTTTGCAGGATACTGTTTTTTACCCAGTTTGCTTTGAGCAAAATTTTACATTGTGATTAATGTGTCAGATACTCAATAAAAAGTCTACTATTTCCCTTCTGTAGTAACACTGTAGTCAGCCAAATTTGCCATTACAGTAATTTTGATAACACACTGCTTACACTCTCAATAACCAAAACAAGCAATCGGCTTGCACATTATATGATGGTTCAAAGCCTGTAGAGTTTACACTACTGTTTAAAGTCTATAAAAAGGCATATGGCCACACACTAAAGTCCAGAGGTGGTTTGGCGAACCTCCAACTGGTTGATCATAAGGTTGTCCAACAAAAATGGAAGCTTCTAGCTAGGGTTCTGCTATCTTTACTATAAAAAGAACAGTTTTGCGCTCAATCCAGCTAAATAGAAGTCATGAAGAACTGCAAATGTTACATGACCTTCAGAAAAACATAACTTAAAATTTTTGATAAGTAAAATATATTGTCATTCATAAAGAGCCACCATTTTATCTCTTTTATTAGGTTTTAAAAGAAAGAAAAACATAAAACTTTAGCAAAAAGTGGATGGATTAATTTTCTTGTATGAGTATTTTTTATATGTATTTGTAGGAAATTATGTAAAAATGCACATAGTTTCAAACCTAATAACAAGAAAAATTTATCTATTTTTTTTTTAACATGTCCTGTCTAGCAGTTTGCTACTCAGAATTGGTTTCTGAGTACCAAGTACGAGCTTCGCTGTAATACTCCACTTGATGTATATGTATGAAAAAATATTTATTAGTGATTACTGATGGTTACACAAGACAGGGAGGCAAACAAAGAACACAAGAAAACATCCTAGTCCTCCGCCTCTGCCGGACGGCAGAGAAGCGGTAAAAAAAAACAAAAATAAAAAACAACAACAAACTGAACAGAGCCACACCAATAGTTCAGATCCAGTAATATAAACTAAGAATTACACATTCACTACACACAAGCATGGATTAATGAACACAATACTAATGTTTCTGGTAAACTTCTGGTAACAACCAACTAATGACGATAACCTCAGCTCAAGATATATCCGTCCACACCAATGTCCCCACACCTATGTGTGTGTGCGATCATGCAGGTCTGAATAAGGTTTCCCCATGCAAGTGATTGATAGCTGGTGTAAGGAACCGTCAATCCGTCCTACAGGAATCGACACAGAAATGAAGGAGGCAGGAGACGCATGCGTCCAGAGTCCCACAGACCGCAGGAGCCGCAGGCGGACCAGGGCAGGGCCGATCACCCACCAAGAGAGGAACAGATGGAAGCCCCAGGGGAACACCAAGCAGCCGCAATGCTGGGGCCCGAGAGATCGCAGGGACGAGCCCACGGGCTCCGCCGGAAACCGGCTAAGCCAGGGCGGGCCCGGAACAGGACCCGGAGGCCACGGAGATCAGGGGCACCCCGCCCCCCAGCAGGGCCCCAACCGGGGACCTGCCGAGAGGGGTCCCCCACCACCGCCGCCTGGCAGGAGGCACCCGCAGCCGACCGACGGACAACACACGCCGCCGCCACCCCGGACCAATACCCACCGCCAACAACCCGCCCCCCCCCACACGCCAGGGAGCGACAGTAAAAACCACAGCGGATGTACGCCCTCCCCAGGCCGCGCCCAGCCAGCACCTGGACATCCAGATCTACCGGCTCCCGGGTCCAGATCCTGCCCCACGCAGAGCGCCAACATCTGGGATCCAGCCAATGCCGGACAGCCCCCCCAGATGAACCAACCAGTCAGTAGAACTCATGGAACTGGCAGGAGGCCTGGGCACCAAGCACGGTCCCTACCGATACACCGGACGGCACCAACCTACTTTACAACCCCGGCACCCCCATAAGAGGTGCCCCAATCAATCCAAGGAGGACGTCGGACCGAAACAGCGGCCGCCCGACACACCGACCCACCCAGGACCAGCCAGGCATGCACCAGGACCGAGCCGGCCCGCTCCTGGGACCCCCGGCCCCAGGCATCGAGAGCCATCATCGACCAGCGGGCAGGAGCATCCATCACCGACGGGGAGTGATGGAGGGGAAGAAGATGCACCAGGCCAGAGGGCAGCCAAACACCCAACCTGACAAGTAGACATAGACAGACAGAGACACTCATACGTATCCTCCCTCTCATGCGTACACATTCTTACATATACAGGACACAGGAAAAAAGGACTTTGTACACACATTCATACACCCCATACATACTCTATACTCCCAGGCCCAGGGACAGACGCCCCGATAGAGCACCCTGCCCCTGCACCCGGGAGATGGACCCCGTGCCCACCAGGACGGGGACAAGCAGACCGCCAAGGCCCCCACCCCGGCAAGAGTAGCCCACCAGTCCAGGTCCCCGACCAGACGGCCTTATAATCCACCCGGGCTCCAACCCCTGATGGTCCAACGAACAGGGGTGTGGAAAGACCCCCAGCCTCTCTCCCCCTTCTCAATTGTGGTGTTGTTGAAAAATTGATCTAAAAAGTGTTGTTACGTTTAGTGTTGTTCTGTCACAGAAATTTAAAGTATTATTCAATCAATACCACAAAGCACCGTGGTGAGCCATAGTGCCTGAGAACCATTGTGGAAGGTCTAAAGAGCCACTTGCAAGGCAATACAATTGTATTTGTATAGCAAACTTTCAACACAAGTTAATTCAAGGTGCTTTACATGATTCGATGGTAAATAAATCAAACATATAATCAAAGCATAGAGAGTAAAAACAAAATTACAAATAAGACAAAAAAACTGCGTAAAAGTATGAAAATTAAAGAAAGCAATAAAGCATAAAACATGACAATAAATAAAAGGAAACGTTAGGGAGCAATTATAATAGTTTATTCACAGGGCAGCTTTAAATAGATAAGTTTTAAGCTTTGCTTTAAAGTAGCTCAGTATTTGGACAGCTTTGCAGTCATCAGAAAGTTTGTTCCAGATAAGGGGATCATCGAAACTGAAAGCTTTTTCTAGTGTTTGTTTCTGATTCTTATTACGTTAGAATTGGAGGACCTGAGGGGTCTGGGGGGTCAATAGAAAGACAACAGGTCTTCAACATATTTTGGCGCTAAGCCATTCAATGATTTATAAACTAGTAGGAGTATTTTGAAGTCTATTTTTCTACACGGAGCCAGTGTAAAGACTTTAGAACTGGGGTGATGTTCTCTACTTTTCTGGTTATAATGAGGACATGAGCAGCAGAGTTCTGGATCAGCTGCAGCTATCTGATTTACTTTTTAGGTAGATCTATGAGGATGCTGTTGCAGTAATCAAATTCGACTAAAGATGAACACATGGATGAGTTTTTCAAGGTCCTGTTTAGACATTAGTGCTTTAATTCTAGAAATGTTCTTCAGGTGATAGAATACTGACCTTGTTATTTCCTTTCTGTGACCCTGGAGGTTCAAGTCTGATTCCATTATTACACTTAGTTTACGTGCCTGCTGGGTAGGTTCTAGTTGGATTAACTGAGGCTGTGTACTGACTTTTGCTCGTTTCTCTTTTGGACCAAAACTAATTAGTTTAGTTTTGTTTATGTTCAGATGGAGAAAGTTATGGGACATCCATGTATTGATTTGTTCAATGCATTCATTTAGGGTCTGGATGTGATCAAAGTCACCTGGTAACATTGTAATGTACAGCTGAGTGTCATCTGTATAGTTATGGTAACTAATTTTATTGGCTGTTATAATCTGGGTTAGTGGGATAATGTATATATTGAAAAGTAGGGGTTGCAGGATGGAGCCATGGGGGACCCCACATGGGATTTCAGTTTGTTCTGATGAGAAATTACCTATTGACATAAATCATTTCCTGTTCTTGAGTTAAGACTCAAACCAGCAAAGTGCAGTACCACTGAGTCCAATCCAGCTCTCCAGTAGTTCCCGTAATATTTTATAATCAACAGTGACAAATGCTGCACAGAGGTCCAACAGAACCAGCACCATTATTCTACCATAGTCTGTATTTATGTTGATGTCATTGAATTTTATGACAAGGGCACTCTCAGTTCTGTGGTGATCATGGAAACCAGACCGGTTGGTCATTGTTAAGGATTTATTCAGTATTATTTCTGTGTTGAAACACAGTTTTTTTTTTTTATAATATTGTTGATGAATAGGGGATTAGAGACTAGCCTGTAGTTCTGCATTAATGTGTTGTCCAGGTTGTTTCTTCTTTATTAAAGGTTTAATAACTACTTTTTTGAAGGCCTGGGGGAAGACACCTGACAGGAGGAAGGTATTAACTGTTTGAGGCAGATCAGACTAACGGCCCTTTTTCACTAGGGTCGCTTTAGACCTTAACGGTATGGCCTAGAACAGGTAGGTTGTGTTTCCATTACCATCTCAGAAGAACGGTAGTGGGTGAGGACACCGGTGGGCTTATCTTAATGTTGGGGATATTACCAAGAATGTAGTCATCTGGCTTTTAATAGTTAAGGGACTGCTTATGGCAGTCAATAAGATTAATAATTTATGGAAAATTATTATTCGGGGCACCACCTTTATCAGGAACTATTTGAATAGCCAAATTTCTATATCAGTCTCATAATCTGAAAGAATGAATTATTTAACCTCTGTTGACCATAAACTTTGCAATATGTGTGTGCTGAATCAAGAACGGCAACAGTTACTTTCCAAAAATAAAAACAATTATTTGCAGGAAAAATAAGAAAAACATTTTCATCACCAAGCTAGACAAAAAACCCACACTACTGATTAAAATAAATGAATAGTTAAAATAAAATACCACAAAAAGATGAACATGTAATAAGATGAGAAACCATTAATTCTGATATGATTCTGGAGGAATCTGGGTCCTTTAGGAACCAAGGCTTGATCTGCAGATGCTGGAATAAAGCAGAATTACTTTCACTAATTGTAATTAGTTTAATTAATTTAGCACCAGTTGTTTACCTCTTAACCAATAAGCAATGTAAAAAAACACAAAACATTAATTGGATTAAGAAATGTAATGTTTAAAAATTATCTGGATAAGAGTAATTAACCTTTGGAGGATCACTTAATTCATGGCTTGATCACGACAGTAAAACAATCTAATTCCCATATTTTGATTAAATAAGGCGAGTTCACACGGCTAATGAGATTAGTTTCTGTTCTTAAACAATCTATTTTTTAAACCGAGTTCTGTTTGAACCGTGGATTGCGATCTTAGTTTATAAAACGCCGCCCTAAACCAGCACGTGGGCTTGGTTAGCTTTAGCTGTCTCTGACGCACGTGGGGCATTTAGAGTGGCTCAAATACATTTATTAAACATTAGACATAAAAAGGAAAAACTCCTGTCTGATTGTGTGGAAGAGTCTTTTAAAAACACTGATTAAAACTTCAGGCCGAGGCCTGGTTTACCCAAAGATAGCACATGAAACTTAAACAGTTAACAATAACAAAAGGAAACACCATCCCACCGCGGACGGAGCTTCGCTTCTTTCCAGAAACATTGATAGGGTTATCTCTAGTTCCCCATTGCCGTGACAACCCAGAGTCCAGCTCAGGGATCAGGGACTGCCACCCACCCACTACTTAATAGAGACAGTTTCCCGTCCACTGCCCAAAACTAATGAATTAAAAGTTAATGCTACTAGAGCAAAGTATAAAAATCTCATAAAGATAAATACAACTCTGACTGAAAAGAAAAATAAATCAATTAAATGTGGTTTACTAAACATAAGATCTCTCCCCTCAAAAACACTCTTAGTAAATGACTTAATTTGTGAAAATAATATTGATTTGTTTTGTCTTGCAGAGACATGGTTGCAGGAAGAGGACCATGTCACAATAAATGAGTCAACTCCCCCTAGCTACTTAAACTTTAGTGTCCCTCGAAGTACTGGTCGAGGAGGTGGTGTAGCCACCATCTTTCATTCAGATTTACTAATTAATCTCCAAAAAAATAATAATTACAGTTCCTTTGAGCATTTAATCTTTAGCCTTCCTCATACACATAACAAAGCAGTAAAGCCACTTTTATTTGTGGTCTTATATCGTCCACCAGGCCCTTATTCTCAATTTTTAGATCAGATAGCAGATTTTCTATCTGACTTAGTTTTAAACACTGATAAAGTCATTATAGTCGGAGACTTCAATATTCATGTTGATAGTGAAAGTGATAGTCTAAATACAGCTTTTAACATTATCTTAGACTCAATAGGCTTTACTCAAAATGTGCAGGGACCAACCCATCGCGGTCACCACACCTTAGATCTTGTGCTGACTTATGGCATTGACTGTGAAGAAATAACAGTCTTTCCACATAACCCTATCCTGTCTGATCATTTCCTCATCCCTTTTAAACTTACTCTAACAGATCATATCAAACCTGAAAGAAAACTTCATTATACCAGAACGTTATCAGATAATGCTGTAGCAAGTTTTAAAGAAGCTCTTCCAACTTTAATTTCCTCAGTACATAAAAGTACAATAGAAAACAGTGACTTAACTCTTAACCCCTCACAGCTTGACGTTCTAGTTCATAGCGTTAATTCCTCCCTGCGTCTGGCAATAGACAAAGTTGCCCCGCTGAAAAAGAAGGTGGCCAGCCTTAGAAGATTAGCTCCATGGTTTAATTCAGAGCTACGTACCCTGAAGAAGAACGTTAGAAAACTAGAGAGAAAATGGCGCTCCACGCATTTACAGGATTCCTATTTAGTGTGGAAAAATAGTCTATTGCTATATAAAAAGAGCCTTCGAACAGCTAGAACAGCATATTATTCATCTTTAATCGAGGAGAATAAAAATAATCCTAGGTTTCTTTTTAATACAGTTGCTAAACTCACACAGGATCATAGCTCTATCGAGCCAACCATTCCCCAAGCTCTTAGTAGTGATGACTTCATGCAATTCTTTATAAATAAAATAGACTCTATAAAAAATAAGATAATTGGGAACCTTCCCAATATGCTTGCTTCCTCCCTAGTTAATGAGGCAACATCAAAAATGGTTGAACCTAATATACGCTTAAACTGCTTTAATGCAGCCGAACCTTCTGATGTACTAAAATTATTAGCTTCATCTAAACCTTCAACTTGCGTTTTAGACCCAATCCCAACTAAACTCTTAAAAGAAGTTTTCCCTCTGATCGCTGCTCCAATTTTAGATATAATGAATCTATCCTTAGTCAATGGATATGTACCACAGGAGTTTAAGATTGCTGTAATTAAACCTCTACTTAAGAAACCATCTCTTGATCAAAACGACTTAATTAACTATAGACCGATATCTAATCTTCCCTTCTTATCTAAAATTCTTGAGAAAATAGTTGCACACCAGATATGTGAGCATTTAAACAATAATGAGCTGTTTGAGAAGTTTCAGTCAGGCTTTAGAGCTCATCATAGCACTGAAACAGCTCTGGTGAAGGTTACTAATGATATTCTCATAGCCTCAGACAATGGACTGGTGACCATTCTGGTCCTGTTATATCTCAGTGCATCCTTTGACACTGTTGATCACAATGTTCTCATAAAAAGGCTTCAAAGTGTCGGTATAATAGGAACAGCACTAGATTGGTTTAAATCTTATTTGTCTAACAGATTTCAGTTTGTTCAGGAAAAGGATAAATCTTCCTCAACCTCAATAGTTACTTGCGGAGTACCACAGGGTTCAGTGCTTGGGCCGATTCTTTTTACTATATATATGCTTCCTATTGGTAAAATAATTAGGCAGCATGGGATAAATTTCCATAGTTACGCAGATGATACACAGCTATATCTATCCATAAATCCTGATGAATCCAATCAGTTAGGTAGACTACAGGCATGTCTGGAAGACATAAAAACTTGGATGACTCTAAACTTCTTGCTTCTAAATTCTGATAAAACAGAAGTTGTCGTCTTTGGACCAGAAGCTCTGAAAAAGAAACTACTTAGTCAACCCCTTCACCTAGACGGCATTAAATTAGCCTCCAGTAATAAAGCAAAGAACCTCGGTGTTATTTTTGACCAAGATATGTCATTTAGATCTCACATTAAAGAAGTCTCTAGGATTTCCTTTTTTCACCTTAGGAATATTGCAAAAATTAGAACCATCCTGTCCAGGAATGATGCTGAAAAACTAGTCCATGCCTTTATTACTTCAAGACTGGATTACTGTAACTCTTTATTATCAGGTAGTCCACAGAAAACAATTAAAAGTCTTCAGTTAGTCCAAAATGCTGCTGCTAGGATTCTGATGAATATTAAAAGAAGAGATCACATTTCCCCTGTTTTAGCTTCTCTTCACTGGCTCCCAGTAAAATCTAGAATAGAATTCAAGATCCTCCTTCTGACATATAAAGCTCTTAATAATCTAGCTCCATCATACATAAGAGACCTGATTGTTCCATATGTTCCTAACAGGGCCCTTCGCTCTCAGACTGCAGGTTTACTGGTAGTTCCTAGGATTTCTAAAAGTAGAATGGGTGGCAGATCTTTCAGCTATCAGGCTCCCCTCCTATGGAACAGGCTCCCAGGGTTGGTTCGTGAAGCAGACAATTTGTATATCTTTAAAACTAGGCTTAAAACTTTCCTCTTTGACAAAGCTTACAGTTAGAGATATGTTAGAGACAGGTTAGACAGGTAGCTAGGAAGAGATAGGTTAATGTTAGTAGCTAGGTAGAGTGTCAAAAGCTAGGAAGGGATATGAAGAGGTAGAGTAGCTACGTAGAGATAGATTAATGTAAGCCAAGTAGAGAGTGTTAGTAGCTAGGTCTCCTAGTAGCTAGGAGACAGGTTAATGTTAGTAGTCAGGTAGAGTGTCAAAAGCTAGGAAGAGATAGGAAGAGGTAGAGTAGCTAGGTAGAGATAGGTTAATGTAAGCCAGGTAGAAAGTGTTAGTAGCTAGGTCTCCTAGTAGCTAGGAGACAGGTTAATGTTAGTAGCTATGCTGCTTTAGGCTAGGCTGTTGGAGGACATTATTAGGGTGTGTTCCTACTTTCTCTCCTACTTCTCCCCAACTTCATGATGTGCTGTCAATTCAAGCGCTAACCTGTTTTATCTTAGTCTCTTCCTACAGTAGGTGCTCCTGACCCGCCCTACTTGACGACCCTGACTAAGATGGCATGCAGTGACGGAAAGTTCTCCACGTCCTACAACAAACTTCTGCATCAGTTCTGTTGCTCTTTCTGTATCTCTGT
The DNA here is from genome assembly GCA_028564705.1 of Apricaphanius iberus. Classification (NCBI taxonomy): domain Eukaryota; kingdom Metazoa; phylum Chordata; class Actinopteri; order Cyprinodontiformes; family Aphaniidae; genus Apricaphanius; species Apricaphanius iberus. Next base: position 2,936,654 of record JAPXFQ010000689.1, read on the forward strand.
TCTGTGTCTCTGTTCTGTATTCTCCAAACCACAGACGGTCTCAGCAGATGACCGCTTGTGCTGAGCATGGTTCTGCCGGAGGTTTCTTCCTGTTAAAAGGGAGTTTTTCCTTTCCACTCTCGCTTCGTGCTTGCTTAGTGTGAGGGGTTGCTCAGAATTACACGATGCAATCTTCTGTGGTTCTCTAATTTCTACATTAAACATTTTATTGTAATAACTCTTCTTGTAAAGTGCCTTGAGATGACAACAAATAAACTGAATTGAAACTGAATTGAACACCTTTAAAATTTGTTATCCTAACTAATTTTCCTCCGTCCAAACAGACCTTATGATCGTTTAAAGTCCTCCCAGTTGCTTCTCGTTGCCGAGAGAAGGGAGGTCTCCCAAGAGTGTTAGCCAGCAGGCTAGCAAAGGATCGCTAATTTTGCTAGCAGCGGTGGGAAGCTCCTGGCTTCGAATCCAAGCATAGTAACAATTTTGCACTTTACCACAAAGCCTTTTTTTGGGTACCAGCAGGTGGGTCTGCAGCCGGCCGATGGACAACAACCACCGCCCCCACCCAGGTTAAGCTCCACCACCGACAGCGACCCCCCACCCCCTTGCGCAAAGTACCAAGACCAGGCACCAACCAAGGCCACACAAGCCCTCCAATGTACTGACCAGGCACGGAACGCCTGGAACGGACAGTGAAGCCGACGAGCCACCGAAGGGCACCACCCAACAATTCAAAACTGCAACCCCCAAGAGAGGGGCCCCAACCACCCAAAGGAGGACCTCGGCCTGAAAAAACGGCCTCCCAACACACCGACCAACCCCAGACCGTCCATGACTTGACATTGTACTATGGGTCAATCAGGAGGTCAGCTGCCCAGTCAGCTCGATCTTCCCATTGTTCTAGTTCCTACATGCGTATGCAATCATCCTTGTGTTCAGAGAACAGTATTAACATTGCATTGTTGGATCACACACAGCCATTGGGCGATATTAATCCACATTCTAGCTCCACAGGAACCAATAACAGGTGAATGCCATGCTGGAGAATCTGCTAAGAGATACTGTTTCAGTGAAGGAACTAGGGATGCAACGTGCTGAAATGTGGCGCCGCTTGTTCCGAACTGACTATTAGCTCGGAGTCAGTTCTTGTTTGGTAATGCTGCCTTAACTGGGTGGTAAACTCCATCGACCTTTTTGGTCTAGCGAGACTAGAAAATCGCTCAAGGGAACATTGCAGACCCAGAGAATCTAGAGTTTCCCCAAGCCCCAGAGCTGAAGAGTCAGTGTCCTTCCCAAGATCAGAGCTATCTAACCTCAATTTCCTGAACCTATGCAGTTAGGTCACACTTGGCTGACCCCAAAAGAAAGACAGCGATGTATGTCATCCGGCTCCTGCCTTTACTTTGGAGCCCCTAATCACTTCATTGCTTCATGTCTTCTTTGGCCAAACTTATTGGCCTATTAGTGAGTATGGAGGTCCTGACAGGTAACAAACAAAATGGTAACAGATTGATTTATCCAGCTTCTATTTTCCTCGAGAAAAAAATCTGACCAGAATCTCATTCCCCCTGTCTTTGTAGACCGACTTAACATTTGATTCACCAAACTGGAATTAACCCCCTGATGGTGAACGCCCTAGATGGTAACCCCATGACCACCATAACACATCAGACCCAACCAATTACTTTCATTATTTCCAGCAATCATCACGAGATTATTCAGTTTCTTATTTTTCCCATGAGAGAGACTCTGATTATGCTTGGCCATCCTTGGTAGTCGCTTCACAATCCCCAAATAAACTGGTCCATCAGTCACATAGACGCCTGGAGTTTCTCTTGTCTAAAGAACTGTCTCCATTCAGCCCTTCCTTCTTTAAACAGAGAGGAAGAAGTCTCCGCTCCGCCTCCAGATCTTTCCAGTGTTCCCCCCAAGTATCACAATTTGAAATAGGTCTTCAATAAAAACCTAGCCCTCTCTCTACCAGCTTATCAGCCCTATGAATGCCCTATCAATCTCCTGCCCGGAGCCTCTCTCCCTTCAGGTTGTCTCTTTAACATCTCTCACTGAGAACGAGAAGCCATGGAAAAATATCAGTGACTCCTTAAAATCAGTAATCATTCATCCAACCTCACCCCCCTTGGAGCTGGGTTTTTCTTTGTTAATAAAAAGGACAATAGCCTCAGACCATACATCGACTACCGAGGCCTCAATCAAATTACCGTTAAAAACAAGTACTCTCTTCCCCTGATCTCCTCCACCTTCGAGCCCATTTCCAAAGCTAGTGTTTTCTCTAAATTGGATTTCAGAAATGCCTACCACCTCATTTGTATCCAGGCAGGATAGGATTCATAAACTTGTATGGGAGGTTTATCAGGAACTTTTGTGTCATTGCAGCTCCTCTCACCACACTCACGTCCATCAAAAGACCATTTCATTGAAGCTGATAAGGCCTTTGAAAAACACCAATTTATCCAAGCACCTGTCCTAATCCACCCAGACCCCTCTGCGCAATTCATTTTAGAAGTCAATGTCTCGGCTACCAGGTGAGAGTCATGCGCGCGGAGACCTGTCCTAACCCTGTGGCCAAGCAGTCAGGGCGCATGATCAAACGGAGCCATAGTGACAGGACCTCCACACTGTCACACCAACAAAGCGCTCAAGATCACAAAATGCACCCCTGTGCTTTCTTTTCCAAGATATTCTTCCCCACAGAAGCTAACTATGACATTGGTGACCGTAAGCCCCTAGCCATGAATCTTGCCCTAGAAGAATGGAGACACTGGTTGGAAGGTACTGAGCTCCCTGCAGCAGTATGGACCGACCACAAGATTTTGTCATATATTCAGTCAGCAAAATGGTTATATCCATGACAGTGTGTAATTGGCCCTACAATGAACCTCATCCCAGAACAAGAAAATCAACCACAAACGACTCCCAGCCACTGAATATCACCCTGCTCAGCAGGTTTGGCTCTCCTCCAAAGACTTCCTGATCAAAGCCTACCCAAAAAACCTCCCAGGTTCCTAGGCCCTTACCCCATTGAAACCATCATCAATCATCCACTGTCAGACTTAAACTCCCGTCACACCTTCGAGTCCATCCCATGTTCCTTGTCTCCCAGATCAAACCTGTCATCAGCAGTCCATGCTGGTTGGATCTCAGCTTCTGCTCTCCTCAGCTCAGTTGGATCTCTGATCCACTCCTGGTCAGTCTCTGTTCCATTCCTACTTGGAAACAGACTTAAAGAGCTCACCTAGATTCTGCCGATCTCCAAAAGACTGCCTACCTACCCTCCAACATCGACTGCAAGACAACAAGCACAAATCATCAACTGAGATCAACCACTCCCCAGCTGACCTCAGTTCCTTTAGCCAACATACCTCCTCCACGTCTCTCCTAAGCTGACAACCAAGTAAGATTACTTCTCATTACTCTAGCCCTGAACTGTAGCACCCTCCTCACAACCACGAATCACTTACCTCATCTTCTCCAGACTGAGCTTCTGTTCCTTTGAACCCCCAGACATGGCACAACCTCTCTGGCTCTTTATTGTGATCTGTCTTTGTTTCATAAACATTTTGAAACGAGTTTGCTCTCCTGTCATCTGGATTTGTCACTTGAAACTAGAATGGCAGCCAGTTGTAAGCTACATATTCTTTAAGTCCTTTGAGCTGCAGGTTGAGCTTCCATGTATTGAAATAGTCTGTCCAAAAAATCCCACAGGTGCTGAATTTATTTGAGCTCAGAGGAATTAGGAGATCAAGTCAAGTCCTCAAACTTGTTCTGCTCCTAAAACCAGTAAAACCAGTAAAACCTGTAATATCTCTGGTTTGTGGAGCAGACATTAGTCTGTTGATAGAGGGCACAGCCATCAGTAAATTGATTCTATGAAAGAGTGTACTGGATCTGCAACAATGTTTAGGTAGGCTGTCCAAATTAATATCAACATGGATGGCAGAGCCTAAGGATTTCCAGCAGAACATTGTCAAAAGCATCATACTGGCTCTGCTGGCTTGCCTGCTTCCTAAAGTGTATCATGGTGCTATACAGGTGCTGGCCAGTAAATTAGAATATCATCAAAAAGTTGAATTATTTCAGTAATTCCATTCAAAACTTGAAACTTCTATACTGTATACTTTCCTTCCACACATAGTGATATATTTCAAGTGTTTATTAATTTTCAATTTTATTATTACAACTGACAGCTAATGAAAACACCAAATTCAGTATCTCAGAAAATTAAAATATTCTGAAAAGGCTCAATATAGAAGACACCTGGTGCCACTCTAATCCGCTGATTAACTCAAAACACCTGCAAAGGCCTTTAAAAGGTCCCTCAGTCTTGTTCTGAAGGCTCCACAATCATGGGGAAGACTTCTGACTTAACAGCTGTCAAAAAGACGACCATTGACACCTTGTACAAGGAGGGCAAGACACAAAAGGTGATTGCTAAAGAAGCTGGCTGTTCGCAGAGCTCTGTGTCCAAGCACATTAACAGACAGGCGAAGGGACGGAAAAAATGTGGTAGAAAAAAGTGTACAAGCTCTAGGGATAACCGCACCCTGCAGAGAATTGTGACGACAAACCCATTCAAAAATGTGGGGGAGATCCACAAAGAGTGGACTGCAGCTGGAGACAGCGCTTCAAGAACCACCACGAAGAGACTCATGAAAGACATGGGATTGAGGTGTCGCATTCCGTGTGTCAAGCCACTCTTGAACAAGAAACAGCGTAAGAAGCGTCTCGGCCAAGGACAAAAAGGACTGGACTGCTGCTGAGTGGTCCAAAGTTATGTTTTCTGATGAAAGCAATTTTTGCATTTCCTTTGGAAATCAAGGACCCAGAGTCTGGAGGAAGAGCGGAGAAGCACAAACTTTTTCAGTTTGTGCTCCTAAGCTCTGGAACCAACTCCCCCTGACGGTCCGACTCGCCCCGTCCCTCCCCATTTTTAAAGTTCGTCTTAGGACATATTTTTATTCCCAAGCCTTCTCGGCTGAGTCGGTTTAACCCCTGTGAGATCTTGTCTGTTTGTTTTTACCATTTTTACTTGTTTTAGCTATTTTATGCTGCTGTATATTCTTAAGTATTTTATTGTCTTGTACAGCACTTTGGTTGGCGTTGTCGCTGTTTAAATGTGCTTTATAAATAAAGGATGATGATGATGATGATGAAGCACAGAATCCACGTTGCATGAGGTCCAGTGTAAAGTTTCCACCGTCGGTGATGGTGTGGGGTGACATGTCATCTGCCGGTGTTGGCCCACTCTGTTTCCTGAGGTCCAAGGTCAATGCAGCCGTCTACCAGGAAGTTTTAGAGCACTTCATGCTTCCTGCTGCTGACCAACTTTATGGGGATGCAGACTTCACTTTTCAACAGGACTTGGCACCTGCACACAGTGCCAAAACCACCAGTACCTGGTTCAAGGACCATGGTATCCCTGTCCTTGATTGGCCAGCAAACTCGCCTGACCTTAACCCCATAGAAAATCTATGGGGTATTGTGAAGCGGAAGATGCAATACGCTAGACCCAACAATGCAGAGGAGCTGAAGACGACTATCAGAGCAACCTGGGCTCTCATAACACCTGAGCAGTGCCACAGACTGATCGAGTCCATGCCACACCGCATTTCTGCAGTGATGGAGGCAAAAGGAGCCCCGACTAAGTATTGAGTGCTATATATGCACATTCTTTTCATGTTCATTCTTTTCCGTTGGCCAACATTTAAAAAAAAAACATTTTTTTTCATTGGCCTTTAAAATATTCTAATTGTTTGAGATACCAAATTTGGAGTTTTCATTAGTTGTCACTTATAAATATCAAAATTAAAAGAAATAAACATTGGAAATACATTGGTCTGTGTGCGTTGCATGAATATAATGTACAAGTTTCACGTTTTGAATGGAATTATTGAAATAATTCAACTTTTTGATGATATTCTAATTTACTGGCCAGCACCTGTACATGTCAAAAACATGACTGTCTGGTTAATCACTCTCTAAATAATCATTGGATGTAAACAGTGGTGGAAGTAGTGCATTGCGAAAGTAAAATAAATATATTCATTTTTTCAGTAACGGAATAATGTAACACATTACTTATAAAATGTACAGATATTGCTCATTAAAATTTCAGTAATGTCACTTGCAAGTGGATTCAAAATTGTTTTGCCGGCCAAATAATGCAGCGGATCAAATCGATGGGGATACTATAGCAGAACAGCCATGGTGCACTCCATGTTGCTCAGAACCCAAACATCAGAGAACCAGGATGACTAAATAAAAGATTGACCGTACATTTTTTTTTCCTAACCCCCTTAACACAAGTTGAAAAATTGTTCAGTCTCAGGAGTTTGGTCTTTGTCAACCATCTTTGTCGATTAGCACTTTCAGCACCTTCTTTTGATACTGTTCTACAAAACTTAACATGAGATGGCATGCAAGGGCACTTGAAACTTGAAGTTTAATAAAATAGCGTTACAAATACAGTATTAATGGTGTGTAATATGTAAATTGATGTCACAGTATTTTAAAATTGTGTTACATATTTAAGATTTTTGCCAAAAGTAACTTATGGTGGTATTAATCAGTTAAATTTTGAAACAGTAATATGTTATGTAAACATATTACATTTATGAGGTTCTAAGTAGCAATATAAATTATATATATTTTTTAAATGTGTAACTTGCCCAACACTGGAAATTAATTTGTGTGTGTGAAAGGATGTTGATCATGGTTGTCTTGCCGACACAATGCTGGCCCTGTTAAACCTGCTCATATTTTTACATTTTAGATTTTTTCCACTTTTAAGACAAATTGAGCATAGAAAGTTACTTTTTTTGCTTGATTATACTCCACCTAAAAATGAGGCCATTAACAGATTAGCTTCGAATATGATTAGTCAATTGAATATTTAAAAAAGGTCACAATCCAACCTTCACAATTAAAGTTCTGAGTAATCATAAAGGCATATTTACTATGGAGAGAAAGCAGCACTTTTTCAACTTCTTTGTAGTCACCAGCTCACCCAGTCATGAAATGTGAGCTGTGGAATCTCTGCCAAGTAACTACGGAGGGCAAATCACAGACAAACACACAGTTGTGTGAATGAACTCTTCTAATCCGGCTTGACTCTTTCATAACGTTATATAAGGTTATACCACCACACCGAGTTACTGAATGTTACATATTTGCCAGCTGGTCCAGTAATGGAGTTCAAAGCCCATTGTTACAGTTATTGTTTTTTTCACTTTAAAGCATTGACTCTACATTTAGTGCTCAGTAGACAAAATACCTACATTAAGATCATGCACTAATATATGTGGTTTCCAAAAGCTGCACTGGCTGTTTTCTAATATATTTTGTTAAAAGTTAAGTGATGGGCTGGGTTATACCAACACTAATACCTGGATCTTATTCAAAAAAGATTTTAAGCATCCAAAATGAACAGAGACCTCTATCAAAACCTCTTGTTCAAGGAAAACTTTAGAATGCATAACCACACAGTCAACAGAGAGCATGCATGGAGACTCAGGGCACTCGAGGTTTTTCCCACCTTCAAAGACATGTATGCTTGGTTAATTAGTCTCTTTAAATTATTCTTAGGTGTGAATGTATGTGTGTGTGAATGGTTGTTCATCCTGAGTGCCTCTGACTTGCCTCTGTGATGTACTGGTGAGTGGTGACCTGCTGGAGACCTGTCCAAAGTGTACTCTACATCTCATCTAATGACTGCTGGAGCAAAAGTAGCCCATTTTATGAAGTTTATGTTTCCTGAAACGATGTAGGCAAAAAACAACAAAAAAAAAAACAACAACATATATTGTGCCCACATCGAGGTTTGTGACCTAACTCAATTTTTTTTTTCGTCCATGCGAAAATTTCTCATTAAAATTTCTTACACAAAAACCCTTTACTCTTATCTAATTTAATTAACCAGTTGAAAAATACAGTTTCAGCCAAGGAAATTTTCAGGTACTTACAGGTTAGGGATTTTATTTGGTGAAACACTTCTGGTCTATGATGGCATATTAGATACAGAAAGACAGTTTTAATTTTTTTTCGACCATGTTGTTTACCTTTTTTAGTACATTTAGTACAATGCTTCAAAATGCCACAATTTAGGGAAGCCTACTAATTTAAAGGAATTATAGGAAAGGAAACTTAACTGCAACCTTACTGATAATGAATTGAATGATGCTTGGTGAAACATAAAATAATTTACTAAAATGAAACAATTCTCCCACTTATGATTTGACACGGTTAACTAACTTCTCTATTAATTTATTAATATATTGTTTATGAAACAATTTATAGTTAAAAAAATCTAAAAAGATAAAATGGCAATTATGTATTTCTTATCTGATATGACTATTGCATGACAAATACTTTTTTTTTGGTCAAAACATCGAAATTATTTTTGTCATATGTTGTACTGAATATTTCAGGAATCTTCAAAACCATATGTATTATAGTATCAATGGATCCTGTCTTGCACTGTATAATGCTCATCCTAGTACTACAATGTATTTGTTTGTATAATTGCAGCTAACTATTGACTGCGACTCCTAAATGTATTTATGGGTCATATGTTTTGTTCTTTACATTGTCTGAGTTCGATATAACTGTTAAACATTCAATAAATATATTTAAAAACAAGATAAATCAGACATTACATACATACCAGTGAATTACTATTTGGCTAATTAGCGCCACTAGAGTTTGGACTTGGAATTGCATCTATCTATGACGTGATTATTGCGCAAAGGACAGATGAGTGAAAGGAAAAGGGCACTTAAGGGGGCCAATCCGATTTCAGCAGGGGGTCAGTGCCCCTGTGGCCCCGCCTCATGAACCGCCACTATTCCAAAGCAATTCTCTGCCAGGACAGTGTTTAGACCTTTTCTGGCCAGTCTGCCTACCATTGCAGTGAGGTCTCTGGTTGACCAAGGTTTATTTACTTCAGCATGTGAACGCACATCCACCCAAGGATCAATGGCCGACAGAGGGCAAGTTTTGGTTGAGCTAGAAAGCTTTTCACTTGAAATGCAGCTCACTAAATACTCTATAAACACATGTAAAAAAAAACACAGGGGTCCTTTTTGTTTTTTTCTACACCTCCTGGTTTTCAAAATCACCAAAAGACCATTGCACGAAATTGCCTTGCAATATAAACCATCAAGGGCCCAAAAGTTGCTTGTCTACCGTTCACATTGACTATAGAGCACCGTTCTGATGAAATGACCAATTACCGATGTGAGCTCTCTGTTGCATTCAACAAATAGTTGAAAAAATTGGGTTCTACTGCTTTTGTGTTGACGGATGATACCAGTGTATGTCTTTGCAGCACTGCAGACAAATAATTATAAACTAGGCTAAAGACTTAACCTCAAGTTCCCTACCAGTTCTTAAATCTGTATGATAATGTATGAGTGTTTGTGAATGAGGCTCAAGTGCAAAAGTCATTCGAGTTGTTGTATGACTACAAAATATCATCACTTTATCATTTGCCATAGGTGAAAAAAAACAATAGTGGCTTGGTTCTTATAGAAAACCAAAGCATTATGGCAAATTCTCACATTGATTTTTCAATGGAAAGTTCCACTGCAATAGCAGTGGCAAATGATAGGATGAATCACCAACATGTTCTGCAGAAATGAATGATTAACGCATTACCTGATATTTGGTGAGATAGAATCTGATAATAGGCATCTCAAATCTGTGTCTGCTTTTTAGAGTTGTGCTGGCCTATGATCTGTTTACTGGGTACACATGTGGCTTTGGTTGAGACACAATCGATTCTTTGAATTAATGCCCTACTCGGAATTAGAGATATACTTGGAAATGAAATTTCAATGAATAAAACCAATCAGTCACAATCATTTTTTTGCAATTGTGCAGTCAACACAAAAAATAAAATAATAGTTTTAAAAATTAAATTACTTTTAAAAATAAAGTAAGTAGTACTAAAATGTACAACTTATCAAAAGAAAAAAAGAAAATAGTGTGTCGGAGTAGACATGCCCCCGATGCATAAAAGGTTTGTCTATGATGGAGCCGTTTGATCGCTGACCTACTCTTTCTCAGTACCCACAGCATTTTCTGGTTCCAACTTTCTGAAAGAGTTTATTGAAGCAAAGCCCATCTGATGGCACAGGATGGTGGAGTGGCTACAGAAACAGGAAAACAAAGTCCATTCAGTTCTATCTTGGACAAGGTCAGTGTTGCTCCTCCAGCCGTTTTTATTGTTAAAGTGCAAAACATTCATTACTTTTACAGTCCTCCCCCTCAGTTATGAGGTTAATTGGGATCCACAATTCCACAAAATCTAGTTCTCGAGAGCTACAAATCTGTAACTTTTGGATGCATCCCTTTTCAATACCTGAGTTCAACGAATGGTTCGTTACCAGGCCTCTGAAAAGATGCATGACATGCATATTGAGGGTATCTTGGAGAGATGCATCAAAAGTTACAGGACGGCTTCTCTTGATTGGATTGGATTTAGATACAGAACAATTAAACAGAGTCGGAAAATTGGTGATGGCACACCTGCATTTGGAAATTGAAGTTGGTGGAAAATTAAAAAAATGTAGAAACTTTAAAAAAACGTTCTTTATCGGTAAAATAATAAAATAACACTATCAATGAAATGAAAAAGACAATGGGCTGATTGGTCCATAAAACAAACACGATTTTTACTGGACGATATAGGACCTAAACAATTATAACTGGCATCTGTTAGTGATACTGAAAAAGAAATATGCTAAAAAGCATAAATATTCTAATCTATTCACTTTACCTTACACGAGTTGGAAAAAGGGTTTAGGAGACCAAAGAGGAGACTTTCATTCAGTATTTCTTTAATTTTATTTACTAAGCCAGTACTGTAATGCTGTGAATGTTCTGTCAGTAGCCTTGTTAGAGAGGAATAAATGGATAATGTATCTCCTTGTGATGGTTTCCCATATTCAAGGAATTAAGGGTCTGCAGATCTTGTTCACTTTGAGACATCTGTCAGCCTCAAAGTGAACAAGTCCCCCAGATGCTTATCTGTCAAATAAGCATCAGGGGGACAACCAGCAGACCTTGCTTAAAGGAGCATGGGAAAGGATGAAGAAAAAAACTGATTAGTGATGCGGCCACTGGATGTAACTGCAGCTACGGGAGCGTGCACAAACAAAACAAAAACACAGCGTCACACTGCCAGACCATTGCAAATATACCAGTATTAAGAAAACAAGCACCATGTCAAGTGAAAAAGTAAGTGAAATCTTCCTTTGGTCCCAGTGAGCAGAAACTCCTCTATAGATTTTGTGGGCACAGGTACATTTCGGGGGGTAAATATAGACATTCCAATTGGGAACTGAATCAGGTGCAGCATAAGCGGCTGTGTTACTACACAAACCATATGCTAAAGTAGTGTCCCTGCTTACATGTTGGGCTGAAGGCTCAATATGACACAATTCCAATGAACCGGAGCTCGGTTTGAAAAATATCTCTAAAGATTCATGCGTATACAGCTGCTGTTACATGGTTACAGAGAATATTACTGCACTTTAGGTCTCTCGAGTCATCGTTATATTATCATATCAAGCTCTAATCTAACAACCTATAATATTTCCTATATGGTCACTGGGAAAGAAGCCACGTCGGCAGAAGAGAGAATCCTTTCCGGAAGCTGAATGAGGCTTAAGTTGCTACTCTCTTCTGTCTGTTTTGAAGCGACCGAGAACGAGCAAGTAGCGTCGACTTACGGCACACCCGTTGGACAACACGGGAAATTCGGGCCCGAATTGCAGCATTTGCATATATTTTGCTACATACAGCCTGTACAAGAAAATGGAACGATATGGGGTTGGCCTCATTCTTTTCGGTTTTTAGTATTTCATCACCCCACAACGTAAAAAAACAAAACCTGACATGCATGTTTTGTTTTTTAAGAAATCCTGGCCCATGCTCCTATAATGATTCCATAATGTTTTTGACCGTTGCAGAAGGTTCCTCAGATAAAAGGGAGAATACTGGTGTTGTTTAAGTGTCTGGGTCATTGAGTGCATTTCACCATATTCAAGGAATTTAAGGTCTGCAGCTCATATTTGCTTTGGCGAGTCTGCCCGTCCCTAAAACGTATCCAGGGGACAACCTGCAGACTTTGTTTATTGATTTGATAGTTTTTCGTCTGTTACAGGCTGTTCCAAAGATGAATGGGGAATATTGTCTTTTTTATTAACACACAGAGTTATCAAGAAAATCCAAACACTCGATGAAAGAGCCAGGAACGATAACAAGAAAAAGATCTCAAAATCCCAGACTTGAAGCCCTCTTACCAATGTTGGTTAATCAATAAGATTGGCACTAGTAGTCCCCTGTAAGATCTTCAATACAATACTCTACTTCTAGGTTAGATCTACAAAAACAATCAAAACCATGTTTTTTTCCCTTTTCTTACCAACTATAAATTGGTGCTCTACTTGTAGTAAGAGAACATTTTTGTGTTTTCATTGATGTACATTTTAAGGGATGCTTAAAGGAATAGCCTGGATTGTTTGAAGTGGGTTTTGTAGTGATATATGAAAACACTGAATGTCTTTGGACATCTTTTTTAATGCTTTGCCAATTTGACTTTCATATTATTATTATTTTATCCTTTATTTAACCAGAAGAGGCCCATTGAGATTAAAAATCTCTTTTGCAAGGGAGAAATGGCCAAGATAGGCAGCTGAGTTACATCACATCATTACATACATACAGAAACACACAGAAAAACATGGAAATGAAAATAGATAAATAAATGGAAAGCCAATTTTGCACTTACAATAAAATATGAATTAAAAACATTGACATGTTCAGGAATCCAACTCAAACCATCTAATTTTTGACTTAAAAACACTCAAAGGAATCAAATTACTAAGTTTTAAGTCGTTCTGCAGCAAATTCCATGTAAAGGGTGCTGAATAAACAAAGGCCCTTTTACCCAGGTCAGTTCTAACATTTGGGGCAGAAAGCAATACAACAGTCTGAGACCGCAGAGAGTAATGACCAGTACTTTTTTTCGTAAGAAGTGAACATAAATAGGATGGAAGCACACCCAGAATAGCCTTATATATAAAGGTGTACCAATGACAGAGCCTCCGTGCCATATTTGCTTCAGAATAAGCATTGACAACTAAACTTTGTTTTATTCTTTCAAAACACCATCACATTTGCATGGTTTGTTTGTGGTGGTTTGTATCAAACACTATGTTCCTGTGCCATTTGTTGCCAGTTATTTTTCACATGAAACATTTATTCCAAACAGAGCATGTTAAGCATAATTAGGCATATTTACTGTCTGAAATGTCCAATGTGCCATTAAAAAATCAGCATTTTTTATTTAGTGACCGTGGCTCAGGAGTTGGATGTGAATGTGAATTGGATGTGATCGGAAGATTGCCGGTTCGAGCCCCGGCTCTGACAGTCTCAGTTGTAATGTCCTTGGGCAAGACACTTCACCTGTTGCCTACTGGTGGTGATCAGAGGGCCCAGTGGCACCTGTGGCTACAACGTAGCTTGCCATGACCAGTGTGTGAATGTGTGTGTGGATGTGTGAATGACTGAATGTAGTGTAAAGCGCATTGTAGTCCTCTGATTGAAAAAGCACTATCCAATTCAGGCCATTTACCATTTATCAGTGTTTAATAGATTTTTTGCACACTACACCACTTTTTTTTTGTCATTTTACTCTTCGAAGTATATAGCTATCTGATGCAAATAGGAAACTTACTTGCAAAACAACATTACAGAGAATCACTAGATAGGTTTTTGAGGGTGTGGTTATTTTAAGATTTAGGAATTAGGCTTAGCTCTTTCCACCATTCTTACCAGTCCTGGAGTTTTTTTTAGACCGCTAATCATCAATGTATCTCAAACAGAGGTCGTCTAGCCACTTATCTATTAGATAGAAGATATGAACACCTTTAGAAAGCTCTTGTGGGACAAGATCTAGGTGTGTGCGGCATTCTTTCAAGGGAGGTTGTCAGAGGGTTGAGTATTGCAAGTAGACGAGAAGACGGAGTTTTGGTCGGTGCTGCTGTAACTCATCCTGGGTTAATTTACATAAGCAGAAATCTTCACGGGATGTTGGTGCCTAGTAACAGACCAAGAAAATTTGAGATACAGTATGTACAGTATATGAGGAATCGGGGCTGTGTGTCAGACAGAATTATCTTCAGTACGGGGGCCTCACAGGGAACAGTTCCGGCACCTTTTTTCTTTACCATCTACACTGCAGACTTCTCATACAACTCCACAAACTGCTTTCTGCAGAAGTTCTCAGATAACTTGGAATAGTCTGCCTCATAACTGAGGGATATGACAAGAAACTGACTCAGGGTTTTATGGACTGGTGCAAGAGGAAATACTTCCATATTGATGCTTGAAAGACCAAAGAACTGGTGGTAGATTTTCACAGGCACAAACATCCTCCACTGCTTCCACATCATAGGTACGGACATTGAGGTTGTGGAGACCTAAAAGTACCTTGGTGTTTATCTGAATAATAAACTGTACTGGACTCATAATACAAAGGCACTTTGTATTATGACAATCAATAATTTATGTCCAGAATGAATCAAATTAATTTCTGCCCTACTCCAGATCCTCATGGAGGACACCAAAGGAAAGGTTTTGAGCTTAGGTGTCAAAAGCTTTGACTGGGGGAGGGCTGGAATTGAGAGGGACTTTACATAATTCAGAAAAATATCTACCCCTCAGAGCTCTACCATAACTGAACAAACAACCTCCTGAGTAACCAATTAGTAAAGGGGGCTGTACAGAAAGTAGAACATGAGAAAATATTTTGTGAAAATATGACAACTGTACTCTTGTCCTCCTGCCAAATCCTCACTGTCTAATGTGGTGGACACCGACCTACAGAAATTATGTCCAAAACTGAAAACCCACTCAACCATATAATAAATTGGTTTTGGAATTTAATGAACTACAACTTCCATGTCAAAGCAAACCGTCCTGGTGGGATAACAAAACCAGTGAACGTCATCTTTGTTCTAATTCTTCCTGTCTTTGTCTTTCATTGGCATCGTAGGCATTTATTGCCTGAAGAGGAAGTTGCTGCAGATTCTAAACAAAGGAAAGTCTATTAGAATAAAACTGCATCGGCACAAGTCAAAGTACAGTTTAAAAGTGTGAGATGCTGCATTTAAAGTGGATTTCCAAAATAATATTGTTGTAAAGTTGTTGATTATTTGCATGGTAATGTATTTTCTCAATTACATATGTTATGGCACACTTAAAATATTGAACTTATCAAGCAAATTTTAACATTAGAAAAAGATGACCTAAGCAAATAAAAGCTGTTAACAAACAATTTTACTTATTAAAACGTCACGTGTGTATTTAATCTGTCAGAGAACATGAAGTGGACTGAAAAATATTGAAAATGGACACCGTATGACAGGATATATAGAAATTCAAGAACAGATAAGAAACACATTCACTGACATTTATCTCTCTGGAGATTTTGAGACTCCAGATTTTGGTTCCATTTATGGGAGAGTTTATGGCCCAAATCACTGCTGACCAAAAAGAACATCAAGTGCCTCATATTTCTCCAAAAACTTTTTGATGATCATTCAGACTTTAACAACAATGCAATGAAATGTGCAGGTGGTGGTAATGTTCTAACTGTTTCAGGACCTGGGCAGATTGTAGTTAAGAAGACTGTGCAACTCCTGTAGGGGAATAATTGAAAAACAATTGACAAAATAAAGCCTACGATGCTTAGGTTATACAATTAATCAGTACAATGACTTGACCCAGAGGATACCAGCTAGTCTATGTCTGTACAGCACAAAAAAAAGGTGTCCAAGAAAAATATGGAGTTGTTCCTGAATCAGATATTGTGGCAAGTTTTTGTGTGTGTCACGTTATTTATTTTAGGAGGCAATAACTTTATAACATGGCCCGAAGTTGGCTTGAAAAGCTTTTTTCCCCTTCACCAATGAAGTCTTGTTTTGAAATCAGCAATTTCTGTCTGATGTGAAACAGTTAGTGTAAAAAAAAAAATAAGAGAACAAAAATATTTTTTTAACTTTCGCAAACAAGGGTGCCAGTGTTGAGTGCTGGCGTAGAGGCAAGAGCAGAAACATGGACGATAGAGAATACACAGCCTATAATAGAATAGGTGCTGGGATAGGAGATGCTTTCTGAAGAGCAGGATCTTCAAGAGTTTCTTAAGTATAGAGACGTCCCTATTTTGGTAGCTCTAGGTGGGTCAAATCTTCATCATGAAATGACACATTAAAAGAGTCTATATTGTCCTGAGTATGGGGCAGCCATTGCTAGCTGACAATTTTTCGAGGAATTAAGTGACTGGTTGTGATGTAGGAAGATGTGATAGCAACTACAGCTTTGAGACACCAACTGTACAGCACGTCAAACTCGACCTAGATTTAGGGCTTAAATTGTATTCCTGGTATGCGATTCGAGTCTTATTGAAGGTTTTTATCGTATAAGTATGTTATCGTTTAAAGAGTGGAATTGGAAGAAAGCCTGTGAGCTATAAGCAACAACTGACAAGTAATGCTATGCTGTGCATGCTTTACTGCTAAAAGATGAGTTTCAGTTATTGTCATGGACATTAGTGGATACCAGTTATTGCTATTGCTATTTTAAATTACCTTGGCTCATTTAGGAAATGAAATAACCCAACTTACCCTCAACATTCTTTTCCTGTTACGCGTACTGTGTTTTTAAAAGGACACTGACTGAAAATGTCCACATAAAGGCCCTTCCTGTTCCATTGGTCTGAATTTTGAATGTTTGCGTTAATCTGTGAGTTCTCTGTCAATAAATCAAAAGCCAAAATCATCTATGAAATGGAAGATCAGGTTACAATTTGGGAAGATTAAAAACAAAGGCATAGGCTAATGCAGTCAGCTAATAGTCTCTATGCACATCACTGTGGTAGACTCCAATACAGAAGTAAAAATTAGTTAAACCTCATTTAAATTTTGACACAAGAGATATTGAGAAGCATGTTTACGTAGCTCTGTTTGCTCAGTAATCTAAATAATATGCTGTTGAAAGAGTAAGATTCGGTTCAGGAATGGTTACTTAGATAGTCACAGTTGAAAGCAAAACACCTTGTATCTCAGTGTTTCAACATCCACAAACGGACCCCCAATGAATTGAACAATAGTGCTGAGCGAGGAAGTGGCAGACCTGAAAGATAAGACAAATGTAGTAGGATGGTCACAAAGCAAGGGAAGGTAGCCCACAATGAAAGGGGGTCTCGTCCCAGAGGGAATAATAGCAGAAACTGACGGCAGTTAAACTATTTTTTCACTTGGGAATACCACAGGCAAACGAAAACCTCGAATGGGCAACGAGCGAAGCAGCAACAGCCAAAGTCCTCCAACGAGTGAGGAAAATCCTAAGAAGCCACCTCAATGGAAATAACTAGTCCAAGGCAATAAACAGCTACACCTTGCCTGTTCTTTAAAATGTGAAAAATTTGTGTGGGTTCTTGCTATTGAACAGCTATTGAACGGCTTCAAACAGCCTTTTAATTCAGTGTTTGATTACCACTCCTTTCTGTATTTCTTAGAGTCCAGTTTAAGCTCAGAGAAGTGATCATACAGGCCAGATGAGGCGAGGAAGTGATGGAGGCTGAGAGAAATAGGTGATTTTAGTGTGCAGTTGTTTATTTTACATCAGAGCACAGGTGAGAACAGGAGGCGGCTTCAAGCAAAGTAAAAAAAAAAAAACAATTCGGCGGGGTTAATATCTTCTCCAACTGAGCAGGACCTGGGAGGGCAGAGCTGTTGAGCTAGAAATGCATTTTTTTACATACTGAATTTACCGGAACGGGCAAAAAGATTAAATTCAATTCAGTTTATTTATATAGCGGCGTTTCACAATAGATTTCATTTCAAGGCACTTTACAAGAAGAGTTATTACAATACAATTTTTAATGTATAAATTAGAGAACCACAGAAGATTGCGTCGTGTAATTCTCAGCAATCCCTCACACTGAGCAAGCATGAAGCGACAGTGGAAAGGAAAAACTCCCTTTTAAGAGGAAGAAACCTCCGGCAGAACCATGCTCAGCACAAGCGGTCATCTGCCGAGACCGTCTGTGGTTTGGAGAATACAGAACAGAGATACAGAACAGAGACACAGAAAGAGCAACAGAACTGATGCAGAAGTTTGTTGCAGGATGTGGAGAACTTTCTGTCACTGCAATGCCATCTTAGTCAGGGTCGTCAAGCAGGGCGGGTCAGAGGCACCTACTATAAGAAGAGACTAAGAGAAAACAGGTTAGCGCTTGAATTGACAGTACATCATGCAGTTGGGGAGAAGTAGGAGAGAAAGTAGGAACAAACTCTAATAATGTCCTCCATGCTTTTGACCCTCTACATGAATACTAACATTAACCTGTCTCTTCCTAGCTACCTGTCAAACCTTTCTCTAACTACCTATTAACATATCTCTAACTGTAAGCTTTGTCAAAGAGGAAAGTTTTAAGCCTAGTTTTAAAGATAGAAAAATTGTCTGCTTCACGAACCAACCCTGGGAGCTGGTTCCATAGGAGGGGAGCCTGATAGCTGAAAGATCTGCCACCCATTCTACTTTTAAAAATCCTAGGAACTACCAGTAAACCTGCAGTCTGAGAGCGAAGGGTTCTGTTAGGAACATATGGAACAATCAGGTATCTTATGTATGATGGAGCTAGATAGAGCTTTATATGTCAGAAGGAGGATCTTGAATTATATTCTAGATCTCACTGGGAGCCAGTGAAGAGAAGCTAAAACAGGGGAAATGTGATCTCTTCTTTTAATATTCATCAGAATCCTAGCAGCAGCATTTTGTACTAACTGAAGACTTTTAATTGTATTCTCTGGACTACCTGATAATAGAGAGTTACAGTAATCCAGCCTTGAGTAACAAAGGCATGGACTAGTTTTTCAGCATCACTCCTGGACAGGATGGTTTTAATTTTTGCAATATTCCTAAAGTGAAAAAAGGAAATCCTAGAGACTTCTTTAATGTGAGATCTAAATGACATACTGTATCTTGGTCAAAAATAACACCGAGGTTCTTTGCTTTATTACTGGAGGCCAATTTAATGCCGTCCAGGTGAAGGGGACCGACTAAGTAGTTTCTTTTTCAGAGATTCTGGTCCAAAGACGACAACTTCTGTTTTATCAGAATTCAGAAGCAAGAAGTTTAGAGTCATCCAAGTTTTTATGTCTTCCAGACATGCCTGTAGTCTACCTAACTGATTGGATTCATCAGGATTTATGGATAGATATAGCTGTGTATCATCTGCGTAACTATGGAAATTTATCCCATGCTGCCTAATTATTTTGTGGTTGTTATTTTGAGATCTAACAGGACCAGAATGGTCACCAGTCCATTGTCTGAGGCTATGAGAATATCATTAGTAACCTTCACCAGAGCTGTTTCAGTGCTATGATGAGCTCTAAAGCCTGACTGAAACTTCTCAAACAGCTCATTATTGTTTAAATGCTCACATATCTGGTGTGCAACTATTTTCTCAAGAATTTTAGATAAGAAGGGAAGATTAGATATCGGTCTATAGTTAATTAAGTCGTTTTGATCAAGAGATGGTTTCTTAAGTAGAGGTTTAATTACAGCAATCTTAAACTCCTGTGGTACATATCCATTGACTAAGGATAGATTCATTATATCTAAAATTGGAGCAGCGATCAGAGGGAAAACTTATTTTAAGAGTTTAGTTGGGATTGGGTCTAAAACGCAAGTTGAAGGTTTAGATGAAGCTAATAATTTTAGTACATCAGAAAGTTCGGCTGCATTAAAGCAGTTTAAGCATATATTAGGTTCAACCATTTTTGATGCTGCCTCATTAACTAAGGAGGAAGCAAGCATATTGGGAAGGTTCCTAATTATCTTATTTTGAAGTCTTCACTGCTAAGAGCTTGGGGAATGGTTGGCTCGATAGAGCTATGATCCTGTGTGAGTTTGGCAACTGTATTAAAAAGAAACCTAGGTTTCTTTTTATTCTCCTCGATTAAAGATGAATAATATGCTGTTCTAGCTGTTCGAAGGCTCTTTTTATATAGCAAAAGACTATTTTTCCACTCTAGTTTTCTAACGTTCTTCTTCAGGGTACGCAGCTCTGAATTAAACCAGGGAGCTAATCTCCTAGATGGCTAAAATGTTGTCAGTAACAGTTATACATTTCGGTATCGGTACATTTTCGGTATACCACCCAGCCCTGATACACACACACAATGTGGTGTAGAATGACCGAGCAAAGTCCCTGTGGGACTAAATAGAGGCTAAACTAAATAGAACTTTAAACCTTGTTCTGCACATCACCCCACAAATACCATTGTGATGATGGAACAGATGGAGGGCTGTCTGAAGAAATGCACCAAAAAATGCCAGGGAAGATTTGTAAATGGAGCAAGTGGATCTTTAAAGAAAAGAACAAAGGTTTTAAATATGCAGTTAAGGAAGCTCTCAATTGATTTGAGAGAAAGAAAACAAGTAAAACTGCTACAACAACCCAGTGAACCACCTGACTTGTAGGAACTTGAAAAACAGGACAGAACTTAAAACTCTTAAGTTTTATGTTCTTCAGCTAAAGTTTGCCAAGAGCAAGTCTAGCAAATGTATGTGAAAATGACTTTTATACAAATTATTTATTACATTTTAGTAATTATATTCAGTCTTTATTTTATAAATATTTCCTTTTTTTTTCTTTACCTATAAATTGATTTGTGGAATAATTTTATTTAATTTCACTGGATATGTGGGTCATTTGGGTTGGTGCAGTGACAATATGTAATGTGATTTTTATGTAGTTGACCAATTAGAAATATTTGAAGGAAGAAAAACAAGGCGTAAGGTGTTCCCAGTCAGATCTAGTTCTGCTCTGAGAAAATAGACCCAAATTAAAGCAGGATGTGCAATGAAAAGAAAAGGATTTATTTTAATAAAACAAAACAAAAGCCAGCGTCTGCAAAGCCGGATGTTTGCAGGAACACTCTGACCATGGCTGACAATGAAAACAAGACCTGACATGACAAACCTCACAATGCAAAAAAGAACTAGATCTGACTGGGAACACCTTACGCCTGAAACAACACACCCTGAGGGGTGAGAAACAGATTCAGAGCAGGTTTTATAGCCATCTCCAAAACTGCCCTTTCAGAATTTTGTTTTATTTGTTTTGTTTTACACACTCTGTTGTAAACCTTTCAGAAGCCATTCAGTTTTCCACATTTTTTTACATTATAACCATCGACTATTGAGCTGTAATTTTATTTTATTTGACAAACCAATACAAAACTGTACAAAATTGAGATGGGAAAAGATGCATGGTTGTGACAAAACATTTTTTTTATTAAAAAACAGCATAAAGGTTTGTAGAAGTTTAAAGCAGAAAAAAAGTCCTGTTAAAAGTTTGCCACACTCTTTATAGGGGAAATTGCAAATTTGTTCTGACTCTAAAAGGCCATGTTTGAAGAAAAACTAACACAATCTTTACTGGGTAACATGGTGGTGGAAGAATGCAGCAGGGATGCTTTATTAGTAAGCATGAAATCGGACGTACAGCACCACAATTTTGTTTGTTCTTTGACCCGTATGACCCTTCTGTTAACCCGGATGTTTACGGTACGTAAGGTTGCCTTAATCAACTTAAACCTTTAATCAGTTGTCAAAAAACTAGTAAAGTAATCAGTAATATTGCTACAGTTTTACATTTATATGCCGAATTTGTGGCGGTGTCAATGGTTAACAGTTCATCGGTAGCCAAGGTCACTCTTCTTCTATGATTTCGGGACTTACGCTGCATTATGGGATAGTGTAGCATCCACTGGCTGCTTACTGTGGTGATGGTACACATCCGGGAATTTTATGCTTACTACACTGATCCATACTGGAGATTCGGATCGACTACATTGCTCGAATACTCCTTTTCAAATGCTATGTAGCAAGGGTAGTAGAGGTATTCGGATGCAGGCACTGACTGAGTTTTACTTTACAGCAGTACACTACGTGCTACCTAATGATATAAACAGACTCGCGGTTTTAAGACTTTAGCCATGGCACATCCACCAGAGAAACCAAAGAAGACGCCATCAGGAGAAGTGAGAAAATTGAGTATCTCTGCAAGAGCTGAAAGCTGCTGGAGCTTCACTGCTGCAGAATGCTCGTTAACTGATCTGATTCTTACCGGCTGAACGCTGAGCCAGCTTCTCAACCCCAAAGAAGACACTATCAGAAGAAGCGAGGAAAAGGAACTGGGCTGCAAGAGCAGCTGGAAGCTACCGGACCTGCAATGCTGCAGTAGGTTCGTTAATCTCTGATTCATACCGGGGCTGAGCCACGAAACTGGAAGCTAGGGGAAACCCCAGGTCAGAGAATATTTCCTTTCCCTCACTGCTGGGAAAGATCTTTTCTGTCAAACTGTTACTCAGTTTATTTCAAAGTAGGATTAGCTTCTAAAATCAAGTGTTACAACTTTTCAGTTTTGTGTGGTCAGCCGCTGTGTGAGAGACGTAAGAGATACAGCAGGATATATGGCTGCTGAACTAGCTACTGGATTGGTACGTAATAAATGTTTGCCTCGGAGTTATTTGGGCACGATGAGGTTATACATTGCTGGGAGAACTATTTTAATGTTTACCAACTGACAAGCGGTTAGTTTGATGTTTTGTTATTTTGACTGTTGAGTTTGTAAAACCATCAGTACACTTCTGCAGCTGCGCTCCATAGAGATTTGGTTTAAACACAGTGACGTTACGCCGCAAGCCTTGAGAGGGCGACAGACAAATATCTGCAAAGTTACGGAATGTGTCTTTAAAGCACAGGGTGTGCATGAATACAAATGCAGACATTTGAGGTTATGTAACCAGCCCGTAATGACAGTTTTGAACGAGAGTTTTGTTTTACGTCATCAATATAGCTAATATACCTTATCCATGGTAAATTACTTTTGTATGGTAGATAGCTTTTTCAGTCATACTGACCACTCAAAGCACTTTACATTGGAGCCCCATTCACTCACAAACATTGCACATACTCGCACTGATATGCAGATTGGTAGGTAACCTAGGGTTAAATGCCTTGCCCAGGGGCACATCAGCATGTGTCAGGGGAGCTGGAATCAAATAAGCTTTATTTATAAAGCGCTTTTCACACAAAATAGCATCTCAAAGTGTTTTAGAGATTAAAATGACCCCACATAAACGACATTCCTACTGTTGCGGATTTGAGTTAAAAAGTGCAGCTATTTGGCTATTAACAGTCAAAGACTGCTTATGGGAGTCAATAAGATAAATAGTACAAATAGTATAATACAGTAGAATACAGTATAATACATTGTAGATTCTCAATTAAGAGCATCAAAACTATGAATGAACACATCATGTATGGAATTACTGTATGTAATTAAACAGAAAGGGTGTGATTCCTCAAAGTAGCCACCCTTTGCTCTGATTACTGCTTTGCAGTCTCTTGAGCTTCAAGAGGTATTCACCCGAAATGGTTGTCCAAGAGTCTTGAAGGAGTTCCCAGAGATGCTTAGTACTTGTTGGCCCTTTTGCCTTCACTCTGCTTTGTTTCTGTTTGTCTCTGTTTCTGTTTGTTTGTTTGTTTTTTGCTACATTTCCATAGTTGAATGTGTACGTGTGTGTTTTAATATATAATATTTTTCAGGGACAGTAGGTTACCTTGTTTTAGTGTGAAATAAAACACACAAAGATTAAAGTGACCTAATTCATATTCCTATATCGAAAACCTTTAATCACATAAAAACAGTCCTCTAATCACAGATTGTACATGGTCAGAGAACCAAAATCTACACCCTTTATCAGGTACACCCATTTAACTGCTTCCTAGGTGTCAATCACTAGGTGGTCTCAGTTAGGCTATAATTGTTATACAATGCTCAGACACACAATACTAGTGACAATGGATGTTCTGTCCCTAATATACACCTTGTAGACGGGAAAAGCTGGAACCAAACTGTCCAAGGAGAAGATCAAAAACTTTTACAATCGCAACAAAAGGCCTTCACATTTCTCCATAACAACCCTCTTTGGTGAATGGACACAAAATTAGATGTGAAAGGTTAGGAACACGCAGACCCTCTATTATGAGTTTTTTTCTCGGTGTTTTCACAAAGTGGACAAAGGAAGGAAATCTGTGATTTAATTTAGTCAGTCTGGACGCCTCTGAGGGAGGAGAGAAAGGAGGAGACTGAAGGTCTGCTCTGAAACTGACGTCAGGATCGTTCTGCAAAGATAAGCTGTGGAGCTCAATATTATATACAGAGTATGTCCTTCGCAGAGAGGTACTGTATATCAAAGGAATTCTGGTGCAAAGTCTGGCGCAGACCTGACAATATGTGGGCAGCAGATCAGAGCCACGGTTTTCAGCCTCTCCACTGAACCGACAAAAAGAGAAAATGGGAAGTGCCAGCGAAGACCTGCTCGTAACACTCCAGATTCTGCCTGGCTTCTTCTCCAACTGTCTCTTTCTGGCTCTGTACGACTCCGTGGTGCTGGTGAAGCGCGTCGTGACGCTGCTCAGCCGGTCGCGCTCCGCCGGGTGCGGAGAGTGGCGCCGCATGCTGACATCCGAGGGGCTGCGCTCCATCTGGAACAGCTTCCTGCTGGACGCAAACAAACAGGTGAGACTCCTGACCCGGGTTCTGATCATTATCTAAGGTAGCCTACGCTGCAGGCTTGATGTAGGCTACTAACGTGCTTGCACAGCGTAAACATCTGAACCTTTTGCACGAAGTATAAACTTAAAAAAAAATATATAGGCCTAAATATGAGTCGGGCTGATCAGAAAAATATATTATAATTTGATCGCTCAGTTCATCCTAGAGTCTGAACGGTTAATGTTTAGATGTGGTGGTTTAAATTTCTGTTTCCTGGTGAGTCTCAAACATTTTGTCTCATTCTCTTTGTGCGATGTTTTTTTTCTTTTCGGCAAAGTTTTTCTGCTGAAATATACAAATTAGAATTTTATGCTGTGAAAATGCATTCGGATCTGATCATTCATGTACAGTCTTGTTACTGACCTTCTGCCCATTAACCTCATTATTTGTGACATGTCTCACTGCATTTATTGTTTCCTACTTTCTGTGGTTTTTCCTCTAAATAAATCTAATAGTCACTACTGAGCATTTGGTATGTTGTTTTTGTACAAAAAAATACAACACTGTTTGTGAGTTTTAGCATCTATCAGTGAAGGATTTAGTCATATTATACTATATACCTTTTTAAAGTAGCAACTACTAAGCAGATATTAAACATACTTTTCATTCAGACTACGTTTCTGTATTAAACATGTCTTTTTATTGGTCTGATGTTGCCCTTTTATTTAGCTTCATCCATCTTCCTACCTGCTGTGATAAGCTTACCTGCCCTCAGCATCCCAACGGCATGGTGCTGCAACCGCCAGTGTGAGATTATGTGTGCTGTATAATACTACATGCTGTTTTCAGAATAGAATACAGTATTAGATTTCTGCCAAACATAATGTTTAGCATCTTGGCCATACAGATTTTGTTCTCTTCTGACCAGAGCCCCTTTTTGCATATATTTATGGTGGTTCTCACATGGCATCAGACAAACAGAAAACAAGATCAAACAATCTTATGGCTTCTCGAAGAAATTACATTCATCATAGAGTGCATGACTCAGGGTTCAGAAAGTTGCTTTATTAAGCGTAGGATATATTTTATAACCTAACCTTCCTTAAAACGTACATCTTTTTCTCTGATCTTTATGATGTTGTTTCCAAACCTCTTAGTTCTTCACAGAACACCTAGATTTAAACTGAAATTAAATTACACACAGGTCATCTCTATTTAAATATATAAATATTTATACATTAACTTTCTTTATTTATAAATTAGTTGTATTACGTTTCAAACTAAAATAAAAAATCTCTCAAAATGTATGCCATACCGTTCATACCATATTTATTGAGATTTGTATTTGTACATTTGAAATGTATTCATCCAGGTTTTTAATAGCTGTATTAAAAATAGCTGTAAAATTAAACTTATATGGAGCAATTTTCCCTAACACATAACAGTTTCATATTCAGAATATACAGTATATGTATATATATATATCACTCATAAAGGACGATTCTCTTCTGTGTCCAGTTCATTCCACCCTTTGTTTAAAAGTGAACTTTAGCCTGAACATAATGTCCTGTTGAATGAGAACTTTGTGAATCTTTTAGGCCTGATGTGTTAGGAGCATCTTGGTCTTCATGTGAATAAACCAATTTTCGAGGAATTGTAATAAGTAATTTATCCTTTAATAACCTTAAAGAGACTGAGAATATAAACATGGCAGTTATTCTCTTTAATATTAACAGCTAGGTTCTGGAGTCTTTCAGGAATCATTTAAAAATAGGGCAGCTTCATTTTATTACATCAATTTTTATTTTGTTCTTAAAAGATGAGGATTGGAATAAATTGTTTCTAAAACTAAATAAGAATTAAATAAGAAAATATTTAAGTGTTGGCATGGTAAAAATGTACGCCACACAACATGACAGTACGCTGTAAGCATAAGTATTGTTTATGATGATAGAAGGTTAGGTTTGAGCTCTTACTTACCGGTATCACCATGATTTCAGGTAGTTTCAGTCTAGATATATCCCAAAACCCACATTTAACATTGTTTTAAGGTATTTGATCTGTGACGTCCTTTGCTCTGACACTAACACCACAAGCCCATTTAGCCTTATAACAATCATCGAACACCACATCTGGTATTTTATTGTAAACAAAGGTGTTAAACCTTTTCTTTTTATTCAAAGCCACCACCTTTAGCACATCATTCTTTGTGAACCAAAATAGTCCTCAAATACAGGTTTTCCTGGTTTTATATTCGCAATATCCTTTTTGCTGTAATAAGTTGTGACCATGTTGCCTTGATTTTTCTTTGTACAACTAGCCCCACACTCTCATAGCTTTTCGACAGTGAAAGCCGCGATGGAAACACAATTCATTTACTTTTTCTGCTGCAGTACAGGATCTCACATCTGGATACATCAAGTTTATGTCATAGTTTCCACTGGTCTAATTTCTATCCCTTCTGTTTGCAGCAGTTCTTTTTCTTTCTCAGTTTCCTTATATATTTTCTGTGCAGGTTTCCCCACAATGGCCTGTTTAATCAGTTTTTAAATAAAGTACATTACACCACCTTTGTACTTGCTTTCTGGGATTTACTGACATTTATTGGGCATTTTAAATCCCTTCATAAAACTTGCAGAAGGAGAGTCTCTGTCTATCCAACCACCCATTCTCTTCATCTAATTCAAGATCCCATCATGTTGGTAGCAGGTCCAGTTTAGGTAATTCCAGCTCATTAGGGTTTGTCCCAATGAATCCCCAGGTCAGTGTTTCCCAACCTTTTTCAACTTGTGTACCAAAAGTAAGCAATTAGTAAAATGTGTTGATGATTCGCAAGATGGAAGAAAATAAATATCGTAATAACGATGTTTTTAAAAACACCACCACCAGTAGGCAACAGGTGTGATTTATTCATTATCTTTAATGAGATACCAGAGCTTGGTTAGCTTTGATTAGCTCTGATAGATCTAGGGATAGAGTTTCCTCCAGGCTGTTCTCCACATCCAGTCTGATCCTTGGTCATTCATTAGGCATAAAATATCCCAGCCCAATTTCTTTCTTTTTTTTCCCAGGGCACAGAGAATGCTTTCAAATGTCTGATATCCATCATCTAGGATATGAAACATTAAGTTTTTCCACGTAACCCCAGTAATGTGCTCACATGCCCCTTGGGGGTCACTAGGTCACAAATGATATATACTTCCTAAGGTGAAGACTGGGTCTGCCCCATGGTCTCTATCCAGGGGGACATACAATACCTGAACCACCTCATCAGACCTTTTGAGGAGCAGAGACTTAATTCCAGGCAAAAGATGAAGCTCGGAATTTCATCTCAAAAG
Source organism: Apricaphanius iberus (assembly GCA_028564705.1). Lineage (NCBI taxonomy): Eukaryota > Metazoa > Chordata > Actinopteri > Cyprinodontiformes > Aphaniidae > Apricaphanius > Apricaphanius iberus. The sequence continues at coordinate 2,964,647 of JAPXFQ010000689.1, forward strand.
CAGGGATGTGAAACTCGGACCGTTAAGGACCCTTGTCCAACCTACATCAGATTTGTGTCTGCACTGACACAGCTGTTTCAAATGGCTGAATAATTTCTTCAGCATTTCATTGAGTTCTGCAGAAGCCTGTTACTAAACCATTCATTTGATTCAGATGTTTTCAGCTAGTGAAATATTTAAAAAAGATGGACACCAGCAAGGGAGGACTAAAACTCAACATCACTATTTGTAGGCAGATCCCAGTGAACCTACAGAGGGCTTCAACTACTTGTATCCAGGATTGTATTCTTACTGTCATGATCCAAATCTCATCGCCCTAGCTGCGTGTGCAAACATCTTTCACCTGGAGGGAGCACCTTTTCCCTTTAAAAACCACAGGTTGAGATTTGAGACCTGTATTGCGTTAACTTTGATTAGCTCCTTGTACTACACTACAAGAACAAATACAGCTGTTCATTTACTTGAAGTGGGAAGAATGAAAATAAAGTTTGCTCGGACCAGGGGATTTTAGTCTTATTGAGAAACTGAAGTGTGGAAATCCCGAGAAGGCTGTGCCAGCAAAAATGTGGGAATAATAGGTTTCTAAATAATTACAAAACAGTGTATTCCATACAGAAGGAAAGTTCTGCCTGCATAAAATGTTTAGGGCAAGATGTAGAAAAAGAAAGATGCTTTTCTCAAAGCCCTGGGAAAGAGAACATATTTCTATGTTCCTGAATAGTTTGTACCAACCTTCAGAGGAGCTTTTTCAGATGCAGACAACAAGACTCTAATGGGTCTACTTGCTGGGTTTTACAATTTTCCAAGGTAAAATGGCTATAATACTTATAGTGTACATATTCTATAATTATCCATTTGAATGATTATGGATATGTTATATTGATTGATGTGTTTCCCATCAATGTAATAATGTAACATAACAGCCTCTAACTGATCAATGGTTAAACTAACGGGCAAAAAAAGCCTGTGATAATGAATTGGTGTTTGTGAGGCGTGGGGTGGCAGACAGGAGAATGCTTTAAGCCTATCTAATTATGCATAGCAGATGTTGATATATCTTTGATAACTCTGCCTCTGCTGATTTGACTTTTGAACATACATATCATATTTGGTTTTATCTGCGGCGCTAACCGTCAAATGCTTCCACACAGAATTCGAGCATGTTTTTTGGCAGGTGGAGGCCCAAGAGATCTCAGAAGCAGCCCCCCTCTTTTCAATTCCTGTTTCCTAAATCCAAGAGGAAAGTTTCAGCTATGTTAGACAGGGAATTTAAATTATAGGGCATTTAATGTGTTCCTAGTCTTTGTCTAAAATTCTTACTTTAATTGGTGAGGCTTTATATATGGAAAGTTTGTTTATCATATTGTCATAAAAACATATACTGTTTCCAAACAGGGATATATATTTGGAAAAGAAACCAAGGATATAATTATGTGGAGCTCTATTAATTGTTAAGATAGACTCTAATCCGTTAGACAATTAAAACCTAAACCAGCTTCCCAACAAGATGTACGAAAGAATGCAACAAAATGTTGTAATTCAGACCTTTAATCACACCGACTAGGAACGAATCAGTGGTTATTGTCTAAAAAAATAAATTTTGGTATTTGTGCCTCCTCAGGTGAAACTTGGCTGTGAGCCGCCAAACTCCAAGGTGGTAAAGGTTCCTGATGGACCTCGGTGGAGCAGCACAGTTGTCCCATATGGCTCAAGGATCCAGACTGGGTTTGAATGTCGCCTTCTGGATTTCGAGTCAACAGATCGCCCTCTAGTGGTGAACTTTGGCTCGGCCACCTGACCCCCATTCATCAGCCACCTGCCTGCCTTCGGGAAGCTCGTGGAGGACTTCAGTGATGTGGCAGATTTCCTGTTAGTCTACATCGAAGAGGCCCACCCTTCTGATGGCTGGGTGGCCCCTCCGATGGGGCCCTGCTCTTTCAGTTTCCGGAAACACCAGAATCTTGAGGAGAGGATGGGAGCTGCACGTAAACTTATCGATCACTTTTCTTTACCGCCGCAGTGTCAGCTAGTGGCCGATTGCATGGATAACAATGCCAACGTGGCTTACGGTGTTGCTAATGAACGGGTGTGCATCGTGCATCAAAGGAAGATCGCCTACCTGGGAGGAAAGGGACCGTTTTTCTACAACCTGAAGGATGTGAGGCAGTGGCTGGAACAGAGTTATGGCAGACGGTAGGAGTTATGAATGATGGGACAGAGGATGACACATGAAAACAAAGCCTCATGGTTTTGTTTGAAGAAAAACTAAAATGCTTTGTCATAAAGATGTCAGCCTTCCGGCCTTAAACAACTGTTTCATGGAGCTGCAGAGCACTTTCTTTGTTTTCATACACACTGAGTGTGTTATGTCTGCATTTATACTATTTTTGCTGCTAAAAATCAGGTTTTAGAGAAAAATCCAAATTTCCCAATTTGAAAATATTTAAAAAAGGTTTTGTGATTATTCTTAGAAGAATTGTATATTTTTTACATCTTGGTTAGATGTTTGTTTGCACTATTCCAACAAGGTAACTTTTATCTACACCTTTTCCTTCCTGACATTTCATGCAGGACATTCTTTAGCATTGTTCTCCTTCTTTCATGTTTTAATATAAACCGAAAGTAGATTTAATGTGGCAGAAATCGGACTCAATGTGGTCGTTCCTCTTTGTACCCATTGTTATTTTAAATGGAGTTTTTTCTAACAATCACTGTATGCAGAGGATATTGTCTCATTGGTAAACAAAATCTAGTTTAGGGCTCAATGTAAATATATTCATGGCTTTTTTTCAGTTTGTAATTTATTTCCTTGCCCCAATACTTATATAACTGCCTCAGAGACTCAGAACGGCAATTTTGTGCTCTGGGCTTCAGGCTAAGTGTGCTTTGGTGAAACAAAAAGTCCAGTTTCTATCTTAACAGGTCATAAAAACTTTCCTCCAGCTGACGTAGATGGAAAAAAAAACAACAACAAACCTTTCTAAAGTCTTATTGTGAAATTGTTGCCCAGCTATGGGTTTCCTGATAGAAGCTTTGCCCTAACATTTGGAGGTACTTGTACCTCTCTTGCTGTTTTAAACTCCCTGTTTCCACTTGTTAAATTATGCAGAAACCTCAGGGCGCTCAGTAATGACTCTAAATAACATTTGACTTCACTTGATTTGGAGGATCACCTTTAACAAAAAATATTAGGATTGGTTTAATATATGCTTGTGTTTTAGTGCATGTCTTCTGACCAATTGTTGGAAGTTTGGAAACAGATTTAGTTGAATTTTGGATTTAAAACCAAGTATTCTCATGTGTAGTTACATCACATGAAGGTAGATCCAATTTCTCCCTCTATAGCATTTGATCAGAGGTAATCAGGCTGCCTACAAGCACTAGCCCCACTAAACAGTAGTTGATAAGGGAACTCACACTGTTGCAATGCAAAAAGTAGTATAAAAGTGGATGGTCTTTGAAAGGGGAGCATTAAGAATTCAGTCGACTCCCCGTTAGAGCAGGACAGAGCATGTTTTTAGCATGCATGTTTTTTTGGTTTACTACCATGTTTTCAAATTAGTATATCATGTTTTGTGCCATATGAAACTTAAAATTGAATCAGTATTAAAAAAGGAAAGTCAAATATATTTAATAGTTTGACATTTTCTACTTAGAACATGGGAGGAGGATATTTTATTTGCAAGTAGTACTTCTAACTGTGCCTGAGTTTTCAGTCCTTAATATTCATGATGAATCAAGTTGTCCTAGATTTGATTCCCACATCAGTTTCTCTGTCTTCAGTCAGCATGTATCCAGGAATCTGTTGATAAGGGAACTCATTGAGACTGACTGGGATATTGACTGTGGCTCAGGTGGTAGGAGTTTGTCTTGCAGCTGGTGGGTTGCTGGTTGGATCCCCTGCTCTGTGGCAAGACACACTACACCTGTCTTGACTGCTGTAGGTGACTTATTTCAGTGTGCCTCAGTGTATGAATGACTGAAAGCAGAGTATAGCGCTTTGTGGTCCTAACTAAAAGTGCTATATTGAATGCAGGTCATTTTTATAACTGCAATATGGCACACATTGTTTTGATATTCAACGATAAAGACTATTTTGAAACTCTACTATCTAAATACTCATCATTGATTGAACTAAGCAGCTTTTTGACTAAATATCACGTATGGCTTTGTGAAAAACATATTTAGCCTGAGTAAATCTAAGTTAAAAACATAAAAAAATTTTGTGTTATTAATGATACACCAAAAAGTCAATCAGAATCATCCAAATTTCCTATGACCACCAGGTTGATTATTTATTTAAAAGTCTTAATCAGTGCAGCTATGACCCAGTCTGAGGCTCTCCATTTCTCCAAACATTGTACATAAGCAAAAAAAAAACAAAAAAAACAAAAAAAATCTGGACTACTTCAGTATTTATTCAAATAGAGACACTATTATTAAATCAACAGACTGTGCTGACTGTTTGGCGATGTGAAGCAGTTGACTGAACATCAGATCAGTGATTTGTTTTCTATTCTGGAGCAGAAACGCACCTGGAAATCTTGAGGAAACAAGCAAAAAATATTTTGAAAAAAAGACTGTCTTCTGTTTTAGCAATTTTGCACTGAAGAAGTCACTTGATCCAAGTTTTACAGCCACATTAAATCTATTTTTGTGTCCGAGAAAGATTTACCAATGCAATCAAAATGTTTTCGGTTTCTTGGTGATAAACCACAGGTTAACAGGACCGTTTGTGCAGACATTTCTCAATTACACTTGTCCACATGTGTGAGATGGGGAAATTGACTCAGATTTAAAAAAAAACCCCATCAAACTCTATTTTGATAAACTCCTACATTTAGCAATTTAATCAATTTAAGTGACTTAAATATTATTTTATGCTTCTGGATCAGTAATACTGCCAAATAACTATAACAAGAAAAAAAAGTTTGCACTAACCTTACTGCCCACTATCAGCTACTCATCATTGCATATCCACATTTATGAAACGTTTTGTATTTTTTCGGAAACAAAATACAAACAGCTCTTGAAGTACATTGAAACTGACTCATTAAAAGCTGTAAACCTTTGTAAATCAGCCTGCTAGATTACATTTAGAGACATATAGTAATGCAACTTATGTAACCTTCATTGAACAGCTAATTGTTTTGCAGGATATATCTTAACAATAACATCTTGTCTGACTAGATTGATGGAGATGTTTTAGTCAGGCAAGAGTGATCTGTATACTAAATAGAGCTGCTTTTAGCAACAAAAAGCTTAATGAGTTCTGAAAGTTTAGGTTGAACAAGTTTAATCTACAAATACAATACAATAAAAACCAGCAAGCTTTCAGGTTCAGAATTCACTTTCTTCATTTTCTAATGTACAAGTCATACATGTACATAAAGGCATATTTGATGTATTCTTCACGTTAGGGTGGATGGATAGATGACAGAAAAAGTAAAGAAATATGGAAGACAGAATTTTTCCTCTAGACAGATGGTTTGCTCTGCCCACAGTGATAAAGATGTGCAAATGAAAACCTTTGACGAAAGAGTCGTTGGCTCAGTCTCTGGTTGGATAGTAGACAACACTTTTTCATCATGACGCAGGTCCATTGCATCTGTTTTCATTTTCAAATTCTGTCTCGTGTTACAGTCTCATAGAGACAGCTCTGGTTTCCATCTCTGTTTAGTGTAACACTTATTTTTGTATGTGAAATGGGGAAAATGTCTGTGGTGAAAAATAAAGTCGAATTTTTGATTTAAAAAGTGTCATTCATCATTTGTGTGTCATTTTGTCCATTGATATCAAACCATCACAGAGGTATGTAACTGATAAGCATGTCCTCTCATGAATATTGAGAAACGGATATTTGGACCTTTTCAGATGTGCAATCTAAATAACTATTTTCTTTTACAAACTAAAAAACTGGACCAGAATGAAAAATACAGCTTTTTCCACTTTGCAATGTTCCCAATACTACAGTCCGAACCATGAAGTTAGACGTTTCCATGAATTTTTCCCAATTTTTCATCAGACACGTTTCAAAGTTTAGTCGTCTCATTTGTGGTTTCTAAATCCTGCAATTCACTGCTGGGACTGCAAACATTCACTCTTCTTTCTCAGGCATGTTTTTTATGTCTGCAGAAAGTAGTTTTCTAATGCATCCAAATTCTTGGAAGAGATCATTTATAAAGAGTCTCATTTATAAAGCTTGCTTATGCACAAAACAGCGTCAGCTAACTGCAAAAGTAACTTTCTACACAAAATTTGTGATTTATGTAAAAAAAATGGTGACAGGAATGTGATGGCAAGCCATCTTCTTCTTTGCCTCCACCTTATCTTTTATGTCAGGCATGCCGCTGCATCAACGCTATGTCACTTGCTGCTCTACCAGTTGTTTGTGACCCAAATTAATATTTTGTGCAGATAATGTATTTTTAAAGTAGACGTAAAACACACCTTTCCTGTCAGATTTTATCTACCTAGGATTGCTAAAGCTTATTACTTTCTGCGGTGATTTAGTAGTGTTCTGTTTGCTTTTGTTTGAATCTTACTGTTGTTTCAAGAAGTTATCATATAATGTAATATTTATTGCTCTTATTTTAATTATTGCCTGCTCATCGGATTTTATTTGTTATTTCAATCTCTTAAGTCCTGTTGTTTTTTTTTACACATTTTGGTATTGCTAAAAATGGTTTGGTTTTTTTTATGTGTAGCGTGATCGATCACTGTTTTGCTGAGTAAAGCACTGTATAGACTGGGTATGGAAAGTATTCAGACCCCGTTAAATTTTTTACTCTTTGTTTCATTGCTGCCATTTGCTAAAACCAAACAAGTTCATTTTATTTCTCATTAATGAACACTCATCACCCCATCTTGACAGGAAAAAAACAGAAATATGGAAAGTTGTGCAAATTTATTAAAACAATTTTTAAAAATATCACATGGTCATAGTCTAGATTTAGATTTGTGCTTTCTCTGCCTCTCGGTTGTTATGGTGATGCCCCATCTAACCATCTTAAGTCTATGAAGAATAATTACTAGAGACTTTGCATTGGATGCTTATGGCAGAAAGTAATTGTGTGGAGGCAGGATATATAAATATACAGTATATATATATAATGTGGGAGGCCGGGGACAAGCAACCAGTAGTCTGGGAGGCCGGAGACGAGGAACCTGTAGTCTGGGAGGCTGGCGACAGAGCACCTTGAGTCTAGGAGGCCACAACGGAGCACCTTGAGTCTAGGACGCCGGCGGCGGTGGACCTTGAGTCTGGACGGCTGGCTGGGGTGTAGAACCTTGTGGTGTGGAGTCTGACGGAACTTGACCTTGTGATGTGGAGTCTGAAAGAGCTTGACCTTGTGGTTTGGAGTCTGACGGAGTCGAACCTTGAGTTGTGGAGACTGACGGAGCTGAACCGTGTGGGGTTGGCGACGGAGCTGAACCTTCTGGCCTTGGCTACTCTGAAGCCTGAATTGAGGCGGAGGCTGAATCAGGCTGGAGTGCTGCTGAGGCTGAGGCAGGGTGAAGTGCTGCTGGAGTGAGAAGCGACTGAGCTGAACCTTTTGGTTTGGAGGTTGACGGGGCTGAACCTTGTGAATTTTTTTTTTTAAATGGAATTTGTGAATGGGACACCCTATTGAATGGAGGGAAAAACAATTCCCAAAGAAATTGTTTCTAGTCTAATCTAGCCCTACTAGCTGTCAATGAATATCGGTTATGGATGCAGTGCCATCAAAGGCTGCAACTGGTTAGACTTCTTTTTTTGCACCAAATATCTGAATTAAGAGATTATGCAAATATATCCATGTGTTATTTTAAATCTTTATCAAGACACAAAACAAGACCTTTGAGAACCAACAAAAAGTTGAAGTGAATATAAACATTTCTGTATAGTTTTATTTTATTTTGAAATTGCTGTTTTACAGGATATGCAACATATTTTCCTAGTCAGTTTCAGCTTCCTAAAGGGTAGGATTTATCTTCAGAAATTATTTTCCGGTGGACCTGTTCTCTTTTTCAGATGACCTTTCTGTTGTGCCAGTTAGTCTAAACAACAGAATAGATGAAAAACAATAAAAAAAGAGAAGAATACATTTGAAAGGACCTTTCAACTCCTTCACTATTACTTTATCTTACTCCAACATTTTATCTTTCATTATCTTGCCTTTCGGCTCCCCAAATCTGTCATCTGATATTTCTGACAATGAATCCAGGTCACTACAGCCTTCCCTGGACAGTTTTTGAAAAAAGCTGGAGCTGAGGCCAGGTGATCTGAAGCTGGAGCCGAGGCCGGCTGATGTGAAGCCGAGACAAGCTGGACTGTTGCTGGAGTGAGGAGCAATGAATCGGAACCTTGTGGCTTTGTGATTGACAAAGCTGAAACTTGTGGAGTTGGATGTGAAACCAGGTGGAGTGGGGAAGTTGATAGTTGAGCTGGAGCTGAGACCAGCTGGTCTGAGGCTGGAATTGAGGCCGGCTGGTCTGAAGCTAGAGTAGAGGCAAGCTGGTCGGTTGCTTGAGTCTAGTTGGCTGTCGATGAATGAGGGACCCACGAAAAGGCGTGGAGGTTCCTCGAAGAGGCATTGACGCAGGAGGCGTATCTGTCTGGAAACCCTTGGAGAAGACTTGGATTAGAGGTGTGTTCTCCTGAACATCCTCTGTGGAGACGATAGGAATCGGAGGCGTGTTCTCCTGAACACCCTCTGTGGAAGCAAGAACCGGAGGTGTGTTCTCCTGAACACCCTCGGTGGAAGAAGGAACCAGCTCGGTGGAAGCAGGAAGCGGAGGCATGTTCTCCTTAACATGCTCGGTGGAAGTAAAAACCGGAGCCGTGTTTGCCTGAACACCCTTGATGGAAGCAGGAACTGAAGGTGTGTTCTCCTAAACACCCTCGGTGGAAGCAGGAACCGGAGGCATGTTCTCCTGAACACCCATGGTGGAACCAGGAACCGGAGGTGTGTTCTCCTGAACACCCTCGGTGGAAGCAGGAACCGGAGGTGTGTTCTCCTGAACTCCCTTGGAGACAGCCCGCTGGAGTGAGCTCCGGCCAGCTGCTGGCAGTCGCTGGAGGGAGCTGCGGCCTGCTGCTGGCTGCCGCTGGAGGGAGCAGCGGCCTGCTGCTGGCAGCTGCTGGAAGGATCCTCTAGTTTGAACAGACAGGAGTGGTCCACTGGCTCTGACCCGCAGAAGATGGCGGGCAAACGCCGCTGGAGTTCAGCCGAGGAAGAGGCGGACGGTCGAACTGTGCGGCCTAAGCTGCCTTTTTAATCCGTTTGGCTTCCTCTCCTACCTAATCACCTAGTGCAGCAATTCTGCAGGAAGCGCATGGAGGAACAGGCCCAGAGTAATCCACAGGGCCTGGCAGTTCTGAAGAGGAAGCCGGAGGGAGATCTTGTTTGCTCCCGCCGGAGAAATGGAGCAAATCCTGGATAGACTCTGCATCCGGAGAGGTGGAGAAGGACATTGGGGAGACCTCGGCCGGGAGATCGTGACCTGGAGTGGGCGTGACGAAGGAAAACACAGGGCTGTCTTGGAGCAAGAACAGAGCAGCCCTCCTGCGTCTCCTCTGCCGACGCTGAGAAGCGGGCTCAGAGGCAGCCCCATCAGATGGAAGATTTAGAGGCTCCTCTGGCTCCTCATCTTGGTGAGCAAGGAGGTACGTCCAGGATCGACCATGATTCTCCTCCTGGAGAAACGGGGAGATCGACAGGCGAAGACGTCAATGGAAGCCAGGTTCAACAAAAGATGGGTCCTCCTACATATTTTTATTCTCTGCTGAGTCCTTTCTTTGGCTGAATCCTACTGTCAGGTTCAGGGGGTTGGACTCAAGACAGGTTTTGAGAATTTGTTTCCCATTTTATTGAAAATCCAAATGTAAATCTGGGCAGACATTGTGAAGAACAGCACGAGGGGTAGTTTGACGAGGATCCAGCAAAGACAGTGAGACACAAAGGGGTATATAAATAGCAGGACCACACAGGGGGAACTAATTTAGATGATTAACAACAGGTGACTTAGATTTAACAAATGAGGAAACAGGCAAGGAGACACAAACTGGGAGGAAGGGATGACGCAGACAGAGATGGATCATAACTGAAGATCCCTTCAAAATCCAAAGTACTGGGCTCTGCCTCTGGACAAGGTTTACAGAATTTTTTTTTTTAAATGGAATTTGTGAATGGGACACCCTATTGAATGGAGGGAAAAACAATTCCCAAAGAAATTGTTTCTAGTCTAATCTAGCCCTACTAGCTGTCAATGAATATCGGTTATGGATGCAGTGCCATCAAAGGCTGCAACTGGTTAGACTTCTTTTTTTGCACCAAATATCTGAATTAAGAGATTATGCAAATATATCCATGTGTTATTTTAAATCTTTATCAAGACACAAAACAAGACCTTTGAGAACCAACAAAAAGTTGAAGTGAATATAAAAATTTCATGTATAGTTTTATTTCTATTTTGAAATTGCTGCTTTTACAGGATATGACAACATAACTTTTCCTAAAGTCCAGTATTCAGCTTCCTAAAAAGGGTAGGATTTATCTTCAGAAATTATTTTCCGGTGGACCCTGTTCTCTTTTTCAGATGAACCTTTCCTCCGTTAGAGTGACCAGTTAGTCTAAACAAACAGAATAGATGAAAAACAATAAAAAAAGAGAAGAATACATTTGAAAAGGCACCCTTTCAACTCCTCTCACTATTACTTTCCCATCTTACTCCAACATTTTATCTTTCCATTATCTTGCCTTTCGGCTCCCCAAATCTGTCATCTGATATTTCTGACAATGAATCCAGGTCACTACAGCCTTCCCTGGACAGTTTTTGAAAAAGAAGCTTTTGTTGCAGAGTCTGGGCAATCACACCCAGCGTTTACAAGAAACTGGCTGTCTCCTTACCCCTGAGAAGCACACTGAGTCCAGCCAGACTCCCAGTAATGTTGGAAAGTTGACAGCTGAAAGAAGCGCTGCAAAGAAAGAAGTCAGCAGAGACAACATGCGGAACCGAGTTAATCTGTCATGGTATTATGGAGATATGGAGCACTTGTAGTTGCAAATAATTCCAAACTACAACATTTAAGTGGCTTTAGGTCTTTAGTCTGCTTTGTATTATTCTTTTTTTAAACTTCGTTTTCACTGATATTGTTAAAAGTCCTGTAATTATTATTATTTTTTCTATCCTACAGTTAAATGAGTGGAAGGTGATTATTATTGTTATAACAAATGTAAAAACAGAAAACACAATTTACAGGCAATATCTTGTCCAGAATAGATATACAACTCCATTAACATTTAAAAGCCTGATAAGAACAGGGAACATAAAATTGTGTACATAAATATTTAATAAATGCTTTGGCCAAAAAAGTTCCTTTATACAACAACACCTACATACCCTTGTTTTTTCATTATTACTTTGACTAATCTTATGTTTATAATTTACAAGACACCCAGATGTCAAATTCTAATCATAATGTAATTCTTGTTTTACATTCAAGACTAAATAAAAGATGTATAATCTATAACATCAATAAGCCTTGTCGGTATTGCAATGTGTGCAATGCATTCTGGGGTTTTGGACCCCAAATTGCCATAAGCGAACATACATATAGATAGTGTCAGTTGCAAAATGTATTGTTTTGAACAATGGGAGGTCGATGAACTAAAAACAATTTTTTGAGGAAAGAAGAGGAAAATGGCGTATTCCAGACTGATTATACTGGCTTGTTGAGATTCCACGGAGTGACAATCCCAGACCCACAAACGCTGTTAGATGGCTGGGAAGAAGGGAATATTGTCATGCAGAAGTGATTTCAGCTACTTTTCCTCCTAGAGCTCATGGAAACAAGATATGCTGTATCATCCTATCGTAGGGATTTCTTACTTGTTAAATATCCGAGGTATAGCTAGCAGTTAACACGCAATTAGCTTCCGTCATGCTTTTTTAAACTATTTGTTTATTTAATAGGGAAAGTGCATATTAATAAACTTCAACAAGTTCTATCAGTAAATATGCCAGATTGTAACACCAGTGCTAATTTACATCTGCAGTCCCTAGGCAGTTGAGGAAAATAAAATAGAAAAAAGGCAAAGTATTACATTCAAAAATAGACAAAAACACAACAAGCAAACATATAAAGAAAAAACTGAAATAAAACACACAACAAGTCATTGTGAGGACAATCTACTGATGAATACAGGTTTGGTTTTCCTTCAGCCAGTTTTTAAGTTGAAATTTGAAGAAGCTGTATGACTGTGAGTCTTTTATGTTGTAGGGTAGACTGTTCCAATATTTAGTCCCATTAACAAATAGTGTGGTCTTTCCAAATGCAGTGCACCTGTATGGCACCTCAAACTCTCCTCTAACTGTGGCCCTGGTGGTCATTCCACTAGACTGTGGTTTAATAAAATCTGTCAGGGGAGGAGGAGCCAGTCCATGAAAAACCTTAAAAGTCAGGCAAGCATTATTGAAATTAACCATGTTACTAAAATTGCAAAGTTTATATTTATCTAAGACAAAGTAGTGGTGAAAATAAAATTATTTCCTGTTAAGGATTTTTTAAAGGGAATATATGGGTTTGGATGTTGCATCAGCAAAAGCTGCGACCGGGGATCCAAACCGCATTCGTGAGCGCATGACAGCAAAAACATGTTAGTTCTAAAAACTGAATATTATTCTCCTCTTCAAATTACAAACATTTGGTTAGTAATTGGGTGCCTATTACAGAAATGACAAAGATGGTTTCACAGTTTACTTTCAATATATTGATGTTCATCTTTTTTGCAATCAATTTCTATTGTGACTAGATATTTACATGTCTCTACACGATAATGTGAACTTTACATGTTTTTTCCACAGGGGATGTTGTAAAGTTTGTGTTAATTTGGCCAAAAAAAGTCAAAGGAAAGCTGACAACTTAAAAATGTTTTGTAAAAGCTCTAATCTTTGAGATTGAGTGGATTCTAGGCAAGTCCAACAAATTGCCTTTGGTGATTTTGATGAAGAAACTAATTTTTCTGCCAGAATCATAAATCAGTGGAAATCGTTGGGTCATTCAGTGGAAACTGATCAAAAACGGGATTTAGAACAACTGCAAGCCTTTGTGTTACAAAGAAACATCCACAGCACGGAAAAGAAAAAATATGTAAAAACACATCGGAATATAATAAAAAAGGAGCTGATTACAAGGGGTCCATCTGTTTTATCTCAGTACTGTAAAAACAATAGAGCCAACAATTTCCAAAAAAGGAGGCCACAGATGCAAACAATCAAAGTCTCCACACGCAAATATGCAGAACATGTAAACATTATTCCTGCTTACTGTCTCAGCTGTAGCTCTTGGCATAGCTTTGTCTATAATTCGGTTATTTTAAATAATCTGCCTGAGCTCTTGTGAGCTCCTAAATTTGTAGTTCCTTAACAGATCCTTTCTGAGAACAGTCTTGTGTCTGAGTTTATCTTTGATAAACCCTGATTTATTTTGGTCTTCTGACAAGCCTGGAGACACTTCCTTCATGAACTACTTATAAATTACCATTACCATTAAAAAGATAAGGATTTCAGAAAATATGAGTTATTGAGTTCTACTTGTTGTGGAAAGCTGGAAAAGGACTTAACAGAAATTTTGATTATCTTTACTCAGGAGTATACACAAGAGAAGGATTAAAAATTGAAGAAAAAAAAAAAACTAAATATCCAAATACAAAGCCTTTGCAAACGTATTGATAGCTCTAAGACTAGCAGGAATCATTTTTGGTGTTGTCGCTTACACGGTTTAGGGTTAAGAGGAAAAAAAATCAAAATCATAAGGAAAAAATGGGAAACAGCAATAAGAAAAGTCAAAATGACACTGGCGCAGAGACATGCCTTGTCAAAGTAAGCTGGAAACATTATACTTTAGAATTAGATTTCATATTTACAAAATTATTTTTCTTACAGTATTCAAACATCCTTTGGATGCATGCAATACATATCAAAACTGTTTTGAAGGAATACAGCAGATTTCTTATTGCTAATTCATTATCAATATTTTGACTTTTACATTGAAACAGATTTAGTATATTTTTTTATATTTCAGCTTTATTCCTAAAATATAAAGTTTGTTCTGTAATAAAGAAGAAAATGCATCTTTCAAAAGACATCTACCATGGTTTTACTCCATATGACTGTTACGGTAAAAAATTGTGGTTAACCTAAAAGAATCACACACAGGGGTTGGAGAGAAATTGAAGTTAAACGAGCTCTCCAGTAGTGATGGGAAGACCGACTCTTTTTACCGACTCGGATCATTTACTCTCGAACATTAAATTGAACGAATCTTGAACGAATCATTTAGTTCATTTTAACAGCAGGTGGCGCTGTTGCCCTCTTGTGGGCGTCATAGTAAACAAGGCAGCTGTTCTCCAACGAATCATAATTCACAACCCCAAGTGACCCATTTACCGACTCATTCCTGTTACTCTTAGCAACTAATTTCATTAGTAGAAATATTTATAGTTTATAATTAAATTTGTGGGGGGGGAAACACCCAGTAAAAAAACATTTCTGCTCTGGACTGGAAGAAAAACCCTGAGTACAAAACTCACATCACGAGAATAGCTCATTAGTTCACAGTAGTATAGCTCTGCTAACATGCTAACAGCACATTGAGTTACTCACCCCTTCCTTTCCGAGAGCTAACCGAAGCTAGCTTGCAATGTCTGGTGCTGAATCGCTAGCGTGAACAAATCGCTCACTCCCGGCTCACAGCTCAAACGAGCTGAACGACTCATTAACCCCTCCTCCTTCCGGGCTCACAGCTCAATTCTCCACTACAATACAGAAGGCAACATGTTTTGTTTCACCTGACAATAAAAAACAAAATGCCACAAGCAATTCGAAAACCTAGGAAAGCATATACACACCACAATAAAGTTATTTGTGTCCACGCTGCCATCATTGTTTAACAACGCGACAGTGACTAGGTAGGTGTCACGTGACAAATGAACGAATCTACTACTCCACACACAGTACACCCTGAGCTGTGAACGATGAACGAGGAGATCCGTTCAGTCCGAACTGTCGGTCACATTACAGCTCTACAGCCTGAGCTGTGAACGATGAACGAGGAGATCCGTTCAGTCCGAACTGTTGGTCACATTACAGCTGGGTAGAGGAAGAGTGAGTGTAAACTAATTTTGACAATTAGTGATACAATTAAAACAAAAAGGAATAATTAATAAGTTCCCTATGTTTACATGGTGCGTTTATTGTGTACAAAATTGTACATTATTATTATTATTATTATTTCTACTATTATTGATTATGTTTGTTGTTATTATCATCATTATATATTTATTATTTAATCAATATGCTGATATAATTTTCGAAAGTATTTATTTACTAACACACTTTAAATTATACACACAATAACACATCTACAAGAATTGAAGTCCACTAAATAATTATGATTTAATGAATAAATAATATATATCGGGTGTCGAATGACAAATAAAGGAACATTAGATATCAGACATCATTCATTTCCTTGTTCATCTCTCAGTCCGCTCCACAGCCCGTAGCAAGCTGAGCCACAGTTTTCACGTGACGAATGAGTAAGAATGATCCGTCACGATCCGTATATGAACGAATCGTGAGCGAACTGTAGTACTTGCTGCTCGCCACACACAGCCTGAGCGGTCTGGCTGTCACATGACAAAAGAACTGGGACCTGAAAACGGACGCAGCAGCTGAGTGAGTCATGAACGAATCATTTCTGTTTCCTGTCTTGCTGCTGACTGAGCTCATGCAGCTGCTGACATGTGGCAAGAGAAGGTACTGCATTACAATGAAGGAATCGCTCACTGAGAGGACTCGTTACTCTCGGGTCGTATAAAAGATTAGTTCATTTTGAACGAATCGTTCACGAACGACACATCACTACTCTCCAGAGGGAGAAAGAATAGGTTTTCTGCTCTCCTCCTCTCAGCTCGTCTCCTGATCACACAGCTCTGTCTCCTGTTCTCAAAGGCTCATCCCCTTGCAGTCTCCTTTTATTCAGCCAAAGTTCATTAGCATCTTAAAAGAACAGGGTGTCATACAAAGGAACATATGTTTGAAACCAAATGACATTTAAAAAGTACATTTAAATTATGTGATAAAGAAATACACCCTAAGAAAATAATAGTACAACATTATTATTTTACCTAACATTTCCCCCCTGAAATGTGGTTTTTAAATGTGATCAACTGTGTAACAACTCTTATAATGTAAAAATATAACAATCATAAAAACCAGACAACAAAAGGTTGCAAAAAAAAGTAGCATCCCAAATTCAAGAATTGTAATAAGACATACAACAAAGAAATTGCAAAAGATAGCAGCAATTTCAAAATGATATTAATGCGGGCTTCACCTAGAAATCATCCAATTAATCGCTACCGGAACAGTAGTTTAGATTAATGGAGTCATAAAAATGTTTTTACACATGTTAATCACACCACATCTTCTTCTTCATTTCTGTCTTAATCTTCCAACCTCTTCAGAAGCAAATAGTGTGTCCAGAGCTACCCCATGTTGCATCAGCATGGTCCTCATCGGCAGTTTTTCAGGATCGTTGGTCAGCAGGTTGGACATCTCGGCAAGGATGTCTGTGATGTTTTCCAAAGTCCACCAAACCTCCTTTGATGTCTGGGCGTCATCAGGTGTGAGGAAAAAGCAGTAGGGAGAGGAGCCAAACTGCATGTTGCCTAGAGGCACTTAAGAGGACCAGCCCTCCCAAACAGAGGTTTGACCACTAGTAGACAGGGATGCTTTTCTGCTGGGTTTGAGATCAGAGGCCCTATTGGTCATTCTGCCCTTTGTAGTCCAGACTGCCCCACTGTCTCTCATCTAGATCCCTAATTGCCTTTGCAATTTGCAGTGTGGGATTGTCCCAGTGGGGGCTTGTCCAGTTCTTTCTTTTAGTCACCTTGGTGAATACCCAGTCTTCAGGTTTGATTGGCTTTGCAGAGTCCTGCAACACAGACGGAGACATAGGCAGATTGTGTGTGCTTTGCACTTTTTTTGCTAGGATAATTTTCCTCATGTAATTAGCTAATGTGAGTTCTTCATCTGTTTTATGCAAATTAGGCGCAACTAGAGTTAACCTATAAGTCCTGCCATAAATGATTTCAAAAGGTGTTAAACCTTGGTTTGTTGGCATGATTCTTAATTACAGTTTTACTAGGTCCAAACACTCAGGCCGTGGTCTTTTAGTCTATGCCATACATTTTCTGAGTCTGCTTTTGATGGTCCAATTATTTCTTTCTACTAAACCTGCACTCTGGGGGTGATAGGCACAACAACTGGTTGAATTCCTAACTCTGCTTCCGCAGAGAGGGGATATTGTCTCACGCTGGGTCTAAAATGTGATTTAGCAGTTATTTGAACGGGAGCAATGGATGAGAGTAAGCCCACACCAGTGGGGCTTTTAGACTATAATGTGTCAGGGACTTCTTTGAGTTACTTTTCTTCCGCTTTAGTCAATGTAATGGCATTTAAGACTCTTAATAAAGATGAGAGAGGTTCCTTAAAGCATTTGGAGGTTTTAATAAAAGTTGAATTGATCATACAGGAGAACAGCACAGATCACAGTGAATGCTGAAAGCTGCCCCCCTCCTAACTCCTACCTCCTAACAAGCTCATATGAAAATAAGTATTTATAAAGTTCAGCAACCTTGCCTCTATAACTTTGAAGACAAAACTATCAATCTTAGGGTGGGGATATCTCCGAATGAAGACATCTGGCTCTTTAGCTGTGAATAAGTGTCTTTTGACATACACAAAACAATGGCAATAGCTTGGGTTATATGTAACACAATAAGAGAAACTCTCAAAACTAAGTTTGTAAGAAGAATCAATATTTTCTCAGGCAGTGATGTCTTCTCTAACCTCGAACTCAACACCTGTTGTCTGGCTCCTCTGCTCTCAGTGTTAATAATACTAAAAGATTAATCATAATAATAAATTTTTCGATCACAGTCTCCTACCCATTTATCTAATCTCAAAGATAAATCAAAATACTAAGAAAAATTAACAATCAACAATAACAATTACTAACCTAAGAGACGGGCAGCATTCAAAAAGAAAGACAATAAAAGTGGTTCAAATAATTTCAATTATTACATGTCACATTGAATCATATCTAACAAAATTATCTAATCTAAGCATCCATCTTAATGACATTATCTGAACTTCATAACAGCATCCCATACAAAAATCCCGCTAGGGCGTAAGATAAGCAACCTCCCAACTATGGTCGTGTTGTCCTTGCGCACGACAGGCGGGCAAAAGTATGAGACGGCCCCTAGCCCCATAGGTTGCACTCGTGTTTGGTTCCTCATTAGTCAGGATGCATAAACGTAACTGCAAAACAAAGAAAAGGGGCACAATGTTAGGCAGTATCAATCCAGTACACAACAAAAATCAAAACAATTCTAAATTTAAATTGAAACATGTACTCTTCCCTTAAATGAGTCAGGCATCCACAGCGTGAACCACAAAATCAAGATCAGTCACTCTTTGCTCAGCACCACAGTGACCCTTTAAGAGGTTATACAAAAGAACAAATCAGTAGTAATCAACCATAATATAAAACAAACAAGGGAAATATTGTATTCAATGATTCTAATGATTAGACATGTTAAAAATCAAGACAAAAAACTAAAAATCTGTCATCCCCCTTTTTCATTCTTAACTAACAACTAAGTATGAAAAACTAAAGAACAAAACAAATATCAAAACTTAACTGATTAAGGACTAAAACTAAAAAAACATTACTGTAAATGAAATTGATTTGAATAAATGAAATGGAATAATAAATGAATAATACAAATTTAAAATGTAACTGAAAAATGAATAAATGATAAAAATGAAAAATCAAATCAAACCCCTCTTTTCTCTGTCATCTCTGGGATGAGACCGCTAAACCTCCTTAGAAAAATACATCAGTCACAGGGAAAAAACATCAGACAACCTAATTCACAAAGTGATTTAAAGGAAGTCGTCATACACCTGTTAAACTAATTGATTATATAACTCGAGGTCATTCAGCAAGTCCATACCTATTTCATCTTCAAACAGTTCTTCTCTCCCATCTCCTCGAATCGAGGTCTGCATCTGGTCCGTAGGTGACCTCTGCATCAGTTCAGCTCAGGCAACCTCTCGTCCCTGCTGCAGAGTCCAAACGACGCCCCCTATCAAAAAACAGAACACAAAAAATATCAAAATCACAGTATCACAGTCGTTATTGCTCTGGATCCCCAGAGCGTTGACAAATGTGTCTCCTTCTCCATGTCTTCACGTCCCATGATTCGATGATTAGTGAGAAGAAAGAAAAATGTTGAATCACAGTTTTTCAAATCAAGTTTTGTGTCAGAGTCTACTTATCTCAGTTTTTCTGCTTCAGCAGTGGTAGGTTTGTCCAAAATCGATCCAGTCACTCTTTCAAGTGGCTCTCTCAGTGACTTTGACAGCGGTGAAGGTCACCAAAAGAACTTGAAAAGGCCCTTGCCATCTTTTAGTTCTCCAGTGTTTTCGCCTCAGATCCCCGATCAAAAGATCCTAGGTTACCCAGTCTCCAGGTCTGATCAGATGGAGTGGTCCCGCTGCCACTTGTTGGTGCACCTGGTTAAGAGTCTCAGAGAGATTTTTGCAGTGAGAAATCATTACATCATCACATAGGTCTGTAGAGAGGTGTGGTCTTGCAGGTGGGCTTAACCCCACCTCAGGAGGTCTGCCAAAAGAAATCTCAAAAGCACTCAGGTTATTTTCAGCCCCTTTTCTCATTCTCATGTAAAACAAAGCCAGAGGCAAAGCTCTGACCCAAGACAGGCCTGTTTCCTTACAACACTTAGAAAGCTTAGCTTTCAAAGTGCCGTTTTCACGTTCGACAGAAAACCACACCCCCTCTCCTGTTTTACAACTGGCTTTTTCCCATGCTGTTATCTCAGAAGAGGTGGCAAAACTTTGCATAGCAGTTAAATCAGACCTTTCAGGTAATTCATCTATCTGCTCAATCACAGCACAGGTAGTCATAACCGGTTGAACTGCGGCAGTTTTGGCGGCAGCATCAGCCCTGGCATTTCCAAGACTTACAGCATCCTTGGAAATTGTGTGAGCAGCACAATTCATAACAGCAATTTTGGATGGCAAAAAAAAAATCGCATCAACGAGGTCAGCAACCTGTGATGCTTTCAAAATCGGCTTACCATCAGACTTCAAGAACCTTCTGTGTCTCCACAGAGCTCCAAAATGGTGGACCACGCCCACCGCATAGCTGCTGTCACTGTATATGGTAACTGCTTTATCTTTAGCCAGCTCACAGGCCTTCGTCAACGCAACCAACTCTTCCTGCACACAAAGTACAATGGTCAGAACAAACAGAATAACCCACTCTGCTTTTACCCCTGGCATCTCTGAAAGCTGTGCCTTCAATTTAGAGAATCATGTCTGGATTCTGCAGTGGGGTGTCTGGCAAATCAAGGCGAGGTTTACACAGTACCTCAAATTCCCTTTGGCAGTCTTGGGGGTCTCCGTCATCCCCTATGCGTAGCAACCTGGCAGGATTGAGAACATCACATCTCACCTCATCAACCATTTGAATAAATGGTTTACCTGTGTCTGGCCAAGCCAGAACGGGGGGGCTTTGCAGAGCTTCCTTAAGCTCCTCAAATGACCGCAAAGCCTCAGGGGTCCACTGGACAGCATCAGAGGCTGTCATATTCCTGCCATGAATCAAATCAGAGAGTGGCTTTTCCAACACTGCGTAGTCCAGAATGAAATTCCGGCAATACGACGTCAAACCCAAGAAAGACACCATCTGTTTCTTGGTTACTGGTCTCTGCAACCGCTGAATAGCAGCAACTCTTTCAGAAAAAAGAAATTTCGACCCCTTGGAAACCACATGACCCCTAAAAATGACCTCTGATTTTGCAAACTGCAGCTTCGATAAGCTGGCTTTATGCCCACAAGCATGCAAATGCTTCAACAACTTAACAGTGTCTCTCTCACACTGTTCCTTAGATGGAGAAGAAATCATCAGACCATCAACAAACTGTATCAGGGCGGAGCCAAGTGACAGCTCAAGCCTTTCCAAGCTCTCCTTTAAAGCCGTGTTAAAAATGGTGGGAGCTTCAACGTAGCTTTGTGGAAGTCTAGTGAAGGTGAACATTTTCCCTTCAAACTCAAAAGCAAACCACAACTGGCTGTCAGGGTCCACAGGAACACTGAAGAAAGCATTACTGAGGCCCACCACTGAGAAATAAGTAGCTGAAGGGGGCACTTGCGCTAGCACAGTGCACGGATTTGGGAAACCTGATGCCCTCGGCATCACAGCAGCATTTAGACGTTTCAAATCCTGCACAAAACTCCATTTCTCCCCTTTTTAACTGATTTCCTTCAGTGGAAAAATCGGACTACGAACAGGTGAATCAGTACATTCAACAATGATTCCTGCTTTTACCAGCGAATCGAACACTGGTTTGATCTCACGCTCGGCTTCTGGTTTCAACGGGTACTGGCGTTGTACGGGTCGAAAGGAAGATTTTGGTGTTATTTTAATGGGTGTACAACCCTTAATTAACCCCACATCATGTGAATTTTTTGCCCACAAATCATTCGGAACCCCTTTGAGCAAAGGGTGCATTTCTGAGCCGTCGGTCGCAACTTCATCATGTAGAAAAACATGAGAAAGCATCTCATCAGGGTCCTCAGTTAAATGAATCACCCTGGTGACATGCACAGTGGAGATCAGCGAACGTTTGTAAAGTTTAGCAGATCTGGAGTAGAGGATGGAACGGTCACTCTCAGTTCGCTCCCAATCAGAAGCTGACTGAGCGCGATGAACAAGGTCAGATACCATTTCCCACTCTTCACCCTCAGGTTTAGATAGGGAAATGTATGGATCCCATTTCTGGAATCGGTAGAGCGTTTTCTGTTCAGGTGTGAGACAGATGGTCACTGCTGATGTATGTGTGTCCCACAAAATAGAAGTTATGTTCAAAATGTCTGTGTCTGAGGTGAACCATGCCTGCTCATATTCTATGTCTGGTCCTGCAAAAACATGTGTGGTGCAATTTAGTTCCTCCTCTGGCATAAAAACAGAAGCTGGACTTAACAGGTTCTGAGCAGTCTGTAGGAAAGTTTTGGTCGTGGTACCTGTTAACAGCTTCCACTGGTATTCATGTCTGAGATCATGAGGCGTGTGTTTCACTGCTGTCAGGATTGGTGTCTCCTGTGCAGGAACAACTTCAATGCCTTGGGGTGACGAAAAAAGAGAACTGTTAAGCTTGCACATTAAATCTCTGCCTAATAAGTTCACAGGACATTGCTCAGAGATTAAGAATCCATGTTTAAAAGCTGGCCCATCTCCCAATTGACAACGGAGTGGGTAACTGAATCGTTCTTTCACAACCTGACCAGATGCTGAAATTGAGAAGACATGGTTCCCACTTAGTTTTGGCGATGGACGTAGAGCTGTGTGCTTCAACACTGAATGAGTTGCGCCAGAATCGACCATGCATTCTATAGTTGTACCTGAGACAGTGAGAGACAGGACAGGTAAGGCTTTGTATGCATCAGAAGTCAGTTGTGCGTACGTACCTGACAGTGGCATTTGTTGTTGTTCTAAATGTGCAATGGCTTCTGTAATCAAAGTGTGAGGGTTAGAACTTTGATCTGAATGGTTAGTGCAGGAAGCAAGTTCTTCATTGCTGGCAATCTCATTTAAACTTGCAGCATTTTCATTGCTGCCATCATGATTTACATCACAAAAACCAATCTCTCCATCATCAACAGGTTGTTCATTACAAACAACATTTTCATCTATAACATCATCACTAAAATCTGATTGATTGTCACTTTCAGAATGTGTTTCATCATCACATTCAGATATTTCATCACTTTCAAAGTGAACATGTGTGTCTGTGTGTGTTTGTGTGTGCGTCAGACCTCTAAATCCAAAAGCTGGTGAAACGGAGAAATCTCCTGTCTGTTTGGAACATGAAGTCTGACCCCTATGTCAATCAGCTCGCTCAGTCCAAGAACCACGCCTCTGCTCGCCGTTGCATTCGTCAGTGATGTAGTCCCGCTTCTTGCATCGCCAGAAATCATGCACATTTTCAACAGAGGTTAGAGGAAGACTGACCTCTCTTTGTTTGTCCATGTCAGCATAAGCCCTCTTCTTCGCCGGAGGCGGTGGGGCCTTCCTGGTCGGTTGAAACGACTTCTGACGCGCTGGGATGGGTATCATCTTGAGCAACTTCCTTGGTGCGGGTCTTGGGGGCTCAACGTGAGGAAAGCGTCCGGCCGAATCCAGCAGTCGCTGAGTCCCAACGGGGACTGGAGTTCCCCATTGCTTTAAGTCCTCAAATATTTCAATAGCATTCTGTGAAGATTCATCAAACTGTCCAAAATTAACGCTTACTGTGAGCAGTTCGTCCCGTGGCTTTTCCGGTTCAATTACGGGTGCCATTGGTTGAACACAGCCGTCGTCACTGAGTTCCGCCTCTGATGCCTGGTCAGGATTGGCTGGTCTTCCCGTCTGCTCCGGTTTGACCGTCTCCCATTGGTTGAGATGCACAGGGTCATACCTCAAGCTCCCGTCAAACGATCTTTGATTCGCCAACTCAGGAAATGAAGGTCTGACGCCAGTCTGTATGTCAGGTGCGGTAGGGAAAGATGGGAAAGAAGCAGAAACAGCAGACCAACTAACACAGTGATTTTCCTGTTTATTACGTTCGGGTGAAAGTAACATATTTCCACACCGTCTTGTCATCACACCAGAACCTTCAAACCTTCTCTTCAACCCCTTGTGAACAGAAACACCCTTCCCTGATGTCCAATGTTTTTCTTTAAACCTTTATGAAAAATGGTCTTCGCCAATTTCTTTTCTTCAGAAATTAATTTCTGCTCAAGTTTCTCCACATCTGAGAGCTCCAAACTACCGCCGATAGGAAAACCCCAGTTATTAACCCAGAAAGTGACGTACTGTACACCTTCCGAGCCAAACTTTATGCCCATGAAGCGGCACTCAGGGCTGTCCGGAGGAGGAAGCTTAGTTTTTGCTGAGCCCATCTTTTCAAAGTTTGAGAAGAGGTCAGCAAAACCCCTCAATTAAATCTCACAAAGCGAAACTATTTCTAAACGACGCACAGTACTGCGTTCGCAAAGCATCGCAACAATGTACAAACATTTTTTCCTTTTAATAATTAAGATCAACAAAAAATTAAGATAAGAAGAAATCTCTCTCACCCGGGCGTGCGTCCTTCCAGACAGCGCACGGAAGCCCAAGGAGGACCAAATCCCCGCTTTCTCCGAAGATGGGAGTTCACGGGCCGATCGCTGATCCCGGGTCGTCCAGACAACTTGGTTCTCCTTTGGAATCCGATCCGCTGTTGGAAGCCGAAAAACGTTTGGGCGCCAAGAATGTATTGGCATTTAAGACTCTTAATAAAGATGAGAGAGATTCCTTTAAGCGTTTGGAGGTTTTAATAAAAGTTGAATTGATCATACAGGAGAACAGCACAGATCACAGTGAATTCTGCCCCCCTCCTAACTCCTACCTCCTAACAAGCTCATATGAAAATAAGTATTTATAAAGTTCAGCAACCTTGCCTCTATAACTTTGAAGACAAAACTATTAATCTCAGGGTGGGGATATCTCCGGATGAAGACATCTGGCTCTTTAGCTGTGAATAAGTGACTTTTGACATATACAAAACAATGGCAATAGCTTGGGTTATATTTAACACAATAAGAGAAACTCTCAAAACTACGTTTGTAAGAAGAATCAATATTTTCTCAGGCAGTGATGTCTTCTCTATCCTCGAACTCAACACCTGTTGTCTGGCTCCTCTGCTCTCAGTGTTAATAATACTAAAAGATTAATCATAATAATAAATTTTTAGATCACAGTCAATAAGATGATTTTTGCTTCTGGTCATTCTAGTGGTGCTACTTGAGTGGTGCCGTGGAGTGGCATGATAAGGGGCAGCCTATATAAACCTGTGGATTCACTGTATTGCCAACAATCTTCTTTATTTTCTTGCAAAGCTTTAAAATCTGTGGTGTTATTGGCTTTTCGCACCATATATCCCAAATCTTTCCAACGTGATTTACTGCTTTTTTTTCAGATATATATGTGGATCTGTAGGCAAATCAAAGAATGGTTTAAGGCTGGTAGTCAGTATTACTGAGGCAGCTGAATCAGATTTTCCTTCAGTAATGATGTGTGAGGTGAACACTACAGCAGATGAGAGTTGCATAAAATAGTCTTGGAACTTGGGATCAGGTTCAGGCCTCAGAGCCATAGTCACATGTTACTGTGATGTAGGCATGATTTGTTTGTCGGGGTCAGGAACTACTTTCAAAGCTGTGCCCATCATTGTTGTGTCGTTGATGTTTTCTTTTAGGTTCAACTCGTAAAGAGTAGTACAGACCGAGTCCCTGTGGTCTATGAGTTGTATTTAGGTAAATGTCATCATTTCCTGTTCTCACAGCTCTCATGCCGTCTCCCACTGGGATAATTGAGATTTTTAGGGCTGACATTAAGTCTCTGCCCAACAAATTGAGCGGACATTGTGGTGAAATGACTATTGAGTTTTTAGAACTAAACCCAGTTTGTGGATCTGTTATTTATACTGGTTGGGATAAAAATGAACGCGTAGTAGCACCATTTGATGATTTTACCAAAATGCTTTTTTTAGATTCTGGCAGGTTAACGCCAGAGGAGATCACCGTTCTGCAAGCTCGGGTGTAACAAAGGAGCTCTACCATTTGTTCATTAATTTTAAGTCTTATGTAAGGCTTCTCTTTCAGAACATTAAGCAATTCCCAGGCGCCACAGCAATCCACCACCTCATTAGAGGTGACAAAAGTATCTAGTCATTGCTGTGTGAATTGCGAGTGGTCTGGGGCAGTTGGACCCTGTGTATGGATCTGACCTCGCCCTCTGCCTCCCCCGCAGGTCCAACACGTGGGGGCAGGGTGACCACCTAGATGTCTCCATTTACCCTGGGCTGTGTGATTATGTGTATTACTTCATGGTCTAAACCCCCTCCCTCAGTTGTAGTTGTCACTTTGATAATAAACTTCCCCCTTATGGTCTTCTACCTGGGTGTGAAATACCTGTGTGTCTGAGTCTGGGGGTTTTGGCTTCCTCCCCTTTCTTTCCATGACACCTTCTGCAAAACATGCATTGGCCATAAGGGTGGTAAGGTTGCATGTTTCCCAGATCAGAAGGTGATATTTGATCCAATTAGTGATGGCAGTGTGGAACTTATGTAGCAAGCCAATACATAAATGTTGCATATATGGGCTATCATCACCATTCTCTTTAGTAAGGCCACTATGGATATCATGCTTCTTTTTGTATCTGAATTTAAAATCATCTACACTTTCCCCAGGCTTCTGTTTTATGGAGGCCATGTGCCCATAATCTGGTTTCTTTTTAAACTGTGCACAAACTTGATTTGCTACTGCATCAAATTGTTCCTTTAATGTTCCCTGGAAATCATTCTGAAATTGCAACACAACTCCGGCCTCATCTCTTCCTGTGTAATTTCCTGCTACACGGGCAAGTCTTTTCCCAACAATGCAGCCATAGCCTATCCTAATTCATGTCCGTTTAACCGGTAGGATTTGACCACATCAACTATATCGTCTGTCCATTTTTCTGCATCCTCCTTATGGCTAATGATTTGTTCTACAACCTCTTTAACATCTTTAAGTCACCATGGTCTAAAAACATATCTCGGAGTGCCATCGGCAGATGGTACTTCGACCATAGGATTAACGTCTATTGAGTCCTCTGGTTCACTCTCACCAGACTTATCCGTCTTTGTAATTCTAAGCCTTTGTTTTATTGAGGTACCATGTGCTTTTTCTTCAATTGCAAATTGGTCTCTTGGGACAGGAGGATGTAGGTGTCCTGGGGGTGCTGTTGAGGCTGCATAAGAATCTCCAACAACCGCAGGGGGTTCTGTCTGGGTTGCATAAGGAGGACACAGTGTGAGTTCGTCACCAAGCTTTTTCATAACAAAAAACCCATCGTTAGAGTCTCTTTTCTCTTCTTTATATAGTGTTTTCTGTGCTCTGTTTCATCAGCCCATACACGTGCGATTCTCAACTCTGTTTGTTTCCGTTCCTTCTTTCTCCCCCTAGCGAGAAATGCCTTTGCCTCGAGAATACATACTAATTCCTTCCATTGAATTCCTTTTAACTCCCCATCTACTTTATATTTTTGCGCCATTTTGTCAGAAACTGAAGATTTTCGGGGTCCTTTTTATGCATATACTTTGAATCTCCCTCTAATTTGTTGATAGAAACATGGTTTCCCATGTTTGCGTTGTGTTTATATAACTTTTAATGGATTCTATTAATTAGTCTGGTAAAGTCTGATTTTAGAATACCAAAAAAGTTCTAGGAGGAATGAAAAAAAACAACTATTAAATTAGTCTGTCGACGAGTTAAAGTTAGTAATTGATTTTTTAATTAATTGAATAAATTTTTTGGTCATTTATTTGAGATTTTTAATTGTAATCAATTTCTGCTAAAACTGAATCGTATAGGTTTTCTACTCTGAGTGTCTCTTTTGTGCAACTGGATTGAGCCGTTTTAAGGCTTTTCTAATCTAAGGATGTGTTTTGTGACCTATAAATCTGCACGGAACGTCTCCTGTAGTGCCCGTCAAACATTACGTTAACACCGTTAGGTTTCAGGTTGGACTGGCATACATAAAGATTATGTTCTGTGCATTTCTTCATTTACTCACCTGGGGTGCAGTATATCTTTTTGATTCTGCTGTTTTGTGTTTTTACTCCCATGCAATGTTGGAGGTGGATTGATTCCCAAATCTAATCCGTTATAACCTTTTCTAGCGAGGTGGATATATGCTTGCAAACATAATCTGTTACAACCTTTTATTTTCGAGGTGGAACAGGCTCGCAAACCTGGTCTGTTAACCCTCGCCGTAGTAATTAACGCAGTAATCACTTAATGCTCAACACCTGATATTCTATCAAGGATTTTTTGTTTTAAATGTAAAGGTGCACAAAAAGACGTACTAACAATCTCCCCCCTGTACAAGTGATTCAGACAGAATCGATTGTACGGGAGCAAGCACAGGAGGTCCTCGTGGAAGTTGATGCAGCTGGCCAGTCCTTCGACGAAAACCATCGGCGGGAGTGCTCTGTATATTGGGCGCCGGCACCAAAATGTCAGGGTAAAAAATAGTGGTTAACCTAAAAGAATCACACACAGGGGTCCGAGAGAAATTGATGTTAAATTAGCTCTGCAGTGGGAGATAAAATAAGTTTTGCAGCGGGAGATCCAGGAGAATACTGTGGTTGACCGTGTGTCTGTTCTCCTCCTCTCAGCTCGTCTCCTGATCACACAGCTCTGTCTCCTGGTCTCAAAGGCTCATCCTCATGCAGTCTCCTTTTATTCAGTCAAACTTCATTAGCATCTTAAAAGAACAGGGTGTCATACAAAGGAACATATTGAAACCAAATGAAATTTAAAAAGTACATTTAAACTATGTGATAAAGAAATACATCCTAAGAAAATAAAAATACAACATTATTATTTTACCTAACATTTCCCTAACAATGACCCTAATACTTCTTAGTTTGTTTTAGTTTAACTTTTGATTAATGTAGATTTGGTCCACCAGAAACCATCTTTCACATTATTTTTTTTTTATTGACACTTTTATTGACACTCTCTTTGCTGGAGGTACAAATATATGAAGAATATTTTTTTGAATTATTCTTGATAAAAAAATTATCTGTCCTGGAGTAAAAAGGGGTAAATAGTTCACCCACCAAACAAAGGTTGTTCCACTTCCTAAAGCGGCTTAATTAAACATCATATTACTTCGTTAAAACTCCCTTTCACAGTTTATCTGTACACAGACCCCAGGATGTGTCTCGTTATTCATGCAAATAAATGTTTATGTGATTACCTTGAGAAAAACGGTGGTGAGCAGCTTTCATCTCCAGATCTGAAACTTTTTCCTGCATCTGCTTTTTCTGGATGTCAAAGAATGAAAAATGTGTTAAATAATAGTGGTAGTGGTAGTCTTTTTTAATTTCATTTGTGTAATTTAACTTCAGTATATGTAAAGGTTTCTGTGAAGGCCTCATCACCTGCATCATCAACACCATGTAACACACCAGAATGTTCAGGGTTATGAAGTTATGGAGAAGTAACAAGCAGTTTCGGTTATAAATCAATATGTTAAACGTTTAATATCTAATACTGCGTTCAGACCAAGGGCTTTGTCAGCGTCAGGCAAAGCTCACAAAGCATCTAGCGTGATACTTCTATGTTGAAGCTTGCAAAGTCTGCCACTTCTGAGCAAAAAAGAGCGCTCGGGCGGGGCTTCTTCTGTTGCCGGATATTCTGAACTATGGCGGATAGTACGGATGCGTTCTGAGTTTGGGGAGTTTAACCATTTGCTCCAGGAGCTACGTATGGATGAGGTTGGCTTTCAGCGTTACTTCTGTCTGTCCCGCGCCCAGTTTGATGACCTCCTGGGCAACATCGGAGCTCGAATAGCCTACCAGGATACCAACTACAGGTGCTCTATTCCTCCAGAAGAGCGCCTGTCCATCTGTCTTCGGTAAGTGTTATTTATGATTTTTTAAATCTGCGTTGTCTAGACTTAAAATGTAGAGGTTTTTCCAGCTCCCGCTACATTCAAAATACGTGAAGTGACATCACTACAATTATAAGCTCTGATTGGTTAACATGCCGCTTCAGGGCCGTCAGCACCGTCAAAAGTTCAACAAGCTGAACTTCTGCGCTGCTGGCTTTATGAGCTTTGAAGCAGGAAAAGCTTGAAAAGTTGACGGAGCCAAAGCTCACAAAGCGCCGCAGAGACCGTGACGCTCCTCCAACGGCCTCCGCCATAGACCTAACATGTAATCTTGACCTTGCTGACGCTGACAAAGTCCTTGGTCTGAATCTACCATTACGGTGCACGTTTTAATCCCTCATCTGAAAATAGAAACTGCAAATCAAGAAATAACACCTTACCTAAACTAACAAACTGAGCAAGGAGACCAAAAATCAGAAAAACAAGCCAAGAGTCTCATGTTAACTATTTAAATATTCTTGCCTTCTACTGGTTCCTGAACATGAAGATCTCTGCAGCAGACTCCCGCTGGCTGGAGATTCACCCAATGCACGTACATGTATGATTTGTTTAAAGATGGGTTGGAAATACATTACCACATAAAAACGGATTTAAAAAACATATTGACTGTAGTGTTTATCTAAATATTACGTTTCATGCAAGTATTGTATTTTTTCTACATTTTTCTAGCTTGTAAAAAAAAATAGATATATAGTAAAAAAATAAATAAATAAGTAATTGCAAAATTCTCAAACTTTAGGGGGTGCTTTGGCTCAGATTTGGAGCACCCCCGAAAATGTACTAGAAATGCCTATGATATAAAGTAAGGACCTCCTTGATTTGTAGGTATGATTCAAATGGATAGACCTACATAAACTCTAAAAAGAAATAAAAAAAATCTGGACTTTGTTAACGGTCAGTGGTAAAGGAGGGTATTCCAAATCTTGAAGGCAAATACATTTTGGTCTCATACAATTAAGATGTTAATCTTTCATTGATGGTGTGTTTTTCTCATGTATTTTCATATTTTGGCAGGAGACAATTTTGTTAAAGGAATACACTTTTTAATTGGTAATATTTGATTAATCTCATTCCCCAGATTTAACCCTGTCTTCCCCACTATTTTGCTTCTCATGTTGAAGTCATATTTTGTTGCATTAAAAAGATTCCACTGAAAAATAGATAATTTTTTTAGAATTAGATACTAAGCAGATGCCTGTTGATTTATTGACAGATTTGCATACAAACCAACCATAGTACTGTGTTGTTGATGTTTACCTTCTTGAAAACTCAGAATTTAAATTACTTTGCAATTAGAAGGCTCCTGCACACCTCAGTGAAACTTTGATAAAATTATTTAATAATTTGAATCAGGTGTGTTGCAGCAGAAACAACTAAGATTGTATAAGCTGAATTCCTTGTTGAATCCGGAACCTGATAAAGGAAAGTTGTGGAAAAAAAATGTATTCCTCATATCTGGCAAAATTTATTGAGAATTTGTGTGTTTTCACTTTCAGTACTCAGGGTCCAGAGTTCTGTGTGTTTTTGATGACTAAACTAGGAACAAACTGTGACTAAATGTAACAACCTTTGCAGATTAGGCACATGAGAAAAAGATTGGCATTTAGAAAAAATAATTTAAAAAGCATAAATAACGTTTTGTGCAATGGACTGGTATGACAATGGAGAAGAATTTGAATACAGACGTCAACGTCGCCAATTTTCTCCTGGACAGGTAAGATTCACCTATGTTTGGCTAACTTACTTGTACTTAATGTAAATTGACATTTCAAATTTTCACGACAGTCGAACAAAGTTATGCACGTTCGTGGCAAGTAATGTTACGTTAGCGCATATGGAGGAGATTGGTCATCAAATTGAAAAGGTAAGGAATTGTTTGGGAGATTAAAATGAGTCGTCATTGCTAACATTAGCATCAGGGCCCGTTTCTTTGTCATTATGCTGAACTGTCAAGGAAAACAACAGCTTGTCGATTCTGGCAATGTGAAACATAATGGAGACGTGTTGAGTAGCCTATACCTAGGTAGAAATAATTCCTCATTTGTTCTTCGCTTACATTGTGGACTACACATGCTGCAAGGTAACCTGTATGACCATTGCTAATGTTATTTAGTTAGGGTCAGCCGTTCCTGCTGGATCCCGCAGCAGCTGGGAACCTCGAGTCAGGAAGGGATACACAGTTCTACAGTATTTTGAATGTGATTGCAGTACTACTTTTGGCAACAATCCTACATACGTTTCCTTTAATATATTTTGCCAACTTGTTATCAGCTATATCTTGTCTCATGGTTATTAGTCAGCAAATGTTGTCCCTACTAGCAGGCTAATTCTATTGGCTAAAACAGACTAATACAACTCAACACACTGTGCGGATTTACGCCCATGAAGTTGACAGTTAAATGTCAGTTACGCCATTGGCCCAAGTTTAATAGTCTTGATGCATACAGCCACAAAGCTTGGTTGGCAACTAGTATGATAAAGTAAGACAAAGTATTCACACGTGTAGGCTACACACGTTAAATTTAATGGGACTTTGCATAACAACAAGCAAAATAGTTCACATCTCTGACAGTGGTAGTCCTTCATTCTGCCTTCTTTATTTTTGTTCCATCTCTTTCTTCTGTTGATGGGCTGATTTGTTCTTTTGGGGCAGGATGACGTCTTGCTTCATAGCTATTTTAATAGCTGGTCAGGGCTCTGGTGTTGCCAAATGTCTCTGACAGAAAGCAGCTGGATTTGACCCAAAAAGTCACTATATGTCACCAGAACACATCACGTGGTAATGCCCCTATCAATGCTGTCATTGCGTCACACTCATGTGAAACATCATTGATAATGTGACTGTCTTAATTTTCTTCTCCAAAATTCAATACAAATAAAACCAGTGCACAATAAAATCAGTGTGCTCAAGCAAATATTACAAAGCAAAAACTTCCGTACAACAGAAAAAGGGCAGCCTGAAAATGTCAAGAAAAGATGGCTGAAATAATGGGAAAAAAAGAACTGGTAGGTGGTTTTATAAAATTCATAGGGAAGTTAGTATGATCAGGAAAACAGAATGAAAAAGAAAATAGGTAATTGTTATATCTAAATTAGGTTTTGTTTATAGAATTTATTACAATATTTAAACAGAGAAAACAACTATGGGAAATATGACTTTTGTCTTTAAGAAGAACATGTCTAACATGTTCTATGATTTTCCCTAAAGCATTCTTTTGAGAGAACGGAACTAGTTCAAATTTCACAGATGGACATTTAAGACCCCCTAAACTAAATTTCTAATTCTAAAAAATACAGATTTTTTTAAAGAAGACCAAATTAATGGAGACAATATAGTTATTGGATTTTTTATAATTAATAATATATTTTTTAATATAATTAGGGCATATTTAGTAGGCATTGATCATTACTTGCCAAAAAAAACTTAAACTGAATGTTATGCCTCATGTGTAGTGTTTTTTTGTTACAAGTGTTAAATGCCCTACGTTTTTGAACTCACCATACATTTTCCACGTTTCTTGAATGCATAACAGGTGCGTAGATGCAGCGAAGTTACAGACAAGCTTCTTAAAAAAGAACAATGTATATTTTGCTTATAAAAGAAACATCTTTATTGTATACCTGCAGATTTCTTTTTTTTACTTTTCAGTTAATTTTGAAGATAAATTCAATTTGTTTGTTTGTCAGCTCTCTCTGTATGGGTTGGTGAAATGAGCTGAATACAATTCCATCATTCCCTCACTGCAGGACAGAGCAAGTCGAGTCTCTAATCTACAGGGAATATCGGCAACAAATTTTCAATGAAAGTAGGTGAGGTTTGTCAGAAATGTTGCTAGATTTGATGCTGATGCTTTTTGAGGGGGGGGGGGGGGTGTCATTAAAGAGTAACTGAACCCCATGAAAAAGCTTTATCCTGCCCAAAGGCCACATTTGAAAAATTCTACCAAAGTGGGCAGGGCCAGGAGAAACATAGGGGCATGGCCAAGTGTGGAGGACGGGGAGGGGGGGCAAGAGTGTGGTCTGGAATACAGTCACAGCGGAAACCAACTCGACCTAATAAGGCGTGGGGCCGCCGGGCTCCATAAAGCCTCTCATTACCTCCGGTAAGAGGTCTCTTCTCCGCCGTCCACCAGAAATAAAGGAAGGCTTTATGGAGCGCAACGGGCAAACACCGTATTAGTTCCAGCCGTTGGCTCAGGACGCTCAGGGTTGGGCAGAGTCTATATAAGGAACCTTCCGCCGGAAGTTAGGCCTTCTTCAAAGTGGGGCTTGGCTAGCTCGCTTACGAGGAGACGAGCAGCAGCATCTTCCTTTGCTGGCGAAGGAAAGCACGAGTTTCTGGGAGAAACTCACTCCAGGGAATCAAAAACCGTTGATCAGTTGAATCTTAAACATTGATGTACAAAGCCATTGTTTTATTCTCAAAGCCCAATGAAACCTCCCCTGAGTTGCAGACCTCTGGGAGATTAGATCCAGGGCCTGACCCACGTGAACCAGTCTGAACCAGCCAAAATCTCCATTAATTCGCCGCCACAGAGCCCATAAGAGGTGAATGCCTGACCTGGAGAGCTCCAGAAAGGTACTTTTTCTAGTGAGTGCCAGAGCCTATCGCTACGTAGTGGAGCCAGAGGAAGCTAAAGTCAGAAGCTTCCAGCACTACTAGTCTGCTAGCTAACTAGCTTAGTAATCCTTTGATAGCCTGCTGGCTAATGCCCTTTGAGCCCCCCTCATCGACATGGAGAACCCTGGTGAATGTTAATTGTTCAGGTCTGTCTGGACAGAGGCAAAATTAGTTTGAGATGACTACGATTAAAGGGTTGTTTCACTGTGATTTGTTACAGTGAGTAATATTTTATCTGCTGTTTGTTTGGGTATAGACAGTCAGTCAGCGTGAAGTTATAACAAGTGTTTCAAAAGATTTCCCCAACCTGCAATTTGAGTTACTCAATCCAACAGGAGTTTCCCTTTCTTTGTTTAACGTTTAATAAATTTATTGAAGTGGGTCTAACAACACCAAGTGGGTTACTGATAGCGACAGGCTAAGATAAGCCTATGTGTTTGGTCTTAGACTGCATTAAATGATTAGACTATTGACGGTGTTCAAATAGAGATCAGTTAAAAGTAGATTTTTTTTAAGAACAGAAAACTCCGCTTATTAGCCATGTTTGAACTCACCTTAATGCATTTAATTACTGGAATAAGATTGTTTACTGCCGTGACTTATAATCAAATATAAGTCTATAATAGAAGCAATTTTACAAAGGTTAATGACTTCTTATCCAGATAATTTTTAAAACAAAACATTTCATAATCCTAAGCACGTTTTCTTTCTTTTACATTGTTAATTGGTTTAGACATAAATTAATGGTGCTAATTAGTTAAATTAATTTAGCTTTCATTCCAGCATTGCAAAAGCCTTGGTTCTCAAGAGCATCCAAATTCCTCCAGAACAGTGAGGAATCAGAATCCATGGTCCTACTTTATAGAATATTTATCCATTCATTGTGTTTTATTTTTGTTTATTCATTTATTTTGATCCATAGGTTTTTTTTTTCTAGCTTGGGTGATTAAATGTTTGTCTTTTTCTTCTTTTGTCAATAAACTTTTGTATTTGGAAAGTTAGTTTGTCATCTTTATTCTGCACACATATATGCGGCAGGGTTCCATGTTTCAATAAACATATATATATATATATATATATATATATATATATATATATATATATATTATATATATATATATAATATATATATATATATATATATATATACATATATATATATATATATATTAGGGATGGGAACCTTACAACATCTCATGATTCAAACGATTCTGGATTCAGAAGCGATTCTCGATTCAAATCATTTTTTTTTCTTAATCAATACTCTTTCATTCATCATTTGTGTTTGTAATATACACAACTTGATCTGCCAAGTGTCTGTGATGAAGTGAGCCATGAATGTAATAGGGCATCAACACAAAATGGATTTTACAATCCATGTTGAGAGAAGGGAACTGGTTCAATAGTAACAAGACATGAAATTGTAACTGGACATCCAAGACCTTTTAAACAAAATTCAACCATCATTAAACAGAAATTTATGGCTTATGTTATTATTTTCATTGTTTTTGTTAGAAATTTAAAAAGTCCTAACGCTATTGAACTCAGCATATATTTCGGACTTCCTTGAAAGCGCCACAGGTGCCAACGGCGCATCCGCATCAGACCTGTCAATGCAACGGTGGCCGTTGCATGACAAACACTACGCGAAGCGAAAACATAAAAAGGTTCAGAAAACATATTTTTTGAGAATCTATTCTCAAACGTTTTGGATCGATTCTGAATCTTGTTAAATAGGAATCGAGATTCAGACACCCCTAATATTTATATATATATATATATATATATATATATATATATTTGGCTTTTGATATAGTCCTGAAAGACCAGGTGGTACCCCGTTTATTATAATAATTTTACATAAATTATTAATCCTATTGATTGCTATGGATGATCCCATCCATCCATTTTCTTAACCGCTTAATCCTTTATGGGTTGCGGGGGTGCTGGTGCCTATCTCCAGCTGTCAACGGGCGAGAGGCGGGGTACACCCTGGACAGGTCGCCAGTCCATCACAGGGCAGGACAAACAACCATGCACACACTCACACCTAAGGACAATTTACAGTGATCAATTAACCTGACAGTCATGTTTTTGGAATGTGGGAGGAAGCCAGAGTACCTGGAGGGAACCCACGCATGCACGGGGAGAACATGCAAACTCCATGCAGAAAGACCCTGGGCTGGGATACGAACCCACAACCTTCTTGCTGCAAGGCAACAGTGCTAACCACTGCACCACCGTGCAGCCTAAGCTATGGATGATCATTTAACTATTCATAGCCAAATAGCTGTATTTCCTCCAAATACCCAATATAGCGCTAGCATCAATGCTAATTAACTTGAGAAGAGATCGTGGCAGCAGCTGTTGTTTCCTTATTCAAGGTGTATTTAAAACGTATAGGTTATAACTTATGGATTTAAACCACTTTGACGTTGTGGTCTTCCAAAGTACAATATACAGATTTCAGCTTTCTCTGTTTCTCTTGCATTGGTGTGCAGGTGGCACACAAGATAAGCAACTTCAACATGACACAGGGCCCGGCGAGTGTGTCTGAGAGAGGGAGGGCATCTCTGTGAGATCATGCTTGTGATGTAGCCAATGGAAAAGATGTACCACTCTCAGCCAACCACAAACTTCAAATGCAGAAGCCCCACGTTGACCATGAGCGGCAGCACTGAGATGTTTCTAGACTAAAAAATTTAGAATTTTACAAGTTTACACGAAAAACTTAAAAAATACCCTGAAACTGACAGATTGTATTGGTAAAGACCCATATATACAGTCTATAAGCAAAAATAAAGTTGTTTTGGGGTTTAGTTACACTTTAAGGGAGTCTGAAAACTTTTGGCAACACTGCTGGGCTCGCATGGTCGCTGTCCAGCAACATAAACCATTTTGTACCTCAAAGAGGGGGACTCCTTATATGTGGAGAACTGACACTGACATAAAATTAGGCCTAATTCTCCCTGTTGCAGTTGGTAACAACAATATAGTGACATAAATTGACATCGGTAAATTATAGGGCCCAATCATTTTTTTGATAAAAACATTGCAGATGAAAAATTAATTGGTCACCTCTCAGGTCAACTTTTCCCCCTGCTACCACACCCATGGCTGAGGTCACAGAGGTCGTCAAAAAACTCCTCCGTGGTAGGGCTTTGGGGATGGATGAGATTAGTCCTGGACTTCTTCAAGGCTCTGGATGTTGTAGGGCTGTATTGGTTAATACGCCTCTGCAATACTGCATGGACATCGGGGGCAGTTCCCTTGGATTGGGAGACCAGGGTGGTGGTCTCCCTGTTTAAAAAAGGGGGCCACAGAGTGTGCGTCAACTAGAGGGGGATCACACTTCTGAGCCTCCCTGGTAAGGTCTTTTTTTAGGCGTTCTGGAAAAAATGGTAAATGGCCTGTATTTGTATAGCGCTTTACTTAATCTCTACGGAACCCAAAGCGCTGTATTCTACATTCAGTCATCAACCCATTCACGCACTAGTTATGGTAAGCTACATTGTAGCCACAGCTGCCCTGGGGCACACTGACAGAGGCGAGGCTGCCGGACACAGGTGCCACCGGGCCCTCTGACCACCACCAGTAGGCAACGGGTGAAGTGTGTTGCCCAAGGACACAATGACCGAGACCTTCGGAGCTAGGACTCGAACCGGCAACCTTCCGAGTACAAGACAAACTCCCAACTCCTGAGCCATGATCGCCCCGACGGATAGTCGAACCACAGATTCAGAAGGAACAATGCGGTTTTCGTCCTGGCTGTGGAACACTGGTCCAGCTCTACACCCTCAGCAGGGTCTTGGATGATGCATGGGAGTTTGCCCAGAATCTACATGTGTTTTGTGGATTTTTGAGACGGCCGTGTTCCTCGGGGAGTCCTGTCGGGCGTTCTCCGGGAGTAAGGGGTACCAGTCCCTTTGATACATGCTGTTAGGTCCCTGAACGATCAGTGTCAGAGCTTGATTCGCATTACTTGAGCTCAGCCTGCTTTTTTTTTGTATGTTTTAAGTGTGTGTGTATGGCTGATGGGTTGGGTTGGGTTGCGAGGAGGGTGTAGTTGCGATGATGATGTTATTTTTGGTTTTTGTTGGGGGGTTTTGGGGTCATTTTAAATCTGTAAAGCACTTTGAGAAACTCTGTTTGAAAAGCGCTTTATAAATAAAGTTTGAGTCAGGCTCGCTTCCGGTGAGAGTTTGGACTCCGTCAAGGCTAAGCTTTGTCACAATCTTGTTCATAACTTTTATGGACAGGATTTCTAGGCACAGCCAGGATGTTTCAGTGGCCTCAGGATCAAGTCTCTGATTTTTGCAGATGTCAAGGTCCTGTTGGCTTAATCGGAATGCGATCTACAGCTTTCGCTGGAGTGTTTCACAGCCGAGTGTGAGGAGCTGGGATGAGAATCAGCCCCTCCAAATCTGATACCATTGTCTTGAGCTGGAAAAGGGTAGGGTGCTTTCTTTGGGGATGAGGTCCTTCCTCAAGTGGAGGAGTTCAAGTGTGTGGGGGTCTTGTTCACAAATGAGGGAATAATGGAATGGGAGATCGACAGGCGTATTGGTAAGGTGTCTGTAGTTATTTGGGCACTATACCAGTCTTTCGTGGTGAAAAGAGAGCTGAGTCAGAAAGCAAAGCTCACAATTTACTGGTCGATCTATGTTCCTACCCTCATCTATGGTCTTGAGAACTTTGGGTGGTGACCAAAAGAATGAGATCACTGATAGAAGCGGCTGAAATGAGTTTCCTCCATAGGGTGTCTTGGCTCACCATTAGAGCCGCTGCTCCTCCACATCGAGAGGAGCCAGTTGAGGTGGCTCGGGCATATGGTCAGAATGCTACGTGAAAGCCTCCCTGGTGAGGTGTTCCGGGCACGTCCCAGCCGGGAGGAGGCCCAGTGGAAGTTCCAGGATATGCTGGAGGAACTATTTCTCCCGGCTAGCCTGGGAATAGAGTTTGCCAAACTAAAAACCATGTGTAAAATATGGTATAAATCTTGTCATAAATAAATCTTGTAGTGTGTCCTCAGCTTCATCAGCGTGAGCATTTCTTCTTGTTAAAAAATTTGATATGTATCTAGGCTACCTACTGATGAGATTATTCCAAAATTTGAATTACATGTGGTGGAGCTAAAACATCAAAAACTTGTGGGATAATATCACTCAAGGACTAGAGTTGGCCACCAGAGGGCCATGAACACCCCCACAAAACACTAGGTAGAAAAAAAATGGACAGCATGATGGTAATTTGTAATCCACTTGGAATGTTAAACTTGTTAAAGAGAGACTTTTATGCAGTTTCTTTAATTAACTCCACAACTCTTACAGTGTTATACAGATTTTTGTGATTTGGTGTTAACAGCAAGTTCTGTTGGGGATGGAAGGTTCTGCTCCTGTAGATCTTGGTGGCAGACAGACTGAGGGGATGATAATTTAAATCAGGGGTGTTGGAGCAGAAACATTTTAGAAATTGTAAGTCTATGGACTGCTCAAAAATGTGAGATGAGAAAAACAGAGGTTCTCTTGACAAAGACGTGAGATTTCCACTAGAATGCCGATCCTGTTAAAGAAAGACTATGATAGGAGTAATTTTATTTATCTAACAACAAACAGCTTTTCTGAAGAGTATTATTATATTTTGTTGTGCTAATATTTCTAATTTTACAAATTCAATGAAGAATAATGGTCACTAATGTTAAACGTAATACACAATAATACAATTTGCAGTGCTAATTTTAGCCTTGAAAATTTCTATCAGAGAAAATACTTGATTTCTTTACTCTCCCTTTGCATCAGATGAAGATGTTTCGCTGGGGCTTCAGAGGAAGGGGAAAGGCTGAAATTAGATTACATTTGGGGGAAAAACTGTTTTAATTATGTAATTTTATTTACCCAGTGATAACAGAATCATTTCAGAGAAAAAAGATTTATTTGTTATCAAATGGATGAAAAATTAAAAGTAACAATTGTAACCCAAAATATGATTTCTATGAAAAAAAGTCTCAACTTCTTTAATTGCAATGTCAGAAAATGTAAACATAAATGGGTGGTAAAGTTTTCCCAAAGCAAGATGTCAACTTATGACAACGAAGAAATGATATTCTTTTAGCAGAACCCCCCTTTATAGCTTTTATTTTAGCTTTACTGTCCTCACCATGAATCTGAGTTTATGCTCTTTCTTTCACTCTATAAAAAGTACAAACAAAGCAAAACGGAATCAGTGTACCTCAGGACAAGAACGCCATGGTTGAGAAGAAAGGGCACCTTGTATTTGTTGGACAACTGCAAGTAGTTAAATATTCATGCAACTTTAGAAACATCTCGGTGTGTATTTCTAGGCTAACAATACATTTTTATTCTCCATGAATATCAATATTATTCTCCATAGACTTGTGAAAGTCTTTCTCCATTTAAATTAACAGATATATTATGTAATGAAATCTGTTGATAAATTATGTCTTCAGTCTGTACAATAGATGTACTAAAAATTACAACTGTCATGGTATATGTACAATTTACTACCTACAAAGTACAACAGATAGCATGTAATAAAATATGTAAACAAATTTCTCATTTTTTTGACACAGTTGACTGTGACAGCAGATAGAATTCACACTTTCAACATCTGGTTTATTTCTGTATACACATTGGTTAACAGCGTAGTAGTACTGCATCTGTGTTCATCCTGACACCTCCATAGAAAAAGAGAATGATAGGCAATGAACCAACACACACTTGTGCAGATAGATAAAACCACACCACAGGCTGTGCAGCAAGAAGAGATCTGTTTGAGGGGTTTCGAGAAGAAGGGGAGTCCTGATCTCAGATGAAGAACTGCCTTTGTGTGATCCAAGTTGAACACTCTTTACTGGACTTTTACTGGACTGCACCTTACTGTGGAATCAGGATGGCATGCATTTTACAATCAGGCGCTTCTTATCAAGATAACCGATAAATTCTTCCCACAAAGAGAATCACTGTGTCTGTCAGACAATGAGAATAATCGTGGTGAATTAGATGCCAGAGCAAACAGATGGTATGAGGTCTGCCCTTGGCCACTGGCTCACTTGGATTTATAATATACACATAAAATAGTTTTATTTTCTTACTGTTCTCTTTTAGTCTTTTTTTCTTTTGCTTTAAGCAAAAATAAGTAAGACACCACACGTATATTATGTATAAACCATAAAAATCTGTAATATTTTGATTACAAGAGTCCTTTCTGTGCCTGACCCCCTCTCATTAAGCACTATTTGTTGCTTACATGCTGGAAACGTTCAGGACAATGAGCCTTTTGTAATTAACAATTTCACAAAAATTGTTTAATGCCAAGGATCACATAGCTCTAAAAGTCACTTAGGAGAATGATGCTGTGAAATATTTGTATAATGACTATGTCTCTGACCAGTTAGAAGTGTAAGGTTTCTAAAGTTGCTATTTAACCTTGTCATTAAGCTTTTTGCTTAATAGTGTGTTTTATGTTAAAGTACATATCAGTTCAACTATTCAGCACAGTATAGAATAATTCAAGTTCCATGTTATACCATCATTTGTCAAAGCTCTTCACAGGGAAACTGGTAATAAAAGTTCTCTCAGTGCCTTCTCTCTTCGTTCTGTTGGATTGACTAAAGTATTAGTCACACGTAATACTCCTTATCCTTGTTTTTCTGTCTCTTGTTGCTGCCTTTCAGGCTCTGCTGTTTG
Source organism: Apricaphanius iberus (assembly GCA_028564705.1). NCBI lineage: Eukaryota > Metazoa > Chordata > Actinopteri > Cyprinodontiformes > Aphaniidae > Apricaphanius > Apricaphanius iberus. Next base: position 3,006,642 of record JAPXFQ010000689.1, read on the forward strand.
TCCTTCATGACAGCGCCATTGCTCTGCACAGCTGAGTTGGTTATGTAGTGCCGGCTCTCGTCCACCTGGTAGGAGCCTTCATCCCTGTTCCTGTACTTATACATGGCGTACAGGAGGATAAGGATGCACAGCGCTGCTGCTGCCACTATTCCGATGACCATCCCGGTGGTGCTGCTAGATTCACGGACCACCTCCGAGGGCCCCGGGACTCGCCTGACGCCTGGCTCTGTGGGGAGTGCTGTGGGTATATTATGGAACATGGCGGAAATTATTAATGGGCCCCTCAGCTTGCTGTTGTCTACCTCAAAGGATGTGGCAATAGAAGCAACACTATGTTGGGGCCGGGGTTTTAGCTCGCGGTTATTTGTTTTGCCGGGGAATTGTGGAGGGCTGTGGTGGAGGCAGAGGTGGTAGTGGTGCGGCTCTGGTTGGCGGTTATTGGTATGGTGGTAGTCCTCCTGCATCTGAAGATGGAAGGTTTGTTTGGTATAAAAGTCCTGGGCGCCTGTGCTTTGCAGTCACCTTGAAAGTGTGATGTAGGTCTTAACAAGGAGAAGTTCGAGTGAACATCTTCATCATCATCAGTGGGGGCAGGTAAGACTTCAACGCTTTCCCAGAGCCATACCCTGATATCACCAAGCCATCATCATCACAATCATCGCTGCCTCGGTCCGACAAGCAAGGTACCCCGCCTCAGTGGCCTTGGACAAGGACTCTTTGGTGGTCTCAATAATGGTGAAGAGTGGGTGGTGGGTTGAGGGAGTGGGAATGAAGGGTGTACAGGGAGCTATAAAGGGGTGCTCTAATGGATCCTCAATGACTAATTCAGCTCCTGAAAGTGGAGAAACACTTAGTTTAGAGGAAAACATGTTTTATACCGGCCGACCAAACAAAGCCAAAATAAGCCACATATAGAGCATTTGAAAAGGCTTAAGAGGTGAAATGGGATCCACAAAGACCATTTAAACGTTGCTTATATTTTAGTGTGCTTCCACTAGTAAGCTATTCCTGTTAGCATTCACTCAATTCTCCACTTCAATTTGGTTTTTGGAGGAAGAACCACCTGGTTAGGATTGGCCACTAAACCCAGTTGGGCATAAATATTTTTCTTCAAAATGCTTTTCATTATTAGATTAATCTAGAGATTAGGTGCATATCATTTTAAGATAAAGTTAAGATGGCACCTCAATCACTGATTTGAAATACTAGCGTTAGTTTGCAGCACCACCGGAATAGCTTAATATTAAGTCTTCATTTTTTTGTTTTCAAAAATGTATAATAAAATAAATATAAGAAGGTTAATGACTTTTTCCTTCATTCTTACAGTTGTTTAAAAACCAAGTCCACCAGATTATCAAATAGTTTGTAAAACCACCTATCTCACAATGTTGAGGAGAAAATTAATCCACTGTTTCTGAACATTACCTCATTGCTTGCATGACCCACTTCAGGTCAAATGGCCTCAGATTTGACTTTTGGGTATACAGAATAGTTCATAGTCAACTAAACTGTACCAAATTGCCTTGACCGTTTCACTACAGAACAAGCCCATACCATTAGCCCTGCAACAGCATACTTGACATTTGTCATGAATAGTTTGTGTCCACATGCTTTGCCAATTTTTTCTCCAACCACAGAGTTGTATTGTGGCCAAATGTCTAGACTTTCTTTTTGTCTTTTCAAAGGACATTGATATACAGGTATTGTGATTCAGTCAGATAATGCTGCAAATAATCAATACAAGTTTTGTTGACCTTCTCTAGGACAACGCTGATGTCTTTCCTCTTGGGAACTAATCAAATTCCAGCTTTTAAAGGAGAGCCCAGTGATGGGAGTCGACATTATTATATGTTGCTTTCAATGTTAGTTGCATCAGCAGCACATGGTTGCTACTTTCACATTAAAATTGTGAGGAAAAATTAAGGGTAGACTTAGTTTTTTTTTTTTTTTTAAAAACAAATAAATCAAAATAACTTAAAATTTTTTAAGCTAAAGAACAAACCCCCCCCAAACAGAAATGTACAAAAATGTTACATATGTCACGGGCTAAATGTCTAAAACCGCAATGTTGTTGTCCATAACACTGTTCCTCGAAACATACTACCCTGCTTTTTTTAGCTGCTCCGCTATTTCAGCGCACCTGGTTTAAATCAACTGCTTCAGTTATCAGCCTTCTGGAGATCTTGATAACAAGCTGCTGGAGGACCTCTAACAAATACTCCCCACCCAACACTCCAGGGTTGGGAAATGATCCAAACAAATGATTTTAATTATTGTGAAGTTAATAGCAGAATTGCAACTCAGTGGTTCCCAGGTCATCTTAAACCCCTTGTTTACTTTGAATAACCTACATAAATGTAGAAACACCTTCATAAATAGCTTTCAGGTGGAGAGCTGAATCTTAAAGATGGAAAACCCTTCATTAGTTTAATAGACTGAAACATTTGCAAAAGTAGCAACTGAGTGTCAAGGTCAGCATTCCTTCATTGTACAATTGCTGTGTAAATAGTGTATATTATCAAATTCCAGTAATCTGGTGCTTTTAGTGTGTTATGTGCATATTTTACATAACAACCTAACTTTAAAATAGCATCATTAACAAGGCTGGTAGACGGGCCCTGTTGAAACAACAAAAGAGTCCTACAGGGTAGAAGAGTACGTAGGCTACCCCTGCTTTCCACCAGACGTATAAGCAGACTCGTTTTACTCGCAAGTTCAGCAGCTCATTCCTTTCCATTGGCATGGTTTTAAACACAAATAACTTGTGAAAACATCCCATCCAGCTTGTACAGGGAGATGACGAATCAGAGGACAATTGGTTGTATGCAGGAAAAAAAATTAGAATCTATGTAAATAGGTATAAACGCACCATTGTCTCCCAAAACTGAAGCCATTTCTGTCCATGTCTTGTCTTTTTTTAACGTCGTCCTTGTAAAAATTATTGCTGGCATCATATGAACAGTTTGATTGTCCATTTCAGGGATTTAATTCCCTTTGTCCATGATAAAAAACAAAAAACAAACAAAAAAATGATTGCTACAGACCGACTGACTTCAACCCTGATGTCAAAGGTCATGACATTTAGTGTTGTTTTTTCATGGTTAAGCAATCAGTAATCTTTTATTTTAAAATGTTCTGGATGCTTTATACTATTCTTGTGTCTGACCCAATCTAAACTCCTGAGCTTCATGAGTTTTAAAAGCGTAGCCCGTAAAAAATAGAACGATCGAGTAAATTCAGGAGAGGACCACAACAATGCTTCTGTGACTCGCATAATTCACGCCTGTTGGAAACAGATCTATTTACTATAGCAGCAGCTATCAGCTGCATATTATGCTTTAAAGAGGTTACGCACGGTTTATATGTCCGGTGGAAAGTAAATTATGTTTGTCTTAAAAGTATTTTCTGTTGTATATTGATTACATCATCAGCTCTGTCACCTGAAAACATTTATTTAGTTTGTATTTCTCTTAAAGTTTTGAGCAAGGCTTTTGAATGTTCACCCCTTATAAAACAGCACTCTAATTAAAAAACACATTGTTGGACATTTTTCCGGTCTCCTTCTCCCAAAAAGGGTGTAATCTCAACCATTCCTTTAATTTACAAATTCCTGTTCAAACTTCAGTTAGTTTTTTTATAATGTCTGTTTTTTTTTTGTTTACCCAAACTTTGCTTAAATTCTCTTTCATTTTTGTAAGTTTTAAATGTAGTCTTTTTTTCACGTGATGGCAAGTGATGGCAAGAGACGGCAAGAGAAAACAGGAAACTGATGGATAGAATCTTTGTCTATATTAAAGTCTTGCTCTAGTGTTGACAAACCAGCCGAATTGAAAGAAAGAGCTCAGTTTTTACAAGTCCATTCCTGTTCAAACCCCCCTCTATGGTCATAAGAGATGGATAATACTGTAAATCACAATTTTCACAATACAAGCATCTACAATTAGCTTTCTCCGTAAGGAAGTCAGGCTCTACGTTTGGGATTAGGTCAATAGGTCCTTTATCCAGGTTGATCTCTGAGTAGTCTTCCTAATCCCAAAAAGTCAGTTGAGGTAATTCATGTAATCCTCCTAGATAACTACCATTGGGGGGTGTAGGCTCATCCTAATGGAAGAAGTCCCCTGACTTAAACACACCAGGGGAACTATACATCTGTCAGCCACTTTAATAGGTACATCCTGCCAGTAAAGGATTAGGACCCTTTAAGGATAAGTGAGCCAAAGTACTAAGGCAGACAGTTTCATTTAAAGAATGCTCAGTATAGAAGGAAACCAAAGTATTACCCAGAAAGTATCGGGCAATGCTTAACCTAGTGATTGTTTTCTCAATTGTCATGTGTGTAAGGTGTAGTCTCAGTTTCCTAGTTTTAGTCGACAGATGTGGGGCCTGCTTGGATGTTCCGCTGCTGTTGCCCATCTTTTATAAGGTTTGAGATGTTTGAAGGTCAGATATTCTATTTCACGTACCCTGGTTGTAACAAGTGTTTATTTGAGCTACGTTGGCCTTTCTCTCATCTTGAAACAGTCTGCTCATTCTGACATGAGCAAGACATTTTCTTCTTAATGTGGATATGTTATTATTTTTGGTCAATTCTCTTTCAGTTCAGGGATGTGTATGGTGATATCAGTAGTTTCAGAAATGCTCAAACCAAATTGTCTCACAGCAACAATGACACAACAGTTAAAGTTACTTAATTCCCCTTTTCTTTACCTTCTGAAGCTTGTTGTAAATTTCAGCAAAATGTTCTCACCAGGTCTACATACTGTACCTTACAGCATCAAGTTTCTGTCATGTAATAAACCCTATATGTATTATCATTAAATACAGTATAGCAGGTGTATACTTATAATGAAGAGGCTGAAGAGTGGCCTGGGAAGACCTTGGTAATGGGAACTTTGGGCAGCTCTATTTTTTCTCTTAAAGTTGGCACCCAACGTTTGTTAAGCAAAACAAAAGGATGGATGGGCTGGTTTCATTTAATTTCTTCTACTGAAAATCCAACAGTCTTTGTTAGATTACGGGTACTATCCAGTGTTTTTATGTAAATGTTGAGTGTTGCATTACATAAAAAAATAAAAATAATAATTATGGGCCCTGTGCTGTTATCATTGGAGTGAGCATTCAAAGGACCATTAACTCATTAACATGGAAAGTATGTGCTGTAATTTAACAATTCCTTTTTTTTGGGTCATTCATGCAAATTAACACTTTACCATACACAACTACAAACACGTCCAATTACAGGCATGACTAAACAAACTCATGACTAAACAAAGACCTTTTGTGTCATATTAATCTTGACTTGAAGATTAATCAACTGTCAAATGACCAAATATCTATCAAAGATGCAGCCTGCAGCTTCTCAAATAAGTTTTTCATCATCTGATTTTATTTAAAAACACTGAAAGGCTTTTGAAATGTTCCAGTTTACAAACTGCATCTTTAACAAGCAGCACAAAGAGAATCAGAACATGCACATTGTGTGTCATTAACTTACAACAAGAATTTGCCCGCATGGTTTTTAGGCAGGAGAAAAAGAATTTACAAAGGAAAAAATATGTAAAAATGATGGATAGCCACTTGGTACCGTTAAATATCATTTTTATCCACCTTAGAATGGGTTCTATCTTAAAACAATGACGGTACAGGGAGGCAACAGCACATACATCCACACCACATGACAGAAAAATAAACACCATATTTCTGCTTTTTATCCTTTGTTTCTCTTTCCTTGTAAATATTTGTAACAAAATCTGCATTTTTTTCATAGCAGAGACTTCAGTGTGCCTAAAATCTATCCATGTTACAATTTTTGCTTAATTTGCTCTTTAGTGTAGAATGAATGGATGACTTTATATTTCAATATTTCTAAGACAAGGGAGGAGGTGAAGAAGGGGTTGGACCTATGAACATACTACAGAGGAGATGAAGATGATGAGGGTGACAGTGTAAGTCAGTTGCCATGTCCATGTAAAGGCAGTACGAAGCGGTCGGGCGGCATTAGAGCTTTTGGCTGTAAGGAAGGGATGGGGATATACAAACAATGAGCAATATACATGCCCATCTACAGAAAAGAACAGAAGAACTCTAACACTGACATGTCTTACAAACCCTAAACTGCAACTTCTTAGCCATGCAATTCAATTTTTATTTTTCTTACAGTTAAGATACACCCACTGACTAAAACAGAGACTCACCCAGAAGGAATGGTCTGCTTGGGATCTAATTTGATTCACATATAGACCAGTGATGAGAATGCAAATTATTCAATATACAAGGGGTTAGCCTATCTAAAAAAAGGCACCAGAGAACGTGAAGGATGGAATCAGCAGTGAAGTGATACATTCAGGCTGTTACTTGAGTAATCAACAGTCAGTCAGAACAGGACGTTAGGTTCACCGGTCAAAAAGTATGCCTCATAGGTTCAATAGACTGCATTACTAGGACTTAAGGGCACTTCATAGGGTCATAATATGAAATTGGGAGTGTGAACTTAGTTTAATTTGTCAATGAACTATGAAACTGAATTAATTCAGTTTAAACTTTGAGAACCCAACCTAAAGCTAGTCCTTAAAGTGATACTCTGGACTTTGTAAGAAAAAAGAGAGAGAGGGACATGATTTGAAAAAAAAAACAACCCAAGCTCCCTCCCTCCCTCCCCCTCCCTTTCTGATTGGTTTTAAAGCCGCCCCTACTTTTCCTTGCACGTTGCAGGTCAATGGGCCAAGACGTGCAGAGGAGAGAGAGAAAACAACCAGAGTGTCAACAATGGAGTTATCAGAGGTGAGAATGCTTTTTTGGTTTGAAAATATTGGCAGAGGATTGATTCGGAGGCTCCGTGTAAACAGGAAACTGAGCATGCGCGCAGTTACAAGCACAAGCACACAGGGTTTGTGATGATTGACAGCCCTTGGCATCACTTGATTGGTTCAAGTGGACGGCACCGTGGCTTTTGAGCCATAGCTGAGATACGGGAAGGCAGGACTTACCCGCAATGTTATAATTCATAAAACGACTTATTTTATATCAACATTTAAGGCCAGGAGGTCAATTTAATACAATTCTTAAAATGTGTAATTAATTTAGAGATCCAGACTATCACTGTAATAAAAAGGGACCTAACTGAACACTGAGTTTTGAACTATTAAAAGCCAGTCATCCTGTGCAGTGTTGTCACTATTTGCATCCGCTGGATTAAAGATATACCCTCCCATCCGTAGGCTGACAGAGGGCGGTGTACAGAGAAGTGCTGTCATCAGAATAAAAAAGGACTATCATGTTTAATGATGGGTGCCAGGTTTCATAATTATTTTATTCATGCATGTAAAAAGAACATCCCCAATCCTGCCAGTTTTATCAGGAGAGATACTGGCGTTCATGCTGGTTTCACTATGTCGGGAGCCATAAGGTTCAAGTCAACTCTCTCAGTACTTTGGAGGACAACGATGAGATAAATCTCAAGCTTGGCTTATACTTCTCCGTCAGCAATTTCGAGCCACACGCACACGTATTGACAATGAGGTTTTCTTTTTATACTTCTCCGTTGGTGAGTCAGTGTTTTAAAGCAATTCCTCAACAGTACAGGAGGGGATGAGGACCTGCCTACCATTACAATGATATCTCTGGCCGATGATAGTTTATTTGCTTCTGTTTGTAACTGCATTTTCACTCAGGGAGCAATGGCCGACAGAGAGCAAGTTCTGATTGAGGTGGAAAGCTTTGTCATAGAAGCGCAGCACGTTGGATACTCTAAAAATGCATGTATACAAACACAGTGGTCTATTTTCTTGTTCTTTACACCCTTTGATGTTCAAAACTGTCAAAGAACCATACCAAATAAACTGGCTTGGCAGTATAATGAACACAAAGCCCCAAAGCTGCTTTCACTCATTACATTGACTATAGAGCATCCTTCTGGTTAAATGATACGGGGCTGATGTTGGGTTGACCAACATGCACGGATGATTAAAAAATACTAATACAATAATGGTGCTGCGTGTCTCTGAACCTTTACAGACGGAGAAATATAAACCAAGCTTTAGAGTCTTTAGGGAAACATTGGCATGATAAAGGCCATGCCAAAACTGGCATAAAGTTTTATGACTTAACCTCCCAGCCTATACAAACCCTCAATGTGACAATAATCAAATGCTATTAAGAGCTAGTAATAATGTCTAAGATATCTATAGCAGTTCCTCTGCACCTGCTGATCTAAATGTTTCCATGAACTATTGTTTGATCCTGTAACTGCCTGATATCTCTATCACTGCTTTGGTACACCACTAATGCCCTCTGATGGTCATGCTTGAGATGTTGGCCTTATATAAATCAGTGTGATTACACTCCTATCAATAGACTGCATGTGGAACAAAGTACATCCAAATTAGACCATTTCTTCAGGGTTCTCACAAAGGTAATTGACTGCTTTGGTCAGAATGTGTATTAAAAATGTTGTTTTGTCAAAATAGATTGTAAAATTGTTATGTTAGAAGTAGATCAGGAACAGCTTCAAATCCTAGTTTGTGTGATATTGTTTTTTTTCTTTTTTCTTGCGCTCAAATCTCATCCTGAAGTGGGGGTTCGTTTTATTAAATTAACATTTCTACATCAGTGTCAACCTGGCAATTAACACACAAGCTAGTCACTGAAGCAGTTCCAAATCCCAAAAAGTCCAAAATATAGGAAAAAATATTTCACAGTTTGATTTAGGTATTCTCTGAGAAAAAGAAAAAAAGAAAACATATGCCAAAAAAAACATAATTAGAACATAAAAATACCAGCAATAAACTGGGTAAAAATATATCCAGTTTCAACTATTAAATGAAAAAAAATGTTAAGATGAAGGAACAAAGCCATTTAAAATTTTGCACACACTACAACCAGATGCACACAATAAAAAACAGACACGGATGGGAGAGGTACTCGACTGGAGGACGGGCTCCTCTCTCATGTGCTCCCTGTAATGTTAGTTCTTAAACATGAGCCGGCCGTGCAGTCTGGGTGTACATCAGAGGGAGACGGTACTGGCTGAGAATGGGTTACTACTACTGTCATTTGGTTTTGTTTTAGTTGTACTGCAGGATGTTGATGCATGCTTAAAGTAAGTTGCATTTAGGGAAAGTAAAAAAAAAAAGAAACAACACAGCAAACTGGCAGGACGACCAATGTAAGAACAGGTGACGGACACTGTGTCCCAATCTCATAAAACAAACATGCAGTTGAAGAAACAGTGGGTTCTGGCACAAAGCAAAATCCTGATGCAACTTAATAAGGTTTCAATTCTTGTTTTTTAATTAACTGTGACAAAGTGAAAATGTTCTCATTATGTAAACCGATTAGCTGGGAATTATATTACTAAAGGTTAATAAATTCTAGGCGGACTGCAGTATGCAATTGGGACACAGGTTCACATTTAATAAGAGAAGTAGAACAAAATACACTAAACATATGTTTTTCATACACTAATTTTGAAATAAAGCAAGAGTTTCTTTTCTTTTTAATCAGAGGTAAAGCTGATTTCCAAAACATTTTAGAAACAATTCAGAAGTTTAATGGTCTGCACCATCATGGAGGAAATCTTAGAAAACCTTATATATTCATTTTTATTAACTTGTGGATTGAAGAAGGCTTAGAAGATAGTGATATTTTAATTATACATTCAAGTTTTGTATTTCTTCCTGTTACACATAAGTATATACTTACAAGGTTCTGAAGTTCTGAGCATACCAAAAGACAGAAACTGCCTTCATTGACTGCTCACAGGTATGAAATCTTATTGGAATTTTAAGATAACAGAAGAACATAACTACATTTTATATTGGACTTATAAAATTCTCTCACTTGAATAAAATTTACAACAAATAGCAATGAATAAATAAATCACCATCAAAAAGGAGAAAGGAAAAAAAAATGTTGTTTCGAAGAGCTGAGCAATTTACAATGTTTTCTTGAGTTTGTTGTTCCACTAGCGTTTTGTGACTACAGGTATAACAATATATCCAGCTCATAGCATAAGAAAAATGACTTATGTCTACAAAAGAGGATAAGATTTTAGTGAAATTTCTGGGACAAAAATCAGGAAACTTAGTTGTTGTTGTTTTTTTCTCTTTTCCACAAAAAACCATTCATAACTCAAAACCCTTTTTTACTTTAAATAATGTGTTATTAGTATTGAAGAGTTCAATAAAGGTTTGACGATTCCATACATATTGGTTCTAATGCAGTTCTCATTATGAAATGATCTTTTAAAATATTTAGGGAAGAAGAGCATTGAAAATGCTTTTTTTTGTTATTTCAAACTGTTTCTATACACATTTCTTTCTCATTGTTCAATGACACAGTTAAAATATGATTTATCTAATAGTTTGATTTTTATGTAGATGTACAGAAATAGTCAGGCCTGGTGCAACCCATTTAAGTGGTTTAAGCACTACAGCTTTGTGGCTAGCTTTGCATTTCATTACCTCTGCCACGGAGGTTGTTTTCCCCATGATTTGTTTGCTTGTCTGTTAGAAAAATAACTCAAAAGGTTGTAGGCAGAGTTTGATGTAACTCTCAGGAAATGTCCAGAGTGTTATCAGGAACAAGTTATTTGAGTTGCCTTGGCAACAATCTTTTTCATGTGTTCAAAAAGGTTTGGTGTTGCTTCAGTCGTAAATTACTGCATACAAAAAGGATGCTCTAAGCATTTGTTATTTCTACAATCCATCCATAGTGTCTTTCCCTGCTTAACATTGCATGGTTGGGGTGGGACTATCTCTGGTGCTAGTTGGGTAAGAAGTAGGGTGCACCATGGAAAGGTCACCAGTCAATCGCAGAGCAAATCTATTAACATGCTTTACACATTTTAATTTTGAATATGTAATAATGTGTGTTAGCGGAGCACCTGGAATCGATATAGTCTTTTATATTAGTGGCAAAAGGAATCTTCAAAACTTAAAGCTGTTAAACTGAATTTCCAAAGCAACCTAGTTCAAAACCTTTTTTTCATGTACCTTAACAATGCATAGCTATAAATATTTTTTGGGGATTCAAATGAAAAACCAAAAAAAACATCTAGTTGTCTGACTCATCAGACAAGGGCACTTCTGCATTTACGTGGCTCCTCCACTCATTACACACTACTGCATTTTGCAACAGAGCACCACTGGTGGGAGAGGTTCTCTGCTCAATAATTTTAGGGAAGGAGAAACAGCCGGCTGCTACCACTTCAACTTTATGACAAACTACAAGAGTCCCAAAAAGAAAAACCCCATTTGAAGTCACGGAAAACAAAAAAATAGTGAGTGCACTTAAACTGGTGTTCTGTGCTCTTTCTTCGGCTGTGTTGATGCGTGTTTCCAAATCAATGGGGTGTGGGGTGATAGCCGATGGGAGGTGTGAGTGCTCTGACTGTGTATAAGCTTTGAGCTAGCTTGTTAAAAAAAATAAAAATATGTATAGACGCTTTAAAAGTGCAACTAAGAGTTACAGAAACACTGAAGTGTTGCATAACTCGACATGACTATGTCAAATAACTTCTTCCTCATATATAAATATAAATAGGGAGTGTCAAGTGTAAAGGACTCACCTTCATGTCCATGTGATTTAATTTGACAAGAATATCTTCACATATAAATATTGCTACCCTTCTACTAATAAGCATTTCACTTTATTTAAAGGAGCATAGGGCAGGATTTCTTAAAAATCTAAACATGCATGTCTAGTTTTTTATGTTATTGAGTGATGTAGCGCTAAAAACCAAATTGAAGGAGTCCAACCACATATAGTTCTATTTTCTTAAGCGGGCTGTATGCAGCAAAATCCACTTTAATTCGGGCCCGAATTTCCCGCACGGTCCTACGGCTGTGGAGTAAATTGACACTGCTGACAGTGACATTGACTATCGGTCTCGTGCCGGTATTTAGCCTTAGATGGAGTTTACCACCCACTTTGGGCTGCATTCTCAAACAACCCGACTCCGAGAAGACCCCGGCATGACGGGGGCCGTTACCGGCCCTACACCGTCCACGGGCTGAGCCTCGATCAGGAGGACTCAGACAGAGTGTTGGTAGCCAGGTCTCCTAGTAGCTAGGAGACAGGTTAATGTTAGTAGCTATGCTGCTTTAGGCTAGGCTGTTGGAGGACATTATTAGGGTCTGTTCCTACTTTCTCTCCTACTTCTCCCCAACTGCATGATGTGCTGTCAATTCAAGCACTAACCTGTTTTCTATTATAGTAGGTGCTCCGGATTAGCCCTGCTTGACGACCCTGACTAAGATGGCATTGCAGTGACGGAAAATTCTCCACGTCCTGCAACAAACTTCTGCATCAGTTCTATTGCTCTTTCTGTGTCTCTGTTATGTATTCTCCAAGCCACAGACGGTCGCGGCAGATAACCGCTTGTGCTGAGCCTGGTTCTGCCGGAGGTTTCTTCCTGTTAAAAGGGAGTTTTTCCTTCCCACTGTCGCTGCATGCTTGCTCAGTATGAGGGATTGCTGAGAATTCCACGACGCAATCTTCTGTGGTTCTGTAATTTCTACACTAAACATTGTATTGTAATAACTCTTTTTGTAAAGTGCCTTGAGATGACATCTGTTGTGAAATGGCGCTATATAAATAAACTGAATTGAAAAATTGAATTGAACTGCTTGCGTATTTTCTGCAGCTTCAAAACAGGAAGAAGATAGTCGCTACTCGTAGCTCATTCAGCTTCAGGAATGGATTATCCCGCAAGCGGCAAACAACCAAACACCAACACCACAACAAGAGGAAGGTTTTATTAGCAGCATGTGTCAAAAGTCAAATATAATAAAAGTCAGACAGGCATCCGGATCGACGAATGGAGCTGCTTCAACTAGGTCTTGGACAGAAAATAAATGCTGACGTGGCTCCTTTCCCGGTGACCAGGTAGGAAATATTATAGGTTGTGATTAGAGCTTGATATGATAATATAATGATGACTTGAGAGACCTAACGTGCAGTAGCATTCACTGTAACTCTAAGACAGCTGCTGTGTATCGCTGAATGTTGAGAGACCAGACATTTTACAAATGGAGCTCCGGGTTTGTTGTAATTATGTCATATTGGACCTACAGCCTAAGCTGTAAGCAGGGATACTACTTTAGCAGCTAATGCTATGGTTTGTGTAATAACATAGTCGCCTATGCTGCATCTGATTCATTTTCCCATTGGAATGTCTGTTCACCCTGTGAAATCTATGTGTGCCCAAAAAATCTGTAGAGGAGTTTCTGTCCACCTCACCCAAAGGAAGATTTTATTTACTTTGTCGCTCAACATGGGTCTTTTTTTCATAATACCGGTATATACGGGGTTATCTGGCAGTACGTTGCTGTTATTTTATTTTTTCTAAGAGTTTGTGCTTGCTCCCGTATCGGCCGCTGCATTTACTTCCAGTGCTGGCCGCGTTGCACATGAGTTTTGTTTTTTCACCCTGACCCATGCTCCTTACAAATTTAATAAGCATGTTTTTTTTTTTATGGAAATGTATACTTCCTGAATACATATCTTAATATATCTATTTTCAGGACATCATCATTTTGTAATCTACTAATATTTGGTACCATTTAAGTATTAAATACAATAAGTATTTAATTCTGCAGAGCCTCTAAATTAATTTTCATCAGGTATCAATAGTGGAGACACATAAAAAAGAAGAACCTGGTGAGTAGGAGTGGAATGCTTTGACAAATCCAAGGTTTGTTTGGTCCATGGTTTTGGAGGTTTATTAATAGCCATTGATCTAATAGCAACCATTGTTTTTTTTTGTTTTTTTTTCTTTATATAGGAAAAGAAGAAGGCAGCTACTGAAAGAGAAAATGTTAAGGAGACCAGCTTTAAATCTGCTTCCTCTTTTAACATATGTCAGTATACTCTCAAAGTTATGTTTCTAGATCTAGTTAGAATTTTAATTTCATAAGATGGCCAATCTGATTAAAAACGTTTTTTTTTCAAAATTTTTCTTCTGCTTGAAAATATATTTATGTGCTATCACCATATTCAACCCCTGACTTACTAGGCTGAGTTAAGCACATATGACAGTCCAAACTGTCATAAATGTAACCCATTTTCATCAATACATATCAAGTAGCTCCCAGTGAAATCAGAAAGCTCTATTTTTATTTATTTATTTATTCATTTTTTGGCCTGGTCAGTTTTCACATTGCCTTATTTTAACTACAGTTAATCACACATTCTCACAACCACTGCAATGGTGAACTGAGATTCCGGTCTAAAAAAACTATTCTGGTGATTCAGTTGAAAATAAGTCTATATATAAGTATAAGAAAAATATAGATTTTGAACCATATCAAGTCCTGTAACATATATAAAGTAGAATGTGTCTCTTATGAGACACTCCTTTTATGCACAGTGATTTCATTGGATTAAATGTTTAAAAGCTGCAGCTTGCTACTGTGTGAGTACATAGTAAGTTACTTTTGCCCTTATATTTTTAATTTTACACTTAAAGGGATACTTCCCTCTGTATAGCATAACCAATGTAAGTTAATGAGAATTACTAGAATGTCATCATGCTAGTAGTTCCCATTCACTTACATTGGTTTATTCTAAACTAAGGTAGGAGTATCCCTTTAATGTTTGCCTGACCATCTTGGGCTGAAAGTACATTTCACCAAACTCTGAGTGCACCCAATTGGTCAAATAGTAATTTACTGAATAAATCATAAAGAGTGTCAGCCCTCCATCCGGTTGGAGCCTCTCCTAGTTTCAACAAGTGTAACAAGTAGGGAAGTAACCAGTTCAAAAATAATGTTTTATTTTTGTTGGAAAATATTAATGCTATATAAACTGAATTTGAAATGGTATGCTTTCAGGCATACCTGAATTATGCTGCATTAATTATATTTTATCTTACACACAAAATTTATTGTTATATCTTCCTTTCTTTTAAATACTTTTTTAAAATACTTTTTAAATTTATGTTGCCAGATTGCAGAAAACATGATGATTGATTTTTATAATAATGAGTGATAAATTTCGAGGGGTGAGATTAATCTTTATCAGTAACAATCTTTGACAAAACTTTCTAAAAGGTCTTCAACAAGTTAAGATGAAAATATTTGGTCCAATAATAATCTAATTACTAATATTTACTGCCATCTTATCAAATTAAACAGATAGAAAGACAGAAAGGTTTACAACAGAGAACAGAATCACTTGATGAAGTATCCAAACCAAAACAGACAGTTCTACTCACAACTAAAAAGCGTGTGGAAAAAACAGACAGTTTGATGACGCTGCGACCGCGAAAATTGCTCACAACTTCAACAGAAATGCAGATAAAACAACTGAGTTAAATGGAGCATGCGCATGGTGTTCTCCGTCAATCACAAAGCATGCATTAAAATAATACATTCACCCTGGACAGACTGATTTGGTAATCTAAGGACTTCTCAAAATAAAGTAGTTCAATATGGTAAAGAGGTTTTGTTTTTAGGCTTTCAATTATATTTTTAAAAGGTTTAAGACTGGAAGGTGGCAAAAGGTAGTGCCGATGTCTGTCTGTCCAGGGTTGACAGGTAAATAGTAGATGACGATGGAAATGGTATCTATCTTTGAAAGCCGAACTGCGAAACACAAAGCCACATGATACACCAAAAGATCATGCCACATATGATCAGGCCAAAAGAATGCATTTTGGCACTGTTCACGGAAAGACGGGAGTGAAATCTTGGCAACAAAACACCAGGAAATAGCATTGACTTCCAAACTAAAGGAAACAACAACAAAAAAAAAACTAAAGCATGCAGCTTTCAACCAACGCCAACATGATGTTAGGGTTAGAATGGTGTGAATTTCTGTGTAAACACATGACTGGATGACTGGGGCCCTGTCTTTGTCTTTCTTCACAAATCCCCATGGATCTCAGGCTTCACAGCACCGTTTGAATCCCCTTTTACACCACATGATCACAGTCTGTTTGAAAACATTTGGGAATGACCCTTTTAACCTTGGTGAAGTTTTAAGATTAACTAACATTACTTGACCTCAATACATTTTGTAATCTAAATATTACTGGATACCCAATGAAACAAAAAAACAAGCAGAAACATTGATTTGTTAAATATTTAAAAAATATATTTTAGAATAGCTATATTATGCCAACTTTAAATGTTTGACATTGTTTTAAATTCAGAACTAATAAAAGCATGAAACAGCGAATCAACTACAATTATTTTTTCATAAAAATGTTTTACTTATTGCAGAAAGTGTTGCATAGAATGTTGCATTTGTTAACCTTATTGCCTAAATACACATTTTACTTGTAGCTCATAACACAGTTGTTTGCTATGTTTAAAGTGTTTGCATGCATGTAATTTTAGTCAAAAGTTGTATCAGTTGTATTGTTTTTCAGGAACTCCACCAATGTAACTTGCAATCACAAGTTTGATTTTTCAGCGGTCCTAGATGGAAATTTAACAAAAACTACTTTAAAAACTCATTAAAGTATATTGCAATAGCAAAAACATAATTTGTGTTTCATAAATTAAGTAAAAGTTTCACAGTTTGAAAAGTGTTCATTTATTTTACTTGTGGACTAATCTAGTGTAACTCTGACTACTCAAATGTGCTTATCACACAGTGGAAATGTTCCATGTTTGACTTATATAAATAAGTGATTTAGATTTTGAACAAGAGAAAATAATTTAGTTTCACTACATATTCAATGCTTACTCTGGCGCTGTAAAAATTGCCTAGTATTGGCTGTCTCTTGGTATTCTATCTGCTCTAGCACCTAACTGTCACAAAACAGGTGTTCCTTAAGTAAGTTAAGGTGTATGGCCACATTTCCTAAAGGTGTTTCTAAACTGTACATGTCTTAAGGAGGACCTAAGTGTTAATTTAACTATCAAATATTTTACAGTATTATAAGCTCTATCTTTTGGCCTAATATCTTGTTATACTATAACCAAACAATGGTTTACAATGTAATGGGAAATTGTTTACAAAAAAACTGTTGTTGTTTTTTTCAATAAAAATAAAACTTTTAGGTTAGTTTAATAAAACTTACTAGTTGATATTTTTAAAATTCTTTTAGAATTTAAAGCTCACTATCCCACAACTTGCAGGCAATATTTGTGTCAATATAGGTATCTCTAATTTAACCCTAAACCTAAATTAAACGCATGAAGTTCTGTTGCTCCTGGAAACGTATGGAAAGTAATCAGCGAGGAAAGAAAATCTATACGTTCCAGAAAAGTTGCACTATGTTTAAGGAATGGAATTTGTAACGCCTTTAAAAGGACAACTTCAAATTTTGAAAAACAAAACAAAACAAAAAACTTTAAGGTTTTGGAAAAAGGCTACCTGTAAATTCTAAAAAATGTTTTGAATTCCACAAACATGCAATGCATGGAAATATAACCCATGAGTTCCTGGAAATTAATCCTTACATTTGCTGTACAAGAATTCTAAATTCCAGCAAAATGAATAGAAATTTCCAGGAAAATGAGCTGCAAGTCCTGGGAAAGTAGCATTTAACTTTCCTGAAAGTAACCATTTAGTTGCAGGACAGTTAGGGAAAAGTGAGATCAGGAAATGAAATCTCCTTGAACTGTAAAAGTATGAGATGTGCTATGGATTATTCATAATGGTCGAACGGTACAAGGACCAAACTCTTCACCAAGTTTTATCCTTTCTATAAGAAGTGCATAGGTCAAAACTTTAACGTATCAATTGCAATGTATTTTAAAATATTTTCATATATATATATATATATATATATATATATATATATATATATATATATTGCTTGTTTTTTTACATTCAGTAGCAACACTGAAAGAGGGCAAAACTAGTTTTTTAAAATTAGGGAGATTCCCAAGTTTTTTCAAATTGATTAACTAAATTTATAAAAATATATGAATCTATTTGGATACAGAAAATACAGAATAATGAGTACACCTAAGAGCAAAAGTATGACCCAAAGAAAGAAAAACCTGTACACAGAAATTCAATGATATCTGTTCTCTATCACATATACCAATGCAAGCCTCTAAATGTGAGAAAAAAAATCCAAACACAAATGAGAACAAAAAAAGACAGAAATTAAATCTGGAGACATTTCTCATGTAATCTATGAACATATTTCAAAATATTGCTTTTTTATTGAAAATCAGAAGAGCAGTGAACTGCAGGAGCGATGATCTAAAACATGATGGAACACATTTAGCAGCATCAGTGTAGAGAACATGATTCACCTCCATACAAGTTTGACAGTGTTATGTTAAAATATTTTCACCCCTAATTTTCCTCTCAGCTGTCAACATTTGTATGTCTTCTGAAAACCATGTTTACTACTTTAAAAGACCCCATGTGCATGTGTAGCTCATATTAGATTTACTGTCAGCAAAAAAAAAAAAAAAAAACACTTAATCAAACTCCTAAATTTTTTACCTGGAACAAGTTCATGTTTCTACACTGTCTTTTTAGTAACTGAAGTGCTTAAGTTACACTTTGTATGACCATGGGGGGTTGATGCTTTGAGGATCATCTGATCCTCTGCTGCAAATGAGTGTGAAAGCACAAAGAAAGCAAGCAAATGCAAACTAACCTAGCCCACCTGCATGGGTATTTTCACACTCTTCCAGGTCTTCGTCGTCGCTTGAACACTCTGCAGAGGACCCAATGTCATCTACCGCATGCTTCTTGAGTAGAACATTGATTACCACAATGCCCATTTAGAATAAGGGAAAAGGACAGAAAACAACGAACAGGTTAAACAGATAAGTTTAGAGATTGACCTATGACCTCTATTGTTAAAAGATCTCAGTAATTAAAGAATAACCAGTAAATATGTATTTAGCATTGCTTAAAGACACACTCCGTAAATTTTACATCATAAAAACACATGTTTTTTTAAGAACACCATTTTTTTATGTTTATTTTCACATGGGAGGGTCCTGCTGCTGAAAATGGCACTATATAACTTTTCAGCCACCGACTGCTACTGAATGAGTTTCGCTTTATGGCAGTACGATAAACGCTACCTAATAATATAAACAAACTTGTGGTTTTGAGAGTAGAGCCATGGCAAATCCAAAGAAAAGGAACTGGGCTGCAAGAGCAGCTGAAAGCCAGCAGAGCTTCACCTCTG
Source organism: Apricaphanius iberus (assembly GCA_028564705.1). Lineage (NCBI taxonomy): Eukaryota > Metazoa > Chordata > Actinopteri > Cyprinodontiformes > Aphaniidae > Apricaphanius > Apricaphanius iberus. The sequence goes on from JAPXFQ010000689.1 coordinate 3,025,756, forward strand.
AAGAAGGCTTGTTAACCTCTGATTCATAACAGGCGCAACAAAGCACCTCCAAGATGCTTCAAACTCACAGGGAATAGTGCTAGAGATTGATAACAAAACATTGGTGAAATGAAGGAGTTTTATGGGAGATAATGTATTATTTATAGCCTGCACATCTGTTGCTCCATTAACTCCTACTATGTGGATATAAACCTCTCCTGAACGACGCAATGTGGCTCCAAACGTATCTGAGTGAGTAAATTAACGTAAGGCATGCTAAAAATAAGGTCCAGGTTTGAAAAAAATTGTACTTTCTCTTGAAGTGGCTTGAAAACAAAAGAAAAGTTCCTCTGAAAACTATTACTTGGAAAAACTGAACTAAAAATATGTGAAAAGGTATTCAATGTAGCATATATATAAAAAGAGATCTTTCTAAAGCCATTAGAACTACCATATTTTCCAGACTATAAACACTACTTTTTTATGATGTTTTGAAACATGCGGCCAATAATCCAGTGCGGTGTATTTATGGATTTTTACAGCTATCGGCCACTACAGGGCCTCCTCGATCTATGGATTGTACAGGTTATGTCCTTCACCAAAGGATACTGTGCCTTTAATAGGCCGGAAGAGACAGAGTGGAGGACGTTTGCAAGAACAATGAAAGCAATCATACGCTACGTTAAAACACTGGTGGCTTTTAATTGGATGTGGCTTATATTTTTACACATTTGTGTTTTTTCCCTAATATAGGCTGTTGCGGCTTACAATCAGGTGTGCCTTATAGTCCAGAAAATATAGTAATATTCCAGACCACTATAAAAGATTACAGGAAAGTTTGGATAATGAAAGAAAGAAAATTCCCTGACATACAGTTGATCACTCCTACCTGTACCGTTGAAGAAGATCTATGTTTCCGTGTAGTTGTTGTGGACATCATGGTGGTCGTCTCTACAAAGTTGGTGGACATCTCTGGAGCCATAGCTGTGGTCCTGGCTGAACCTGCCACACTGGGTATATCACCCACCAGCCTAACGCTGCCGTTAATCTTGATGTTCAGGTTAGCTTCGGCTGCCATTTTTAACACTTTAAGGCCATTATAATACAAACCCGACAGCTGACCCTGAAAGGGTCGGCCTCGGTCAATTCCTCCAACTGTGATTGTTGCTTGAGTGTTGAAAATTGTAAGCTGTCGTCCTAAAGAAGACATCCAGAGTAAGAAATTATCATCAACAAGCACTTTTCAGTAAGCACAATCAATCAATAAGCAAATACTCTTTTTTATTAATTAATGCTGTAAATTTACGGAAAAAAGTATTTTTCAACAGTAGTTTAAAATCTATTTGATTTTATGCACAATTTTAGAAAAGAGAAAGTCTGAGATCCTTTTTTTCCTCTCGTCAATTCATTAAATATGAATCAACTTGTCACCAAAAATTAATATTATATTCCAAAACCCTGCTAGGTAATGTATCTCAAATTGACATAGCAAAGTAAGCCAGAAAAAAAGGCTGTATGATGCGTAACACAGCAGGTCGGGATTTATACAGCTGACACATCGCTTACAATATCCATCAATCAAGATCTTCCTTTCAGTTAAGTGTGCTATACTGAATGAAGGTTGTGTAAGTAAAGTTGCATATTTTCAAGTTTAAATTAGCATTTGAATTCTAGTTTAAAGCTTTCTTGAGTGAACAAAATGGTTGAAACTAAGTAGCCTGTTTCAATACAATACAAAAATAAGATAAGACTGTAATCTAATTGAACACATTTGTGTAAGTGTTAGAGCTACAAATAGTCTAACTAAAGTAGTGATTCATTTCTAATAACATCACCATGTTTTGGCCAATGATCCATAAAGGTACACAGGCACTGTCCTGGCTTTTTCTGTATTTAAAATGTATTGGTTGGTAAAATCTATTCGGCTACTTCATACCTAATCAGTTCTTGCTTTCAGACTTAACACAGAAGTGTGTCGTTTCACTTGGATGCATATTCATATAAAAGATAAAATATATATATTTTTGTAAATAAGAGCACTCATGCGATTACTTTAAAATCTACATATCTCACCGAATACTTTTGAAGCATTTTAGAAAAAAAAACTATGTATTAAGTGCTATATAGTACTACTATTTTATGCTCAATATCAGGACATGGTGACAAACACAGAAAATGTTTATAATAAATTACCTTTCTCTTGTAGCCATTCTTCTACTGGTCTGACATATTTGAAAGGAATTTTCTTATTGGCCGTTTGATAACGTTCAACGTCGCTGTTGCCTTTAAAGTTTAAGAAGACATTTATAAAACATTTAGTGATATCAGCATCATAAAAAAAAAAAAAACTACATCAAGTTAAAATAATTTTATCTAGAATATTTGGTCTAAATTTGAGCTTTTTGTATGAAATACACTAAAACATCTTTGTTTCCCAACCTTAATTTGGATAAAGGATGTACTCCAAAGCCAGGAGGGTATCAGGAAAGTTCTAGTGTAGCACACTGAACTCTTCAGTACACTCTTCTAAGCAGTGATCATAGTGAGTAAATTTGCAATGGCATCAAATGCATGTCCTCAGTTTGTAGAAGAGTTTTATTGCTCCTAAGTATGTTTTGGTTAGCCTTCAAATCCTAAAAAATAAATAACATTAAATGGATGGATATTTGGTAACAAAAGGAAGGTTCGCATAAACTAGACAAATAAGACTGTATTTGAAGAGTTTTTTTTAGAGCACTTAGGGTGCTCTAAAAAGGAAAGAGAGCTAACCATAATACACAAGTCACTGGGCAGCGTAAGCTCTCATTAACCTCACGGCAGATTTTCTGAACTGTATTCACCAAAAGGGCAGCCTAAACATATCTTCTTTTAATTAAACAATATTTTTTCATTGGATTCAAGATGACAAAATTCAACAACCTTCACTGATCTCAGAGTTTTCTATGCAAAGATCGAACCCCTGAACAAATTCAGTTTGCTGATCAACTAACAGGTGATTCAGTCAAGACAAAAAGACAAGGGGCCTGACTTTTCAATTGTTTGCACCTGTTAAAACCACACCAAACCTCACAGCACCGCAAAAACAGGCTGCACCTGATTTATTAACCCAGAGCAAGAAGCACGCAATCCATTTAGCGCTTTCCATATGCTGAATATGCAATGGGTGTTTCTTTCAGCAGACACCAACTATTGGGAGGAAAACAGGCAAAAAAGTTGTATGGTGTGATTTACTAAACATCAAACTGTTTGTCCTGGCTATCTTAGTATCTATTTTTACCACTTCTGAAAGGCATGTCTTAACTATGCAGATCCGCATTCAACATAAGTTTATTATCGACAAACAGAAAAATGCAATTCACAGACAATATATAATCTAATAGTAATTAACACTCCAATGACCATAAACCTGACAGTTATGTAGATGTTTCCCTTGTTTTACCCGAAAGACTTTTAATAACTCACTGCGCGCTCAGCTTGTTTGCACCTGCTGAAGACGCTCTGAGCGCACAGTGAGATGAGATCCTCATGGATCCTTATTAGTTTCCAGTGGAGTGGTTAATCTTCCTGGGTGCCAGTTAATTGAATTTGTAATCATTGACCTCATCACAATGACAAAAGTCAAGTTTTCTACTGCAACTTGACTTTTAATAGAGTCCATTATAAGATGCTGTACAATTCAACAACATTAGTAGAATATGGACATCTTAGTGACCTTGTTATGGACATGCTGCCACTTCAATAAGTCTGACACTGGATTATGCTTCCTGCATGGAGCAGAGAGCGATGCTTGTATGCCACAAGCATTAAGTTTATTACTGACAAACGAGAAATATAATTCACAACATTTTAGCCTAATAGTAATTGACTATGTAAAAGCCATAGAACTGATGCATCATGAACCAAAGCATATTCCACCTCGCTCGACCAGTGGCCCAGCTCATGGCACAAACAGTAGCGGCTGCAAAGTCTTCATTTTAATACTGCTTCTTGCGCCTGTTATGAATTTCTCACAGATTCTTAGGTGATCCCCCTCAAATGAAAGACAACCCACTGTCGCAATTTTTTTTCCCTACACATGCAGTTTTGCCCTTCTTATTTGGAATTGTGATCAATCAGGCCCAAAGCCATTGCATATATATGTGGCCCAAAGCCTCAAAGGTTTAAACAAGCACAAATAGAATAACCAGGATATATTTACAATATATTGTGCAACCCTACTTTACAGAATATTAGTTTGGATTAATTACTACATCACAAATTATGTTTTGAACAAAACTACTACTTTTCTATTCCCAGTTTCTCCACAGTCTCAAGTGCCTATTCAGGCAAGACTCTGAAAACAATTCTTCAATACCCAAGCAACATGATGATACATTCTGAGACATTCATGTGTCCACTAGTTAAAGCAAAACTCAAAAGGGCTGATCACATATGAAGAAGTGGAAGTGGCCTGATGCAGATCATCTAAAGTGATCATGAACCAAGTTATTAGAAAGGGATAACAACTGTGTAGTTATACTGTAAAAGAAGAAGTTCATCTTTTGTTGAGTGTTGTCAGAGAATTGTTGATTTTGTAAAAGCCTTTTTGGTTTAAATACCCCCCTGAACAAAAATAAAATAAGACAGCAGAGACCTCTGATGTATTTTCTAAAGTAACATTTTCTTTTTGGAGCATTAACAAACATTGAGCCATAACTTTAATAAGCCATTTCGGTATTACGTTGCGCGCAATGCATTCTGGGTTTTTGGACCCTAAACTGGCAGAAACTAACATAAATATAGATAGCAAAAGCTGCAAAAAATTTTCATTCTGAATGGTGGAAAATCATCAAACTTAAAACTTATATTTGCCTTAAAGGGCTGTCTGTGTGCCCGAAGCATATAAAGAGCTATGTTTGCCAGCGTGTGCAGCTACAGTGCAGAAACTACTGAATGTTTTGATGAACGAAGAGGTAAGTGCCGTATTTCGGGCTGATCATACCGCACTTGTTGATATTCCACGGAGTAACAATCCCGGATCCACAAACACTGTTAGATGGCGGGGAAGAAGGGAATGTTGTCATGGAGAAGTGGTCTCAGCTACTTTTAATCCCAGAAAGGGACGCGCAATGGCTAGCAGTTAGCAGGTAGCTTATTAGCTTATATTGTGCTTTTAAGCCATAACACTTTATGTGGCCCTCTAAACATTGGAGGAACATATTACCAGCTGTGTTGAGTTCTATTTGCATCCACCCAAATACTATTGTATAAGTCAAATCAAATCAGAGTTTATACGAATAGTCCTTAATCACATCATTCCTTATATTGAAACTTAACTGATTGGAATGTTTGTATAATTGTATTGAAATTACTTTTTTGTAAAGTTCCTTGAGATGACATCTGTTGTGAATTGGCACTATATTAATAAAAGTGAATTGAATAATTGTGAAAAAATGTTCAGTATTATTTAGTAGAAGTAGCTGTCAAATGCACAGACAGATATTTCTTTATATTTTTTTACATTTTGTTAAAGACAGTTGTATCAATACTTTCTGCCACAACTAACCCTTTGAGGACATTTTAGGACATTCATGACCTTGTGGCCCAAAATGGAAATGAGTTTGACACCCCTGATCTAGACGATCAACAGAAATATTGGACAATTAAAATTTTAATCACATATTTCTTACCTTGTTTATCTACCTTGCACGTCCATTTGGATCCTTCTTTTCTGTATGTAATGTATATAAAATAAATGGTGGTTCATTACAAGGGTCGGTATCATTCATACACTAGTGCATTTTGCACTCTCCACCGTGCAATGTGGTAACTGCTGTATGAGTACCGGGCATATTTTAAAAAGACTGCCAAAAACAGCCTTTAAGAGGCTTTAATAGGCCCCTAATTAACGAAAACACACGCATGCATGCGCTGTTTACAGTTGAGCGGGGGGTTTGGTTGGGTTCCAAAAGCCAAGACCAGTGGTCCAAGCCGCATTTGTGAGCATGCGGACTCAGAATACCGATATGGCTTATTACATAAACTTCTGAAGCAGATGCTGTCCAGAGACCTTTTCCAGATGTGGCACAACAATGTGACTCAATCGCCTCATCTTAGCTCTTTAAACAATCAGTTATGTAGTCGAAAATTAACCATTGTTTTACCTGTTGGGAAGTGTTCGTTGATTGACCAGTTATCCACCTGCAGTGTAGCATTTCCACCATTCCTGGTAAAACGGACCACATGGTACTTTCCATCATTCACTGGGTTGCTGCTTTCTTGAACAATGATGTCCTCAGTTCCAATGTTGAAGGTAACTCCAATCTTTCCTTGTTCCTGAAATAAGGAAATACCATTGTTGAGACAGTGAAAAGTTGGGAATCATCTTTATTTGTGAATGGTTTCATTGGCCATAGGTACTAAAATGTGAACAGACATTTGATAATTACTTCTGCATTGATGGTATAGTTTTTAAAAGAAACACTTCTTTCTGTTTAAAGTAGGGGGGTGAAATAATCATGATTTGGGCTTTAGTGTTAGGGATGGAACAGGAAATATTTTAGCCATAAAAAATAAATCCACAAGTTGAAATGCTTCATGAAGTAAAACATTTTTGAAACATTTATGAGAAAAGCTTTCGCCTGAAAATAATTACGTCTTATCAGTACCCATTAGAAACCTAAAAATCAGTTTCTGCCATTGGCAACGTGATCTCAACAATAAGAAATATACCAAATGCATCTTTATCAACATTAAGAAAAAACAAACAAAAACAGATGACTCATACTGTTACTCCCATTACAGTACACAAAATGCTATCTTTAAAGAGACAGTTTTAGTGATGTTCTGAATTACTCCAAATCTTTGCATGCCAGGACACCAGATGAGATCAAAACAAGGAAGAATGGATGGAAGTTTATGAGCACTTACTATGTGCAGCATAAGATAATCCCCAAGACCAGCCGCACTGTCAATTCTGACTAAGATGCCATCTTTCAAGGATGTACTGAAGCCAACGGTCAGCCTGTCTGTTCTGGTACTCGGTCTCTCATTAGCTGGCCAGTTGAATGTTATAAGACCTCCTCCTTTGCCAAAGATGTATGTGGTTCCAGCTTAGGGGAACAGAAAGAGAATTAGAATTTAAAACCCATCAGTAATAAAATTATAAGTAACGAACTATGCAGTATAACTATAACTCTATCATACCCCGACAACTCTTTTTAAACACCACTTATTTATTTTGTCATAGATTTCCAAATAAGATCAAATATATTGCATTCATTAAGTGTCGTTGGAGTTTTACGCAACAAGTACCAAACAGGCACCGAAATGCCGTTTTTTCAAATGAACTAAAGATGATCTAATAGAGTTCGTTTTATCCACTCAAAATTTGCCAGAAGGCCCCAAATAGCTTTATATTTTGTCGACTCATATATTAATTTAATTATGAAATAGTACATCATTAGAGAATGTAAATGGAAGTTCTGAAAAATCACTTGGACCAACTAGAGTTCGAGAATGTGTGAATCTGTCTTGTTATAGGTTGCTTTCGAAAGCCCACAAATTTTCTGTACTTCCTCTTATTTAATGTTTCCTGAGCAAAACAAAAATAAAAAAAATAAACACAATCTGACACAGAGGCTAGCTAATGCTAATGAGCAAGCCCAGCCCAGGCAGCAGAGACAAGTCTTGGCTTTGGCTGATCATGCTTATCACAAAAGCACTTTGTTGTCTGAGCCAGACCACCGCCCCCCCGACCCGTCCAAAAGCTGCCTTAATCTGTGCAAATTAGTCACGTGATAATAACATTGTTGGTCCTTCTATGTCCGCTAAATAAAAAGAGAAACTTTGATTCATCCCCTAACATAAAATACAAATACTGTATGGATGAACTGCATTTCCAAGTACTCGCTGACTTGTTTATTTGACTGCTCACCTGGGGATTTAGAAAGGAAGATGTGGAGATTTATCACTAGAACTACCAGAGAGCAGCCATTTGGCTTTTCTACCTATAAAGCCCACAGGTAAGCCGAAAGGCTGGATGGCCCCCTGTGAACCTTCCTTTTGTTATGTAAACGGGGCAATCACTGGGACACCACAGGGGGGGGGATATGCTGAGCCACTTCACTCAAAACACCTTGACATAAAATGGGGGAGGGGGAGAATCAGGTAGGAGCAGGATTGCTAACTGACTGTCTGAGCAGAATATATGAGCTGAATCAAAATGTAATATATGTAGAAGGATGTAGACGTTATCAGAACCCTACAACACTGGGCTTCCAACATCCCCACCAGACACATAAGAAAAGTAATAGAATAGAACCACATCAAATAAAGCACTCAAAATCTGGGGTTATCCCAACTGGGCCTTCATGATATTTACTAATAATAATAATAATAAAAAGTATTATCAGGATACAGTGTTAGAGAGTGGAAGTGAGTGAGACTTAGAACTTAGGCTTAAAACTTTATTGATCCCTTTGGGGTGACTCCCTCAGGGAAATTTGAGTTTTCAAGCACACAGAGAAAACTAAACAGTATGTAACAATGAGTGAGGTGAGTACATTTCAATAATCACTCACAATCCATGCACTGCCAAGCCGTCTCCTTTCTGCATTTGCCACATGTGTATTTGTAACAGCCTATACATCGCAGAGTGGCATGATTGCTTTTACACTGATTTTTAACCTGACACATTGCTCTTTTCCCAGGGCTAGGTGTTGAAGGTTGTAGCCGAAGCAATTGTTCCCTTTGTGCCTGCTTTGCACCCACATGAGAATGAGCCAACTCTCTTGCAAGCTCCACCAGGAAGTCCACCCGTCTCTCCTGCCTCCCGGTGCATGCTTGATAGAGCACATATGCATTCAGTGCTGCCATATCAATCATGTTATAGAACACAGCGACTGGCCAGCGCCGTGTTCCTCTGCGGACAGTGTACTCCCGCACCATCTGGTCCATCACATCAACGCCGCACTTTGTGGTGTTGTAAAGGGTGACAGTGTTTGGCTTCCGTTTGGTGGTATTCTCAGTCTGAATGACGCGGTGCATGCTGCTGAGAATGTATACTGTCTTCTTCCGTTTGGGCGCATACACCGTTAGCGTGGCACCAGTGGTTGAAAATACCTGAGTGGTGAATTCATCACGGTCCCTCTGTCTTGTTGATTGTGGAATTTCTCGCCGAATCCTGTTGACTGTGCCGAGGATGGTGGTTTTCCGGCTAAGCAGTCGTTGTGCCAGTGACAGCGATGTAAAGAAATTGTCCGTGGTAACATTTCTGCCCTTGTCCAGGAATGGTTCCATCAGCCTCATCACTACATTTTCGGACAGTCTCTCTCCACTGGAACGACTGGGGTCCTTGCCAAGATATGGGAGGACATTGCAGATGTATTTGGATTTCAAGTCACAAGCCACCCAAAACTTGATCCCAAACTTGTCAGGTTTTGTTGAAATGTATTGCAGGAAACAGCAGCGAGTCTTTGACGGGAAAAGCTGTTCATCAATGGTGATGTGTCGACCAGGGTTGTAGGATGTGATGCAGTTGGTGACAAACGAACCCCACACACCGGAAATTGCAGCAAAATCTTGTACAGATATCAACTTGATGAGCAATTCTGTAAATGACTAGTGGGGCTACCACAGATTTTGAGTGCTTTATTTGATGTGGTTCTGTTCTATTACTTTTCTTATGTGTCTGGTGGGGATGTTGGAAGCCCAGTGTTGTAGGGTTCTGATAACGTCTACATCCTTCTACATATATTACATTTTGATTCAGCTCATATGTTCTGCTCAGACAGTCAGTTAGCAATCCTGCTCCTACCTGATTGCCCCCCTCCCCCATTTTATGTCAAAGTGTTTTGAGTGAAGTGGCTCTGCATATCCCCCCCCCTGTGGTGTCCCAGTGATTGCCCCGTTTACATAACAAAAGGAGGGTTCACAGGGGGCCATCCAGCCTTTCGGCTTACCTGTGGGCTTTATAGGTAGAGCAAAAAATCCTGGGTCTTCTAGTGTTATATGGCTTTATCATTGGAGATGTACTGCACAATGAAATATTAACTGTGTGTCTATTATTTTAAGCTCACGGTCAAAGTTCATATTTCAAATATAGATCTGATAACAAACAGAATGACTGCAAAGACATTGGTTGCAGATTTACACAATATCTAATGCATGTGTGTTTGCTTATCAAATAAGAATAAAGAGTAAGATTAGGGTTGTGAAGCAATTGTTATACTCTATTCAAGATATTTGCTGAAAGCTGCAGTTTTCAAACAGTACATACATCTTGTGGAGAAGGTTCTACAATATTCTATGACAATTTGGGGGGTGGATGGTGGCTGTTTTTTATTTCTAAAAAATTTTTCTTTATTTGTTATATCATGTTGCTACAACAGAAAACAGTCAATGGTCAAATTCTCTTGTGTAAGTTGCTCTGTATTCTGATACTGTTGTTTAACGAGTGGCTTTGCACTGTGATAAAAAAACAAAAATAAAAACAGTAGAGGCACACCACTGAAAACAAGCTTAACTGTTTGCTACCAATTTGGTCACAGTTCTTGATTATCAAACACTGCATCCGATATTTAAACAGTACCCATGAATACAAAATGCTTTAGGAGAGACTGTTGTAACCTTCTTCAAGTCATCAACACTCTTGTGGACAGGGTAATACTTTCCTTGATCCCCTCTTGAGACAGAATATCCAGTGATAATGGTCAAGAGACTCAAGGATCCACAAATAATGATATGTCAAATGTTTACAAGATAGACTACTTGATCGACATGCATACAGACTAAACACACACTTTGAATTATGTGATGGCGCATTTCCTGGCTTCTGACTGCCTACCTAAGCTTAAAGGTACAGTGTGTAACTTTCGGCCAGTAGGGGGGCAGTGCATACCTAAATTATCACAAGCATGCGGTATGTGTGTCTTCGAGTAAGAAACTCAACAACGGAGGTCCAACTAGTGCTGTTTTCAAACGCTCAATTCCCTGAGAATTATCTATTTGCAGAAACATGACAAGCACATCAGTCTCTCTATCATCGCTTGGAACTAGCGAAGAGGTAAAAATGTATTTATGGCAAGACTTTTTTGAATTTTGAGGGGAAATCAATGTTTTAATAGCGGGCATGTTCGGTGCGCTTTATCCGTCCGGGCTCTTGTAGAAGTAAAGACGTCATCTAATATGGCTTTCCCGTGAAAAGAGGACCCCGTGCCTATGTATTTTAAAACTGATTTTTAAAGTCATATTTTACAATATTGCCAATATTTCACAATCAATGTGCTTTACGTTATTATTATTACATAATATTTTAATGGATATTTTCAAAGATGTACTGCAAAAACTACACACTGTCACTTTAACTGTAATGCCAACCAAAAAATGCAGAAGACTATAAATTCAAAACTACGATTTTGTATTGATGATTGTACTCAAATATCAGTGTTGTGATTTTCCAACCATCTATTACTGCTCAAAAGATATTAAAGAACTAGCTATATCAAGAAAAGCTTAAATGTTTTTTATCTTAAAATTCTAGTTCAAAAAACAAATAAAACCAAATATTTGCTTATATCATGAGGCAGTCAGATATGTCAATATATTGTTGATATGCATTTGTGTGAAATGAGGGTTTACAAAACACTTTCTAAGAAACTTAAGAGAACCCACCTCTCTCAGCTTGAATTATTTCAAAGCCAGACTATTGGGGAAAGAGAGGCACGCAACTTCCTACATAGTTTTATCACTGTTAGACTGAGGGGCTGTTTACACGACGATGTTGCAGTTTTTGTTTGAATAAACAGGTGTAAACGACTGTGTTGACAGGGCAGAGTGAGTGATTTGAAAATTATGTTGTACGGCTCGATTGGAGAGCATTGCAACCTTGTTGTTATTTTTAGCTAGTGTGCTTGCATTTACAGTGCTCTTTGTCAAATGAACCAAAGCTTTTGAGCTTTTGAGTAAACCTCCCCGTCTGTGGGGGCGCTGTGGTGGTGCTATACATCTTAGTGGAGCGGGGGACACTTTCTGTACAGTGACATGTATACAAACGTGGAGTGACAGCAGATTGTAGCGGTTTTAAGATTGCTCTTTTGTGTTTGGCAAATGTGCCAGATAGATACACTGCATCAATTGGCTCAGGACGAACGGAGAATGTGACAGAGGACTTGGAGAACCCAGCAATGCGCAATTGTTAAGATTGTTTTTAACCCAGGAGCCAAAGCCAACAGTACACTTCCTGCTTCTGGTGCGGTCCCGGGTTCACTTGCTACTCACGTAAGCATTTGAACCGTTTCTTCCTTTTTCGAAACCTAGGCTTATAGGCAGAAAAGAGTCTGAATTTTTGGTCCACATCACAGTTCGAATTTGCATTTCTATCTACCTAAACATACCGGAAATTCTGGGCAAACAAACTAGAGTTTGGTTTGAGTGTACTAAACAGGGCTAGTGTGAATGCACCCTGAATTTCTCCACTGTCAATTTATGCTTTCAAATGGAATTAGCAAAGCTTACCACATCCTTAAAACAGGCCAAAACAGACTCAGTCTATATTTAGATGCCGCTCGATGCACAGTGTTTCAAGGCTCTCACAAAGAAAGACATTCAGTTTTGGCATACACATTCTAAATGAAAAAAATGTAAACTAAAATTGTACAAAACTTTCAGCCTTTTGCAAAGAAAAACCAAAACAACAACAGTGCCTGCTCATCAGCTCTGTGTACTGTAAAACAATGTAGCATCGGACTAAATTATACGTACACAAAGCTTTGGGAGAATTTTTTTTTTTAAGACATTGTTGAAGAAAAGATCCTAGTTTAGCAAAAAGAAAAACAACAAACAATACATTTGAAAAGAGTCTGCCTTGGAGAATCACCCCATTAAGACTACCAAGCAGTTTGAAAGAAGATGTGGACGCATAATTGGTAAAAACTATGGCTAAAGTGTTCCATACAACCCGATTTATGTGTTCTGATTTAGTTTAACACATTTATTGACTTTGTGGGACTAAAGACCATTTCTGTTGAGTTTATGCTTTCTGGAGCTCTGGTAATTCATGTATGTTGTAGTTGCTAACCAATAGCTTCTTAAATGTCTGTTGGTGTGATGCATTTATATTGGTTATTAAAAGGGGTAAAACTCTGCTGTGATGAACATCTTTTAATGGTTATATATATATATATATATATATATATATATATATATTATAAACCGCTGTTTTAACTGTACGTGCCAATAAAACTGACAGTTTGCATGGCTAAATGCTAGGGTGAAAAACTGTCCTCTTTTCCTTGGAAATGTCCGGGTTTTCATTTTTTTAAGTGGACTAATAGGCTTACTTAAATTGACTGTGTCATTGTGAATACGACAATGTCATGTTACGTCCTTCCTGTGCCCCTGCTTCCTAGATTGTTCTGATCTGTTCAATAGACTGGTCAGACAGCACGCTGTGATGTGCTGCACTGGGGCCTAGCGCCACTCACACAGTGTTGCAACTGTTTACAGGATATCAGAGTTCAAGTGTAGCTTTATGCAGAAACATAATCCATAAAGCTTGCATAAGTGTTTCTGTGTGGCAAGAAACAGAAAAAATCCAGTAGGTCCACATGGACACAAAAACTATATTAACGCTGTGCAAAGTGAGTGTTCACCTATAAATTAACTAAGGAAGATGAAGATGAAAACGAAAGACTGGAGAATAATTTTTTTTAGTTGTCTTATGAGATTGCTTCTTTTTACTTTTAATATGATAATAATGCTTGTTTTCTCAGAAGGTTATGTCAGATTTTGTTAAAACATTTGTCTGGTATGAGTTAAAAAGTGAATTATTAACTTTGGTTTTGGTTTGTGAATGAGAGAATAACAAATTGAAGATGTGGGTAGTGTTGATAGGCATTTGTTGAATGTTTTTATTACATTATGGCTTAAAACAAGTATCTCACTTTTCAATTCCTTTTTATCGCAAACCATTAGCTGAAATTACACAAAATTACTAATTTAGCTCAAGATAAGGCTCATACAAGCGTGTGTGTGTTTTTGTTGTTTTGTTGTTGTTTGGTTTTTTGGTAGGGGTTGTACAATGGAATGTTTCAGAATCCTATCTACACCCCGGAATAGAACCCGAAACAATCTTATGATTTAACTACATGTATTGGAGCCAAAACATAAAAAATTGCAAGAATGACATCTTCCAACCTCTATAGCCTGCACCTTCACGATGATCACCTTCCCATAATCAATGCCAAGACATTTCAACAACACTAAGAATTATACTTCACTATGTTTGAATACATTAACGAAAATTCTTGGTGTAACAACATTTAATCAGAATTCCTCGTTTAAGTTTTACTCACCATGAGCACCCTTCAGAGTTGCTGGAAAGCCGTAAATGGATATAGTGTGAGAGGTGTGATGCCTCCCCACATACAGTTGTTGATCGAATGAGTCTGTTGCCAACTGAGGTTTGTGGTTATGGGATGAGCGCTGCTTTGCAGATGCAGCATTACAGCCCAGAATAAGCCACCAAATCCATGCACTCTGGTAGAGTAGAGTTAGTCCAGGAATTTGGCATGAACGTCTTTTCTTAGAACCCCGCAGAGGTAGAGCATCAATGGGGCACATGATGTAGTAATATCTAAACAGTAAAACTGTACGGCAGAATACCAACATAAAATAATAGTTCGAAGCAAATAAAGCAGATCAGGAGTTGATGGGTCACAAGTAACTCCAAAGACCCCTGTCTTGTCATATCAGAATTGATTGAAGTTGGTTAACTAAGGAAAAGAAGCATCCACCTAATAAAAAGTCTGTTGTCTTGAAACACAATGAATGGCCCATAAAAAGTCAGGATGGTTCAACACATCCTACATCTTTCCCTGTACGAAAGCTGTGGTTTAGCTGGTACTCCTTACTGGATGCTCCTAATGTGCTTCACTCTTCTCTCTTCATCTCTCCATTCACTCCTAGAAAAATATCTTGCAGAATCCTTAGAAAATAATTCACCAAATAGGCAACCCATTCGTAAAGCTGAATTCATTAAATCCACTGGACTGTTAAATTTATCATGTTCATCTTGTTTTTTCCTTGTTTTAATTCCAAAAAGATTTCAAATATCCTTTAAAGCAAAAATATTTCAGTGACAGTAAAACTCCTTTTTGTTTGTTGTTATCTATATCCATGTAGAGCCTTCATTTGATGTATGCGCACGATCTGAACACTCTGGCTGTTTGATGAAGGGAACAGCAATGAACTGGATCCCATAGCTGCCACAGGATGAAAGAGAGGGAGTGTGGTGTGGAGTGGAGAGGAGGAGGGGTTAGAAGGCTGTTGAGGAGGTTGTGGGAGAAACGACAGACGTAAAAGAAAGGTGAAAGAATGGCTTCAAGGATGAAGGAATGTGGGGATAAATCCAGGATGGAAAGATACGAGAAATTTGGGACTAAACTACAAAGGTATAGTTTGCTTACCGTAAAGCACAATTTTAAAAAGAACAGATAAATTATCCTCAAAGAGCAAAGAGAGGATAACATTTTTTATTTTTTCTGGAGTGTGAGGAAGAAACTGACTCTTTTAAGTTGAATGGTGAGAAGGAGTTTCTTGCCTCTTGCAAAATGTAACGCAACTTCTTGGCCACCTGTAGTTGGACTCAAGACCCTATCCAGAGTTTCAAAAGTACCAAGGTACAACCAGAGGTGAAGCCATCATCTCAGAAGTGTGTGTGTGTGTGTGTTGGTGGGGTGGGTTGGGGGGTTAGAGCTAGAACTAGTTTGAAGTCTATACATTTTTAGGCTGAACCATGCAAACCGCATGGGCAGGCCTTTCTCTGCCGGATGTTTTAAACAGTGGCTGCTCTTGACGTTAACGTTGTGGGTGGTGTGAAAGCACCAAAAGTGATTTACCATCCTCTCATAGTCAATTGAACCTTTCCTTGGTGGCTAACGAACAATTTAAATCACTGTTGTACAAGGAGTGAGCTAGCTTGGTTATCAGATGTAGTAATAGTGGTTAAAAGACAGCTATTAACTATTAATATCACTATCAATGAAAGGAACAGTTTCAAGGTGCTACATGCTCAGAAGAAATGGAAAAATGTAGCTTAAACTTCAGTCTTACTTGACTGTTGGTGTCAATCTGTGAAGACAACAGGTTAAAGAATGAAGATTGAAGTTCACGCACTGACTCCAGCAAATCCAAATAAATAACTCGATGATGACCTCTCACATCTTTAGAATACAAGTTGATGTTTTTTTTGTTTTTTTTGTGTTTTTTTTACAGGTTATAAAACTTGACATCGATCAAATTGCCAGAACAAACTCTTCAATCTATTTTGCTAGATTTAGTATCTACAAAATATATAGTGTGAAGGGAGCTGGCTAAAGGTTCCAGTAAATTATAAACAAAAGGTTCAGGGTGGCTGATTCTGGTGGGCTACCTATTAAGAAAAAGGGATGGTGTAGAAACAATCATTTTACCTTGAATGTGAACAAAACAAAGGATATGATTGTAGATTTCTGAAGAAACAGAGATAAGTCAAAGACTGTTTGCATCATGGGAGAAGAACTAGAGGTGGTTGACCTGGATAACAGACTGGACTGGAGAATCATCTGTAAAGCTGTCTACAAAAAGGGACATAGCAGACTATACTTTTGGAGGATGCTAAGGTCCTTGCAAATATTCTACAAGTCTGTTGGCTAACGACTCGAAGTACCAGTCGGTCTACGTTCCCACCCTCATCTATGGTCAGGAACTCTGGTTAGTGACCAAAAGAACGAGATCACGGATACAAGGGGCTGAAATGAGTTTCCTCTGCAGGGTGTCTAGGCTCTCCCTTAGAAATAGGATGAGAAGCTCGGCATTCCTGGAAGGGCTCAGAGTAGAGCCGCTGGCTCAGGCATCTGGTTAGGATGCCTCCTGGACTCCTCTCTGGTGAGGTTTTTGGGCACATCCCACTGGGAAGAGACCCAAAGATAGATGGATGACTGGATGGACTCACACACATTCACTCCTAAGGGCAGTTTGTTGGGTTATTTTGATTGATCAAAATAACCCAACAGTCATATTTTTGGACTGAGGAAGGACGCATGCACAATGAGAACATGTAAAATCTTTAGACAAAGACCCTAGGTTGGGATTAATTGCATTTATTACCTTCTCATAGCAATTTAACAGTCCTAACAACCAATGTACAGCCCCAACTCCAAAGAAGTTACTTTAAAAATAGTGCCCACTTCATATGATTAGGCACCAAAACAGATTGCTTTATTGCTGCAATAGAATATTTTAACATTTCATCACAGTTACACCATCTTACCAGAAGATGCAACCATGATTAATCCTACAGCAACCGTCTGAGGAATACACAAATCACATTTAGAAAAATAGTGATGTGAGAGAATTTGCATTTGCCGGCTGCTTCCCTACAGAAAAAAAACCCAGTACTGATCAGTACTGTAATTGCCATTTGAACTTTTAAAACACAAATTTGTAAAACATAAACAAAGGCTTTCTTCATAAGAGTTTATTTGAAAAACGTAAAAATATTCCCAACTCCAACTCCTTTTGCAGTTCAAAGTAAGCTGAAAATAATGACATACCAATACAGTATGTTTCTGCACGTGGTGTTCTAACTTGCTGTCATGAATTATTTAATGTGTGGACTTCTGAAATGACCTTCATCTAGAAGTATGTTTGTATCATGTCTTCATTCCTGTGACACAACTCAAATGTGAATTCTGAAAGTCAACTTTGATGACTACAGCCAGGAAGGCCTTTCACAGCTTATCTGCCTGAGGGGATAAAGTGGGAAAGCAGAATATCATTTTGGCAACATGAAAGGACCCATCAACCTTCTCTCCTTTTTGCATAGCATTACAGACCACATACCTGTATGTGATACCAAACTCACATTAAAGGTTCTTGGTTTTTCTGCATCTTCTCTTTTAATCAGAAATGTTTATTATACTACTGGAAGGCTGTTGCAGGATGTTAAATCCGTCAATTTTGCCAAAGTCAGAGTCACTGATGCCATTTTATCTGAATCAACTTTTATCTTGGTTTAGTTGTGCAGTTCTGGGTGTTTGGATGTCCCAAGACTAAACGTGTGCGATACCTGGAAACTGTCCTTACATTTACTCACTTAATGTCTAGTTGGAGCTCTCACTGTGTTCTCATTGTACAAATGCATCACTGCATTTCTGAAGTTATATGCTTTAGCCTTTATCTTACAAGTTGTATTTCCTGCTTAGACAGACAGGCTGGAGTTGTTTTCACCTTGTGAGCCTGTCTTTGATCGCCTCCCCTTTGGGTTTATGTGCCCATTTCAGAGTCAACATGATAAAATGTGGTTGCAAGACGTACATGTAGATGTTAGCAAGGTTGATGTAAGTGAGAGAGAGAGAGGCAGAGAGAGAGGGGGGGGCAGAGATAGTCATAGTCTAGTATAACTGCTCAGAACATTTCGAGTTCTATACCAATCATGTCATGGAATTTTTGAAATGTGACTTGTGTCCAGATTTTTTTTCATTTTAGCAGCCTCTAAAAGAATAACTCCCTATACTCCATTTGGCTACACAAGAGGTCTTGCAGCACAATCCAAAAGTTTACCCTGTATTTATGTCTTAGTTGGTCAGGCAGACTGACACAATATGCAACCTAGTCTGTACATATAAGTTCATGCAGCATTGATAACATTGCAACAACAACTTTTTATACAAAAAAGTTTTAAAGCTTAAAGCTCTAGAACAGCCAGTCCCACGGAGATGCTGGAATTGCAACTATTTATGCAATTTTTGTCAATACTTGCAAATTGTCTTGCAGTTTATGTGTTTATGTGAGAGGGAGCAAGATTGAAATATGTGGTACTGGCGAACAAAAATCTCTGCCAAGGACCGTTCTATAGGCTACAGTTTCTTCATTCTCTATATGAAAGTGGATGTAAAATATTTTGTACCCCAAGAACTATTGTGGTGAAAAAACAAAGGGAAGTTGCCAATTGACAAAACATCATTTTGACAGATTACAATTACCATCCCTGACCACTTGGTGTAGACGCTCAAATATTTTTAAATTTGTGCACAAATATGAGTAGAGATAACTAAAACAATACATTAAAGGTCCTATATCGTACAAGATTAACATTTTGGAGCTTCCAAACATATTCTAATGCAATTTTCTTATTTGAAAAAAAGCCAGCCAGAGTGGTTTTTGGCTGAACCCTGCACTCTGAGCAGCTTCACCATCCTGTCCTGGAAAACGACTGAGTGGAAACAGTGATATTCCTCTTGAGCTGGAAAAATAAAAATGCTCTTAATATTAATCAGAATAGAGATCTCCTTCTGGATTACATTGGGCTAGAAACGGCTTCTGCCTCCACATCTGATCAATCTTTCTGGTCTCCCTAAATTGGCTCCATCACCTAGTGGGGGCGGGCCTCTCAATTTTGTTCTTTGGGACGCGGTCGCTGATGTGGAGCTTTAGGGTTGGTGGATAATGCTGAACGGGGTTGCCTATTGGAGTCAGCAGGAGAGCTGGTTCCCTGGGGATGGCATTGTGTCACCCCAGTCGTTTCCTCCCCAGATGCCTCTGTCCACCTGCTCCTTCATTATACAATTTACACAGGGCCTTGGGGCATGGACACATCACTGGGGTGCGGGGAGGAGTTTCCGTCTTCACTACCCAGTGGCGACCTGGGTCCAAATTTTAATTGTACAACTTAGACACTTTGACTCACACATTTACATGAGACACACAAATGACCTGGCGGTGGATACACCTCAGCACTGGAGGCGGAGCCCTTTAAAGAGCCTCGCCTCTGGTGCCGGTGCCCACTGCTCAGCTGCATCTAGACACTGAGGGCCAGGAGATGGAGATGGGGGTGCCTGGCAGCAATCCCATGTCCCATCCCTCTGTTTTAAGTTGCCGGTGGGGATTGGCCTGGGGTGGCAGTGGTGTCTGTCGGCTTTCGGCCGGCTGATGGGTGTTCCCCTGGTTCTTCCGTCTGTTATTCTCTTGGTGGGTGGTCAGCCCCGCGCTGTTCCGCTTGTGGCCCCTGCACTCTGGGGGGCTCTGGACGTATAAGTCTCCAACCTACTTCATGTCAGCGTTGATTCCTGTAGAACGGATTGATGGCTCCTTACACCGGCTATCAGTCACTTGCATTATTTACACCTGCATGTCCACAAACACACATAGGTTTGGGGACATTGGTGTGTACGGACATAATCTTCAGCTGAGGTTATCGTCATTAGATAGGAGGACTGGGATGTTTTCTTGTGTTCTTTGTTTACCTCTCTATCTTGTATCGTCAGTTCACACTCTAACCAGTCCTGCTTTTCTTCTTCAACTTCTTTCTTTCTTTCTTCTTATCTCAATTTCGTGTCCATAACTTCAAGAAATTAAACCCACAGTAATCATTAATAAAGATTTTTCATATATCAAGTGGAGTACTATAGCAAAGCTGTAATGCTCTGCTTGGGAAAGTAAATCTGTTGAGCTTGTATTTGGTACTCAGATACCAATTCTGAGTAGCAAACTGCTAGACAGGACACATAAAACAAGAAAAAAAAGAGAAACAAAAAAGAAACATAGTAATATTTTACGTCACTATACAGTATGACCACTCAGTTACGCCAGTAAGCACTGGCCAAAGAAAGTAAATGGACTGAACTTATACAGCGCTTTTCTAGTCTTAGTGACCACTCAAAGCACTTTACATTGAAGCCACATTCACCCATTCACACTCGCATTCATACACCGACACCCAACATGGCTCGGTAGGACAATGTAGAATTTGGGGGTTAAGTGCCTTGCCCAGGGGCACATTGACATGTGACTGGAGGAAGCTGGAATTGAACCTACGACCCTCTGATTGCAAGCCAACTAATCTACCACTGAGTCACAGTCGCCCACCTCAAAGTACATTATCTATCTTTTGTTTAAGCATTTTCAAGTCCACCAAATACAGTATATGTAAAAAAAAAACTTCAGTTGAAAAGTAAAAGGAAAACTACATAACCAAAATAAAATACACAGAAAGTACCCCAGCAGATTAAACAAACATGTCCCCTTTCTCACAGCTGTGAGCTGCTTTGGACTATCACTGCTAACACCACTGTTTTTGTAGTATTTTACTTTCTAAAATGTCTCTGCGAAAGTGCCATTTTGGCTGCGAGGATTCCAGGACTTTATTCACCATTCCTAAAGAACAACCCAATCGGCAGAAATGGCTGGAATTTCTCTCTGGAATTCCGCATTAAACCAACTACAACAGGTTTTTAAATGACCGTCAATTCACAGAACCTTGGCCAGAACTGTCGGAAAGGTTAACTCTTGAAGCTGGATCAATTCCAATTATAGAGAAACCGAGCTTCTTAATTCTTGGTCGAAGAATAACTCCAGGCGTAAGTTATATTTCAGGACAAATTAATACTATATAACTCCGACAGTGACATTTTATCATATATGTGCCTATTCCAGACATTGAAAGATGTAAAATAGCATGATGTAGGACCTTTAAAAAGCAAAATTCCCATGAGAGCATCTGAGCATCATCTCATACCTGTACTCTGTACCCAATATATCTCACTATCCAGGGGCAGACAGCACATCTGTGACCGGTGCGGCTGATCACAGACGTGCTCCAAAGAGCCTGGTCTTGAGCTAACCACTTAACCAAAAGAGGGATGCTGTTGGATGTACCTCCCACTGAAGCGATGGCTTGAGGGTTAGGAAACAGCTTGTTTAGAGAAACTTCCAGACTCCTGATCTCTTAAATTGGAGAATTGTTTCCTCATTTCAAAATTTTGGCTGGTAAGCCGCTTGTCAGTCTTCAGTTCAGCAACAGAACAACATCAAGTTGAGAGACTTGTATTTTAAGTGCAATCGTTAAAATGTTTTTTGTCACTGCTGAGAAAATATAGATGTAATAATCTGCTTGATGAGTGATGGCAGGGATTGAATATCTACGAAATAAAAACAAAAAATAATAGTTTTTATTTTTCATAATCTATTTTTTACCCATCAAATTTTGAAATGATATGAGTCTTTATTACAGTTAGAGTATTTTTGCAATTACTTCTACATTTAATATTTATTCCTGCATCATTTAACTTTGTACATGGATGCTCAGAGTGCAGATTTCAAATCAATAAAATGCATACACAAATTAAGGGTTTAAGGGAGGATGCTGGGCTGAAAGTTCAAGTTTGGGTTTATTGTTCAGATTCTGTTGAGTGGATGCATATGCTAAGTAAGGTAGTAAGCAGCTGTAAAATACTGTCAATTTGAACTTTCGAATATTCAACTCTTTTTTATAATATTTACATATTCTAAAAGAAACCCCATTTTTCTTTTATTAGCATGCATCATTTTAGATAATTGTTAACTCTGAGCATTTGTGCATTTATTTATTTTTTTTGTCTGCTGAATTTTATTTATTTTTGTTATTCACATTTTAAAGTAAAGGGTTGCATTTATTGTTGCATCAGCTCAGGTGTGATGACATTCAGTTTTAAAAGTTTAGACTGTATTGAGAAATAGACTTATTCTGTATTTACTGAGTCATTTGTCAAAGACTCAGAAAATACCACTTATTTTGATGTTTCAAAGTACTAGGAACTGGTAATTGTACAACCAATAAGCTAGAACTTGAAGAGTGAAGCTCTGGATGGATACATGTTCTTTCACTGGACTTATTACATCATTTTTTTTATTTTTTATTTTTTTACAATTTTTGAATATAACGTTTTTAACAGATTTAAATAAAAAGCAATAATCAAGTGATGTGGCCAAACATAAATGAGAAAACTAAAAGCTGACACATTATGCATTATAGGCCACAAAAATTTGCAAAAGTTCCTGAAGGGACTGAATAGTGTGCAATTGCATCATTAATTTAGTAAAAAGGCAATGCTGGTGGAGCATTTACCTAAGGCATCTTATCAGTTGGATGTAGATAAGAAATAGTGTAACCTTTTCTCTAATCTGTGTATTTATATATTTTTTTAATTTATGTAAGAAATTCTAAATATAATAAAGAATTTGTATAACAGCCGTACTTGTATATCTTTTCATATGACAAACAAAGGCTCTTTCATTAACTTTAAAAATTGTTTTATCTCCTCTTCAGATAAAAAAATCCAGTGTCATACACGCCATACCGTTTTTGGAAATTATTAGTATAATTTAAATACATGTCTTTTGCTAGAAAGAAACACAGAAATGGAAAGTGAAAATGTGATAATGGGTCCAAATCTGTTAATCCTGTCCACAGTTTCAGCTAAACTTTGTGTGCCAGCGATGTCCTTGCTTTTATCTGGGCGAAATAATTAGAGGACGACCTCTATTTCAGAAAGCAAGGTAATTCCAGAGCTGGTAAAATCTGTGAGATGGCTGTTGAAACAAACACAAAAGTTTCATTAAAGGAAAATTAAGAGCAACAAAGACAGCGCCTCAGCAGAAATATACAGCGAAGCCTGTCACATTAACATAAAGCATGGCCCCCAGAAATTATTAGCCTCTCTAATCTCCTAAACCCTTAGACGCAGCATTGCACTGTTCAAATGACCTGTCCGCTGTGATGCATGGCCGTTTCTTTCCCCCCACCAGCTGAAGAACGCCAGCTCTGACCCCTCCCACAACCACACTCTCTATTTCCTGCTCTCCTGCTTTTTATTTTACCTCCTGCTCCAGATTTATGTGGGTTGGAAGAGCAAAAGAGCAAAGATTACACAAACAACGGCTGAGGAAGACCAACAAGGTGAAGGACAACATACACATTATCCTTTGCTTATCAGCAGCACATTAATGCAGCTCATTCAGGACCTGCTTTATACAGAGATAAACCGGTACACATCAACTTCTCCTTCATCAACCTCACATATCTGTGAAAACAAGGTAATGACATTAAGCCGTATCAGGCCAACAGCCAGGGAAGGAGGAGTTGCATTGCAGCTTCATGGATGCACTTGGTGCTGATGATTAGTCTTGAGGTTGGTAGATCAATGAAGGGTCCAGCTCACAGCAGAACACATATAAAGGTCAGTGAAGAGGAAAATAGACTCTCTGTCATTCTGCCAATCGTTCTGATTGCCTGCCAGTCTGCTCACTTGTGACCAGTTGCCCAATCTCATCCCATTCTAACGATTTCCTGCTCTAGTTCAAAATGTGTCCACAGCCTGTGAGGAATTAGCATTTTACTGCTTAGTGTTATGAGAATAAAAAAAGATGAACGCTCTTTTTGATATAGATTGTTTACGCATCTAGACAGTGAAAAAAAGTAATCTCTCTATTGGCCCAAATTAAATCCACCAGGTACAGTAGAATAATATCCTTTAGTAGGAATAAAACTCAGTATTTTCCTGCATCAAATGCATCAGTCTCTCATCATTGGAGGAATTTTGACCCACTCTTCTTCCGAACATTGCTTCAATTCATTTAGGTCTACAAACTACAATTGATGTTTGACGTAAGGATATTTGGTCGTATAGAGGAGTTCATGGTGAACTACAAGACTGAGGGGAGCCCCAGATCTTTTGGTCCAAATAATATCAGCTCTCCACCACCGTGTCTGACGATGAGACTGAGTTTGCTGTGGTAATATGCTCTTTTGTTTTATCTAAGCATGAGAGTCTATGTTAACAGTGAACATCTTCTCTCACTTAAGAACACAATTCCATACGTCGTTTGGTTTATCACAGCACAACTGTCAAACCAAATGACATCCTCCTGGCATTTCAGATTGTGTCTTTCACCTTTTCTAAACAAGCCAGAAGTGATTATGCATTGATTATCTTCTCCTTATCCAAGATCAGGGTAAAATATATAGAAGGGAAAACTTTCTATAGCAGGATGGGTGAGGTGGGATATCTAGACTTCTGGAATAACACACGATATGCGTAACATTTATTTACAGTTGATTAACTTTTTTGGGGATAAGAAATGGACACAGCACAACAGGGTTACTTGGCTAGATGAGGTGAACTTTTTCCTTTTCACAGGGAAATATAATATCCCTGACTGATCTCTATTTCTATGCATTTGTGAACTGCAATCAAGTGAGCTGACACTTAGAAATAATAATAGATGCTTCCAAGACGCATCTGTGCATCTCAACCTGTCAGCTCACTTAACAACTTGTATATCCCCAATTTGTAATCGGAGCGTCCCAACATTCTTCCAATCAGACCCAAGCACTGGATTAGCACAGACTATTAGGAATACGCTCCGTTTATCTCACCCACTTTTCCTGTAGGTGCTAGTCCTTTACTGCAGTTTAACGTGAGCACTGAAGTATGTAAAGTCTGAGACTGTGCCCTAGGATTTTACTTTTCTTTTTTTTTCTTTTTTAAATTTCTGCCAGCGTGTTCATTTCAAGGCAAGTGAGGCAGTTCATTTTATTTATAAAGAACCAAGCCACAGAAAATGTAATCTCAAGGAACTATAAAAGACAAACGGGTTCAATTCATATTCATAAAACCGCTCCAGACAGTCTTTTCACTCTGCTAATGCACACCAGCTTCTTTCACTTTTCTCTCATTTCAAAAGACCAACAAAAAGACGTAAATTATTTCAGTCTAATTCCACAATCCCTTTATTTTTCAAGCATTCTATTCATGCCCATTTTTCAAGAGCTGCTAAGTCATAAAATGCTGTTCATTGCCTTACTCGACCAGTTCCTCCTCCATCAGTCTCACCGTTATGTGCAAGACTTGTGATGGATATGAACTCCACCTCCAACATTTGTTGACACACTTAGTCCCTTACAGTGGAAGTTGTAGAATTTTATCGTCAGAGCTCATAATCATTGCAGTGGAAACCAAAGCTTTTTAATCAATTATTGAAATTATAGTATTATTGTTATAGTACCTTTTTCAGTTTCTCCACAGATACTGGTGCCAAACTGGTATATTTTAAATGGTGCTGGTGCTTAAGCAGTGCTCGAAACAGTGCTTAAGAAATGGAAAACATACAAACTTTGTCCAAACCCCCCCCTGTTTTCTTATTTTTAGTAGGGCTGTCAAACAAGTAGAAATTTTTATCTAATTAATCAAAGGCGAGCTGTGAATTAATCATCATTCCTAAACATGACCAAAAAAGCCTATAATTTTCAGCGTAAAAAAAGGACAAATCAGGATGCCGTTGCTCTTTTAAAAAAAAATAAATATAGGAGAAATCAATTGAATATTTGTTTTGAACTCCACAATCACATTCACAATGTATTGTAAAATGTAGGTAAATGTAGGTAAAATGGATTGTAAAATCCTTTCTTTGAACTCTAGAGCAAGATCAAGTAAACGTTTGATAAAAGTAAAGCTTTTATTCAGCTTGGATACTATTTTGAACATTCTTTATCCCTTGTTAAGATAACTTTCCCTTTTTTACTTGTAGAGGTAGTTTGGAAGTTGAATTTATCTAATTTATATTTATACTTATTTTACAGATTTTTTTAGAATACACACAATTTTTAATTAATAAGAATATCAATTGATTATATGGCTATCATCTTTTACTTGTTTAGATGTTGACAGTATCATTACTTGGATAGACAAAAAATAAATAATCCGACAATCTTTTTAAAGAATATGAGATTAATATTGAAACTGACCCCCCCCCCCATTATTTTGATATAGTATTAAAGCTTGCGCAGGTTTTTATTTTAGAAAGCTAAACTACATGCTTTTATTTCATTTTCTCTACTTAGCCAAAAATGCATTAATTAATATTTAATTTCACTTTTTTGCTGAGACAGACAAACACTAATATAATAATCCCATTGTTAGGGTATGCAACATCAACAGTTCACTGAAACGAAAGGGAAGCAAACAAGGAAATTGGAAACACCTGAAATGGTAGGTAATTTCCAATACTGAGGCTAAGATGTTGACAGGCAATGATGCAACCTAATGTCAACGTATAGTCAGCTGCCTGTTTAAAAGGAATATTATAGTGGGCCTAAATGCATTCATGTTTGAACCAGTGAAGAAAATCAGGTTCCAAACATTGTGCCTGAGAACTCAAATGTTGAGAATGGGTGAGAAAACCCATCGTATCTATAAAGTTAAGCCCAGCCACGCTACAAAAAACAGCTAATTTCAGTTGCTTATACCTAGGATTTCCTCCTTTCGGTCATCATCAATATCCCATGACCATAGGTAACAATCAGAATCTAGGTTGATTAAGTAGTAAGATTAAGTAGCTTCTAACCTTTCAGCATTTCTCTTTTCATAAGGTCTGGAAACTTAATAGGGAGTATATTAATAACAGCATTGCCAGCTTTTCAGTTAACTTTATGTTTTAACAATTCAATGAAAATGTATTGCAGGGTTTGAAATAATAAAAATGGAATGAGAACACAAATATAGACCGAACTTCTCAGAGATCAGTTTTAAATCATAGTTAGATATTCTGAATTAATGTCTCTGGGAGAGATATAGGGCCAAAAGTATTTTTTTTTAGTGTAGGGTACCTTTAATCTTTGCAGAACCACAGTTGTCAGGTCCTTGAGTCAGCCTTTGTTAATGGCTCCTCTGACAGAGAAAACATTTTTTTTAAGCACCAAAGGATTGATAAAAGGGCAGCAAGACTCTGTCTAAATGACACTAGTTGTGTGAAAATCCGAGAGGTGAAACTCAAGACTCGTGAGGAAATTGAAAAACTGGCTTAAAAACAGCATCAAAAGTGTTTTGTACTGCTTTGATTAGAGGAGTCCAGGTTTAGCATGCAGCCCTCTATGTTCATGCTGTGTTCATTCACTACATCACTTCAAAGACATATTATGCTTACCTTAAACAGGTTTTTCTTAATGTTTACATTAGACATCCCTGCTCTTTTTGGTTTCAGTTGCCCTAAGCAAATATAACCTAAGATGAAGTAGGACTTTAACCAACCATCCTTTTTAGCCAAGGTGTTTGTAAATTCTAAAGAGGAAAAGTGAAAATCTGAACATTGCTTAACATGTTAACAGGTATGTGCAGAGTTTATATATGAAATGTGTAAGGAAAAAAGAGACAATCAATTCGATAACAGATCATTATCTCCTCAAGATTCACCTTTGCAGACACTGCACTCCATCTCAGAGCCACATACACTGCATACACCAGTGACAAAACAGTTACGTTACCAATTTACATCCATGATCAGAACCGAAAGCAGGGAGGGGGATGGTCAAGTGTGGAGCATAAGCGGAGAGGCAGGAAGAGTTGGGGTGTGGGGGGTTGTCACAGTCACAGCTGAACCAACTCGAACTGATATGGCGTGGGGCCGCTGAGCTCCATAAAGCCTCTCTTTACCTCTGGTAAAGGGAGAAATCATGATGTCTCTTTTCCGCCGTCCAACAGAGGTAAAAGGAGGCTTTATGGAGCTCACGTATCAGTTTAAGCCGTTGGCTCGCGCTGCCTGAAGCCAGAGCTGCTGCAGAGGGAGACAGGATCGGTCGAGGCTCTGAGTGGTAATGCTAACAGAGGCTAATGTTTAAAACACCACCATAGCTATCCAGGCGTAGGCTGCTGAAAATCCAGTCTGTTTGCTCTAACTAGTTACACATTTTTCGGTTTAAACCACCTCGCCGTTGTGGTCCTCCATAGTGAGATATACAGATTTCTGTTTTCGTAGCAGAAACAGGCCCTTTAATTTATCTGTGGTTCTCATTAGTATTTGCTGTTGTCTTGGAGTTGCAGTGTTTGTTAACATACGTAGATGTCACTGTAGTAAAAGTTTATCACCTGAAGTGATCGCTGCATATGCATTTTTAATCATCTTTTCTTTTCAAATGCTTCTTCTGAAAGCTTGCAACCACAGATGTTTTTTGTTTGTCTTAAACGGAGTACAAGCTGCTGGAATTAAACAGAACTTGTTTATTTTACTGTTTTTATCAAGGCGATTTGTGCAACCAACAGCAAAAGACATGATTGTGAGAAAAGATGCAATTTGAGAGGTCAAACAGTCCTAAGACCCTTTGCAAGTGAGACAACTAAATTGGACCACATATCCAATAAAACCCAAAGCTGAACAAAAGAAGTAGAAAATTGTTTTGTTTCTGCAAGGGGCACCATTTTTACATTTGCATGTTCCATTCGCTGAGCAAAAAGCATCAGCAGAAGTCTGTCTAAAAAATGAGTTATTAAATCTGTGGGTATTACAGAGACGTAACAAGATAAGGGGAGGAAAGAACCACATGCAATGGAAAAATATAAATAAAAAAATAAAAAAAATAAAACCAATGATCGGATGCTATGTTGAAACACAAGGACCACTCCAGCCGCCACAACTGAACACGCAATTGAATATGAGACCGACACAAAGGAATATCACTTAATCAAAACAGCAACAGCTGTGAACTGGCAAGAGAACTGAAAACCAGGACTATATGTATACTACACAACATTCAAACCAGATAAATTCTGGATAGCAATATTAAAACAGGAAGTAATGTGAAGCTTTCCCTTCTTTAAACAGTTGTTGGATTGTGTCATAGTCTCTTCTGTAAGTTGGTGTTCTCCAAGACTCTGAACACTGCTTTCAAGAGTTCAACCGCTGACGAAACTCTCACTGAGGCAGATGCAACAGCCCACACCTTTCATGGTAAGTTTCGTATGTTTTGCGGCTGAAATAAGATAAAATTAAACCGATGACTGCATAAGATTTATTTGAAAAGATGCTTTTAAAGTTGAAATACAAACATAAAAAAGTCTTGTTCAGCTGTATTCAGAGCACAGAAATGACCAAAACGTGCCTTAAACAATGTTGTGTTTGCATATTTTAAAAGTATTTTAAATGTGACAGGTTCAGGATTTGTGCTGCCTGTACACAATTTTTTAATTATTGTGCAGGATAATGAGATATAAACTAAAGAAACAATCATCATTTAAAAGAAGAGGATACAACACTGTTCCTGCCATTAGTCTGAGCGATAGCTTGACAGTGGACATTCATACCAGGGAGATGAATTGTTACATTGTTTCAGAGCTTAAAGTATATCTAAAAGAAAACATAGTTTTTTTTATGGATATTTTAACTGAAATAGTCAAAGCAGAGGATACTGAACTACAGATGCTGTCAAAGTTGCTTAACTTCCTCTTATGTAGCATTTCCTTTAGTTTCCTTATTTTCCTGAAAGAAAAATGTAATTGGATGGGGGCTTATAAAGTTTGATTAATAGAACAGATGGTGTCCTCAAGGATAGGTTTAGACAGTAATGGTACATTAGTGCAGTAAAAAAGGATGTGCTTCTGTGGAGGAAAGTGAGACTTGCAGAACCACTGCATTGCTTGTTAATGCAAATCACTTAATGAGCTCAACATCAAGTTAAAAACTTTTATTTCTGTAGTTGGTCTTGTTGGCCCTTGTGTTTTCGGCATATGCCAACTTTGGCATTCCAAACATAAATTCAGCACTTTCCAGCTCAATTCTTGGCTGTGTATCGTTACCATTTTGCCTTTACACATATTTCCGAAATTAAGACATGGTAAACAAATATTTTGAGTTCGAACTTGAACACAGCTGATATGAAAAAGCTGGAAAAATGAGGATATATCTCCTTTAAACCCCTTACGTTACTCAACCTTCTTTTTTTAATGCAGAGTTCTGAGTGGTGAAACGTTTGACGTGAGGATAACAAATGAACTTACGGTCGTTGCACTGCAACCCAGTGTAGGAGGTCATAGAGCAGTCGCAGGTGTAGTTCTCCCACTGCTGGATGCAGATCCCCAAATTGGCGCAGGAGTCTTCTTGACAGGTTGTGCTTGGACCTGGGGGAGTCCAACAATACCCACCAAAACACAGACAAACCCTGCATTTAACAATAATCATCTAGTGACTAGAAGTAGCAGAGACTAAGAAATCCGCAATAATCCTGCTGGAATAGGTTCTATTGTTTATGTGGAATATGAATGGGTTGAGGACTCACTAACATGCTGGAAACAACATTTATGGATGTCCATCTGGAACATGACATAATAAAGCTGTTAAGAAGTAGCAACCATTTGGCTTATAGAATTCGCCTCTTACAAATCTACAACCTGAGTAATGCTGAGTAATGTGTCTATCAGGAATCTTCTGTTTGCTGACCTTCAAGCGTTCTGACACTAATAAATGCTTGATTAACCCCCCTCTATTTATATCACTACCTAGAGCTTTTGGCAGAAGTTGAAACTGTGTTAGCTTCTTATAATTTATTCGATTACATTCACAACACTGGTCTGTATATGGACCAAATCACAACCGAATTTGACCATTCCTTCTTAGAAGTTCACCTTTTTAAAGTTACTTATAAATGGTGAAAATAAAAAGCAGATTTGGTTTACTTTTACAGTAGGCCACGTTAATATCTTCTAACAACCAGGACTTTTACATTTTTGGTTTCATATTCAGTGTCTTTCTAGTTAAACATCTTTATAAAATATACGATCTGGGATTTTAAGGCAGCAACACAATATTATGTAGACTATTCTTGTGTTGGTACTTTGCAAGAATCAAATAAAGATATTAATAGTTGTGTTTAGTATTTTGAAATGCACTTTAAGAAACCTTGGAAAACCATCATCAAGAAAGTTGGTTGCAAGGACAAAAATCATATGCACCTTGCAATGATCCTACAACATATTTTCAGGATAGACACTAATCTCAGCATCAGCATGGACAAGTACAATTGCTGGAGAAAAGGATTTAAGTATTTGTGTTGTTTGTGAGATGTGCTCCTATTTATATTGACCGTCTTGCAGTACAGATCTTTTGTTAGATGTGTTTGGAGAAGAAGAAACAGAGAAGCTGTTGATGCTTAGTTGTACAGTAGAAATACAACTTCTGTAAACTCAAATTTAAACTTGAAATGTGTTGTTTTCCACCATGCAAGTACTTTAAATAATGTTGAACAGAGCAGTTTACTAACATTTCTAAAGATATCAAATCCGCAACTAAATGGAAATGTAACAGTCTTTTTTTTTAAAAGAATATTCCTTAAATTTGATTACCTCTAGTTTATAGTTCAAAATACTTCTGTATAGTTACTTTTATAAAGCAAAAGACTATTACCAAACTGTTATTTTGTCTTTTGAAAAATGTAAGAATATAATTACAATTTTTCCAACTTTCAAGGTGTTAATTGGATTTTAGAAAACCTCCATAAACTTTCCTAGAAGTCTGTTCAAAAGTCTTCCCAGGAGCAGCATTCAGTTCAGTTGAGGAAATGTGTTTATGGTTACCTGTTTCCAGCCTGTTAAATGGGGATATTGGATCAGGGCTTTAAATCTAGCTTCAAAGAACAAATGAAGATTAAAATAAAGGCAGTTTGCTGTTTGAGCTCCCTTTATTTTATGGGTGATCTGAATCAGGGTTTCATGTAAGATGTCCAGTGGTTACCAGAGGCACAACAGCATCATCTAGTGACAGCAACAGAGTAGTGTTGTAGCCTGGAACTAAAAATCTTCAACTGGGGTCTTGACGGATGCCAAAGAACAACAAATCAGCTTCATGTTATGTAAGCTTGAAGTGAAAAAAAACAACAAAAAAACAAGTATAAACAGTTAGAATGACGGCAGAGAAAAACATAAAGCACACATAAAATGATTTATTGAAATGAGATGGACACCCAGCTGTGATCGATGAAATTTTATTTTGAAAAATAAACCGATCAGCCAACACTTTCCACAGTAAATACAGTGCAGTCCATAACATCACACGGAAAAGTTCAAATTCTGCTTTTTACAGCAACAAACACATTCACTGAGCTCTGAGTTAATGTTAAAAAATGTAACATTCAGAGTAGGTAATGTCCAACTGATGGCAGGTGGAAGAAATAAAACTGACTTCCATGCAAACAAGAAGAGTTTGTGAAGGAAGGACCAGGCCCCTCAGAGGATGACAAAAACAACCAAGCAGGAACGGAAACATTTTTATCCAGTGACATTTGTTGGGCAGTGAAAAATGTTTCCATGGTAATACATTGAAGGCATGGATAAAGCAGGAAGCAGCACAAAACATTCAAACCTTTGGCAAGACTTGCTTTGAGAACAATAGGCATAGACAGCAGTCCTGACACATGTTTCATGGCCAAACCTAAAACTGCACAACTGAATTCAAAAATTCAGGATTCAAGTATCTCATACTAAACCTCTGCAGCTGACCATTTACTTAATCCCAAGCAGCAGCTGTCCTTGCGCAAAAAGAACAACATGGAGTTGCAATTTAGTGACAGAAAGGTCAGGCATGAGTGTTGTCCTCTGTACTTTGGGAAGATATCCTACAATAGACATGTTGTTCAACTTGGCACATTTAAAAAAAGTTGAAGTTTAGAAATTGTACTTCTAGTATAATTTTTCTACATCACAAACACCAGAAAATTCAATTGATGGATGGGCATTTTTTGTATTTACTGTAAAAGCGATTTTCATTTAAAAAGTTTTAAAAGTTTTCTATTTATAGTATGTTTAAAAAAAAATTATATAGCCAATTTTTCTAATCGAAATAAAAATGTATTTTCAGTCACATTGCAGTAAAAACTACTTTTCTGTACAAAACTGAAGGCATTCATGCCCTTCCTCCTGTGCTAAATTAGTTTAAAAAATCATAAAAAAAGAAAAAAATATTTATGCTTTGGATTAGTCAAAGATCTAAGATTTACCCCCACCCTCACCCCTTCCCTGTAAAGCAAGGCTGCTTTATTTGTCTAACTATTATCAACACCATTGCGACATGGTGACTGTTTGAGCCAGTGGAGCTGACCAATCAGAGCAGACTAACCCCTTTAGGAAGCATGGATGTGTGAATCAGTCCTAACCAAACAGATCTGTAGTCTGAACTAAAATTAAGTTGCATTAAGAGAAAATCTAAATAGTAAGTATAGAATCTATAATTTAACTGCTCAATTACCAGGAAATGATAATTATTTTTCAGAGAAATTAAGTACTGTTCAAAAAATGACTATAGACTCCTAAAAGATCTGTGTGTTTGAAGTGACGTGTCTTTGCAGAGGAACAGGAGCTGCAAACTAGAATGACAGGGATTAGTAAGTGGTCAGCTAAGTGTATTACAGAATATATTCTGTGCATAGTTCTGGTTTCAACCATTTACTATAAATGCAATATAGACTGTGCAGTATACTGTATATCTCTACAATATATTTTATGTATTACGATTTAACATTTACATCAGTGTGGAGACATAAAAAAATCTTACAAAGGAATGTTAGATTGAAAAAAAAATAGCACCAGTGATTAGTTAATGTTGAACTGACAAATCTGCTGATAGAGACTGACAGCAAAGCTGATGAAAGGCCAATGTGGCCAGTAATGTAGTAGTTTAATATGAGGAAGCATTGGATGTCTGGCATGAATCTAGCAGTGGGTAAATGAGGCAACAAGCATAGTTAGTAGGATGGAGTTGCTCCCGTATGGATGCAGAGCTGAGGAGCTACTGTTTGCATTGAGAAGGAAGAAAGGACTGCTGGAGCTGAAGTTGGAGTTAGACTTTGTGTTGTATGAGTCTAAATCAGGCTGAGATCTGAGCGACGGTGTACCTTCACATCCGCGCTCGATCTGGCCGCTGCGGAACAAGGCATCGTTAAGGAGGTCCGGCAGGCGACCGTTGAGATCTATGGAAGCCAAGCAGCCCTGAAAGCCTTCTCTGGAAGCCACCAGTTTGGGGAGGTTTGCATACATGCCTGGACCCAGTCCTGCGATGAAGAGATCACCTGAAGAAGAAAGAGTGTAGAAAGATATTGTCATGTGACAAGTACTAACAGCTTCAGATTGTTATAAAAACTTCTCATGCCCAAATAATTGCAGCCAAAATCTGGAGTTACAATAACCATGCAACTTCAGTTCGTTCCAATGACACTATTACAAATAAAGCATGAAAGACCAATACATTGAGTTAATAATATCCAGGAATTTAATCTAGATTAAAAAAAAGTCACCTGAATATTTCAAACAAAATTATTTTTGACTTTTGTTACAATATTTGGGATATTTTGAAACAAGATAAGCTCTCTCCTTTGTGAAAAATGTATACCTGTTCTACAGAGTTCCTGAAAATATCGAAAAAACCAATGCTGCACCACCAGGTGACGATAATATTACCAATAATGGAAATAAAAATTCAAAAGAAGGACTTCCAAAGCATGCCTAAGGAATTTAAAAGCATTCACTGGCAGGAAACACGGAAGTCCTAACTTGGACCATCAGATTTTAGGTTCTTTAAGGTCTGTTCGATTCCTCAGTAATGATGGTAATATTTTAATGCACATTAGACTCTTTAACGTTTTGCTTTTGTTGACATTGTAAAAGCTGTCCTACTATGTGCTATAAAATCCTTAATTTTAGACCACCAGACATATTGTGATGGTCCATTTCTATACTGAAAAATGTAAGTTTGATTCTGAACAGGTTTTTGCTTGTTTTTACAAGTATGGAAAAGATGTCTAGAAATTATAATTTAAACAGAAGAAAAAAAAAATAGAACCCTAGGTTTGTGCCTTAATCTACTGCATATTTTTTTAAGTAAATTGCTCACTTTTCAGTAAACGATGTGCTACATATTTCTTAAAAGTTTAAGTGCCATTAATTTAAATGGAAATTGGACCCTTAATGAGAAAAATCATGTGACATTATTGGGCTACCTTTCAGGTCAAGGTTCTTGGCACCATTGATGGTTTGACTTGTAGCTGTAGCATCTACTTTCAGTGTGTGGGTGTTGCTGTTGTCTCGGGTGATAGCCACATTGTGCCACTGATTATCATTCAGTGACCTTTCACTTTTTCCCTTGATGAGATTGGGCCCGTTTCCAAGATCAAAAACATAGTGGATGTATCTGCAATGAGAAAATCTAGTTAGTTTCAAAGAGATCTGATTCAACTTTTTTTTTTGCTTTCTGCTTTTAAAGTTTGAATGTTTGGCGTCATCAACTGAAACATGCCACACAACTTAGTTTTAAAGCTCTCCAAGTATTTTTTTGCAGGAAAAAAAAGTAGAAAGTTAACCTCTTGAACTAAAACTTACCCTTTTACCAATTCTACAGCAATAAAGTCATTGCCATCCCCAGAGTTGAAGAGGATGAAACCATCAGCGGAGGTGGTCTTGAACTGGAAGAAGAGGTGCATGGATGTGTAAGCCTGTAGAGTGGCCAGGCTCAGGTAGCTGCTTTTCGTCTTGAAGGTAACTGGGTCGGCGATAATGGAACGAACCCCGAAGCGGGCATTGAGCTCACAGAAATCAATGTCGCCATTCTTGCACAAGTCAATGTAGAGCATGCCATTAAACCTGAAGAAAGGAAGAAAATAGATAATATTTCTACCTTGAATATACAGATTAAAATGTCCTTCGGCATGTGAATAGATGTTAGTTGGTAAGCAAAATTAGAGCACAGAACAATGGTGATATTTTCTTCCCAGAGAACCATACTGTCAAATGACAGCACTCCCCATAGGTTTTAAACCACCCCTATGGGCAAGACTTAAATAGGTCTTGATCCTGAGTCCTCCGGGCCTCTAAAGGTATTTTGGACTTTAGAAGCTATGTGATCTTTAGATAATGACTTGGTAATTTTCAGAATATTTTTTTGTTCTTTGTTCCTCATTAAACTTTGCTCTTTCCGACTAACATATAGTTATCAGCCAAATACGATGAATAGCGGAAGGATAATGAATAATAATTTGTTTCCTGATTATTATTTTTTTAAAGGAAATTTTCAAATAATATTTTGAAAATCATGTTTTAAGCAGGTGTGAAGTATTCCTTAACCTACTGTATATGTTTTTGTTTTTTCCTCTAATCATGCGTCTGTAACCATGTTAATCATGTAAAGCACCTTGAATTGCCTTGTGTTGAAAGTGTGCTATATAAATAAAATTGTCTTGCCTTGTCTTGTGGCTGGTTCAAGATTTTAATAAAAAGATGGCTAATGTAGTTGGGACTACAGTTGAACAGCAAAATAATTTAATCGAACTGCAGGCTACATAAGAAAGACCCAATCATAAGTGAATCTTGGTGCAATTTGCAGAAACAATATTGATTTTAAGACACAGCCTCTTTTATACAGCTCCAGACAGCACATATACAGTTCCCTATTTGGAATTCATGTCCTTGATCTTATACTGTTGAAGTCTCTAGTACTGGACACACTGCCTAGACACCTCCATATATGGTAGTTTACAGCCTTCACTGTTTGAGTACATTCAGACTTCATTCCTTTCCTCCTGGGTGAATCCATGCATAAAAGCTCTCAGATATGTTACTGAAACATTTTAATACACTATAAATTTTAGATACTTAACAGATATTAAATATAATTTTAAAGTATCTCTTAATCATTTAGTAGACATTACAAAAGTTGCTTTATGTGTGTCACATGATGAAGCACTGCCTTTTTTCAAAGGCCCTAATTTAATTCCCAACCATAACAAAGATACCCTGAGTGTGACATCATTCCAAGATAAATGTTTTGACTTCTGAGGTAAAATGAATACGGATTCTAGTCCGATGTATGTGTGAGCAATAATTTGATAAATTCTGAGAGACTGAAAAAATAAAACATAGAATACCATCAATTAATGTATTTTAGTAATTTAGTTCAAAAAGTGAGGCTTGTATAGGTTGATTAGACAGAGTGAAATGTGCTGAATAGTCTGTCCATATTCATTATAATAGCCATTTTAATACTTGGCTAGCATTTATTTTAAATTAAATACTGCAACACTGTGTTGTGGAATAGGCAGTGTTGGGCATCTTGCTTAAAAAAGTAATTACATATACTTACAAATGAATTTTTCCAAAATTAATGCGTTAATAACTCACTTACCACACTGTAAAAGTAATTAGTTACTCAGCAAAGAAACGGAAACATTATGTTCTATAATACAGTTATGTTCTATAATACCTATAACGTTAACGATTTCTATAATAACTGAATGAGGAATAAAAAATCCATCATACAGTATTTTAGAAGATTTGGCATTTATTTGAACTTAACTCAAAAAGATTGCAGCCTTTTAAAAATAAAAATATTTAAAAAATAAATATTGGAACGATCACACACTTTACAATCAAGTGCAAACTAAGACACAAATGTGGATAAAAAGAAACAAAGAGAAAATTAAGTAGCACAAATCTCTTTCTATAATATATCAAAGTAAAAATGTAAAAAAGCTACTAACTATTGAAACTTTAAGCTATGTGACTTTACATTCTTCCTCCAGATTCAAGGACCTTCATTTCCAAATGAGATGCAACATTTATTTCAATTTGAAAAGATAACTTTGGCCAACTGAGCAAAAGTCCTGTCCTTTTTGTCCTAAGAAAAGATAAGATATTCCTTATGTTGTCTCTGGTTCAGGAGTAACTAAACACATCTAATGCTATGTTGGCCCAAGGACCGACTCCAGTCTCATTGTGCACATTGTGAATCTCTTTCAAACTCTTCAAAGGACTTTGTCTCACAGCCTCTGTGGTTTAGACTTTGACTATCACTGATGTTTGTGCACCATTTTCTAACATGGTTTTTCCTTCCACCCAACTTTCCCTTAATATGCTTGAATACATCACTAAGAAAAGCCTGTTTCTTTAACAACGAACTTTTCTGGCTTGCCCTGTTGTTCAGCTATAAACGACTGCTGGGTCAGCAGTCTCGCCAATTTTTGTGTTTTTTTTCAATGGAGTTTGTAATATCCTAATTTTCTGAGAAATGTATTTACTACAACTTTTTTAAATGACTAAAGAAATTCATATTTTCATGATATTACAATTTATTGACACACACCTGCAATGCACTGAGCAGTCTCCACCTAATCTGATTAAGTAGGACCTAACATGGGTTTTACTAACCTGGTGATTAAAACTTGAGGACTACTTCAGTCAGAAATCTCAAAATTTGAACTCTCAAAATCCTCAATTTAGACATAGTTTTCCATTGCCTTCCTACAACCAGTTTAACGTAGCAATAACTGTAAAACGTACCTAAGGCTTTGGAGGTGACCAATAAAGCTGGAAGGGATGGTGGAGACAAACCGACGCTCTGTCATGATCCCCGTTTCAATGTTGTGGAACTCCAGCCGAGTGTGATCACCCACCATTTGTCCTGCAGAAGGGGAGGGTGCAGGGGATGGGTTGAAAAGAAAAACAAACAAAACGAAAAGAAAAGAGAACTCTGTCTGACACTAACACAAAAGGGCTGATTTAAGGAAAAAAATTACATTAACAGTATTAGAGGAATGTTTCATAACTAACACACCCCAGCATGGTGAAAATTCACTGACAAAGCAACACTGAAAACATTTCCAGTTGATGCAGAATTAAGTACCTTCTGCTACATCATCGTCAACCGTTAGCTTGTAGGTTTTGCCCCGACGCACCACGCGCACTGTATGCCATTCATTATCATTGAGCTTTTGCCCGGCATACAGGGTCTCCGGTCCCTTGCCTGAGAACAATGGTCAGTCACAAAGTTAAGGACAAAGTGAGCCTCAAACCAAACCTTTGCCTTCCCACCAGTCAGTCTGGGCACAAACTACGCAGAGGCTTGAAAATGCATCCAAGAATGGATCTAACTCATTTGGGAAACAAAGGTTTGGTTCAGTCAGTGAATTAAACAATGGAAAAAAAAATATTGACAAATGTCTTTATATTACACACCGTATTTATGCAGCAGAGATGAAAAATTCACTCATGACAGGCTTTCAGAAATGTTTTCCTACAACTACATTATGAAACTAGAATGATAAAAACACTGCTCAGAAAAAAAAATTTCTTAAAGGAATTTGAAATTAATTTCCACATAATTATCTGACTTTATTTCAAAATGAAGTGATTATTTTAACAGTTGCTAACAATAAAATAACTTGTCAACCTAATCTTTAGGATTATATTATTGAATTTAGATCTAATTTACAATATGAATCAAACTGAAAGAGATTATTTGATTAAATCAGGAAACATAGCTCAGTTAAAGTCCACAGCTTTCATGAAACTTCTCAAAGCTTTGAATTCTGCTGGACTGTCCCTGTCAAAATGTTAGAACAAGTTTTATCATGAGGCAAGAAGATTACTAGACTGGGGGTATTGATCTCTTTTTAAAGGGGACAAGAGAGAGTACTCAAGGTATAAGAGCTCATATTTCAGCCCATACCTGGATACATAAAAGCAGAATTATATGGCTCATTGACCTTTTGATTAAGATGGATAACTAGTGAAACACTACCAAATATTTTACCTTCACTAGAATATTCAAAGGTACTCAGGATTTTGCGGAACCAGTTTTCATGGTTTTCTCTTGAATTCAAAAGGAACGACCATGACTCACTATTGCACAGTGGGAAGCACTTTGGAAACACTATTTCTGATCCCTTGCTAAGGGCAGTTGAACCACTGAGTTAAGAGCTTAGTTTGCATTGGTAGTAATAAGCTTGACTTGTTCTCAGTCATTGCCTCTCCACATTTACAGGACACGGTTGAGGTACTTTGAGGATCTCCGGATGCCTTCTCCTAGAGCAATATTTCTAACATCTTCTACAAGGACAAGGTCTCCTAGCAGACCCATCACATAATGGAGAAATTAACTCTACGACTGGGTTTGGAGAGCAAAGTGTGTCAAGGAGCAGATGGCTGGAGACTGGGAGGGTAGTCTGGGAATCTCAGATGAACCTGTTGTCGCTACTAGTCAGTTGTAGAAAAGATAAACCCTAATGTTAACTAAACCCATGCAGGTTTTACTGAAACAGAGATGCTTCACTCTTGATGAAAACCACATAATTGCGTAGAAAATCAAACTAATTGGTTAAACATTGTTTAAGAGAATGTATGAGTCTGGATTTATTTTGTGCACATTGATTTCTTCAGACAAGTAAACATGTTTAAACTTTTAAGATGCATGTGCACTTTAGGGTTAGGGTATAATAGGATAAAACTGAATAAAATAGCATCATCCTTGTACTCCTTTTAGAAAAGTTATTTGGCATGGGAAGCTTAGGGTGTAGTCATTTTTTGTCTAAATCGCCAAAGTTTTTACTTGCCATTTTCTTTATTTGAAATACTAGGAACTCTTTACTTGGAAAGATAATTTTAGTTCAAGGTTTGAATTCTAATGTTTTAATGTGAGATGATGTTTTGAAACATTTCTATGGGCTAACTATGATTGAAAGAAGCACCAAAAAGAGCTCTCTGATAAACTGAGATAAGTATAAAATAGAAAAATGTAACACCTTTAAAAAATTAAAACATTTTTGTTGGTGTAGTAAAAATAAAATAAAAAATGTTGTTAGGGTTCTAATGCTCAATCCACAGAGTTGATCATTTATTTAGTAAAAAAAAAAGCAATTTTCAACGTGCAATCAGAATTAAAAAAGGCAAAATCTGGATGATACAAAAACTAATCATTCTTACAGGTAAATTTAATCTCTGTGTAACACTAAGGTATTTTGTGTTTTTTCAGTTAAATTTAATTTGCAAATACACATCCTTTGAAAACAGCAATATCCATTAAAGGCTGAGTCACTTAGAGGCAGAAGATCTCCAGTTTTGAGAGACTAGGTGGGATTTCTCCCTCTACAATCCAGAATTTCTCTCTCTCCTATCACTCAGAAGGCAATGCATCAAGAACCGACATACACCAATACCTGATAAAACCACATGGATAAGGGATTACTTACAAGGTCCTCCTGCCGTTGTCTGGAATTTTTTCAACCCTTCTTTTGATTCAGGAACACCACTGATAACTTTTTTAGGTAGTAATCTAAAAATAATTATTCTCAACAAATTGGATCCTGTTAACATTAATGTTGAACAGATTCCAACTTCCAAAATCTGCCCACCTATCCCCTTTACACATTTTTTTATCACATTTTAGTTTGGGCCTCTGGATAAATAAGGTCAATTTTGGCTTTCATTCTCTATGTCCCTATTACTCAGCCTGTAAGGCATAAGCAGCAATCCCAAACTCTGGTCGTCAAATGTTGAGCATTTTGCTACCTTTGGACTTCTCTTTTCTCTACTGCATCTGATACAGATGGCGTAATTACCTCCTGAGCAGGTCAGGTTCTGTAAAGTCCTGTTAGTGACTACAGTCTGTTTCAGAAGACACACTATGGCGCCATATCAGGGTAATACTACACCCATTGTGTGTACTTTTAATGCGCCACTGTGACATGGCGATTTGAGAATATTGCGCTATTCCTGCCACCAACCTTGATGGTAATATTACTGTAACACTAAACTTGACCACTTACGAATGAGCAAAGGCTCCCTGATGCCACTTCTGCTTTGCTGTAAAGTGGCACTATTGTTTTTTGAACCAGGCTTACATCTTTTAATTTGGGTGTGTTAAAACAGGGGGCCATCTATAACACGCAGAACACTGGTCTTCAAGGACCAAAGTGGGGGCACAATGTGTTTCATCAATGGGCACACTATGGCACTTTTATCTGTTGTGTCCCCTGATCAAGAATAACTGACTCGGTGTAACGAGATCTCAGGCTTACCAAAACAATCTGAAAACATCATTCCAGTTTCTGGTTAAAATAATTTGTCAGGTCATATCAATCTGAGGTACTATAAGGTCTACATTTGAAGATAAGTGCTATATGCTTGTGTGAATGCTTCAGATTTTCATTTTGAAGCAAAAAGGAAGTAGTTCGTAAGTTGCTGTGCTGTGTTGAAAGAACCACTATAGACAGCTGGTCAGTCAGTCACAAAAGTGTGCTGTTAGTTTTTTTTTGTTTGGTGGTTTTGTTTTCTATATTACATCCAGTAAAAAGAACCATGATATATTATATGATAAGCCCAATATTTTGTGCTTAAGTTTATCAAACCTTTTTCCAGGTAATAACAGATTTTGACTGCTCTTTATT
This sequence comes from Apricaphanius iberus, assembly GCA_028564705.1. Taxonomy (NCBI): domain Eukaryota; kingdom Metazoa; phylum Chordata; class Actinopteri; order Cyprinodontiformes; family Aphaniidae; genus Apricaphanius; species Apricaphanius iberus. The sequence goes on from JAPXFQ010000689.1 coordinate 3,068,537, forward strand.
TAGGTACAATCAAACAGATCTCTTTGTGAATGCCTTTGAAACCATTCAAATTACTGGGCTAAATTTGATTGATTTAATTATATATTACTTCTTTTTATGTGGATTTTAAATTCAATATGTATCGCATAAAGTATATTGACATGCCATGTTTTATTGAATAACCCTACTGTATGTAAATAAACTGTATTGAGTCCAAGTAACTGCAGTCTCCTTGGTATAGATTTTTTAAAGTTCTCCTTCACAGAAAATCTTAAAAAACTGAGTTTTGTCTTTAATTAAAATGAGTCACGCTGTCTTCTAATAGCATGCTGCATATGACAATTTTATACAAACCCCAACCTTTGTTTCAGTATATGAAGAAAAGAGACCATAAAACGCCTGAGTTTGAATAAGCCCAACAAACATGTGTCATAATGTTTACTTAGCAATCATGGCCTCGCCTACCTGGCTTTGGACCATCCACTGGAATGTTGTTTTTGGCAAGGTGAAAGCTGAATGTGTAGCAGCTGCTAGAGGCTAATGACCTTACAGTACAGGCTTTGCCTCCAGGTTGAACTTAAAAGAAGGATCTGTACCATCACAACGGTGGAACACCAGCTTGCAGGCTGTAAATAGTGTTTTACTTTTCACCCAATGTTTTACTTTTCAAGTATTGTGTTATAAAATGCGCCATGACAATGAAACATACTACCTCGGCTATCAGCTAATATCTGTGACCACATCCACCCAGAGATGCTGTTTTTTTAACTATCGTCCAGCTGAATCTTCTGCTGGTTAAATCCCCCGGTTTACGGAGCCACTGCTCATCAACGTGTGTCTGTGTGTGTGTGTGTGTTTGTGTGTGTGTGTGTGTGGTGGGGTCGATCAAATCAGACAAGAAAACTCGCTTGATTTATGCATACTGCTAAATGGAGAAGAATAAATTATCAAGGAGTAACTCAAAAGCAAAGAGGGAGACCTTGAGACCAAAAAACTGTCTGTCTGCGGGGTGTGGCTTCCTGAAGACTGTAGCTCTGGTAGCTCCAGTGGTGGAGTCCTGCTGCGGCCAGTAGCATGTCAGAGTCCTGTCTTGTTTGATAATGCTGCCTAAACTAGGTGGTAAACTCCATCTAAGTATAAATACCGGCATCATTTTTGTGTCCTGTTACTGATTTTAGTAAACAGAGACAGTGTCAGAGTAGTGTTACAGTTAGCCAATCAGAGGACGGAAAACTTGCATGTCATTCATCTTAATGAGAAAGCCCCCAAATCTTGGTGAGTCTCCATGCCCACCTCCACACTGAAGTGACATAAACTGACATAGACTGGGAATTTTTTTATTTGACACAAACTGACTCAGACGGCATTCTTTCATACCAGAGCTCACAAAAAAATTAATAAAAACACCAGTGAAGGAGAACTTTAAATAATCCCACATATTTGTTTCGGTTATGGGTCTTCTTTTGCAATCAAGACTGATGGACAATGTCTTTTCAATCAGCTATGTGGAGGGCTAGTTGACCTTTACGAAGTTATATGCTGACAGTCATTTTGACACTAGTCAGGCAGAAGTCCACACACTTTTAACCATCCCCATTGACACCTAAACACTATGCTTGTTTTTTGTTTTTGTGTTTTTTTTTCTTTAGACCACAGCCACTTTTCTCTTTAAGAATTGCTGGGTTGATAATGTTGGCATTCAGAGGATTTTTATTTATTTTTATATGGGAAATAAAGTCTCATTTTATAAATATTCATCTTAAACTCCATCAGTTGAAAGTTACTATTGCCATGAACAAAATATTACCATGTTTTTCACCTCACTGAAAACTGTACAATTCAGGAAATTAGGTGCAATGCTCATTGAGTGGATGTAAACTGGAGTTTTTGGATCAAGAGCTTCAGAACAATCAGTGGCTATCTACCATATTTGGCACCATCTCTCTGGACCGATCACCTGTCATTATAACACGTTTTTGCAAACTTGTCTGAGAGGGTTGAGCTCTGATTTTTCAAGTTTATAACAGTTTGATGTTGACATGAGCAATGAGTTGAATACCAGTCCGCTTTGCACTTTTTGTGTTCTTAGATCAATGTTTGGTAAGCATTTCAGAGGCTATACATTAAAATGTTGTTTTCCAATAATTATTATGGCAGTTGTCCCTATATGATCACACCAGAAAAAGAACTTAATAAGCAAGATGCAAAAGTTCACATAGATGCATGGGGTCAACATGAGAGGGGAAAGAGGGTCATTTACAACTGATATGATTTCAATTCTCAACAATAAAACCACAACAGCATATTTTACTGTTTTCAAGCAGCCCTTTATTGATGCTGTTGTATGGACTTTAATTGTTAATTGTGTGTACTAATTTATGTCTAATTTCTTTGTGACACACAGCTCTTAAACATTCTCTGTTTAACCGATCTTTTTTCTCACACCCATTCCATCGTAAATTCTGCCTGATATTTGGGAACCTTTGGACGAAATAATATTTTAGCATGTTTTTCTTTAGGCTTTATTTTTTTAATTTTTTAATTTTTTTAAAGGTTTGGCAGCTCATTGCTTGCTGTTGGTTTTGTTCGGTTATTATTTGCCTAAATTAGATGAAATGAGCTGCATCAGAGTTAAGAACAAAAACCATTTTGATGTCAACCAAGAAAGGAACATTTTTAAATCCCAAAATTTAAAGTCAAAACTGAAACAAACTCGACATCCAAATAATAAGGGCTAAAGTAAAGTGGAAGGCAGTGTAGAGCAGATATAAGACAACAAGAACAACAAAATGAAACTTGAGTGTAAACTTACTGGAGTTACAGTTTATCCTGATACAGTCTAGATGGGGAAGAATAAATGACAGATGAAATTGCATCCTTCAAGGTTACAGCTGCAGACATCCAAAAACAAGAAGTCCACCCTTCCGGGGACGCACACATGCAGGAGGTGGCCATTTTATGTATTTCAATTTTTATCTTTCATGTCACACCAATTGATCAGAAAAACACGGAAAGAAGAAGTTAAAGAGTTAGGTTTCACACCAATTGATCAGAAAAACACAGAAAGAAGTTAAAGAGTTAGTTTTGTTTTCATAATGTTTATGCTTAAGTTTTTATGCTATTTCTTTACTGTAAAATGGCCACTTTTGGTACCAGCAACAAGGCTTTTCCAACCCAGTGACTAATATTAAAAATTATTGCCTTCTTTTGTTCCTAAACCATACATTTTTGTAATCAGAAGAAAAGCAGGTTGATTAGCTTTTCATACAAAGAATAGAGTGAAACGATGCAATGCAAAGCCTGTGCAGCTGCCGCCAGCAGCTGTGAGGACGTGGGTTGGTCACCACGTGGCTGGTGGGTCATGTGTCGTCAACCGCAACAGAAAAGTGGGAGCAAACAGCCTCGATCCAATCAGCACCAGCACCATACAGAGGCATCATATCCCCAGCTGTAAAGTCTGGAGCACTACTCTGATGTTATGTTTGTCTCTAAGCTGCATCGGAAGCTCAAACTGGAAAGGTTTACACTTTAAGAAACTATAGGCTTATATAAGCACTGAGCAAATCTAAGGTGCTTAATGTCTGACAGGGGTTAGTGTAATCAATAAGAAAATGATCTAAATAGGATGCATAGATCATCTAATGCCTGTAACATTATCAAGCCTAAATGTGCTATAAATCAGACATATTTAAATAGCAGTTTCTTTACAGATTAAAATAAGAACCTCAGTATTTGGAGGTTCATGGGGTTGCAGCCAGCTGCAGGTTTTGCTGGGCTCTGTTCTCGGGCTGTTCGCCTGACGGGCCGCAGGCTTAAGGCCTTTGAAGGGGTGAATACCATCTTTTGACACAGCATGATGGAAGAATGAAACAGACAGGAGAATGGAAAGAACAAGACACTGAGTAAGCACACAGTTCGTTAAAGATACTGCTGTTAGCAAATGAAAGAAATGACCTATAGTTAGTGAAAAAAGCAGGAATTATCCTAATGTTCTAACTGATTGACTCAGAAACTAAAATATTCTGGCTGTTTGTGCTGTAACTATCTCATTAATTCTGTAAATACATTTTCTGTTTGCTGTTTCAGAGATAAGGTACATATTTTCATCACTTGAATAACATTTGTGTGCAGAAACTGCATAAACGCTCATGCAAACAAGAGAGAAAAACATAAAACAGTCTATTCCTAAATTTAAGGTTATTAAAAGACTTAAAAGGCAATGAGAGAAGAGAGGAAAAGCAATGGACTGAAGACGTTACCCATTGAAGGTAAAGCGTCTCATGGTCAAGATGGAGATGTTGGGGCAGATGAATGAAAAAAGAGTTGCTGGTGCTGCTGGTGTTTGGGTTATACGATACCTAAGTTGACTGTCAGTTTGACGCGGCTCCCATCCAACTCCAGCCGCAGTGTGTCGGCAGAGTCCTGGGAGGTGGTGGCCATGAGAAGGCCATAGGCCCGCTGCGAACGGAAGCGTAGAGAGACATCTTCGGCCTCGGTGTGCATGACGGTCGGCATCACCACCTTCATGTACATGCTTCCATCATAAGATAGGATGGATGCCTCTGTGGTAGAAAAAACAGATGGATGTTAAAAACAAGCAAAGTAAACAAAAACAAAGAAGTCCTTCTTTTTTGATCAGTTACACTTATGAACAGCGATGAACACCTAAAATTTGACCTTTCTCCTGTACTACAACAAGGATCAATAACTCCAGTCCTTGAGTGTGATTGCCTTGCAACTTTTGCATGCATCCTTGCTCTAAGACATCTGAGACAAATTGATGGTTAATGATCAAGCCTTTGCAGAAACTGTTGCAAATACGGTTAGAAAGGGTAAGTTTAGGAACCACAGGTCAAACTCAACCAGAATTATAAGATGGTTAGAGCTCACAAAGAAAAACGAGAAATTAGTAATTAGGTTCAAAGCCAAAATACTGATGGGTAACATAATGTGTTAAAATCACAGACAAAACATTTAAATAAAGGCAAAAATAACATAATACCCCCCCCCCCCCATATTATTCATACCTAGTAAATTATCAAATCAGATTGGACAGAGACTTCATGGGATCCCCTGTCTAACTATTGATTAGCATTTTCTGGTGTTTAGAGCTGGCCCATGGTTTAAACAAACTATGGGACCCAAGACCAGAAGGAGGTCTAGAGCTTTACTTTTCTCAAAGATTTTTAAAATCAGCCTTAAAAACATACCCAAAATGTTGCAACAATCAAAACTATTTAAAAGTAATCTTTTAGACAAAAACGTTAATTAAAAGTAGCCATAATTGATTGCAAGAATGTAAACAGAGTACGCTTGAGTAACTGCAATCAGAGTTCAGAGATACAATCATTTTCTGAGTAAATTTTTAAAGAGCAACCATTTACACTCTGCCTGCTCTTGCTGACCTGACATACTCTGACATAGTCTGCATTGAAAAGCTGTTCACCCTACATGAAATTAAATAATGTAAATTATAGAAATAAACTTGTCTCCACAATTTATTTATTTAATTTACTATTTATTCAAGACAGACACAGAAATCTCTTCATGATTCTTTTGTTTAAAAAAAAAATTCAGTGGAAGACAATAAAATCGTCAGGCCTTCACCATCACAAACAACATTAACTACTGTGAACCACCCTATCTTGCGACCCGAGATAGTACTAATGCAGATACTGTTTTGAAGAAGGCCCAGCAGAAACATTACTTCCTGTGACAACTCAAGAACTACACTGCCATTATTCAGTCTGAATGTGCTCATCCATCATCACATCCAATGGTTATTCCCCAAAAAAACTTGAAAGTGCTAGACTGTAACAAACAACCAATAAAAACACATTAGGGTTGACCTTCTCTCCATCCACAAAATGTAAAGGTCCAGGGTCAAGAAAAGGGCAGCTAATATTTCAGCAGACCCCGCATATACTGGACATATCTGTTTAAGCTTACCTTTGGGTCATTGCACCACAACACCATTTGCAAAAACAATGTTGTAAATCTGATGAAGACTGCTCACAGTGCCCAGGTCAGTATTCTGCATATATACACTAATCCAACCTTATCTTATTGCTTAGTAAATAAATTTATACATGCATATTTACTCTAAAAAGTCATTATTTACCATCAAATTTATATATTAATATTCAAAATGTCTATGTCCATGAAATAATTTTAACCATATTTTATTTAGATTACAGTCAGATGTTGTCCAAGTACAGATCAGGCACAATTTCAGAGAAAATGCATGTTAAATATTTTGGATCTTTATAAGTGAAAACCTTGGGAGTAAGGCATGGTTTTTCTCCACTTAATTATGCTCTAATTGGTGTTGGTCTGTCTTTTGAAACCACATTAGAATGATTACAAAATGCAATAAATGTAAACAACTGATATTGACCATTTTCAAACGCTACATTCAGCAGAATTTGAAACCTAACAAACAGAAGATTTTCTTTATATTTGTTGGTGATCTCTAATGTTTGGCTTCTATACAGTAACCAGGCTGACATACAGTACATTTCTCTAAATGTTGGTCAGAAATTTTATATGATTTTTTTCCCCAGGATTAAACAAACATGCCCTGAGAGCTTTATTTTATAGATGCTGCCTTTTTCGACCCCTGCCTGAACAGCAGGGCTAGTTGTCTTTTTGGGCCTTCTGTTAGCATCAATCAGACATGATTATTGCTCCTGTCACAATAATTTAATATGTGTCCTCTAAATGTCCTTTTGTTCCCTTTTATTGCATGATAAGCATGGTGTAGGGGTGTCAAAAGGCCACATGGGGGAGACAGAGTCCACCGGTCTGCTCACAAAAATATATTGCCAAAACATATTGTTGTAGATTTAAACAAATAAACATTAAGCTATATAAAGTGTTTTACAAAAACATTCAGCTTATATTAAGCTTACAATAAAGACTTGATGTGTTCTTTGCTGACAAGTCTTTCTAGAGATAGGGGAAGGCAGCTGAGACTGAAAATAGTAACGCGACACGCATTACTATTTAAACTCTCAATTCAGCTGCGATGTGGCCTGTCAGATTAACTCCGACATTTTGTGTTTACCTGGATGCAGATACTTGTCAGATGGAGGTTGTCCACACAATTAATATTCGTTAAAACGTGCTGAATAGGATCTCCATACAGTGTCTCTTACATGTGCGTCTCAATAATAGAACATTTTTATTATTTCCAAAAACTAATTAAGAAAGTAACAGTTGTATATTATACTGATTCAGTACATAAAGAATTATATATTTTTTTATCAATTTAATTAATTCATTCTGATGGCTATCAATTTAATTAATTCATTCTGATGGCTATGGCTTAGAGCTAATAAAAACTAAAAATTCAGTCGCTCACAACTTCAGCAGTGTTACATAAGGCTGGTAACACAGAGACTTAGGAATAAAAATGCTATATAAAGGCCAGCACAATTATAAGACACTGCTGACTTGAGTGTTACCCTCTCCAATGAGGGTAAGCCACAAAATGTCACAACTAAAGAAGCTAGATGTTTAGAAAGTGCTTTCGGATGGAAAAAAAGGCGCATGAGGAAGAAAGATAACCAGCATGTGGTGTAATAGCCATGTACTCTTTGACTTGCCAGTAAACTGGTCTGACCTGAGTTCCAAAGAGATTCAAAGGAGTGCTTTCGAGAGAAAATGACAGACACCAGACCCAACATTGCAGATGAGCCAAAGGCTGCCAATAAAGTAGCCTGGGCTTCCTTACCACCTCAACAAGCCACAAGCTTTTCACCTCCATGTCACACATTTTAGATGTAGTAATTCTTGCAAAATGATCCTCTACCAAGTATTAATTGCATTTACTGTACTGTAGATAGACATATGTCAATCTATGTGGAAGGCTAGTTGACCTTTACGAAGTCATATGCTGACAGTCATTTTGACACTAGTTAGGTAGAAGTCCACACACTTTTAACCCTCCCTATTGACACCTAAACACTACGCTTGTTTTTTGTAAGAAAAAAATTATTTAGACCACAGCCACAGCAGCATTTTTTTAAATGCAATGATCCTTATGTTTTTGTTTGTTTGTTATTCTTATGTCACAATTCAATTTTTGTAACAAACTGAGGTTTGGGTTTTAGTCAGACATAATAATCAAAAATAGTGGAAATAACATTTTAACCTATGCCATTCTTTGTGAAATGGATTTATGTAATAATTCTTGGTCAGAAAAGTCTAAAATGATTAAACAGGAATGAAACAGTAATTTTATGATGACTGAAGTTTTATTTTAGACATAACAGCAATTACCTTATGGCTTTAGTGGCTGCAATGTAACTCTACACATTTTGGTAAATTTTAAATGAACATATCTATATAAATCCAAATATGTTCCTCAATATCCACAATTCTCCTCGTTGCTCCTGATCATCTTCAGTTTTACTTTAACACTTAAAGGTTGAATATGGAAAATGGGCATCAAAGCGACATCTAGTGTGTTGAGGTTGTATTTGCAATACCAAACTTGATTTTGAACCATCTGGATGCCAGTTCTGTCGCTCTAACCAGCCCGCATCATGTCCACTGAGGAATTGTACAGGATAAGGACTATTTTGTACTAATAACTTTAAAATACTACGCGAAAAAATAATTATAACAAAATGTGGGTCAAAGACAACAGTACGTTTTTGTACCTGTCCTCTCTGCATCTTATTTCAGTATCTGAGTGGATTCTTCCACTCCTCTCTGTGATACCCTCTATAAAAGTCATAATTTATACTTTAGAATTTATATAAACATACAACAGATTTCACAGCATGGATATTTGACTGAATAGTATGGTCAGAGACCTATGTCAATACGTAAAGCTAGCTAAAAAAGTCCTTATAATAGCCATTCACTGCAGCGGTGAAAGCGAGCCTGCTATACTGGACCGAGCAGGAGGAAACCGCTTCATTTTCTTTCGTTTACTGGGTGTGGAGGTTGATGCTCTCATACTTTGCCATTTCCGTGCACGTTTTCATCCCGTGAAAGTTTTTCATTTGTGTCCATCTAAACTAACTCCATGCGTCACCTAAACTAACTCTGGTTTTAGATCTTTTAAGGTCGCTGCTCTTCTGAGAAAAATAATGAAATCTCAGGGGCTCAGACACAGCAGCTAAACTAACCGAGTCCTCCATTTTCTACAGTACATGCCTCATTGCTCCAGTCAGTTGTTTACAACAGTATCTGGCAACCAGGAATGCCACACCGCTGTTGGCTGGAACACGTAAATATAAACACAGTGTGGTTGTCTGAAAAAGCTATCTTTATTGAGGCTTTTAGGTAAAATATAACATTTAAAAGAAAGGGCGCACTTTCATTCTGCATACCTCCAAACTCCCAGTTGAAGTATTACTTTTTTTTTAAAGTTCCGTATTCAACCTTTAATTACCAGTGGAGTAAATCAGCTCTATAAGAGATCTGATTGTGAAGAAGTAGAAAAATGTTCTATTGTATCTGATACAACAGGAGATAAAACAAAGAAACCCAGTGACTTTGAAATATGTGCAATATAAAGAAATACACACATACTGATGTTCTCATTTTAGATATATCTTGAGTGTCCTAAATGACTAACAATTAAAGTAAAAAAAAATGTGACTACTTCCCTTTAAAGTAAAAAAAAATATACATACATGAAGATACCGTTTTAATTAAGATTATTGTCACACTCATTCAATTCATAACTGGGCTAGATTTACTGATCTAAATGTGTAAAATGAATAATATCCCAGGACAGTTAAATATAATTTTTACCCATTAGAAAATGTTTCCAATCAGATTCACCCACTGATGCCCTGTAACCTTTCTTTTACAAAGTAATAATGAGACTCAGAGGTATTATTATTCAATGGTCTAATGGATGATGGAAAGCAGGGGGGAAAATAACTTCATCAGGAGATGTGATCAGAAAGTAAAGAATTTGATATGCCAACAGAATTGTGAACAGTTTGAAAGGTTAGGGATGCGGAAATTAGTTTCCATCTCTGATCAATCTTTAATAAACGGTCTTGACTCAAGAAGGCAACAATCAGGTGGACAAGACGGTGTTCTCTGATTGGCAGGCTGAGGAGTACGTGTGTCAGTGGAAAGGTGGGACGGAGAAATGCGTGACAGCTGCAGGTTTTAACTGTGAAACAGTGATGGAAGCATTATGATTTTATGATATGAGTTTTTACACTACAGTGGTAGCAAATAAGTTTTCCATGCTATAAAATTGTTTTGCTCTGAAAATGTAAAAAAAAGGTATATAAAACTTCTGCACCTACTGTTTTGTCTAGTTACCAATTTATGAGGACTCTGTGTAAACTCTTCAGCTACATAACACCAACTTCGTCTTACTGAAGTTAATGTGCACCAAAGGGTTTGTTCCAATGAGTTCATTACCAAATGGAAGTTTTTCCCCTGGTAGGTTCCTGGCCTTGGGAAGACCTTCTTCACAGCTGTGTGGTGATTTCAGGAAGGACTCAATGCTGAATAGGAAAACTGTGTGTCAGCTGTAAACGGATTAGGAATTAATTTACATCTCTCTCTGAAGACAACGTCTGCAGTCAGCTCAGCAGTCAAGGCGGACGGTGAGATTATGAAAAGGCAGAAAAATGAAGGGGAGCACAGTATTTCTACTCAGGTGAGAGTGTGTTCGTAATCTAAGATTTGCTTGTTTAATACATCAATAAGGTCTTATACAGTGTAAGCAGAAGGATGCAGAAAGCCTCCAAGCATTGAAAGTAGCAACATTTCAATTTAAATGGTGATTTAGTTGTCTAAAACTTTTAGTTGAAGGCATGCCGCCTTTTTAAAAGAAGGCTTCATATAAAAGCAGATGCATATCATTTTAATAATCAGTGATTTAAAAGGGTGATCATAAGTTTGAAAGGGAAATAACTTACTTTTTTTTTAAATTCCCCTATGTTGAAGGAAATGTTTTTTTGTGATGGATGTTTATAAAATACTATTTTTAAATTAATTTGAGATGCACATTAAACTTTACGACCAAGGCAAACATTCAGGCCATGTCCAATAAAACAAGCTCCCAAGTTGAAGGAGGTTATGTAGACATGTTTTGTACTGTAGACCAGTAAGTCCATATGATGAGTGACAATCGTATGTTCAGCATAGAGTGAAAACATTTAGAAGTGAATTTCAGGTATTGACATAAAAAAAATATTTAGGTGAGAAATTTTAACACCTTGAAGTTTTTTTATTGAATAAGGTCTTGCTGGATCTCAACTAACATGACCTTAGTAGTTAGCTTTAATTTTTCCCATATTTTCACATTGGAAGAAATTTAAATGTATATGTTTTCTTGAGGAAGACCATCAGCGGATGCAAGGATTTATGATTGAATCATAGGATGGTTTGGTATGATTAGGTTAGGGTTATTGCACATCTGTCACTCTATTAAATTTAAATCTATGACCATTACACAGTTTATTTTATGTATCCAAAACCTTCTGCTTTTCTGGACATATTTTTTAAATTACTCACTACAATCAATACCTTTAGATTTAAACTATAACTGGCTCTCATTTTCACATAAAAGCACACAACAATGTAAATCCAAATCTCAGTTTACCTCTCTCACAGGTACGTGACCAGTACCCAGTGCCAGTGCAGTCACAGATAAATCGGTTCCAACCCTCTTTGCAGATTCCCCGATTTTTGCATGGGTAACTCTCACACTGTTTTCCTTGTTGTTTATTGCATGAGGGTTTGATACCGGCACCATTTTGTGCCTCTGCGATCTGACGGATGTCCTTGCTCCGCCCGTCAATGAAAAGGTCACGAATGCACCCAACGTAGCCATAGTTGAGCATTGCCGTCCAGAGCTCGGTGGGCAGAATGAGGTTGGAGCGGTCGACTGGAAGGCCTCCCAGATACATGTCCCCCTCCAGGTCCAGAATTTCACTTTCACCACTTGCTGTAAACGGTGTCCGTCTGCTGTTAACAGATATGGTGCCTAAGGCATACAGGGAAAGAACACATAAAAAAAAACAACAGCAGGAGCAACGCATCATAAAAATTTAGTGCTACACCCTCAACACTACCACTAGCTTGGAACTGTGGGTATAAAAATCCTCTACTTCATTAGACAGATGGAGCATGGAAATTCATCTGTTAGTCTTGGTGTTCATATGAAGCTGATCAATGCTACTTTGGAGCTGAAACCCAAGGCAGATTAACTCTTGGACCTTAAAGGGCAAAAAAACCCTCATATTTAGGATGTGGGATTGGCACACAGATTGGAGAAAGATTTGAGATTTCTGTTGGGCAACTTCAACCCTAATATTGTGAGGAAACACAATATTTTACAAAGAATGTGTAAAGAATTTGATTTACTGCTGAGGCACACTGACCAAGGTATGAAAAAAACTTTGCCCAATTTCAAACTAATAACAGTTGGCCATGGCTTGGCTAAAAAAGTATTTAGTGCATAAAGAGAGTCCAAGTCAAATACCCACACACATAACACTGTCACAAAACAGTCATGTTCAAGAAATATTGCTCATAAATGTTTTACTAATGGTTAAAGTCTTAGATTTATATCCCCAAGATTATTTTGATTTAATCAGTTTAGGATGAAGATCAGGGTTTTAGAAGGGCAGTGTCAGAATCAGCACATTTCATTTTGAAATAAGGCAAAAGGTACTCAAGTAATTTATCCTGTAATGATGAAAAGACTTTAATTTACCAAGAAAAGACATTGTGAACATAAGAAAAAGATTTTCCACACTGTCACTCTACTGAAATCTTCTAAAAGCCTTAATCCATATTCAGGAAATATCCTTACAGTATTTTCAGCCTTAGCACTGACTGCAATTTCAACTTTCAACATGTTGTTCCTTACTTCAGATCTCCTTACTGATTTAAAAAAAAAAAATTATTCCTACATAGTTTAAATGGTCCAGTTTTGACATTTAGGTCTGAATGATTTGATCTACAAGGAGCTGGACTGTCTAGAACTAGCACATGTTGGCATACATCTTTCAGGCCGTTACTCAATTATGTAACCTTCAGAACAGGAAGTGAAGGTCAGCAGACAGAGGATATCTGCTACACCTATTAGACAGCATTGCCAGTGCTGATGAACCATTTAACGGTTAAACGGGGTCAGTGTGGTTTTAGATAAGGCTGAGTTGTTTGCTGCTAGCAAACAATATCACTGGTAGGCATGTGAAGTAGATTGTGTCCAAACTTGACCATTTTTGTGAGAGCTTAATGATGAAGGTAGTGAGTTTAACTTGCAATGGTACAGGCATCAAAACTCAGGACTTTAATAGCAATTCCAGTTTCAAAAAAACAGCTGCCTTGCTTACCTGAGCGTCCGTCTCTCTGAATGTCCACATGGTACCATGCCCCATCATTCACTTTTGTTTGAGTGGCTTTCACCTTTATTGTCCCTGAGCCCATATCCAATAGTAGGTAAAGGCTGCCATCTAGGAGCTCCACAGCAAAGAAATCCACCTGTGCAAGAGAACCAGAACGCCCGACTAAAAATAAGCAACATGTTTTTTTTTATCTTTCAGCATCCTTTACCTCATGTTTGCAGACATGATGAGGGAAACATTATGCAAAAGGGAGTAAAAATTGGACATTATTTCAGGAGTTATGAACTAACCTTGGTGTTTTTTTGGCTGCGAGCAGTATCTTTGCGCTCCTGTCGTTTTCCGTGGGTGAAGAGGATGAGTCCATTTGGCTCCGTTGTGCGGAAGTCAAAAGAGATTGATCCCATTCGCTTAGTATTCCACTTAGGGAGGCTGATGTACGCCTCAGGAGTCTCAAAGGAGATTGGGTCCAACGTGGCCACGTTCTCACACTTGTAGGACACTTCCCCTTGGATTTTCATCTTTGGATCTAAAATCCGAGCCATCCTGGACAACTCGAGGCGGATGTCATTGTTCTTGTACACCACCTGTGATGAGGAAAGGATTGGTTTTTGTATTTCTCTATAATAATAAAAAATCACAATCGGCTAAAAAGCAATACATTAAAACAGTGTCACTTCAATATTTGTTTTTACAATACGAGAGAAAAAAATTATCTGGGTTTAACAGATGAACACAGTCCTCATCTGTGAAAATGAATTTCTATTCAAGCTCCTGTTAATTAACAATATGTCTATTCAGACTGTATAATGATGGACATTGTCTCAATTTGGAACAAAAAAATACAAGGCTTAAACTACTATTACGGATTCAAACTAATGATGAGAGAGTTAATTTATCTTAATGCTGGTACATCTCGACATTGGAGTAAGGAGCTATGAATAAAAGTGTCCAAAGATTAAAATTACACTACTAAGGCTGGTTTATTTTACCCAAATAAAGTTGCATAAGGTAAGACAATTTAAGGAAGGTTCTTGGATCTCTATTTTAGCTCGTTCCCAAAACCAAAGAAAGTCCAATGATACAGCTCAACACTTGATGGCAAACCCTCTTGAGAGCTGTTGGATGAAGATCTGCAATCAGAGATGTCTAGGAAAAACAAAACAATCAATTTAAAAAGAAAAAAAATGTTTCAGACCTATCTTTTTTTGGTCCATATCAAACCCTAAATCTGATGGTGCCGACTAAGTTAATTTCATAAAGAGAGAGATAATAATTTTAATTTCAAACAAACCTATGGACACTATGCAATTTCCACAGTCATTTCGGATTTTGGTAGGAATAGCTCTTCAAACTAACAGACTCGTTTTGTTTCAAAACTAAAACAGTGGGGATTTCATACTGTACAACTGCACATAGCTTACAGGGTAGCTTACAGAATTTGTCAGATTAAGTAAAGCCAACAGCACACATCGCACTCTCATGGAAATTATGAGAGGGTGCTCGCTGCAGAACCACAAAGGTGGAGCTGAACCAGAATGTGGAGCTGCACCAGATCCAGTCCCGCCAATGCCACCAGAGTCAGTCCTGCCCCTAGTCGTTGCACGCAGACCCACCTCGACTGTTGGTAAATGCTGGATTGGAGATCAAGTGCATTGTGATCGATTGTGAGCAAGTGATTGAACTTCGACATAATGGCTGTAACTACTGTAACCCAACCTAAGATAATTTTAAAATGGTTTCCAAGACATATGTCATTATGTCGACATATGCATTAAGTTATTTTTTAAATGTTTATCTTACAATGCGTGGTAAATGTCGGTAATTGCAACTTTGTGTTGGCCGGACAATCCCTTCCCAGTGGACCGACGGGGCATGGGACCCACAGAATTGATTATGGGTCTGGGCTTTAGATCTGGCCCCCGCCAGGCCACCGTATGGCACCACCTTTACTATTCCAAATTCATCACCCCCAAAAAGAGGTGCCCCAACCAATCTCAACCCAAAGCATCAGCCGGCCAGCATACCAGTCCGCCCCAGACCAACCATGCATGCACCAGAGCCGAGCCGGACCGCATCTGGGTCTCCAGCCCCAGAGATATAGAGCCCCCAATGCACCAGGGGGCAGGGGCACCAGTCACAGGAAGGGAGTTACGGGGGAGAAGTAGGCCCCCACTAGATGTAAGGCCTAAAATGTGGCACGCGAGAGGGTAGCTGAAGAACCAACCAGACAAGTAGACAAAGACACACTGATCAATCATTCAACCCTTCCCTCTTAGGCCGGGCGTACACTGTGCGATATTGGACTGTTTTTGAGCCGATTTGTCACTTGTGTGACTTTTGTCTGGATCGTGCCGACTTTTGGCTTAATCGTGCGTGCTGCATCGTGTAGTGTACATTGGGTAACGACAGGCAATTTACACCTCACGACCAGCTCCCGATCGGTCGCAAGAAAATCAAACCTGTTTGAAATCCTAGTCGCCCCTCGTGATTGACTCACACTGTAGAAGTCAAACATACTCCTAAGTCCAGGCACTGATGTTCAAGCAGAGTAACCGGTCCCTGTCCGGGAGATGAACCCTCTGCCCGCCAGGATGGGGACAAGCAAAAAGCCCGAAGACCCCACAATAACAAGAGCAGTCTGCCAGCTCAGGCCCCCCACAGCCCGGTACTCCAACCCCCGATGGCCGGTAGTGAACAGGGGTGTGGAAAGACCCCTAGCCTACCTCCCTCTGCTCGAATGTTGTTGTTGCGTTTTGTTCTAATGAGCACTTAAAACAGAGGGGTGATGCATAAGAATGCTAACAGACACTCACATGCCCCACTCCAGGCCCTCAGTGTTTAAATGCAGTTTAGCAGTGGGCACTGGCACCATGTTCAGTGAAGGGCTCCACCCCTGTGGCCAAGCAGTGCACCCACCACAAGGTCCCTAGATGTGTGTGTCTCGTGAAAGTCTTATTAGTGAGGGTGTCTAATTTGTACAGTAATATTGGGACCTGGGCTGCCTCCAGGACAGCGAAGACCGAAGCCCCTTTTCGTCCCCCAGTCATATGCCCAGGCCCTAAGAACCTACATGGAGCCAGCTCCCCTACTGACTCCAATAGGCTCCCTCGTTTAGCACGATCCACCAGGGGTGGGAGGCTCCGAAACGTCCATTCCAGGCCCCACGGACGCTGTGCCACCAAGCCCCATGGGGCCCAAGGCCGTCCCCCCCATCCCCATCCCAGAGGCCGACCTAAATCCAACCTGACAATCAGACTACTATCAAAGCACAGGACACTAGACACCCAGGTTGAGTTCAACCCCCCCCCCCCCATAAAGGAGAGCACCGACACCAGATACTAAATGAGTCCCCACCAACAAGGGAGGCCCCCAGCACCACCCTTACACCAAGTGTCGCGCTGAGGCAGGAACCCAGCGCATCACTAGCCCAAATACCCCGGCCAGCCCCACTACCTGGTCAGTGCACCGCTGAGACCGACCGCCACCGGTCAATTGTCCGACCTAGTCAGACGGGCCCGAAGCCAGGACCACGCAAAGGACAGAGACCTAGAACCAGGAGCCATGTGCAGACCTACAAAGGCAGAGCGGGCCTAGGAACACCGCCCACCCACCGCAGCCACCCGCCAACACCCCAACATGTAATACGGCAGGGAGCAATCCAGGAGCTGACGATGAGACAAAGCCCAGAAAAAAACCCAAAAAGGCAGCAGCACCTGCTGACCACCGGCCGTCCACATCTGCCACCAGCAGCAGGGGCCCTACACTGGGAAAGCCCCGGTCAAGACCACAGCTAGCCTTGAGTACCCAAGGACACCCCAGACCCCACCAGTCCAACCCCCCTAAAGCACCGGCTGCAGCCATCAAGAGTCACCACCTAAAGCATTCAAAGTCCAACCCAGTGTGGGGGCCATGGTACCCAGCACCACATCCAGTTAGCTAAATCTTTGCTAATTTTCCTGTGAATAAAGAATATTGCTCAAGAATTTAAGGTATATGTGCTGCATATCCCTGTAAGGATGCACATAGTCATCCTTAATGTTTATCTGATACAGAACTTTCCTACTGATATTGCATAATCCTTTGTTTTTTCTCTGCAATGCATTCTAAGTAAATTGGTGTCAGCAGAATTGATTACCACTTAACAGAAGTAGAACATCATGTTCAAATTAAAATGACTATTCAGGTGCTGGTAATAAAATTAGAATATCATGGAATAGTTGTTTACTTACTGAATATTTCATTAATTTCATTTAAAAGTGAAAATTGAATGATCTGTTCTGTGTATTCTTATACTGACAGTCAGTAAGAACACACAGGTCATTCTTACTATAAAATTTTCCATAACACTATCACTACACACAGACTGATATATTGCAAATGTTTTTTTTCCTCTTTAATTTTGATGATTATAACTGACAACTAATGAAAGTCCCAAATTCAGTATCTCAGAAAATTAGAATATCAATTAAGATCATTGCAAGAAAAGGCTTTTTTGAAATTTTGGCCAACTGAAATGTATGAACATCAAAAGTATGACCATGTACCAAGAGGCGAACTCTGAACATGCCTTTATTGAATTTGGATGTTAATCGTGCGCTTATTGGACAAAGATATTTTATTATGGTATTGATAATAGACGTTCTAAGAAGTCTCTACTTCAAAATTAGCGGGGGAGGCAATGGGGTTGATACAGGTTAAAGCTTTGCCACCGAGGTGGGGGGATTTTTTTCAGTTCATCAAGAGGAATGGAGCTCTGATCTGGGCTGTTATCTCCTATCGGTCAGGTAGCAGCAGAGCAGCAAATCTGGCTGGAGAAGAGCTGGAGCCATTATTTGATTGATGTCTGAGAGACGTGAGGTGACTCAAACGTCTTTTAACATTTGCGAGGATCGGTGGTGTCATGATAACTTTACGACTGCTTTTTGATGGATTTTTTGATAAAGTAAGCCCGCCCATATCCTTGCCCTCTATCGTTCTTCTGAGAAGGTGATGGAAGCACTATCATCCCATTTTAGGCCTTTTGGGTTTTGTTATGTTGAAATGTGTTCCCCCCTCGAGATGTGTTTCGGGGTCTAAAGTGACCCTTCTCTCAACTGCGGTCTTCTGGCTGAAACAGGCGGCAGCCTACATTAGCTTCAGTTAGCTTTAGTTAGCTCTGGACTAGCTTAAGACTAGCTTGTAGCTATTTCAGCTAAAAGTATAAATCCTCTGCTCCCATCCTCAAAGCACCACTATCAGCTCCATCTCTTTGCCCATTTTTGGATTTTGTGAAAGTGACGAGGTGAGTGACTCAGCCGAGACGACGGCAGTGGGGACAACCCAGTTAGCTCCATTTTCTGCTCTTCAGAAACCTATGGGTGACATCAGCCAATGGTTTGTCTATTTTTTTTTTTTACAGTCAATGGCATGTACTGTACACCACTCAATATTTATGTGGGGTTCCTGTGGCCTGGATTACTGCAGCATTGCGGCGTGCCATGGAGTCGATCAATCTGTGGCACTGTTCAGGTGTTATGAGAGCCCATTTTGCTCTGATATTAGCCTTCAACTCTTCTGAATTGTTTTGTCTGGTGCAATCTATCTTCCTCTGAACAATACCCCATTAATTTTCTAAAGGGTTAAGGTCAGGCGAGTTTGCGGGCCAATAAAGATTAGGGATATCATGGTCCTTAAAACAAGCACTGGTAGCTTTGGGAGTGTGTGCAGATGCCAAGTCCTGTTGGAAAATGAAATCTGTATCTCCATCAAGTTGGTCTGCAGCAGGAAGTAAAACTTCCTGGCAGATGGCTGCATTGACATTGGACCTCAGAAAAAAAAAAATGGACCAACACCAGTAGATGACATGGCACCCCAAACCATCACTGATTGTGGAAACTTTACACTGGACCTCAAACGACATGATTTATGTGCCTTTCCTCTCTTCGTCCAGCCTCTGGGACCTTGATTTCCAAAGGAAATGCAAAGTTTACTCTTATCAGGGAACAGAACTTTGGACCACTCAGCAGCAGTCCAGTCCTTCTTGTCTTTAACCCAAAAGGGGATGAAACAGAGGGTAATAGAGTTAGGTAACAATTGTTTCCTATAAACTCTTTTCGGTAAACTGGATTTCCTTAACAGAATGACACTAAAATTGCTGTATTTGTCTGTATTTATGTTTTTGTACACGTGTCCTGCCTGGCATGTTGTAATCAGAATTGATATGTGAGTACCATTATAGTATATGGTATATGGTGATTTTACTTATGAATAATCCCATAAGGTCATCACTACCAAGAGAAGGGGGGTAGCTGGCTCAACAGACCTATGACTCTGTAAGTTTGGCAACTGTATTAAAAATAAACACATGATTGTTTTTATTTACCTCTATTAATGACAAAAAATATGATGTTCTAGCTTGTCGTTTTTTTTAAATACAGATGTAGACCATTTTTCCAGGTTAAATAGGAATCCTCTAAGTGTGTAGAGTGCCATTTTCTTCCAGTTTTCTGGTATTCTGCTTTAAAGTATGCAACTCTGTGTTAAACCAGGGAGTAACCCTCCCATGCCTGATTACCTTCTTTTTTTAAGGGGGCTACTATCTAATACCAGACGCATTGAGGAAGTAATGCTTTACACCAGACCATCAATTTATGAAGGGTTAGGGATTGAATTGCTGATGCCCACTGTGTTGTTGTGAGAAACATAGGGAAGAAATAATGGAATAATGGAGATTCTTTCAAACTTGTTAAAGCATTGTCTGATAAAGTTGCACTGTAATGAACATGTCTTTCAGTTTTGGGAACGTCAGGTATAGTAAATTCAAAAGTTATCAAAAAATGGGCCGATAGGTTATGTGGGAGGACTTCCTCGCAGTCATACTTGCTCACAGTCAACACTGTATGTCAGTACAATGTCTAAAGTGTGATGACCCAATTGTGTGGGTCCCTTCACTTTCTGAGTAAAGCCAATCGAGTCTAAGATAACAGTAAACGCTTTAGGTAAGCAATCAATTTTAGTGTCTACATGAATAAATAAATCCTCCGGTTTAATTACCTCATCAGTGTTTAATACTAATCAGATAAAAAAAATCTGAGATCTTATCCAAGAATTAAGAGTCAGGGCCTGGTCGAGGATACAAAACCACAAACAAAAGTGGTTTTAATATTTTGCTACTTGGATGAAGAAAACTAAGGATTAGATGTCGAAAAGAACTGCAACTATTAATTGGTCTAGGGTGAATTTGTAAATCAGAATGAAAGATGGTTGCAGGTCCTCCTCACCCAGTACTTCTAGGACTGTGAAAATTAAAAAAAATGGAAGGAGTTGACTCATTTATACATACAAAACCCTCCTGCTGCAGCCAGGTTTTTGATAGGCAAAACAAATAAATTTTATTATCGCATACCAAGTGATTTAAAAATAAAGTATTTGAGGATAGGGATCTTATGTTCAATAAACCACATCTAACTGCCTTATTATTTTGTTAAGTCAAAGTAATATTTATTTTAATGTGATTTATTTTGTTAGGTTAGCTTTTGATCTGATTTTGGTCACGGGCAAGACACTGTGTCAATGGGGTATTGAGTGGGTGACAGTACAGAAGCTACAGAAACTATGACTCTGCTTCCTAGTCTGGACCCTGTTTTGCAGTGTTTTGAAGGACTAATAAATTAGTCTAGATTCCTAGAAAGAAGAGTTGCTCCATCCGAAGTGGCCAATTACCAGGATATGCTTCTCGGTGGGTGTGTCACTGAGTGGGGAAAATCTGTTAGAGACAGGTTAATGGTGACCCTTTGGCTGGTTTTTTGAACTACGCTTTCCACATACCGTCACCCAGTCGGCATCTGGGTTCTGCTAGGTACAGTAGTTCTCACTTTGTTGGCTCCATGCTGGCTAACAGGACTCAACTATCTACTGGATTCTCAACAACACAGAGCCAGGTCTATAACTTTGAAACCCTAACCTCCAAAGCCAAAAAATGCGACATTTATTATACTTACCATTATCACTAAAGGAGGCAAGGGAGTAACTAAACATCTGACACAGAGAGCAAGAAAGAGGGGCCACAGAGAGGGAAGAAAGAGAAGTAGAAGGGAGAGAAGTAGAAGAGAGAGAAGTAGCCATACCTGCTATGAAGCTAAACTAAGGAGCCAGTGAGACCTTACCACGCCAAGAAAACTGTGCAAAACACAAAGGGTTCCCAAAACATAAAGTAGACCACACCGGAAATGAGTGTTACAGCGTGCTCATATGTTAAATTAACGTAGAAAGACGTTAACACAGAGAAAAATAGATTAATCGAAGAGAGACTGAACACCAAACAGCTTCACCACGCTCACCAGTAACAACAGGAAATGACGCAGTTGTCTTTGATCAAAAAGCTATTAAACATTCAGGACTCTATTTTGCTGTACGAGAGCTAGAGAGGAGAAGAGCTGGCGCTGTAGACTCTAAAGGCCCATATTTTTAACCTAACCTTTACAGATTTTAGCTGTCTGTTGATGACTGATTGACTGACTTTTAACGATACCTTAATGAATATACTGAAATGAAAAAACAAAATAAGAAATTAAGTATTTTTTAGTTTGTAGTCTTACAAGCTAAAATTGATATGAATATCTAATTTAAAATGCTTGGATGTATAAAAAAATAAAATTTTAAAACTAATAAAAAAACTATTATTAGCTTTTATCTTCTAACCAATAGTGTTTCAGCTATGTCCAGTAAAGCATTTGATAAAAAGAGAAACACAAATGCCAGTTCAGACTTCCAGTTATTCCTGATTCATCAGTATCCCGAAGCTCCTTCCAAATACACACGGTTTCTCTATTTGAACGAGTGATGGGAAACAAATGATTGAGAAACAGTCTCTTTCATCCCAGCAGCTTAAATGTTGTCTTGAACAAAGGGAGGGTAGAGACATGGAGGGGGATGAGTGTGGAAATTGAAATCTGCTCGAGTGGAAAATTGAAGGCCTCTTTTTTTCTCCTCTAATTCTCAGGACAGAGAAACACTAGGAATCTGTCTGTGGTGGGTTCACAGACATGAACAAGACAAACAGCCTCTGCTCTGTTTGTTTTTCCTATTTTATATGAACATCTCAGATACCACAGCTCTGCTGGATGTGAGGGTAGATTGAGGTTCTTGGCTGAAAATATTGATAATCCAGCAGCACATTTGACAATAAATCAGATCATCCCTCCAGGTGATGAGAGACTGTGCAGAAAGCAGTGTTCTCCTTTTCTCCCTCTGTATCTTTGTGTTCTTTCCTCCCTCCTTTGTTTCATTTGTTCTCCTCTCACTGGTCCTGTCGATATATTGGATTTTCCAACATTTCATAAAGAGCCACCTCTTCTTCTCTGACTAAACAGTTTCAGATTCTCTTCTCTGAAATGGAATAATGGAATAAAAGAAAGTATTATCATTCTAGTCTTTGGGAAGTGTTGGGAAGGTTGCTGATAAGCGACAACTGCACTTAAACATAGGAAGCTGAACCACAAAAACTAAAGTGTTTCTAGAAGATAATGAGCAAAATTCCAGAGAAACAAACTGAAATATCTAGATTAACAGAGGAAAATAATTTTTTGTTGCTTTACTGATGGACACCTTGGTTACATTTAACCAATCCATAGTCCTCACATTTGTTTTATACACAGGTTATTCTGCTTACCTCAGTCAGGTAAACAGTTAACATTTGAATGCTTTGGAAATGTATATGGTTAGACAGCTTTTGGATAAAGCTTTTCTGTTCTTCTTATGTTTTTAAAATAATTTTATGACAATTAAAATAAACTGGCAGGAGATTAATTTGTTAACCTGCATGTAATTATTGTTGCTTTTGTCTTTGAACGAAGAAAATTACATAGTTTTATTTTTCCGTTTTTTTGCATTTTTGCGTAAATGCTGTGGAATTGTTGTAATTTCACTCAAGAATACATTCTGTGAGAACCTCATAATTATCCAGGGAAGATTAAATTATTTTATGATAAAACATCACACAAATTTCTTTAATTTACAGAAAGAATGGTTTTATTGGGTTAGATGTTATTTACATCTAACCCACCTATATGGGTTAATCATAAAATGCTAAAGTGGGACAATGAAGCTAATATTTAAATAATAAAGTTCACTTTAATAATAGTCAAAGAAAGACAGGCATCATCCTCTGCTGAAATCCAAAAGGTGCGCCACCTTTTAGCTTCACCCAGGTTGAGCTGTATTAAATCATATATGTGTGCAGTTCAATACATCAATTGCTTTACACTTTTTATCCTGGAAGTTAGTGATAAAGGAAAAACGCTGCATGCCACATTTCAAACGGATAACTTTATAGTTATCTTTTGAACAGAGCTTATTATATGCATCAGGTTTATTTTCTTTTCTTTAAGAAAAACAACACATCTAAATGATTAAGACTACAATTTTTTTTTACATTTGGCAAACATAACTTGATTAAATATAAAAGCCGTTTTCTAATGATTTTATTTAATAAGATATTTTGTCATCTTTTGCAGCAACCACTGCAATTAAATGTCTGCATCAAGGGTGAGAGCATGGAATTCCCGTTTAAGGTCTTGAGATAGCAGGTAAGTTGGATTTAAATCCAGATTTAGAAACTCGGCCCGCCAAAACTTTATCTAAATTTTAAACTATTCATAGTTGGACACGCTGTCTTTTGATCATAGTCTTGCTGAATACATTAAATGAAATGACAGAATTTCCCCTTTAGGATTTTCTTGTAAAGAGCAGAATTTACGGTGTAATCACAAGCAGCAAGTTGTTCAGCAAAGCTGCTCTTGATCTAGTGTAATGGTCTGTTTCTGTGAAGCTGTGTTAGTCTTATTATAAATGTAATATACAACTTGAAAAAAAAACACTTGTATTTTCTGTCCCATTTTTTTTCTTTCTAAATTTTAATGATCATCAAGATTTTGGGAGTAAATAGGAGGCTTGACTTGGTAGTTTTTATTGGAGCTCTCCCTTGAATGCATTTTTTTCTTATTATTTTTAGATCATAAACATGATCTAAACCATAAACTGACCTTAAATGGGCCATATGAGGTCTGCAATGCTTTCAGCATTCTGGATGAGGTATTTGGGTAATTTTGGCAGGCCAGCCACTCCTAAGAAGGTTCACAACTGTTATACGATTCCTTACTGTGGTACAAATTCTTATCTTGAAGCCTATAAATTACTATGTAACCCTTTGGAGGTTGATATGTCAAGTTGTGTGGATACTGCACTTATTTGCCATTCACAGATAGGCAGTCACAACATGTCGTAAATCATTTCTTTTAATAATTAAAAAAATATGGAAAGGAGGAGGGACAAACTGAGGGTGTAGCTGACAATTTGACAAGTCACTTTCAGCTTCTTGCCACCCCCAAACAATACGTACAGAGAGTCTTTCAACATGCAGAGGGAGCTTTATCAGCACTTTGCAGATTGGGCTGCAGGTTAACATGAGAATGAAGCTCGAGGAATACCAGGTCTGAGTGAAGAAAACACACGTCCACACAAACACAATTGAAAATTTGAAGGGGTGTGTGTGTGAGCAGCAGAGGTGAGGAAAAATGTTCAACAATGGTCAGATGAAAGAAATCCATCACTGCATTATCTCTCTGACCAGGCGTCTAGGACACACATCATTACACACGCACTCTCCCTTATCAGTGTGTGAGAACGAGGACTGTTACACAGTATGACTGAGGCTTGAAATTACCTCTCTGG
This sequence comes from Apricaphanius iberus, assembly GCA_028564705.1. Taxonomy (NCBI): domain Eukaryota; kingdom Metazoa; phylum Chordata; class Actinopteri; order Cyprinodontiformes; family Aphaniidae; genus Apricaphanius; species Apricaphanius iberus. Next base: position 3,093,568 of record JAPXFQ010000689.1, read on the forward strand.
ATTGCCAACCAGCACAGATTCAGGTGTTATCTACCCCTGAAAAATCCTACAAGATGCACACTCTCTCAACCTGTGGTCCCACAAATCATAATAAGTTCTGTCCTGTAAAAGTAAAAAATATGAAAAAAAAAATATTCTAAGATAATTTATGCATACCTTCTTATTTTTATAGTCTTTATGAAACAGATGTAAAATTTTCCTGAATATTTGTTTAGCCCATAAATCTCTGCTGCGGCAGAAATATCTGCATATCCATGTAATCCTCAATTAGACACACCTGCAACCAACACCTTTCTGCTGGTGTTTGTCTTGTAGTAATGCTGATCACATGGTTCTGACACGAGACTCTCTAAGGAGTGTTTTGTAACATCAAATCCCCAACAGTGTGAGCTTTTGTCCAGAGGGGGGCAGGATTTGCTTTGAAGAGGATCAAAAACTGAGCCCATAACCCACTCAGTCGGTCCAGTAAAATAACACCTTCATAAAGTGGTTTAATTCGATCAAGACAAGCTCTGAATAAATGGAAACATACTATGCAGGCTGGATCTGTTAAAAAGAAAAAAAAACACTGAATAAGTACTGAGGCTACTTTAACTGAAATAGGCTCAGATTTTTATCCATTTATGTATCTAGAGTTGTTCTTCCTCTGACACTCCTAAGTGCTTACCTTAGCCTGATGAGACAATTTTGTATGCCGTTTTATCACCTTTATATAAACTGGACTGTATTTTTCTGACCAAGAGGTCATCATACGTACATCTTAGGGGTTAACATTATTGTATTATAGCAACTGCAGTTTGCTACCTCTGCAGTGTCAGAGTTTTGTGCTTTGCAATAAAATTGATTGACTGCAAAGTTGACTTCTAACAGAGATTCAACTTTCACTGTAATTTGTCCCCTGATGGTCACCTAACTTCTTTTTTCATTAAACAGTAGTCATGTCATTATCAGAGGGAAAGCTGTGAGGACTCCACCTAAAATAACTTAATAACTTAATTTAAAGGATCAGACTGACATAAAACATGTAGATGTTCTTCAAATTGTTGGCAATCTTGCTTTGCATTAAAATGGCCTCACATCCATGAAACTGCTGCACAAAATGTATTTGTTTTACTTAACAAGTAATTTTAAAATTTAAAGATTCAGTTGCAGTGAAAACTGCTTCAGGATGCTGAAAAATCTCCAGACAGTTCCGGGAACCATTTCCTCCTGTGGATGTTGCTGCTGCCAGTGCAGAGCTTGCTCAGTATTGGCATCAAGTAGGTCTGAGTGCACAAAATAAATTTCTTTTGAGCAGGAAAAACATTACAGAAAGACTGAAACTATGCAGGAAGTACATGATAGACAGCAGGACTTTTAACACTAAATTTGTTGCAATCTAACAGTTTCTAAATTAAATAAATAAATAAAGAAAATCAAGTTATTTTCAAATGCCCAGTAAAGAACGATCACCCGTGGATTATAATTAAATTGAGCTTATGACAAGACATTAACTTCAGTTAATCTTGTGTTTTTTATAAAAAAAGCAAGACTATCGGGTCATTAACTTCAGTTGGACTGGGTGTAATTTGGTGGACTAAAAAACATTTTTCCAAAGTCCCCTCGGCATATAAACAATGAATAAAGGATGAAACCATGATGAAATGGTGAAATAACAATAAATCAATGTGAAGGAGGAAGAGTCATCAGACAACCGCCAGCATTTGTCTCTCTCCTGCTTGTACTCACTATCCGGTCGGAGAACTCCTCCTTTGTGTTTCTTTGTTGGCGACAGTATACGCTCCACAGCCAGAGGCCTCCATACGAGTGGCTGATGGAGGTGTAATGACAACCACAATTACAGCAATTATGTGTTATTGTAGGCCATTATGTATTTTGTAGGCTCGGAGATGTAGGCTTTTTTTATAATTGCTGGTTATGAAAGGCATAATAATCACGGGCCGGCCAGCCGAAGGAGCTACCAAGGGCAACCAGCACCTGGTGCCATGGTAACAAAACAGTTATCTGTAATGCCGCACAGCGAATGGCGAGGACAAGAGCACTGGCTGCAGGGAAATTAGCTTCTAATGGTGGAGAGAGGAGAACGAGGAGGTGCCGGGCTCCAGACTGAGGGGAACTGGTGGGTGCTGCAGATGTGTAGGTGGGTGGGGTTCTGACTGGGAGGTGGGTGTTAAGATACAGGGATTTTTCATTTTGTTTTGTTTGTGTTCATTTTTTTGGGGGGAAACTGACAAAACCATTATGTATAATTGAAGAATAAATATATAAAAAGAAAGGATAATCTACAAAACTTTAATTTTGAGATGCATTTTTCACTTTTTTACAGTTTAAATAACCATAATACTTGTGTAAACAACCTAGGTATTATTTGCATGATATTTATTATTATCCGCAACTTTTTTTCCAATTGGAGTAAAACTGGGTGTAAATGTGCAAATAAAGGCTTTTCTGACTTACTGATTGTTTTAATAACTCAGTTTCCCAAAACTCTAGATTTCTCCTAGTGGAGGAATTAATTAGAATTGACTCAAATGCAAAGGGAGACAATTTATTTATTTTAATTCAACATACAAAGACGCCTCTCAGAACAACCCTTCTACTTAATCCTTACCCTCTAGCCCCACCGCTACAACTAGTATTGTGCTGCACAGGTAATTTCACAGTAAGTCATTGTGTACCTTATTAATCAAATGTTGTATTCATTTGCTTTATTGAATATAAACGCATCTTTGATGGAAATCCTACTCCAGTCTCTCAGGCGACTTTAGTCGTCAGGCATTCCCTTGTTTTTCTTTATGAAGTTGATGTAGCCCTCAGTAGCCAGGGTATGGCTAACTTTTTAGCAGATCTTTGCTCCGACTTTTCAATGACCACTAACTACCATTATGGTTAGGGATGGGTACCGATATAAACATAAACGGTAGCAACCAGACCGAAAAGCAGCGCACAATTCGGTGCTGTATTTTTTCCCACCGGAGATGTCAAGCACTATGGATTCTGGGCATGCCATCAGCCAAGACAGATTTCCTATATCACTAGAAAAGCTAAACATGGCTATCTATATGCAAAAAAACTGCTGAAAGTTAGGGCTGTTGAAACTAACACACCAATGCTGGTCGATTAATTCCTAGAATTAACTATTTTTTTTCTTTTTTTTTACACAATGAAGGAACGCACAGAATTCACATTCACAAACTGATGATGGCAAACTATGTTTTACCCACAAGCAGCCCTGGGGCAGCACTGACAGAGGCGAGGCTGCCGGACACTGGCGCCACTGGGCCCTCTGACCACCACCATTACGGCAACGGGTGAAGCGTCTTGCCCAAGGCACGACGACTGAGACCATCAGAGCTGGGGATGTTTAACAGAGACTGCTGATATCCAAATGTTAAATTTATTCATATGTTTTGCTTCGTTCTTAGATAGACCACACATACATTGTGACTATGACTGTGGAGTTCAAAACAAACACTTATTTGATTTCTTCTATATTTAATTTTAAAAAAGAGCAACTGCATCTAGATTTGTCATTTTATCCATCCATCCATCTATTTTTTGAACCGCTTAGTCCTCCAGGGGTCACGGGGGGGCTGGTGCCTATCTCTAGCTGTCAACGGGCGAGAGGCAGGGATGCACCCTGGACAGGTTGCCAGTCCATCACAGGATTTGTCCTTTTATTTACACTGAAATTTGTATTTTCTTTGGTCATATTTAGGAATGGTGATTAATTCGCAGCTACCCTGTGATTAATTCGAAAGAAAATTTAGGTTTGACAGGCCTACAAAAAATAAAAAAAATAAAAATAAGAGGGTTTTGGACAAAGTTTGTTTGGTTTTATCCGATACCGGTGCCAAACTGGTACAGATAAAACCAAAATGATTCCTATCCCTAATTATGGAAACTGCAAACATGAAGACATGGAGTGGGCCATCTTCACAGGTTTGCGCGATGTACATGCATGTTGATTGACAGCCAACAATGTAGAAACTCAAATTCTATGACCAAAAAAAAATTGCCGCTCAGTGTAAATTGCATTGGGGTTCATGGGAGAAAGGAGGGACTTACAGTAACTCTTCATGCACTGTGTTTTTTTTCCTATAAAATATTCAATTTTGATATCACTAGTTCAAAATGTTGTAGCTTTAATATGGTTATAGATAAAGGTATACTGTAAATGAGAAAAATCTTCAGCATGATCCAAAGTTTGTGATGGGAGCAAATCCACACATCTATTTTCATATTATGACATCAGGTATTGTCAATATTGGTTTGGAATACTTTTACATACTTTATCTTTTTTACATTGTTTCAAACTTACTTTATTTAAAATTTTATTTTAATATTTCTATATAGGCCTGTGTATTTTCTACATAAGTATTTTTAACATTTAATAGCATTTTTTTTCAAGAACAGGTGGACATATTTGTTTATTTCCCTTATTATTAGGCCCCACTAGTCTATACACTACATAAAACAACAGAAAGGAAATTATTAGGCTCAGAATTCTACAGATCCATCCCCAAAATAACCAACAGGATCATCAAATTGTCTGATCCACTATTGATGCTCTTCATCAAACTTTTCTTCATACCTCCTCCTCCTCCTCTTCCTCATCATCATCATCATTTGCAGCAGGAAAGTGAACTTTACTGCTGTTTACCAGCTTATTAGAAGTCCATTTTTCCCAGCGTCTGCTGCTATTTCCACAAATTTTTACATTCCTGCTTCTTTTGTCACGATTAGCATTGTTATGACCACCCCTGCTACCTGATCACATACCTTTCTCCCAACGGGAGAACGTGACGAACAGCACGTTGCTGCTGTGGACCGTCATGACGAACAGGACCGGCTGCTGCTGCTGTGCGTTGTTTGAGTTTTGCTTTCTTTCTTCCTGGAAAACTGAACATCTTGATCAGAGGGTAGGCTAAATATTCCTCTTGAGAATCTGAATAAGCCAATACTTCCTGGTTGGGAACTCAGACGTCGTGGCATCATAAGTTTTATATTTCTAAATCTCGCTCTCTATGCTGTGACCGCAGCAGCTGCATGCTGTCTCTCTCACTTGCAGAGCTGCACAAAAAGCTGATTTACTCCAAATGTTTCCATGGAAACATGGTAACGCAAAAATGTGGCTTAAATTAAAGGTACAGATGTCCACCATCTCCTGATGTAAAGTCGTAATTAAATTAGCGGTCATATCTGCAGCTGTGGCTTGTTAAAGGTAGCAATATCACCCGTGTCACAATATTGCGACCAGGGCGCTTAAAGAGTAAAAAGGAATAACAAATGTTGTAGAGCACCGCCCACATATCATAGTATAGAAAATAACTATTTTATAGATTTAGAAAACTTTGATACATAGAGGTATTCTCTGGACTGCAGCTTTAAGGATATTGTAAATTACAAAATAATCCCTCAACTCTGAATCATGAAAAATATCAACAAGTTTGTTATCAACAAGCTAATTGTGCTAACGACTCTATGTTCTAAAAGTTGTTTTGAAAAAATGCCAGTCTTAAGTTGCATTTAAGTATATTAGTGTGGAAAAGGAGAAAATAAAAAATATTGTGTTCATGTGTTTTGGTTACATGGGGCATGGGGAGATATCTCAAATTGTTACTGTATAAACTAAGGAGAGCTTGGAATCACTACAAAGGTGTGAAGAGGAGCGTCAGTAGGAATAGAAATGCTAAATGGATTACAAGTTGACTATTTTTTAGAATTTCAGTCTCTTTCTTTCGTGTAAAATACAAAATATAAATCTTTGCAGCCTGTTGGAAGACTCAAACACAACATTGGGTGGTAGCAACAGTATGTTAGCCAACTTCCTGTTCAGGAAGAAAATGCTCAATAGAGCAATAACACACTGGTAAAGGAGCAATGGTATGAAGAGCTTTTCTTTGGTAAAATTTGCTTTTTTTAAAGACACACTCCATAACTTTTGCAGATATTAGCCCTCTGTTACCTTCTCAAAGCTTGAGGCGTAACATCACTGTTGTAAAAACATATCTTTATGGAGCGCATCTGAAGAAGTGTACTGACGGTATTACAAGGTCGCCAGCCAAAACAACAAAATATCAAACTAATGGTGTGTCAGTTGGTAAATCATCAAACAGTTTTCCCGGCATTCTATCACATCATCATGCTCACATAACCCCAGAACAAGCATTTATTACTTACGAATCCAGTAGCAACATGGCTGGTTCAACATCCATACATCCCTGCTGTATCTTTAAAGACTCACAAACAATGGCTGACCACACAAAACTGAAAAGTTGTAACACTGGGTTTTAGAGGCTAATCCTAAACTGAGCAACCTTTTGACAGAAAAGATCTTTCACAGCACTGAAGGGAAGGACGTTTTCTCATACCTGTGTCTTCTCCCAGCCTTTTGCTCTATGAATGAGCAGGCAGCAAGAAACATGGGATGTGCGCTGTTATCGAGGACGACGTAACAAGGGAACAGCCTGGTCATGAGTTTCAGCATACTCTTCCGCGGCTGAGCATGCTATAACTTTCCTCCCCCAAATTCACAACGGTTGCAGATCGAACGCACCCCGGTATGAATCATCATAACGAGCCTTGTACAGCAGTGAAGCTATGGTAACTTTCAGCTCTTGCGGGTCAGTTCCTTTTCCTTGCTTTTTCTAATAGCGTATTCTTTTGGTTCTTTCGTGGATCTGCTTTGTCTCAAGTCTCAAAACTGCAGGTTTGTTTATATCATTAGGTAGTGATACTGCCGTAAAGCTTTACTCAGGCTGTACATCCAGGGAAGTGGTGAAACGTTCTATAGTGCGGTAAACAGCAGGAGGACCCTCCCATATAGTGACAACTTTGAAAATGAACACCAATTTTGGTGTTATTTCACATAGACGTTTTCAAAACGTGTTATTATGGTGTAAAAGTTATGGAGTGGGTCTTTAAAACATTAAAATATTCAAACAAGATAAGTTAAAAATTGCCTTGTCTGGTCACACCAAGATTTGGGATGTTTAAATGGTGGAAATATTATCGTATCGGTCATATTTGCTGAAGGAGGAAGGATTTATTGATTTTTTGACATTTCCTGGTCTGTTTGGTGCTCTAGTTCTAAGCATACTAGGAGTAGCATCCTTTAATGAATTGAGCTGTACATGTATTAAAAAATGTTAACTGTTTGGAAGTGGTTTCTTATTCAATATACGTAAATTTGAAATACAACATAGTAAAATTAGAAATACTGCATTGAAGCTTATAGATTAGCTTTAGGTTTTTAAAAGTTTGTGGCTAAACTCATTGAATGCATCGATTCTGTGCCAGAGGAATAGAAATAAGTCCAAAGAGTGGAATTTGTTATGATCTGAGGGCATAAAAAGATCAACTATATGCATCTTCATAGTATAAAATTTGTAAATAAACCTAAAACAGCACCTCATTTTCCATGAGATGACACTACAGCATTGTGCATCCTTTTACTCTGCTTCATTGTATGCTAATGAATTTTGCTTGTTTGCAAATCAAAGCAAAGAAAAAACATGTTTGCCTCTTTTCTTAGTGTGACACCACCTTTCATATTTGATTCTGTGGTTCATGAATCAGCGCATTCATGGATGTGAACATCTCTAATTATCTTTGCATGTGTGTGTGTATCTATGCACATGCTTGATAGGAGTGGGTGGTGCAGAGAACTGAAAAAAGACCCAGCGTGCCACAGAGCAGGAAGTAGGCCAGAGGGGGATTAAATGGCTGCTGTGCCACTTCCTCCATCACCCTGCAGCCATATGATGCTGTACACTCAGTGTGTTCCTGTATGAGTGTGTGTTAGAAACAGGGAGAAAGCCGAGCCCCTGCAGTCATAGTGCACTCCACTGGCTCTACTTAAGTGCAAAGATATGACATCATGAGCTTGAGGCAGAAATATATTTGTCCACACGTGGGTGTGTGTTTGCGCGTGTTGCCATTCCAAGCCAAGATTCACGTCCTGGGCATTGGTATCACGCTGCAATAACCTTTCGAAGCCGCTTTTACAGTCTACTGTACAGTCGAGGTAACACTTGGATTTAATAACATGAAACAAAAAACAACTGAAAAAAAAAATCATTCCTAAACCATTATCACAGTATTTCCATGTATAGGATCAATGTAATGTCAAGTTTAAGATATTTGTTGAGGAGCTTACCTTTACCTTGATGGCTCAGTTATCTGTTTATCTAATTTATCTAATTTATGAGAAAAATGTCTTCTGAAGAAATGTATTTTATTCAGACAAATATCGAGATCTTCTTTTTCAATAAAATAAATGTTGTTTAGAGGAGTGTGGCTTTTAAGCCACCAGAAAATAATATTTTTCCTGAGGAGACGAAGGAAGGCAGGTGTGGCTCCTCAACTAACCACACTATTCTACAGGGGTACCGTGGAGAGCACCCTCTGCCAGGGCTGTACGGTGTGGTGTAGCAGTTGCAAAGCGAAGGAGAGGAAGGATCTGTCCCAGGTGGTGAATGTGGCTCAGAGGATTGTGGAAGCTGGGCTCCCAGACTTAAAATCTGTACAATGAGCATATGCAGAGAAGAGGGAGAGGCATTTGTATGGACAGCAACCACCCTGGACACTCACTGTTTGTGCCATTTCCTTCAGGGAAGAGATACAGGACCGTACAAACGAGGACAAATAAGCTGAGAAACAGCTTCTTCCCCAGAGCTGGGTATTCCATCCACCCCCTACCTGCACACCAGCCAACATATGTGTTACATCAGATGTGTGTTAATCTGTGTTAGAATATGTGTCTAAATTCTTCTAATTCTATCAAGAAAAGGGGTCTCACACTGTCATAATGATGTCAAACGTGTCTTGATGGCTACATAATGCTTATGGATAAGTTTGAGCTTGAATGTGTAATTTTGAGCAGTAAATATAAGATTGTGTACCTCGTTCCAAAATATTATAAATTACTCTTTTCTAATGATATACCATCATCTAAAAGAGGACAAAGAACTGTTCAAGTAAATCACTTAAAGGCAGAAAATAATATGAAATGGCCATGAAAGCTTTATGAAGACTTAAAAGTGGAACTGGCTAACTGTTTATAATTGTTATTTTCCCTTGTCTGTTTTTTAAGTCTATGACTATATTCTAATCACCTTTCTTTTTTTTTTCCAAGTTTAACAAACCTTTAAGCATCTTTTTCTTTCTTTTCATCTGCATTTTCACCCATTCCAACCCTTATAAAAAAGTCACATGGGCTTGAACATGTTCTTCACATGGGAACTCATCTTATCCCATGCGGTACATGGTAAACCACATGTGTAGCAAATATGGACTTCACATGTTTAGTCTTACATGGATTTCACACGTTTTTCACATGGGCATCACATAGACTTCACATGTACTTCCCATGTTATTTTACATGGCTTTCACACATTTTTTCACATATAGTTCTCATGTGGAAAATAACATGTTTCACATGTGGTTTACATGTTTCCCCAAGGTCTTCACATATTATTGTCAATGGGTTTCACATTTTATTCACATTAAAATGTTCCAATTATACACAGAAAATGTGTGCAAAACACACATGGTCTCATGTGTTTCACATACCTCACATGTTTTGTTTTTTTGCAATGTTTTCACATGTGAATTTTACGTTGGTCAAAATTTTTGATCTGTGATTACATGTGATTTTGCCCATGTGAAACCATGTGTATTTTTCCCGTCAAGGAAATTAGCATCGATTTACTGAAGTCATAGATTCAACCACGTCTCCATTAACCTAATAGGCTGAAGTGCTTTTTCACATAGATGGCAGATGGTCTTATTAGGACAACAGTCTTCCAGACTTTTTCTTGCCTGATTGAAATTCAGCAGCAACACATTTTATCTCAGTGACTATGCTACATTACCTCCTTGAGACAACCCATGAAGTTGTTGCTAACTGGAGATCCCGGCAGGTCGGCTGTGCTGGGGCTCCCACCCACATAGAAGAAGTCATCTGAGCCCAGCATGGTGTAGTCTTCCTGGGTGTAACCAGTGGTGGTCAAAATCCCATCCACAGATATTGTAACCTGATGACCACATGGGCACAAAAAATACAATTTACTACTCACAGGGTTTCTACACATCTGTAGATGCAACTTGTTAAAGTAAAATGTAATCAAAATTTATATCTGGTTTGAACTGATAGGATGAACACAAGTCAATTGAAAAGTATAAAGTTTCTATTAAAGTCATAAACAAACATGCAGGACCAAGAAGAAAAGGAAACCGATCGACACTGCAGGGCAACAGGAAGAATAACTAATAAAGAAAACTGTAATGCCATACAGATGTGATCAAAATAATCATAAAATCCAGATTTATGATACCTAAACAAACATTTTAACAGGATTATTGTGCAGATAGACCAAAATAATTTAACTTGATGTATGCCTAACTGATGCATTTAAATAAATAGTAAGAACAGTAAAGGTTTAGGCCATTTTGAATTATAAAAACATTAAGTATATAAAAGTCAGACATGTTGATACCCATTAAATTATATTTAATAAACATTTTTGACTTCATAAAAATGTAGTGAAATTTAAATCTTTTCATATTTAAATAGATGTTCTCGATTATTTAAAAATTCAATTTTGGGTCGGCTGGATGGATGGATATATATTTTTTGTATATATAGATTTAGATATCTCCCATTATTGTAATTACAAATAGCTTTTTATACAAAACACCACCCTGTGAATTCAGATATATTCATTAAAAAGTTTCTATGATTTTTACCATTTTTAACATTACACTTGATATAAATTTGACAATTTAGTCTCACTGTTTTTAAGCATTACAGCTTTTCTTTACTCCTGTTTATTGAATCCAAAACTAAAGGAATTATAAATTCGATAGGATACATTCAGAGGTTATCTGCTAAAAGATATTGATATTATTGTACAATCCACATAATTGTTTCACTGTCATCTTTATTGTTGTCTTTTTTTCCACAAGTGATGAGTTTGACAGATTTCTGAAACATTATGTGAATAAGTAAAAAGTGAAGGATATCAGGTTAAATTTAAAGCCCTCTGCTGCAGGCAGCATTTATGTATCCTGCTTCCTTGTCTCAGTTTTTGCCTGTAACATTGAAGAATGTTATGTTGTTGATTAAGAATATGAACCCCTCTTCTTGTCCTTTTGATTTCATAACCACATCTGTTTCTTAAGCTAACTGACCTTTTATGTGGTTAACCTTATCAATGTTTTACTGTGCACTGGGTCTGTTTGGATCCTTTTTAAACAGGTAGCAATAAGTCACATCTTAAAACAGTAACACTTCGAATCTCAGTTGAAACCATGGCTGCAAATCAGTAAATTGTCCAGGACGGGACTGACTCAGCTGTTGTTTCTTTCAGTTTGAGAGTGAGCACAAACAGCATGTCTGAACCTCATGCAAGAGCATACAATTGAGGCTGAAGTTACGCCTTTGGCCTGAGGGGGAACTCGCAAGCAAACAGCTTTCAAACTCCTTATAGTTGCTTTAAGGTTTTGGAGAAGGTGGTGGCCAATCAGTTGCCTGTTTTTCTGCAACAACAAAATAAGGAAACAATAATAATAATGCTGGGTAAATTTCAGTCAGACTTCTGTAAGATGCACTTCTGCTGCTTTGCTGAAAGTGACATTCAAATGGTTGTTGACTCTAGGCTGTATTCAGTTCTGGACCAACTGCATTTGTCCACAGCATTCATAGTAGATCATAAATTGTTACTACGGAGATTTTAGTGTTGACTTTGGTCTTTCTGGTATGATCCTGAAGGGGTTGGCCTCCTATTTGACTGATGGAACATTTTTGTGTCTTAACATAATAACATGAGGTCTGAAGCCATTTGTTTGCTGTTTGATGTTCCTCAGGGGTCAGTTCTAGGACCAATTATGTTTTTATTATGCATCAGCCCTCTTGGGAATATCATTAATCATTTTAAGAATGTGTTCTATTTATATGCTGATGATATCCAATTGTGCTTTTATTTTAAGGAGTCAGAGTTGCATAAACTGTCAAAGTTCATGGAGGGTTTTCAAGTGTATACACTTAGCTCACAGAAAATTGCCTTCAGTCAAACTAAAATAGGACAGACATTGATCATGGTCCCTGAGGAGAAAATCCCTTCCATTGTGACACACTTTGGTTTCTTGGGCCCTTCCGTTTAGTCGAGCATCACAAATCTTGGTGTTTTTTATGATCATTCATTGTCCCTTGACGCCATTATAAACTTTTGGTAAAAAAACGTTTTTACTTCTTTTGAAACACTGTTGGTCAATCTTATCTGTGATCTTGAATTGACGATTTGTGCTTTTATTTTTTCTCGTTGAGATTATTGTAATTCCCCTTTTACCTGTTTTAACAAATCTGCTCCAATGTATCTTAAAATGGTTCAGAATGCTACAGCAAGGATTTTAACAGGATCCAGCAGAAGTTTTCCCATTACCCCAATTCTTTCCTCCCTGCAACGGCTTTTAGTCAAATCTTACATTTATTAAAAAAATTGTAGCTATGACCTTTACAGCCTTGCATGTGCAGGTCCCTAAATACTATTGTGATCTAATGTTCCCCTACAACTCTGGTTCTATTCTTCTGTCCTCGGGCCAGAACATCCACATGATGTCCAAGACACGCTTTAAAACCTGAAGGGACATGATTTTTTTGGAGTGTAGCCCCAAAACTCTGGAATGTCCTGCCAGTCCCTCCGTGAGGCTGACTTTGTTGACTGCTTTAAAAGCAGCTGAAGACATTTTTAAAACAAGCTTTTAGTTGACTGGCTCCTTTAACTATGTTTTGTTTTCATTTGTTTGTAAATTTTAAACATGTTTTTAATCGCTCTTTGTAAAGCACTTTTTGATTTTATCGGTGAAAGTACAATATAACATAAATTTTCTCACTTCTTCTTACCTGTAAATGTATAGCTAAAATAAATTCAAATAATCAGTTAATAACTTTTCTTTTTAATTGACTAAATACATTTTTTTCTGAAATAACAGATGGTCTTAAGTCAGTGTTATTTGGAATGATCCCATTTCCTTTGGCTCCTCCTTCCTCTAGTACTCCACTCTCCAACTATGCCTTGGCACTCAGATCAAGTAGCGGATAAAATAACCACAGAGATGGGAAACTAATTCAAGAAGGTGATACATCATCACTTCTCATGATTCTTCCAGTGCAAATACAGTATATAACTTACATTGCTGGTATGTGTTGTCTCAATTATTATTATGGTTGAAACAAATGCAATCATAGATGTTATTTATGCTTTTTAAGGAATATGAAAAAACGTTGATTATTAAACGTTAGCACTATCCCCTCGCAGGTTCAGAACGTCTTGGATGTGCTTATTATTTCAGTTCCAGGGTGATTTAGAAGCAAAAATACAACTACACTATTGTGCAATGCTCCAGCCCAATTGTATTTAGAGCAGCACTTTTACTCCGTGCTCTACAACGGTCGGTTAGACAGAAGTTGCTACTGCAGACATCAACATGATTCACGTTGCCGTGTTTTAAAATGTCACTAACCGAATGACCAATTGGACTAACTTCAGCTTCTACAGACTCCCTTTTTGCAACCTTCGCAGATTACAGCTCTAATTGCGACGGCTGCTACATCATTGAAATCCCAGGTTACTGTAAATTGGAATCTGTTACATTAAAAGCCTGTATAAACCCCACAAGCTAATATCTTAGCACATTTGAGACATTCTGAATTTAGGGGGATATATATATATATATATATATATATATATATATATATATATATATATATATATATATATAGCTATAACTATTCATTACAAAATCTGTTGGAATGATGGGGTTTTGGAGCATTCTAATTTTATTTCAAATGTCTAATACAATGCCTTATTACAGTCGGCAAACTACTGCCCCCATTTACTCCCATTATGTGGATATACGCTGATCAAGACCAGACAAAAACTTATGCTGAATGGCTCCAAGTAGGTCCAAATTTGTCTGGGTAAGTATATGAACACAATGTTTGCTAAAAATAAGGTCCAGGTTGAGAAAAGAAAAATTCCTTTTCACTGGTTTTAAGTGAGACATACTTTTTTTTTTAAACGTATTGATTTGTGTCACTGCAAATGTACATAAGTTTGTCATAGATTTACTTCTTTTTGTCAGAAAACAACAACATTTCAGTGAGTTTATTATTTTTTTTGTTCCATCTTTTGTTCCATTTTTATTGCTTACCATTACTAACTAAAATATAAAACATCTAATGTTGATCTGAATTAAGCTACTCCAAATGAAATTTTTCAGCAATAGGATAATTTGCTGCTTTTTGACTACGTGCTTTGCAAACACCAGCCAATAAGGTGTCTGGGTATTTCAGCTTCCCAAGGTGCATTTTCTTTTGAATATTTAGACATACTCTATGAAAAAAATGAAAATATGGCTAGCTTTCCACAAATAATTTTGAGTCATGTTCCACAGAAGTTTTTACAAATACTTAATAGCAAATAGGTGGGAGTCCAATGTAATTGTGCAAGGACAACAGTGATCGAGATATTTGGCAGTTACTGGAGAACCTAATGTGTGAGCTTCCCATGGGTCTGAATAACTCCAAAATTAGCTACTGACAGTAAGCATATATTACAGGTAGAGTCATCTTTCTCCTGCAGTGTTTAGCCTCATGTTAATCAGTATATCAATGCATGCATGCCTTTCTGCATGCATAGGATTTGATGTTGAAGTGAATCATTAATTGGAAAAGAAGAGTCAAATGAGAGAGGAGATCTTCAGAACGTACTTATTGATTTAATTAGGTTGGTACCATTTTTGGCAAACCTAGCCAGAAAGCAAGGCAGGAGGAAATAAAGAGGTAGATGGCAAACCAAGGAATGGCTATGAGTTAAATGATATCTACCATACAATGGAGTTTGTTTACCAAGTCGGGTCCAGTACCTGTTGGCTTGGCAAAAAGGTGGGTTGGATAAGATGTAAATTTAGTTAAAAAATTACAAATAAATGAAATGAAGTGAATATGGATAGCAACATCTGGGCACACATAAACAAGAACCAAGCCAAAAACTGAACAAAAACACCATGATGAATGCAACCAGAACAAAAAGGACTGCTTGTAGAGTAATCTATCCCACCCCTGGACCCTACCTGTCGCAGGTTTCGAGTCACTTTCACATCATGCCATGAATTGTCATTGAATTTCCCATTGACCGGCTCTACGATGGCTTCAAATGCTCCAGAGCCTAGGTTGATGACTAGGGACACCGCACCATCCTTTAAAGCCAAGTTAACATAGTCAGCTGACTTCCCCGTATGCAGGATGAGACCGTTACGCTGCCACGTCTTGAAGGACAGCGTGATCTCGTCACTGCTGCTCTGGATTGGGTTCTGGGAGAGGTCATAACAGAAGTACTCCGAACCTCGGAAGGTGGCAACGTTCTCTTCCCTTGCTGCAGTGGGAAGAAAAAGAATCAGGATCAGAATAAAGATAGCAAGAACTAAAAGTCTACCTTAAGATCCAACGGCTTGTAAAAAAAATGTTGCATAGCCATTACTCTTATCAATTACATGTTTAACTTTATTTCATATTACTGCACATAGACACTTTAGGTTTTTGTGGTAGTAATGACCTTTATATAACATAATTAGAAATTAAAACAGCAGAAAGAAGAGGGGTAGCCATGCAGCATTTTTCCCAAGGTTAGGATTCAAACCCTGGACGCTTGTGCCATAGACCAATAGCCTCCGTACTGTATATGAGACAATAGCTCCACTGCCATATAATGCCCCGTATAAGTAAAAATTCAATGCTGGTCTAATTTGACCAGAACACCTTCAATCATATTTTTGTTCTGTCCATTACTTAGCTTATTGCTTATTACTTACCTGGAAATTGTTGTCCTCATGGTTTAAACAAGGGTGTACTTCTTGGCACTCTTCATGATGTTAGACTGCATTTGCAAGGTACTGTATAATATATCTAAATCTGAAAGGGTTTTTGTTTTTAAACTGACAGTGCTGCAGGTTAAGATCAAGGAAATAAGCAATAATCCTGTGCTAATCTTTGTAAGTTTTGGTCTAAAATAAGCATGATAAGACACCTTCAAAAATCCTCGGCACGTGACAGAAAGGACGCTGAGAGCTATCACATACCAACATCAAAGGAATAATCTTTCCAGTGAAATTGCCTGTCAGAGAGACACTGCGACACAGTGGTCATGTTTGTGATCACACACAGGGAATCCACAGACTGTGGATGTATTTATGACCTTGATCGAAGGGTAAGCGAAAATACAGAAGAAGAAAGGAACAGGAAAAGAAGAGAGGGCATAAGAGAGCTGAGGTCTAACACAGAAAAATGGTCCACTCAGGAGTTGTTATCTGAAACATCATCTTCAATTAACTTGCTGTCTCTTCTGAAAAATAAAATAAAATGCTGGACTTTGTATCTGGGCAAAATACAATGCAAGGTATCAGGATCGGTTTCTGTGGAGGAACTTTAAAAGTAATTTTTCTGCTTTTGCTTTGTTTGTACATATTGGAGCTCCTTTGGCATTTTTCTACACCAACCATGCTCAACTCAGTGCAATGACGACATATTATGTTTTTATTAGGGCCATCAGGATTAACATGTTCACGCAGCTCGATTAATTTGTACATTTAATGCTAATATATTTGTTAAATGCACTGACGCATGCCCAGAATAACCTACCTGTTCCATGGGAACTTCTCTTCTCAGTCACAGAGCATATAGTTATTTTCGTTCGACATCATTGGGATATAGGCTTAAGAAAGAGATGCAATCATGTGTTGTGCTCTTGATTGCATAAATCATGATAAAAACAAAAAATACATGCAAATTGTATAGAATTCCATCGACTCTCACTCCTTTCAAGGCAAATAAAAGACCTGATTGATTAAAGATGCTAAAATCTGCAGCAATCAGGTTAGCCACCCTAGCTAACAAACAAGCCAACATCGCTAACTAAATGCAACTGCAAGATAACTGTGAAAAATAATGGGAACAAAAGCTATGTGAAGGGTCTGTGTCAAACCATTTACACACGTATCTGTGGTATTGACAAATCCACCTATTACTCAAAAGAAACTGCCAGTTTTACATGCAGACAATTTTAACAATTTAGATTCTCCTAGCAATTGGCTAAAAGATGAATATGTAAAATGGGGAAATTTTCCCCATTTCAAAAGCTGTCCGGGAGATTTCATAGATTGATAAAAGTGTCTGAGTTTTCATTGTTTTTAAAGATTGAATATGGAACATTTTCTTGAAAGCTAGGCCGTTGGAGGAGTGTCACAGTCTGCTGCGCTTTGAGAGCTTTGGCTCCGTCAACTTTCCAAGCTTTTCCTGCGTTTCAAGCTTCAAAGCTCATAACCCTTGCAATGCAGAATTTCAGCTAGTTGAACTTTTGACGGTCCTAACGCTCTACATTAAAATTATGTAGTATGTGTTATCTTACAAGCTGAGGTACCCATTTACATGAGGGATATAAAAAATGAAAATAGTCACAAATATATACAACTATATATACAAAAAACAGCATAGTTTTAAAACTTAGGATAAAACCATATTTCACTCAGGTGTTTATGGCTCTACAGCTAAACTGAACTTCAGAACTGAAAAAAAAAGACAGACTGAAACAGAAATGCATTTATAAGACTAAAATATGATTGCATTGAGGTGTAAAATAAATTAAATTTTGCAAATGGACCACAGTTGGGCCACTGTATGTTTGCAATAATATTTTTCGAATTTGTTTGACTGAGACAATCAGACATTGGGATAACAGTGAATTGAATGCTTTCAAATTCTACATACATACACATACACATCTACATCCACCTCACCGAAATTCACATTATGTTTTCATGAATGCCTGAACTAAAAGCCTAATACATGTCAAAGACACTTAGTAAGCTGTTACTAAGACAATGAGCAAAGCCATAATGGTTATTAAAGATGCAGAATGAAACAGTGTAATGTGAGTGTTAGAGTTCGTCAGGGAGCTCGAGAAGAAAAAACACTGCGAAAAAAAGTAACACCAAATACTAAACAATAATAACAGTATATATGTAAAAGGGTCAGATTTAAGTTTATGACTGAAAAGTTCATATAGAAAATAGCATGTCTGTTCAATTATAATTAACTATATATGCTTCTCTAGAGGGCAAATCACTAAGCTATTTTTCAACCTAAAAAAAGTTGGAAAATAAAAACATAAAAACGGAAAAATTAGGCTCCCCTAATGCTGTCGAATGTTTATTGCTTTATATAAAGAAAAATTCAATATAAAACCAGACATTAAGAAATGTTACAGACAGTTTAAACAAGTTAAACTGCTTGTCCTCACAAAGTCGTAGAACCTTTTCAGGGTGTTGAAACTTAGACAATAAATAGGAGCAACACTGAACATTAGCATAAAGATGAAGTAATGCAAAGAAAATAGGCAATGAAGATAAATACTGTACTTCTTTTTTAAAGTATGAGTCGTCTTCTTATCCACTGTTTTTTAAGCAGGGAAAGTCAAATTGCATCTGGTCTCCAACATAGCACCCCCAAGGTGAGAAAGCATCCCTGTTTCTCTCTCCATCTACAGCCCACTGTGAAGAAAAATGCAGCTCCGTCTGTGTGCAAGAGGAACCACACCAGTGCATCCATAAGCAAGTATTCCCGCAGGGACAGGATAAGACTCTGGCCCTACTTTTCAAAGAAAGAAAGGGAAAATATATAGAGAAAAATAAGCTATAAAGCTACTATGGATTCATACTGTATATTCCCTCTGAACTGCCTTTTTTATATGGATGTGGTGATCCAGTGAAAGAAAAGAATATGGGATTAAAGTTGCCCAGAAAGGAACCCATAGTGCTTGAAAGATGGTATATTAATGAAGTGAGAATGAATCTAAGGTCTTTATGGCTGAAATGAGGATGAGGTGAAGAGATTATTATCACCCCATAATAGTTTTAATGGCATCCGTAAGCTATTCTATTTGGAACTTAATTTGATGGATGAGCTGAAATGAGTCCTGTGAGGGGTCATCCATAAAAACGTCAGGAGGAGAGATGGCAGAAGAAACTAAGCTAAAGACAGTAAATATTCCTAATATCAGAACGCTGCTAGCCAATCCTGGTGGTAAAGAAGTTAATTTTCTTGCCAAATATAAAGTATTTTATTGTTGAAAGAATTACAACAGAGGGCAATTTAACTCTGATAACTTTCCACTGGTGTTGAGTGGATGATGATAAATGACCTGAAAGCATTTATTAATGAATAATATGGATTGTTTAGCATGATTTTTTAATGTTTTGACAGGCCCCAATGGCACCATGGTAATGGGTTTACTCTGAACACAAACCAGCAATAAATAAGTTATTGGGTTATAAATAATGCATGGACATTATGATCTATGAATAGGGTTTTTTTTCTACTGATTCCTCCATAACTGACCATGATAAATCATTAATTGTGTGGGAGTTTGGTGTCACTAGGTTCAATGATGACCAAAAAACATGAAGAAACGATTGGAGATTTGGTGAAAGAT
The DNA here is from genome assembly GCA_028564705.1 of Apricaphanius iberus. Classification (NCBI taxonomy): domain Eukaryota; kingdom Metazoa; phylum Chordata; class Actinopteri; order Cyprinodontiformes; family Aphaniidae; genus Apricaphanius; species Apricaphanius iberus. The sequence goes on from JAPXFQ010000689.1 coordinate 3,113,118, forward strand.
TTTAAACTAGGTTCAGCATTTCTTCCTAAATGAACATCTGGATATATGGATCAGGCTTCTTTGTGAGGTAGTATAATGAGGCCATTTGTCACAGCACATTTTACATCACACCTGTGTAAATTCATATCTATCAGGTTAATTCTTTAGATGCACTTTGACAACAGTTTGAGAGAATTTTCTATTTATTTTTAGGGATTTTTCATATTTTCATGATCTAGACTAAATACAGACAATAAAAAGGAAGCAAATCATTCTAGTCCAGTACATTATGTGTCAGTGCTGTGGGTCCACTGAGAGTTGCGTAGGTTGCAGTATCATTATAATCATTCCAAACAATACTAGAGCAAACACGAAAAAACCATGGCATTCATCAATCAGAATTAAAAAAAAAGTGTTCAGACAGAAGTTAAAGTGGTATGAGTTCATGCAGTGCTGCTAATGTCAAATCAGGTAAGTATTTAAAGTGATACAGAAAAAATAAATTTGATATTAATTTTACACTGGGAAAATAAGCTAGAAACAAATCGCATAGGAAAATTCGGAATGAAACAGATTTAAAACAACGTCATTCTCAGAGCTTGCATCAGCTTTACCAAACAATGGCAGTATTCATCATGGCTCAGAATCAAACTTTGGTTGTGATCACTAAGGTTGAGTCATATACAACTCAAAAATAACTAAATCCTTTAGACTCAATTTTGGAATCTGCTGAAAGTCACTCATCTGGCATATTGTTTACTATTGTCAGCTGATCAATTCAATAATCTTGTGATTTCATGAATCTTGATAAGCATAAAGCAGAATCAGCACTTTGATGTCTTCAGTATGTGTTAAAAAATAAGTCCTAGAGTGAAAATCCATACTTCATTGGCCAGATATGTTTTTAGTTTCTGCGTACATTTGACAATAAAAAAATTAAAAAAACTGCAGTAAAAAAATACCTGATTGTCACAACATAATTTCTGTAACCAGAGCAGTAGAGGCAGAGCCTTTAAATCAGACAATATGAACCTTAGGGAACATGTCACCATGATCTGATGACTCACATCAGAATAAAAAAAATGACAAACATTCGAGGTAAACCCAACTCTGGACAACATTGTATCCCTTAAACTGTAAATAAGATTGTTTGTGTTAAGAAAACTCCATTTACTAACACTCATCTATCTCCATTTCTGTTCATTAGGTGTTGCTCCTGCCCCACTTTAGACACAATTTTCCTGGAAAGCAGCCCAATCAGTCTTTTAAGTAGCAAATGATTTTCTATGGCCCTAACATCTCTCTTAATCTCATGGCTCAGGATTCTTTTCTTCACAGGATAAAGTTTCTTGCCACCGCTTAAATGCTTAAGAAATATGATTGATCAATAAGCCCTCCAAATAGTGAAGTGAGGGTTATGACTAAAAATGATTCAATGCAGGTCAAAAATTTTAGGAAATTACATGAAAGAACAGCTGCTGTACAGCTGGTGGGGATTATTTATACATTTCAGAAACCCAATGTTTTCACAATAAAAAAGTATTTATTAATGGTCTTTTACTGGGTTTAATGAAAAAAAGAAGAAAGTAAACTGGTTGTAAACCCATGTATTTTCTATTAAATGCATTTGATAACAGTAAAACATGTTTAAATGATCCTTTCTCATTGCTTGTTGTAAGGCAAGGCGTGTGGAAGTTCAGCCAGCAATTTCATCCAACAGAAAGACGCTTTATATATATATATATATATATATATATAATCTATGTTTTTTCTTTTTTTTGCTATCTGCCAGTCATGGCCATGGCCAGATTTAAGAGGATTTGAGCTCATTAGGTTATGAACATTGCTGGGGCCCTACTTAGCTGAGTTTCTTTTACATATGCAAAATAAGATAGAGTAGGGGTCATGCACATATCAGTTTGAAGATTTTTAAACATTTGTTTTTCATAAATTATCTATTTGTTCTTCTTTACAGACATGGCATTAATTAAATACATCTCTTCATCCATACACAAAATATGACAAAAATTATAGTAACTTGTAAATAAAACATACATTTTGTTGAACCTCAAAACCTTTAAGCTCAAACTTATCGGGCTTGCATAAACTTGCCAAAGTCGAGCTTTTGTCACTGCAGACAGTCTTAGAAAAACTATGTTAGACATTATAGCTGGTAAAAAGGCCTCTTTAAAGAAAAAGGAAATATTGCAGCTGCTAGGACCACACCCTTATTCAACTGTGTTAACAGACAAACATAAATTAAAGGTACATGCCGTTTTAAGAACAAAGAAATGTGAATATTTTATTTTGTAGAACATTTTTCAGAGATAAATAAATAATTTGGACTTTTAAATTATAGGATCAAGTCTGATGAGGAAAAGCTGAAATTTTGAGATGACATTCTTCTTCAGTCAAGTGATCATCTGAAGAAGCAACTGACATTGTTGCGTTGAGAACACGTTAACCTGCAGAGGAACAGCACTGTAAAAAAACACACACAGAAAAGTGGTGGTGAAAATGCACGAGATGAGTGGAGCAAAGAAGGAGCAGCAGATTGAGAGAAGCATTATCTCAGTTTGCACTGAATACGAATGTGATTGCTGGGCTCTTCCTTCCTCTCAGGGCAGAGACTGTAAATTAGAGCTGAGGGAGACTCCGTACAACAACTGCATACCAAACGGAGCTGTTACACAGAAACTTCAAAGAGGTGGACTCATGCAAGGCCACAAAACAAGGAGTGGACATGAGAAGAAAGGCACAAAATGGCTGTCTTGCTCCAGCAGCTCTGGAGTTGCCGTTTCCACTTGTGAGGACGGTTCAACCTAACATGGTTCCATCCAGATAAACATGAAGCTTCGTGAATAGGAAAGGCAAGCTGAGTGCATTTTGTTACTATTGTTATCAAACTAGAAAGTAAATTACTTTAAAAAGGTGAAAAAATGATCAGGTCCTTTTCTAGTTAACTATTTTTGTCCAACAAGATTCCAACATGGAAAGAATTTATATTATATATATATATATATATATATATATATATATATATATATATATATATATATATATATATATGTATGCAATATATGCAATGTATGCAGTTGTATAGGGTATTTCATTCTGTGACGAGGCACTGTGCTGCATTACTTCTTTTTGTGACAAGATGTTAACAAAGCCAGAAATAGGACTTAAACCACGGTCTACCAGTTAAAGGTCATGCATACTTACCACTCAGCCAACAGGACCACACTAGGGCCCGGCTGATATATCGGCTGATATATGGGTCATGGATATTATTGGCTGTCGGTAAAATAATTGGCGATTATTTTTATTTTTTTTGTGTGTGTGTTGGATGGCAAATTATGCAACTGAGCTAATGGCGCCATCCAGCAAATAGCGACATATTTGTCAAATCATGTCTTACGTCCTTGGGATTTGAGTCCCGATTAACAGACATGCAGCAGCTCAGCCTATTACATTACGTTTTGTAGAAAGAGAAGCGGCAGAGGTGAGTAAAAACAAAATCTTGAGCATAGGCCCTATTTGTTGTCAGTGGCAAGTTGAACTGTGAGCTATAATGAGCTATAATGAGCTATAAGCAATGACAAAAATGTGTTTCCCTCACTTCCTTCATAAGGTTAATGTGTGCCTCATCGTGGCTTTGTGTTGAAAAGTTAGTGTTTAAAAGGTTTTGATAACCTGCATATTTCCTGGCTAAAACTTTGTACAAATAAATGGCATAAATGTAACTCCTTAAAGATTAACTCACCCCAAAATCAGCTATTTTTTGTTGATAAACTGTATAATTGAGTCTATAATAGCACTATCTAAATTTTAGTGAAAATATTAATTTTGCACCAAAAACCCTTAGTTTAGTGCCCCATGTGGTTAAACGATAACACTGCAGTGCAATTCACTGGAATTCAAATCCTGACTTGCTAATGGCTAATCTCGGGTTATTGATGTAGACTTTGAATAGTGACGACAGCAGTCTGGCCCTGATGGGGTATATAAAATGAGCGGCCTGGGCCACACCTCCGTAGCACCTCAGCACAATCGGCTCAAGTTAGGCACTGCTTTCGCACATGGTAATATGCTACGGTGTCGTAAATTATTTTAATACTAGAATTTATTATTTATTATGATGTTATAAGTTATTATGACATACATTGCACTTACAGAAAGTGCAATGTACAAATATGTGCTATCATAACAATACCTACTTCATAACATGCGATGGCTTCAGTGCAATTCAGTTAAATCTTAACAGTGTATGTACATTGAATGTGCGACCCCATACGTAATTCCTGTATACTAATGACATGTACTCCTTACACAATATCTGCCATATTGCATGCAAGAAATGTGAACTACAAGAATGCTATTCTCACCAATGTGCCTACCACTGTACTGTTTCTTTATTTTGCTGTGAATTCCATGAATGTGACCCCCACCCATGTGTCTACTCATGTACTGTATATAATGTGAACCCCAAGAATGTGACAGCCACCATTGCGCCTACTACTGTAATACTGTACTGTACAAATGATGTATTTATGCGTTACCCCTCAGTAAAGCCCTTAGGCTATAATCTGGCATGTTTACATTCATGTCATCACTACATGTATGTCAATTAATATGCCCTGTCCCAAATAAATAAAATGAATAACCTGGGTGCTCTGTTATAAAAATGGTTACTCCTACTTGCTGACATTTGCTAATAACCTATGACAAAGGTAGTAACTGATATATCTGTAAATGGAACATAAAATCTGGGTTAAGAGTTCATATTTAATGATATATTTGTGATGATGTGTTTTTTTTGCACAGTCCTGAATGTTTCTCATTATGCTTTGATACATTTGTCTGCAACACACATTTTCTTTTGTGGACGATTTTGTATAGTGACCGCAGGTGCTCCTGTTGAGGCAGAGTTGCAAAATTACTCGAGCTAATCTACATTTAGTATCAGATTTGGTAACAACAATGTACCACTCAGAGACGGCGCTCATTCTACACCGCAATGCCATTACAGACTCTGTATCTGCTGTTGCTCCGGGCAGAGAAGGAAAGGAACAATGGCTCGTAACGATATGGCACCGCTCCCTGCTCAAAAAAGAACCTATCGCCCTGTACTCTGTACCCTTTGGAGAAGGAAGTTGAGGAAAAAATCTCAATCTCCAGATTATTTCTAGGCAAAGGAGCTCACGTTACTACGGCTCTCTCTATCTTTCTTGCCGCCTGTTACTCTACGCTGCGCTGCTGCCTGCAACATGTCAGTCACAGCTCAGACCACGCCCAGCCCTTCACCCCCCCACGTTTTTCGTGGTATGCCAGGCAACGCCTCCTTTTGAGCTGCTTTTCAAAAATAAACGTGGGTGTGGTTATACTCTGGTAGGCGGGTTGAGTTACTCTTAAATTTCATATCTTAACTGGTGCCTTAGATTAAATAATGTAACAAATCTTTCTTTGCCTTAAAAAAACAAAAAACGCCGTAGCAGCACCGTACAGAGTGCATCCTATAACGTTTCCCTTAAGTCATATGTGCAGTAAACTAACAATGAAACTAAAGCGGACTATCATAAATATAATAAAACATTATCATTAATAATTATCCATGTTGGTTTTGTGAAGTATGGGTGACAGCAGTAAAAAATAATCCTTAATAGCGACTTTGTCACCATTTTAAATCTAATCATAAACGAACTGTGTGTCACATAAGTGCCGTAACTTAACAGTTGGCGCGTCTTGAGAAGAAAAAACCTAGGTAGAGCGCTACAACGGTGTTTGTAACAAGGCATGCAGAGTCCAGTTCTTAAATGAGAATACTTAGAAGTTGGTGCCTGAGAGCTTTTTACTCAGGGTTTTTCATACATAGGAAGCTCAGCGGCGGCCACCGATTCATAATGGGGATATAAATAAATAAATACTTTTGGTGCTGTCTGTTGGGTCCATGCACTCAATGGTCGAGATTTAATTGCCGTTAGACAATCGCAGCAACGGTGCTAGTTATGCGCTGTTTCGATGGCGCTATTTATTATTATTGTTTTCCATTAAAAGTGCCTTGCGACAAATTTGGCAAAATTTCTGACCACCGTTTGCCAATTTCTGTGAAATTTTTTTGCCAATATTCCCTCCAGATTGTTAAAAAGACACTGAACTTTAAAAAGATATCTCTGGGCACATTTAACTCCTTCGAATACCTTGCTACAGAGATAAAAGAGGTCTTAGCCGTAAATACAAACTCCCAAAGCTATCTCAAACTTCATTAAAGACCTCAATGACCTTCTTTTTTGTAATATGTATTGAATATGACCAACTAATTATTGTGGGAGATCTGAACATTCATACTGACAACCCCCAGGATAGACGGACTAACACACTAAGTGATACTCTCCATAACTTTGGTCTAACCCAACATGTCAAACAGCCTACACACAAACAAGGACACACTTTAGACCTAATCATTAGCAAAGGACTGAAAATCTCTAACATCTCCGTTGTGGATGTTGCATTATCTGACCACTTCTGCATCTTCTTTGAAAGCATGATCCCGGCTAAAATATTTTATCAAAATAAGACCATAGTAAAAAAAACGCCCCCTTGTTGACAGCTCAGCTGAAATCTTCAAACAAATGTACTGCTCTAACTCACCCACCCAACACCCACCACCACCACCCCCCAACAAACACTCTGTTAACAAGCTGGTAGGTAACTTTTTCTCTAAAGTCTCAGACATCATCGATACCATTGCTCCAACTAAAGTTAAAGTAGAGTCAGGTAGAAAAAAGTCTCCATGGGCCAACAATCCTCTGGTACATAGTGAAAAAAGGGAGTGCCGTCAGGCCCAAAGAAAATGGAGGAAAACTCAACTCCAGGTTCACTATGAGATCTACAAAAACGAGCTGAACAAATATAACTTAACTCTGAAACCGGCAAGAGAAACATTCTTCTCTGAAATCATTAACAGGGACATTAATAACACTCGGACTCTATTCGCAACAGTTAAAAGACTAACCAATCCTCCAGTGACAGCAGCTCCTGAGCTACACTCTACTAGGGCCTGTCGTGAATTTGCCAACTTCTTCACTGAAAAGATTCTAGAAATCAGAAGATCAATCTGTTAAGCAGCCCCCAACCCACCACAATTTTCATTCCCATGTAAAAAAAAAAAAAATGCAAATTAAATGTTTGATTTCAAAAAACTAAAAACTTGATGAAAGTATTAAACAACTAAACTCCTCTTGCTGCCTCGATATCTTACCCACACCTATTTTTAAGAAAGTTCTCCCTGTCATTAAGTCCGATCTGATGCAAATAGTTAACGCATCCCTCCAGTCAGGTGTCTTCCCCCAGACCCTCAAAACAGCAGTTATCAAACCCCTATTAAGGAAAAACAACCTAAATAATACATTGATGCAGAATTATAGGACAATCTCTAATCTCCCATTCATCAGTAAGATTATTGAAAAAGCTGTATCTCAACAGCTAACTACCTTCCTGACAATGAACGACTCCTTAGATAATTTTCTATCTGGTTACCGTGCCCATCTCAGCACTGAGACTGCACTAGTCAAAGTTTTCAATGACATCCGGATAAATACAGACAGCGGCAGAACCACAGTTCTGGCTTTGTTGGACCTCAGTGCAGCGTTTGACAGTTGATCACAAAATATTACTGGAACGATTGGAGAGCTGGATTGGACTCACTGGTACAGCACTTCAATGGTTTGAGGCTTACCTCAAAAATAGGCAGTTCTTTGTGTCTATTGGAAATTTCTCATCAAAACAAACATAAATCACACGTGGGGTACCCCAGGGCTCCATCCTGGGACCCCTCCTGTTCAATATCTATATGCTCCCACTAACCAAGATTATAGTGGCCAATCAGATAAATTACCATAACTATGCAGATGACACACAGCTATACATTACATTGTTCACCACTGACTTTGATTCTATCCAGACCTTAAATGAATGCATTGAACAAATCAATGACGGGATGTCCCGTAACTTTCTCCAGCTAAACAGAAACAAAACAGAAGTAATTATTTTTGGACCTAAGGAGGAACGATCCAGAGTCAGCACACAGCTTCAGCTAATACAACTAAAAATGACTCATCAGGCCAGAAATCTAGGTGTAATAAGGGATTCAGACCTGAACCTCCAGCGTCACATAAAGGCAATAACAAGGTCAGCTTTCTATCACCTGAAGAACATTTCTAGGATTAAAGTACTAATGTCACAGAAGGACCTTGAAAAACTGATCCATGCGTTTATCTTTAGTCGGATTGATTACTGCAACAGCGTCCTCACAGGTCTACCTAAAAAAGCAATTGGACAACTGCAGCTGATCCAGAACGCTACTGACCGTGTTCTCACTAGAACTAGGAAAGTAGAACACATCACCCCATTTCTTAAGTCCTTACACTGGCTCCCTGTAGCTCAGAGAATAGACTTTAAAATACTCCTACTAGTTTATAATTCACTGAATGGTTTAGCACCAAAGTATTTTGGAGATCTGCTGTCACTATACCAACCCAGCAGACCACTCAGGTCCTCCAACTCGAGCCTACTTAGCATTCCTAGAATTAGAACTAAATGGAGAGGCAGCTTTCAGCTTCTATGCTCCACAAATCTGGAACAAACTTCCAGAAGAATGCAAAAATGCTGAATCGTTAGGCTCTTTTAAATCAAATATTAAAACTATACTATTCAGAGCTGCCTTTGAGCCCTAAATTCCGCTTTCTGATCACTATTTGATTCTTGTGTCTTAATTTTTATTCTTTTTTTTCATTTTTAATCTATTGTGTTTTATCTGTTTTTTTTTCTATATTGCATACAATTGTGTTTTATCTGTTTTTAATCTATATTGCATAAATCTGTTCCTTAAATCATCTTTTCTTATTGATTGATTGATCTGTTAAACCTGTTTCTGTTTTTCTCTAATCATGCTTCTGTAACGATGTATTTGGTATCATTATCACTGAATCATGTAAAGCACCTTGAATTGCCTTGTGTTGAAAGTGTGCTATATAAATAAAATTGCCTTGCCTTGCCTTTCAACTGGGAAAACTTGTCAATAACTGCATAACTGTTCAAATAATCCCATTTAAATCTATAATAATCTTCCAAAGTTCTTGAAGGATGTTAAAATTGACTGGCTGTTGACATCATAAATTTTTAATCTCTAATTTAACAAGGAAACTTCCTCAATTAAGGGGCTGGTTACACGACAACGTATTTCAGCAAAACTGAGGTTTTCTATGTGTTTTGGCCTCTCGTTTACACGACAATGGGGAGACGAGGGGGTCGAAAACGCATCTTTTCGAAAACGGCTCCCAGAGTGGAGAAATCTGAAAACGCTGTGTGATTCGTTGTCATGTACACGCAAGTCGGAGACTTTTGAAAATGATCATCTCACTACCAGCCGCCTTCAGAAGCTTCAGTAGCTTCTGAAGTTATTTGGTCTCTGTAAGCAAAGTTAGAGATCATGAGGCTTTTGTGTGTTAGCCGACGAAAATGCATACAGTATGTGCATTGAATAATAAATACGGCTTTCTTTAAGCGGAGGAAAACTAAAAGAAGTTTTTGGAAAAGACCCATTGTTCGTTTGCTTGATACGTGTCTCTTCTGGGTTGTGAGCAGGAAATCTTGGAATCCTACATCTCTATTTAGGGCGCTATACTAGTCACACTGCCATCTAAAGGCCTCACATATGTACTACATCGTTTTCAATCATTCCCCCCTTTCGTGTAAACGCAGTGCATTTTCACCCCGTGTATTCAAACAAAAACGGCAACGTTGTCGTGTGAAGCCTGCCTTAGACTTCATAAAAAATCTACTTCAATATTTTTTTTGTCTTGGTTGGTAGCAAGGATATTAGATGGCTGCCACTTCGATCCAACAAAAGGTAAACGTGATGTCTGCTATTCCAGAATTTTAATATTATAATAATATTTTAATATTATGCCCAATCACCTTTCACATGCTGGCTGCAGAATGCAAGTCCTTCTCAAACGGGCTGAATCACTTCCTGCTGTAATTTTGATAATTGGAACTCTTCTTTGTCTAATAAATGGTAAATGGCCTTTATTTGTATAGCGCTTTACTTAGTCCCTACGGACCCCAAAGGACGTTACACTACATTCAGTCAATCACCCATTCACGCACACATTCAAACACTGGTGATGGCAAGTTACGGTGTAGCCACAGTTGACCTGGGGCGCACTGACAGAGGCTGGACCCTCTGACCACCACCAGTAGGCAACAGGTGAAGTGTTTTGCCAAGGACACAACGACCGAGACAGTCGGAGCAGGGGCTCGAACTGGCAAACTACAAGACCTACAACACCTGAGCCATGATCGTCCCATAATAAATTTCCAAAAGACTACAGACCAGATGGCTCATTGCTGCCTTTCTCTGTAGAGGAAGGTAGAGGAATCTCAGCTTGGGGCCACAGCATTTGTGCCACAGGGCTTTCGAGTGAGAGCACGTTGGGCATGTGATTTCAGATGCTCATCATTAAAACAGACATTAAGGGCCCAAGCCCAACGGCTCCTTCAAGAGGATTTGGCCTACTGAGCTTGACAGAAGGCTAACAAAAACTTAGATAGTGATACACAAATGTTTATTACAGAATCCTACTTTAAAAGAATCTGTCTTTATACAATATTACACTATGTAGAACAGTCCTCTTCTGATTTAAGCATGCCAGGCATTGATCTCCACAGGAACATTTGATGAGGCCAAGCCCGACTGGCCTGAAACACAGAAACGCCACAGCTGTCCACGCCTTCAAGTAGTCAGACTCCAACCTCCACCATGCCCAAGACCAGAGAGCCAAGGACATCAGGCACAATTTTGTAAACCTGTACAAGGCTGGGATGACCCAGTCTACAACAGGAAAGCAGCTTGGTAAGAAGAGATCAACTACTGGTACAATTATTTGAAAATCCAATACATACAAGGTCATCTTCACTACAATGCAAAGAAGAGTAATATCCTAATTTTCAGAAGTAGGGAGGAACAGAATTTAGCATTTCCTGACTTCTTGACGTTTGGCTCTGTTCTGAAAGTGTTCTCTGGTGTAAAATATCTAGGACATCACATATCTGATGATTTGTCAAATGACCTTGACATCTATAGACAGCACTGCCTACTACATGTACAACTTAACATATTGAGACGAATGTTTGGCATATGGACTGGACCAGTGAAAGTTAGGATCTTTAAAGCCTTCTGTACTCCGACATATACTACCAATCTGTGGAGGAATTATATGCAAGTTATAATACGTAGATACATATACGAAAACATATTGGAGCAAAAAATTATGGACTGAGGTGGTTGCTTCATATGCCAAGATAGTATAGTGCCAGTAAAATGTGTGTTAGTGCTGGAGTACCGCCTTGCCATGCTGTATTGTGCACTCTCATGCATAGCTGCATGGGTTATAGGACACTATGAACAGTATAATTCAATCTTTGACTGATCCTGCACAAGTTCAAGTGATGTTTCAACTAAAGTTATGCCATCACTAGCGTATCAGCGACTATGTAAATGTATGACACTGTAGATGTTATTCTAATGTTACTTTAATTTATTCTCCTTTTATTTACTCAGATTTATTTTGGGAGAATGGCATCTGGTTAAATGTGACCAAAAAAGAACTCTTTGGTATAAACCACCACTTGTGTTTGGAGGTGGATTAATACTAATAAATAAATAATCTCAAGAACACCATAACCACTGTGAAGCATGGGGGTGGCAACATTATACTTTGGGGCTGCTTTTCTGCAAAAAGGACAGTACGGCTGATGTCTATAGTGGCAAATCTACTATTGGAACGTCAGGGTAATTTGACCTGATCGTCCCAATATCTGTGTATCTCCACTTCATTGGACTGAGCTGATATGGCTGTTTTTGAGGCCATTTGAGGAACCAACAGACTGCTTGAATGGTCGTATGTACATGGAAATGGCCAGATCGTGTCAGATCAACTAGATTCATTTGTGATTTCTGCTATTCTGGGCACCTTTTACACTGACCAGGGGCACTGCTTGCTGCTTAAACAGTGTGGTTTGCAGGTTTTTGTTGTGGATTACTTAAGACAGCCAACTGTGCATGGAGTAGAGCATGGATACCCGACCCGGGCCTGACAGGACCCAACGGGTTCGGCCAGATATTTAGAAAGGATCCTTGGGTTTGGGTCGGGCTCAGTCACATCAGAGGAGGGAGGGTGAAAACCTCCACCTCCATCCAGGCTCTACGAGACCAGCCACAGCCACCCTCCACCCCGGAGGGCTCGTACACAGGAGAAGGAGATTAAAAGAGGTTAAAATTGAAAATAAACTGGAACTAATTTAAATTGGAAGATAAAAATATAAAAACATAAATTATAAATACATAAAAAATGAAATAGAAAAAAAATATATATATAGGCTATAGTAGAACAATGATAACATTCTGTTTTAATATCAAACAGGTTGTTTAAAAATATCATCCAAATCTGTCTTCCTTTGTGCGGAAAAATGCGTTAAATTAGCCAGGACAACGAAAGACGTTCGTAATGCGTATTAAGCTCCTTGTCCGCCCTCTCAGACCTACAGCTCTGCATATTTTTCTGTTGGGAAAAAAGTCCACCTCTGAAACAGAGGACCACAGCCGGGGTAGGGAAAGTATTTTCAGGTGTAAGAATCCGTACCCTCAGTTTATTAAACCTTTTATTAAACCTCTTTAGGGACATTCAATTTTAAATATATTTTTGAATAGACTTTGCAGGGTCAATCAAAAATATTGAGAATGGCTCTTGGTTTACTATTTCTTTCCTTTTCCCTGTGTCTTAGTGTGAAATAAGTAAATTAATATGTTTCAAAACAGCTGGTAATATTCATATGCAAACAAATAAGAAGTCTCAGAACAAAAAGCATCTAATAAAACAAATATTCAACAACTATTAAAATTTACCCTTGAGTAAATGTTGAGCCATACTGTAGGTAATTTAAACTTGTACTTTGTGGGGGAAAAATCCATCTGTCTTTATTATTAACGGCTGTAATCAACCTAAATGGTCGCAGCATGTGGATGACATAAATACTGAGCAGGATGTGGGGAATAAAAGAGTTTAGAGCAGCTCTTACAAGAGTAATCCTCCTCCCTGAACTGTGCTAAGGCTGAGCGGATGGCTGAGGGAAGAGCAACTCCAAAGGGGAGGAAATATGGTGAAGGGGAATAGGGGGAGGAGATAACAATCAGTAATTTCAACATGCTGGTGGATTTCCATTTGTTCCATGGCTTGACCAATGGTGTTTTGGGATGTCTGCTGTGTAGTGCTAAAACACATAGCAATGGCAGCAGGTGGGGGGATGGAGGCACAGAGGCATCAACCCACAGCGGGAAAATAATGAGGTACTGGCATTCTGACTGCATATGGACTGTTGGGTCTTCATGTAGTCGTGATCTTGTTTGAAGGCAATTAAAGTCTGACGTTATTACAAGGACCTGAAGATGCTTCGGGCTTTAACAATATTCCGAATGCAATACCCTAAAACCCATTCAAAATGCAACTAAAAAGGTTTGGATTGGCTATCACAGATGAACACCAATACATTTTAGCATAGCATTTTACCACTGAGCAAGGCCTGTAAGTTGATCAAATGCAATTATGTTTCTTTTCACTTTTCTAGACCCCAAAAAACACTAAAATCAAATTCTCAGACTTTTCCATACCACATAGGATCTCCACAATATTCCACGTCAGATGGGAGATTTGTTTTTTGTCACTGGTTATTTGTTTTTCACCTTGATCTGATATTTTAAAGAGTCCTTTGGGCAAGAAACATCTTGTGCTAGCAGGCAGAAATAAACAGATTATTTATTCCCCTGTATATTTGGCATTGTAAAAATAATCTAAGTTTATTGGGTCAAAATAACTTTTTAAAATACTCCAAACTATCCCAAAATCCACAAAAAACAAACTACACAACAAAAAAGACCTGTTTGAAGATACCGGTCAGGTATCTATTTTTTATGTATAAACAATCATAATAACAGTTTCACTCCTATTCACCCTCATATCACTGTTGATTGATTATATATATTTTAATCTCAATGTTAGGTTGTAAATATACAAGAGTGTGATTACAATAAAAATTGCATAACGTGGTAATTTGCAATGAGTTTAGGGTTTATGTGTGGTTAAGCTTGATTTTTTTTTTTTTTTTTTTTTTGTTAAAGGCTGAAAATATGTTGTACTCTGTCCCTGCACATAACAGAGCTGAAGAGAAAAAAATAAGTTGACTTTTTCACCTTTATAGATTATTTTAAATCTCTGATAATAAGTGATGCAAGTGTTTTTAGGTAATGTGAAAATCAAATATGATAAATGAAGTACTGAATAATGGATAAAATAATCCGTTTTGATAAGTTATCTTCAGCAAAAATAATAGATTTCAATAAAAAAAGGGTCTAAAGTTGGAATGAAATGTCAAACGGGTTGTCACGGCTGTCTGCATTTGTACATTAAGCATCCTTATGTATATCTGCAGGCCTTTACATGTGCTCATCTTCCCACATATGCATAGCATGCACACACACGCACACACACACACGTGCAAACACACACAATTCTTGACAGACAGAGAGGTTGGCTTCATCCCTGCAGGCTTTTCATTTACTGCCCGACATAATGCCACATCACCAAACACAGACACAAACACACAGACACACTCATTGGCTATTATATGGGCTGTCGGAGGCTGTGTTGAAAGCTAATGAAGGGCCAATGCTGCCATTTCTCAGTTGGCAGTCACCATGGTTACAAGGAATTAGGGGGGCTGGAGGGACCCATGGAAGTCTTACAATAAGAGAATGAAGCTGAATAAATGAGGATGGGAGGTTGCCAAATGAAAAATTGGGTATTTGTGTTTTCCTTTGATCATAAAGAAACAGCATTTACTTTAAAAAAATTTTTACAGAGGCTGTTTCTGACCTGTGTCAAAAGTTAAACTGATTTTAGATGGGGTTTTTTTCTTTGCTGCTACAGTATGTGATATGCTGGGAGACAATCTTTAGGCACACAGCAAGTCTATTTGATTACATTTAGAAGGAAACAATGCAAATATAAATCTAACAATTATAAAAAATTTAGATTTTCAGTTATTTAAATATTGTCTTAAATACTCTGTTTGCAGATCATTTGCAGCAATATTTAATTAATGTTGCGTTTAGTTTAGCTCTCTGGTTTTGAGATAGGCTTTGCTATTGCGAGAATTAAGAACTTCTGATTCATGGTGGTAAGAAGTAGGTGCTATTTTACTTCCACGATAAGGGATCTTGTGATTTCACAAAATTACTTCAAATTAAGAATTACTGATTTTATATCCCTTAACTGTACATTACCTAAGATCAATTGTCCTTCTTTTATTATTGTGGTAGAATGTGTTCTGGAGAAAATTATCATGTCCTTACATGTGTTTTGGGGAGAAATGTTATGTTTTTTTAAACTAATCAAGGTCTGACAACAATGAGTCTAGTTTACCTGCCAGGTCAAAATGACCTGTCAAGTTCCTTGGCAAAAACACATAGCTGATAAACAATTTCTTGAAGTAAGATATCCAAAGCAGACAAACACCCATTTCCTATCACACAGTTCATGCGCAAATACGGCATAACATCTTTGTGTGATGAGACTGTGGAAAGACAGAGCAGAGAGAAGGAAGATGGCCGCAGGTTGCAGAGGTTGTTTGCACTCTGAAAATCTGCCCAGCGGTATTCAACTGAATTCACAGACTTCATAGCAGAAATGCCAGACATCTCTAAATTAAACACAATGTAACACAATGTAGGAAAAAAATCACTTTGGTGCCAAGAAGTCCAGTAGGCCGGACCAAAAGTGGTACCACTAAATGCCATCCAACCATACTCCAGAGAATACACTGACCTCTATTTTCCACCTGACCCATAAGTAGCTCATAACGAATGTTAAGCATTAAATTCAGTTTATAGCCACTGTTACAGCCAAAGGGTTTGTTTCCACTAGGCGCAAATCAGTCGCATCTAAGAAGCATTGTGTTGCAGCCCACTTTTAAATGTATGCAGTGGGTCTATGTTGTTATGCGGCACACTGAACAATGAGCGAAGAAATGGATGACAATAACGCTACAGCACAGTACCTTTCTTAGTATTGTACTGTTTGATTGTGTTATAATTGCTGTTGCCACTCAGTTATTGTTGTACTGGTGTTGTTATTCCCACTGGGAATAGCTCAGCTAAGCTGTGATGCCATTTACATGCAGAGAAATTCGGCTTTCTAACCACATTATCTAGGTGCGTTAGCTTTCTGCCATGAATGCAGGCAAAGTTATTGCTTTGAGCATACAAGAACTAGATAGGCCTTGAAAGGCCCAAAGGTACACCACATAAGGGCAGCACCACCCAGAACATCCATGAAGGACACAGCAGTAAGCCTTTTACAGAGCCACATACTATCAGTGATAATGAACTTATGAGCTATTTTGCAAGTGTAACTGTCTGGTCCAGTTCCATAATCCCTGGGGATTTCTTAAATTATATTCCTTAATAGGTGGGACACACTCTTAGTATCCTTTCCAAATATTGGGATTCACCATCCTAGTATACCAATCGATAAATTCCCATATGCAACACTTATTTTTGGTCCCAATTGTCTCAAGCTGAATTTAAAGATTCTAAACATTTTCTATATACACAAAATACACATTACTCTCAAATATGTAGACAAATCTGTGTTTGTGAACGCTTCTCCTTTGCCAAGATAATCCTTCCCACTTCACAAGGCGTATCAAGGTGATGATTAGACAACATGAACATGGCAAAGGTATTCCCTAGACACTCAATTGTGCAGTTTTTGCTATACTGGGTGAGTCTCCTTTCTAGTGGCCCTGCGAAGATGCTAAATATTGGCAATAATTGAACACACTGTTGTACCAATGCAAGAAGTGGAATGTTTTCAGCTTCCAGGAATTGTGTACAGATCCTTACAACATGAGATGATGATCATGACTGACCGGCACAGCAATGGGCCCCAGGATCTTGTAACAGTGTCGCTGTGCATTAAAAATACCATAAATAGATTCAGCCCACATTAATTTTACATAGTATATGGCTGGCCATATACTCCACTGCCACCATGGGGCACTCTCACCCATGGGCGAACAGCAATCCGTTCACCCACGTGACAGCACAGATAAATGAACTTATATAGCGCTTTTCTAGTCATACTGACCACTCAAAGCACTTTACATTGAAGCAACATTCACTTATTCAATCTCATACACCGATTGCCAACATGGCTCGGTTGGACGATATAGAATTCTTGGGGTTGCCCAGGGGCACATTGACATATGACTGCAGGAAGCTGGAATCGAACCTACAACCCTGCGATTGCAAGCCAACTACTCTACCACTGAGCTACAGTCACCCCAAGATGCTGCCATCTGCCCTCAACAGTGAAAACCGTGATTCATTCATGAACAGAACACCTCTCAAACCTTTGCCCACTCAAGTTGGTATGACGACAAACTGCTATCTGGTCCAGAACCTGATGAGGACGACGAGCATGCAGATAAGCTTCCCTGAGACAGTTCCTGACAGTCTGTACAGAAATTATTTGAGTATACAACCAAATGTTGCAGCAGCTGTCCGGGTGGCTGGTCTCAGACGATCATAGAGGTGGATTTGGAGGTCCTGGGCTTGTGTGATTATAGGTATTTGGAGTTTGTGAGACCGGCTAAATGTAGATTCTCTGAAACGCCTGTGAAGACGGCTTATGGTACAGAAATTACCATTCAAGCAACATTTTTGGTAGACATGCCTGCTGTCAGCATGCCAATTGCATGCACTCTCAAAAGTTGCCACATCTGTGGAATTGTGCTGTGTGATCAAATTGCACATTTCAGAGTGGCCTTTTATTGTGGCCTGTCTAAGGCACAACTGTGCAATATTCATGCTAATCAGCACCTTGATATGCCACACCTATGAGGTTAGATGGATAGCTTGGCAAGGTAAAAGTTCTCATTAACAGATGTAGTCAAATTTGTAAACAATATTTGAGAGTAATGGATCTTTTGTACATATAGGACATTTTTTTCAGATCTCTGAGTTCATCTATTGAAAAATTAGAGCTATAACAAAAGTGTTGTGCATTATATGTGTGTGTGTGTGTGTGTGTGTGTGTGTGTGTGTGTGTGCCATCATCAACAGAAATTTGAAATAATGTCAGAAGCAGTGAAAGAAAGAAGCACCAAAGAAAGGAAGAATGATTTCACAGTTTATATGATTTTGTTTTGACAGTCTAGGTCTTTTCTCCACTTTCTGTATTACAGTTAGTGATTAGTAACTCAACTCTTTGCCCTCTTTTTCTCTGATATCTTCTTTTCTTTGCTGCTCTCCTCCACATGGAAGCTATTTCTACCAGAGCTCCTCTTGAAGCTCCTATGCCAGTCACCATTTCTCCCTGATTTGTAATCATGCTCTTCTGATGGACAGTTTGTCCTTTAACTCAAAAACATAATTGCATTTTGAGGGGGGACAGATTACATGGCGGACGCATTAATCACGGCACTAAAGTGATTTCTGAAGGACAGCTGTAGGGTGGTGCTTCCACACACTGTGTCCAGACCAGAGTGGACGTCTGCTGCAATGAGATGTGGCAGGCCTAATGCTGCATGCACGTCGCGGCCTAATGAGGAGACGCTGCAGAGGAGAAGATGAGATGCCTGTCAGAGTCTGTTGAAGAACGGCTGGTGATGGATGAATCTGACTTTTTAACAAAGCAATATGTTATAATTAAGATTATTCAGATTTAACTGAATTACTGCAGGTAAGTGATTACAAATGTGAAAATGACACAGGAAATCAAACTGGTTGAAAGTTTCTCAAACATATTCCAACATGTCCACAATCTGCTTCTCCCTTTAATTTACATTGGAGACATCTGAATGTTTGCTTTCTATAAAAATGTATTTCTAGTTTTTTTTTTCGTGGTACCTTGATTTTAATAAAGTGACAACTTTTGGTTTTATTTTAGGATGTTTTAATTTAAGATCACTACTAATAAGGAGACTTTTGCGGACAGATTATCCATGGGTCAGATTGTACAGCTCTGCATTATCGTCAATCTGTCTTTGAATTATGCAAAAACATCAAGTCTCAATCTCTTGCCCTAATTCTTAGACAAAATAAAATTGATTTTCTTTCATTATGGGGATGATAAGGGTATGCATCCCTTTAATCAAAGGATGAGTACCCCATGCGAGCGGCTGATGATTGTCTTGTGTAGATATTCTCAAACTTCAAATACTTATTCACTATAGCCTATTGCTTTTACTTTAAACAATTAAGACAATCTTGTCATTCTTTCTAAAGTGTTGTTGTTTACTATGTTGGCTTCATCCACTATAAGAAGATCCCTGGAAGTTCCACAGAATGCTTCAAATGCTACAGGATCCTCTGATAATTATTCAGTTGCCTGACCTGGAGGATTTTTAACTAAAGAAAGGAACCAGGCACTCGACTTAGATGCAGACTCTGTGTATGATCCATAACATAAGTTGAACTGAATACCAAGGTTTAAGTAGATATTCATAAAAAAAATAAAGATTCCTAAGGATTACCACTGGACAAAATGCTGACATTAAACTATAAGGAAAGGCATAAGAGAATGTGCAAACATTCACTTCCTCAGACATTATTGGTGACCAGCAGAGATGCACAGTTGTGGACATGAAAGCTTGAACTCTAAAGTCAAGGACTGCATTCAAAGAGCTAAAGAACATCTGGAACAATAATCAAAAGTCTGTCTATTTAACTCCATCCTCTGGGAAAATAAATAAATACATCTGGATCTATATTAAGTGAAGGCAAGATTTACCTTGCAGTATCAACTTCAGGTAAGACTCGACTCTCTCGTAAAATTGATGGGAACTCACTTTGAAAATCCTGATGACAAAGTAAAAATCTACTTTACATATATTTTTCTTTTAAATTGGTCCATTTTAGCCGCCTTTGTGTCAGTGCTTGGCTGACAGGAGACAAAAACATTAAGTGATTTTGGTCAGCAGGGGAGCGATAATGTTCCCCGACACACACATAGACAGCTTTGAGAGGCCTTCCTCAGGCTAAGTAGCTTTAACCTCCTTTCTCTCAGGGGGCCCAGACAAAAGCCCCCAAGGAACGCTAATAATCACACAATGATCAACCCCTCCTCTCGCCAGTGAGGGTCTAGATTCAGTCTGTCAGGTGCACAGAATCACACACTATAAAATACATTCCTGACAATTTTTATTGTAACACAAATTTATATTTGATTTTATGCAAGTTAAGTGACATTTTATTTGACCATCTCAAACCACAATCATGTTTTTATAACCTGATGTTAAGGGCAATTATCACAGATATACACAAGAGATAACAACCATGTCGTGCTTATTGTCAACACACACAGAACCTTTCTCCTCCTCAAGTTGAACTTTGTTCAAACATCAGAAATATCCAGGGTGATAGACTTCTATGAAATATTTCTCCATTTGACACCATTAGCACTGTCCTTCAAACTGTCTGTACCATCTCTGGAATTAGTCAATTCGCATCAGGTTTACCAGTTCACATCTGCGTATTAAAATAATACACTTTACATGCTATACAAGTCTGGAGTGTTGAGGTTGAACTTTAACTTGAATTTCTTGCAGAACTGCTTGTAATTATAAAATATAATTACTGTATATAATTTAATTGTTACCTAAAAGCCAGAGGAGAATAAAATGCAGTTTAATGTAGAGAAAATAAAGTTGACTTTGGTTGGAAAATTATCTGCTCTATAGGATTCTCCAGAAAAGTTCATATAAAACATAAACACAAGAGAATAACTGAAATGGAATTTTAGTATTATCTAGAATCCAAAAAGGGATTAAAAATAGCTTTGGACTCTTACAGTTTGGTCAAAAATGTTAATTGGTTTAAAGTTTCAATTTCCTGTTTTATTTTATTTCTAAGCTTATCTTGAGTTTATACCTTACGTACATTCGTGTGCCATCTGCTCTTCTACAGGTTTGTAAATTCTGACTTTAAACCCTTAAGTCTGTGGTGTCCAAATGTTTGGCCACAGGGAGCTAAATCAGCAACTAAGACGACAAAAATGTATAGAAATGTTTCATAATTTATTTTTTAAATGAAATACGTACAGAATTAGTTTTTTTGTTTTGATTGTTGAGGACTTTTTTATTCTGTCTATTGTCAGTTACAAGAAGGGGGTGGGGGTCAATCTCTCTTTAAAAACTCTTTAACAATATTAAATAAAATGCACCCAGAGAGATTGGAAGTTTGTGGCTTTATTTACGATGAAATTTAAACTTAAGCAACAAAAAAATCCTTAATAAAGAAATTACCCTCGTCTATTTGTCATTTGAAAATCTCAAGCAAAGTGCCTGTACTGGTGGGTCAGTATCACACTATTTTAGCTTAGACTTTAGGGCCCACACAAAATTATATCAAGGGCCAAAAATGTCCCCGGACCTCTCTCTCTACATCACTGAATTAAGTTGAATATAAATCAAATTAGTTTTTGTAAGTACTGTGATTGTGTGGCCTTTTTACTCCACTACATGCCACTTTAAAAATCTCATGCAAAATATTTGCTATCTTCGGTTATAGATTTAGTAACATAAATATGTCTAAACAGACTAAAATGATGAGAACTGTACTTAGAACAAAACAAACTATTTTCAGGCTCATTGTTTTTGAAAATATACATACCGAGCCTGACTGCCTAGTGTATCCTGATTGGCTTGCTGCAGCTTATACAGAGAATAATTTCTGTTTTAATTCTGCTTAATTGCGTTTTTGTTGTTTTACTGATTATGTAAACCCCTTTGATTCTGTCTTTAAATTAGTTTGTTTATCTTAACCGAAATGACTTGTAATGTCACTAAAGGCAGCACTGGAAATCTCCTGTTTTGTATACAAACTTGAATATGTGAAATTAAAGTTCACCTTTCTGTGTTTATAGA
Organism: Apricaphanius iberus; assembly: GCA_028564705.1. NCBI lineage: Eukaryota > Metazoa > Chordata > Actinopteri > Cyprinodontiformes > Aphaniidae > Apricaphanius > Apricaphanius iberus. Next base: position 3,135,138 of record JAPXFQ010000689.1, read on the forward strand.
TTTTTTACTTATTAAAATGTAATCATCCAATAAATTCAGAGATTTTGAACCTAATCTTACTGCAATCTGCATCAAATAAAAAAAATGTCCGACCACCCTTTCTGTTTCAGTTACAAAAGCATATTCCTAAATATGAAGAGGAGCTCTTATTTTAAGCAAGGAACAGAAACAAACTGAAAAATCTAATTTGGTCAATAAAATTAGCCTCAGATCTGCACATTGTACAGTTTTTATCATATGTAATGAATATGTGAAGGAAGACTGTGTGGGTGAAACTCATACTACACATGTGATGGAGCATGTAAAAAAACGATAGATGATAGATGAAACCCATTGTGTGCATTGTCCTTTACTCTGTGTGTTTGGATGAGGATTGAACAGCCTGGGGTTGGGGTGGTATTAAAGTGAGAGTTACTGATGTGGAACAGACCACATGCTCCATCTTGATTGGCTCATTTTCACACAACAGTGTCATTTTTCCTCACTATCCCTTATTTTCGTCTTGCAACAATCGTACACTCCTCTCCTGTAATGTTTTGTGAGGAAGTGCTGCAAATAAAGTTTTCAAGTTGAAGGACAATAATACATCTTAACTATGATATTCCTTTCTGCTACATCTTTAATTTCTCACAGAGATCCAAACTGTCACCCACTGGCTTCCTTTTGACCACCTAAGTCTGTCAACTATGGTCTGATTAGTCTGCACTTGGCTCATCTCCACCTTTGTTTTAACACCTGCCACAACACTGCATGTGTCTGTTCAATGTTATACCAGTTTTAGATCCTTAAATCATAGATTTGAACAAAAAAAAACAGCACACCGATAATGAACAATTGCGCTAAAATGAGAACCAGAGTGGATAAAAGAATGCAATGTGAGGGGGCCTAGGGAGAGGAGGAAGGGGGAGGTGAGGAGACACTGCAGGATCTGGAGGCAGAGAGATAACAGCTCCCCCTCTCTCTGAGTCGTCATGTGAGTGTCGTGTCGCAGCGAGCATCTGGCTGATAAAGATAGCAGGGGGCATTGCAGTAATCTGCTTCGCACACAGCCAACAAAAACACACACATATCCATAGAAATCTGTGAAAGACTCGTTATCAATTACCAGATTTATTCAGGTGAGGTGGTCATCTGAACCTGTAAAATTCAGGAAACCAATAATAAGATGGCATTAAAGAGCACAAACTGCCCAGCTCTGTGTGCACATGTATAGAGGAAACCTTCACCATTTACAGGGAAACTGATTATCATTTGTATTTGCTAGATATGTCTAAAATTTAATTTTTAAAGTAAAATACTAATTCTGAAAGAGGTTATACAGCCCTTCCCTACTTATCTGAGGTTATTCATTCTATACTGTCAACACTGATCAGGTAATTATAGGGGATTTCAATATTAATGTGGACACAGAGTAATAGCCTAACTGCAGCCTTTAAAATTATCTTAGACTCAATTGGCTTTACTCAGAAAGTGAAGGGACCAACGCACTCTGGTCAGCACACGTTAGATGTTATACTGACATACGCCATTGAGTGTGAGGAGAAAACAGTCCTCCCGCATAACCCAGGCCTAACTGACCATTTTTTTATAACCTTTTAATTTACTTTACCTGACGTTCCTGAATCTGAAAAAAAAGTTCATTCCAGTAGAACTCTATCAGACAATGCTGTAACAAGTTTTAAATAATCTGTTCCATTCTTGCTTCCCTATGTTTTTCAGAATACCATAATGGACGGCAGTAATTCCATCACTAAACTTTCAAAAATTGATGGTCTGGTTCAACATACTACCTCCTCACTGCGTTTGGCACTAGACTGTGCAGCTCACTTAAAAAAGAAGGTAATCAGCCATAGGAGGTTGGCTCCCTTTGTTTGAGTCGGTACTTTAAAGCAGAATACAAGGAAACTGGACATAAAATGGCGCTCTACACACCTAAAGGATTAATTTCTAACCATCTAAAAAGCAAAAACCTGTTCAAATAATTCCAGTCCGGCTTCAGAGCTCATCATAGCACTGAAACAGCACTGGTAAAAGTTAGCTATTATTTTCTAATGGCCTTAGATAATGGATTTGTGACTGTTCTGGTCTTGTTGGATCTCGGTGCTGCTTTTGATACAGTCGATCATAATGTTCTCATAAAAAGGCTTGAACATGTTTCAGGGATCAAGGAAAAAGCACTAGGCTGATTTAAATCATATCATACAGTTTGTCCATGTTAATGATAAATCTTCTTCTACCTCAAGGTTTACTGGTGGAGTACCACCGGGTTCTGTACTTGGAACGATTCTCTTTACTTTTTATATGCTTCCAGTTGGTAAAATAATTAGACAACATGGTATGAATTTCCCTGTGATGGAGTGGCGACTTGTCTGGGATGTACCCCGCCTCTCGCCCGTTGACAGCTGGATATAGGCACCAGCCCCCCTGTGACCCCTGGAGGATTAAGCGGTTCAGAAAATGGATGGATGGATGGATGGTATGAATTTCCACAGTTATGCCGATGATACACAATTATATTTATCCATAAATCCTGATGAATTCAATCAGTTAGGTAGATTACAACTTGGATGACTCTGAATTTTCTGCTTTTAAATTTAGACAGGACAGAAGTTGTTGTCTTCGGACCAGAAGGTTTAAAAAGGAAACTGCTAAGTCAATCACTTCATCTGGATGGCATTAAATTGGCTTCTGGTAAAAGTGTAAAAAATCTCGGTGTAATTTTTGACCAAGACATTACATTTAAATCCCATATTGTACAGGTTTCAAGGATTTCTAAAAGTAGAATGGGAGGAAGATCTTTTAGTTATCAGGCTCCTCTACTGTGGAACCAGCTTCCAGTTTTAGTCCGTGAGGCGGACACTGTCTATTTTTCAGACTAAGCTTAAAACTGTTGTTTTTTATAACGCTTACAGTTATAATGTCTTATTATCTTGAGCTATTTTTCTAGTTATGCTGCTATAGGCTTAGACTGTTGGAGGACAGACTGACCACTTTTCTTCATTCTTCTACTTTTCTCTTCTACTACTCTCCAGATATATTTTTTCTGCTGTTATTGTGAAATCCAATGCACTCTACGCTATGCCACAATGCAGCGGAAGCCTCAAAATTGTAGAAGAAGAGTGACGTTGGCTATTGAGGACGGGACCACAGGCGATGTAACGTAACACAAACATCCCAGTAAAATGGTGGAGATGATGGCAGATGACCGCTTGTACTGAGCCAGGTTCTGCTGGAGGTTTCTTCCTGTTAAATGGGTGTTTTTCCTCTCCACTGCCGCTATATGCTTGCTCAATGTGAGGGATTACTGAATGGATTGCTGTGGTTGCAGGTCTGCATCAACGGGGCACAACTCCAGTTCAACGACTTCATGCAATCAGCTGGGATTCCTTACAAAGAAAACTTTCAACTGATTGGATTGTTTGCATAATTGTATTGCAAGGACTTTTGTTGTAAAGTGCCTTGAGATGAGATTTGTTGTGAATTGGTATTATATAAATAAAAGTGAATTGAATTGAATATAGAGAGAAAGGTGGAAGACATCTCAAAAGAGATGTCAATCTTCCAGAAGTGGAGGTCCTACCAAATCTACCTCAAAGGCCATGCAATGCTTAGAAATGAAAAAATGACTAAACAAAATATACCTAAATTTAATGTTGAATGTCAACCTGTGTGACAGGAAAATTAGAAAATGTTTTTCAGAAGGGAAATTGACAATTGTCTGCATCTCATGACCCTCAAGACTCCTTTAAGAATGTGATGTTGACAGATGAGATGTGATTAGAACTGCAACGCCATAATGCTGGGCTAACACAGCATATAGGCACAAACACGTCTTACAAACTGTCAGGCATGATGGTGGAAGTCTCATTGCTTGTTTTGCTGTAACAGCAACCTTGCAGTCACAGAGTCGAAAACATGTACTCCTTTGTAGACAAAGCATTCTACAGTCAAATGTAATTTGTAAGAGATCTGAAAATGTATCCAAACTGAGGTGAAAACAGGAAAACAATCTCACAAAACACCAGCAAATCCACAACAGAAATGCTACATAAAGACAATAGTCAAGGTGACTCAGTCCAACTCCAGACCTCAAACTTATTGAAAAATGGTGATAGGACCTTAAGACAGCTAAACAGAAAGAAATGTCTGCAATACATGAATGAGCTGAAGTAATGTTGGGAGAAAAAAGAGAGGGCAAAAATCCCACTACACAGATGTGATACTATAGCTGCTGAAGGTGGGTCCACAAGAAATTGGATCATGAGATAGAGTAGATGTTAGATTTTTATTTTTCATAGTACATCCCAATCTATGAACAAAAAACAAACTATGATTTAAAGATGGAGAGCTCATTTTACCATCCCTTAGTAAAAGCGATGTAAACATTCAGTTTCCTATTGTTTTCTACAATGACGCCACAAGACAACATAACATCTAAGTAGAGTTTCATTCGGTTGCCAACAGAGAGAGGGAGAGGTAATTAAATCCGACTAGGATCAATGGAATCCTTTAAAATTCACTCGACTGCAAACAGGAAGATGCACAAGAGGGGCTGTGGGCATTAGCGAGGTGAGCACTGAGGCAATGATAACCCATATCCCACTGCAATTGAAGTAATTTAGTACATTTCTTTCTGATCATCAATCAACCTGGGCATCCAAACCTATCCTGCACATTCTAACTGTTTGTGTTTATACAAGCGCTTGCCTGAACCGTGAGTTCATAGAAAGTAATGTCGGGTCTCCAGGATGGTGACATGCAGATAATGTCTCTAATGTGTTGACGCCTGTCATCGCATTCTGACCGCCGGCTCCAGTCGACGCCTCTGTTACATTGCATAGAGGTCTCAGTGAGGACAGAATAACGAGGGGACGATTAAGTGGGGCTGTGCACTGATGACAGCTTGCACCGATATGACCAGAAAATGGTCACTCATGAACCGAGTGAAGGGGGAGAGGAGTTGAGATAAACACCCTCAGAAAGAGAATACTAGCGATGTCATTGTGGTACTCTTCTACCAGAGTAAACTGCAGACACATGCACAGTTTTTATTTAGAGCATGGTTAAAATCTAAAACTACTGAAGTAGCCAGTTTTTACACATTTCTAAAAGATGGGGTCCAACTTGAATGAGATATGAACATTTAAACATAGAAATATATTTTTATTTTTATTTTACTCTATTTGTTAAAACAAAACATACTGTGTTTTTGGGTAAAATTATTGTAAAAAAAATAATAATTTGAAATGTTAAGACACACCAAAATTTAATCTTTGCTTTCAGACAGAACCATCAAATATTTTCTGTTTCCTTGCTCTTGCATAGTTTTCAACCAGCATTTCCTGTCTGTCTTGTCTGCATCTTGACAAAGACCGCAATATGCATCATGCCATTCAGTGTAATGGATCATATTTTATCAATTTGACATCAGTATGTCATAATGTAAGATAAAATGTTCTGTATACCTAGTTTTGATTTAAAACCAGTTTGCTCATTAAATATGTCTAAATTCTTAACAGTTTCAATATTTCACTATTGTCTATAACTCATTAATCATGCATGGGTCTAGGGGCCTTTGCCAGCATTCGTTTGGCAGTACATGGGGTACAGATTAGCGATATTTGTGAACACATAACTAAATAAGGTACAATTTTAAGATTTATTCAGATATAATGTTCTCTTCATATGATAATTTATACCACAGTAACAACACTTAATACTAATCTGTACAGAGAAAAAACATAAAATCCAGGTCATTAGTGAATGTAAATCTGTAGCATTTACATCACAGAGACTTGTGCCTTTTCCCCACAACGATGAGAGAACCACCAGCAGAGGTGTAGTTGTTTGTATCCACAGTAAAACCTGCAGATATGAGTCAGTAAGAGGACACCTTCAGTTTGGTGTGCTGCCAGCAGGAAGATGTATGTGTGAAGTTTTGGAAAATATCCCAGGCTTGGCTGGTTCCAGTTCTCATGTTAACGCCATATTACCTCACCAAGCGTGACCTACTCCCACGGTAGAGCAGAGGCCAAAATGACAGAGATTTCAACCATCCACTTACAGCAAAGAGCACAGAGACAGCAAGCAAGGAGGGCAGAGGGCAAACCATGTGTGCATCAGTGTGAAAAACACAAGAGGAACAAATACGTTGATGTAGATTCTCAGTCATCCAGGATATGGTAGTCTTGAGAGATTAAATGAAGGCGACTGCTCTTTTCTTCTTGTTTTGAAAACATTTTGGCTCTTATCCAAGAGGTTTCTTCAGTTCTGAAGAACTGAAGGAGGACTGAAGAAGCCTCTTGGATGAGATACAAAATATTTTCAAGACAATACGAAAAGTCCAATTCCCTTAATTTAAATTCTCAAGACAAGAGAGACAAATGAATTTCTCATTACAGATGTTTAATGATATAAGGCAAAACTAACTAGGCTAAGAACTGGGCTATGCCATGGAAATAAAGCGAGGAGCCTCATGGTCAAAGTTGAGCTCAGGGTAAAGGAGAATCTTCTCTCTACCCTAAATCATAGGAAACCTATTGAGATTGTTCACTGATTAGATATAGTGGACTCCCACCTATTCACTGTTCAGCACTTGCGGATGTAAGAATTCACAGATTTTTCAATGGAACCTAACCCAAACTTGTCTACAAAGTACCTGTCTATTTATTGACATTTTTCATAACACATATTTAAAATATTTAAGAGAAAATGCAGCTTCGGTAGCTAAAATAAATGGTTTCAATACTGCTTGACAGGCTATTGGATGGAGTTTGCAAAGCAGCCATTCTAGGAGCTGCATTTATTTTTCTTGGCAATGATTGGCTGTACCGAGTGGTAAAAAGGAAGACTGGAGATGTTAAGCTTTTGCAGTAGTAATAAAGTTTTCATTGGGCACATTAGGTATACTTTGTGGTTAAAGTATTGAAAAGGGGTGTTATACCCAATTTACAGGGATCTCACTTATTCTTAAATGTTAGGTATTCGCGGGTGGCTTTGGTCGCTAACCCAGACGAATACAGGGGGTACACTGTACTGTCTGTCAGGTTTCTCTCAGCATTGACAAAGTATAAGATTTATTTGTTGGTATTTTAACGATACAGAAAATTAAAGACTGCGATTATGTTTTGAATATAGTGTTATAATTGGACTTTTGACAGTCATCTAGTGAATTTACCAATGAAAGTTTTGAAAAAAATCACTCAAAATGTCTATTTTAGGGAGGAATTTGCATAACTTTGCAACAAACTGATCTGAAGCGACTGTGTTAGCCTCTGGAAAAATAAGCCTCCACAGCTTTTGTTGCATCAAAGCCAGTTGATGAGCATTCAGCATAAAACATAATGCACTTCTCTTATCTGGATATAAATGTTAAAAGCTTAGTGGGCCCAGCACACAGCCCTCAGGTGTATCTTATTTTCTCATAACAGCACAAATGTTTTCTGGTAGACTCTCTGTGGGACTTTGCATTAATTTTAAAGGCTGAAGGGAATGTTTAGTAGACTGAATTATGCTGATGGGAATTACATAAAATGGATCTGAGAACGAGATCAATCAGTGATAGGCAATCACCTCTTCTGCAAGAATGTGGTGTTTATATCCGCTTAGCTTTCCTCACCATCTGATAGCACCAACGCTTTAATTTGCCAAGCCGGAATGTTCAGGTCACCTTCAGCTCTGAGACACTGGAGTTTTTCTACATCTGAGATAATTCCTCTCCGGGGTCGAATGTTTCTGATAGCAGCCAGTCAGAGCTACATGCCAACAATAGATAAAAATTCGCTCCACAAATGTCCACCGTTTCTCTGTCACAACTTTAAGATTGCTACAGTTATGGTCGGCAAAAGGCAATGCAACAATCACCGCAGCTCATTGAGAGCTCAGCCATGTGGAACAAAGCAAGAACTGAAGATGATAAGGAAGGCCCATTATGACTGTCATCCACGGAGCAGAGAAGAAAATGTATGCAAGGCTAACCTTGGTGCCATGCCATTGATTCAAACTGCACTGCACAGTAGATAGCAAGGGCTTCTTTTTTTTTTTTTTACACCAGGCTCATTCAGTGATTTCTATTCAGGGAAATGTAAAGGTGATAATCATAGAGTGTCAAAATTAACTCTCTACAAATTACTGTAACATAATTATATGCTGATTTTTCATCAAGATACCAAAATGTTTAAAAAAGCAACCTCAAACCCTTAACAACATCTGCTCAGATTCGGTTTATCTTCACATTTGTTGCCTTGTTTAATACAACTATGGGTACATAAAATGCCATTGGCACCATTTGACATAACCCAAAAAGCTTTTAACCATCTGAAAGACTCAATGCATCAGAAAAACGGTCAATAAATAAAATAAGCAATCACAGGATAAAGGCACCCCACATTACGGCATAATGAAAGTGCAGCTGTGATAGGTGATCCAGGTTGTTGGTATATATTGCTAAAATCCTGTTTGAATGAGTTCAGTTAAAAAAAAGGGGGCAGAGTGTTATGTTCCTCTGAAGCTTGCCAAGGATCAAGTGTGTTTTCTAAGGCCCCATTCAAAGTTCTAACGCAGGTTGGCATTATTAACAATCATCCACCTGAAATAATAAGGATTTATGTGTAGCGCTGCAAAAGCACGAATGCTCTGGAGTATGCAGGTGTGTGGTAAATAATGCCAAAAATGAAAGACATTAGCAAGCATCTTAGAAAAGTAACAGTTTCCACAAATCAACGGTTAGGATGTCATTTTCTAATTATTTGATGACCTGTTTTCCACAAATTGAAACACAATTAACAAATTGGAAACCTCTATGCGGAATATTTAACCTGAAAAGATCACCCAAAAATCATGTGACTTCCCTCTCAGAATCTACCAGTCTCAGTTCACATGTTAATTGTTCATCTTAATTACTAGACTGAACACATGGTGGGCTTGGAAGCATTGAAGGACAGAGCCTCTTCAATATGGAAAGTATCACTTAGAATCACAAAGTTACATCAAAGTACAGCTAAAGACTTCTGGAATAATGTTGTTTGGGAGGAGCCAAATGTAGAGATATTTCACCACAATGCACAAACCCATGTTAGCATTAGACCACCTTTTATACCAACATCTTACATCTTTATACAAATATCTTAGCATTTTTTTAGATATGCACTATGAAAAATACCACAAAAATTGCTACGCATGGCAGTGAAAGGCTTGTTTTCAGACCAATGGGACCTCAGTACTTCATACACTGTGTGAGAACTAGTCTGGTTCTGTACACATAAGGTTTGATTGAAAAAAACTTCAGAGCTCAGAAAGCTTGGTAAGGATAGTGTACTTTTGAACTGTAACTATGCCCCATTTGAGCCTCCAACAATTTTATTAAAGTGCAAAAACTTACTGAAGCTCGAGTTGATGGTTACTGATCTTATGTTGATAAGGAGACATCTCTTCAACAAAAACATTTTAAAAAGTATTAGACATGTTAAAATTTGGTTTTATCGCAGTTATCATGCACACTAAAGTACATAATTCAACACAAAACATCTTTCAACACAATCTGCTTCCATTAGTATTCCTGCATTCCAGACTCAAACACACAATAACAGTGACAAGCCTGAGTGACAAGCTTCATATGCTGGTCCACCAGCTAGATCAGGATTCAGTGCAGTTTAATCTATTCTGTCTCAAACCAAGACAATGGCATTAAAATCCGTTTCAGTCTATGTCTTTACTCAGATACACAGCTAAACACACAACACTCCCATTTTAAATCACCCATGCTGGCAATCCATCATGGCATTCAAGTCCAAATATGCCATATATTTTACCATTACTGTTTTCAGGCTCATACTTCACACCGGCAATATTATTTTCCCCCTCCAAAATCAAAATATTCAAAACATCATAATCAAAAACAAAAATTAACAAACTAAGTAAGAGTACAGCCCAGAAAGCAGATTAAGGTTGGCCAAGAGTGATGGTGTTATAAAACGCAAAGCCTGTGCTTCAAAGCACAATACAACAACCAAGATAATAATGGTGAAGAAGTCTCTAGCTCAAAAATGTTTTCATACGATGAAGATTTACATGTCTATTGACAAAGCGAGGAAGAAGAAATCAGAAGTGACATTGTCCAAATGGCAGGTTTGTATCAACCTAACAGAACAGCACCCTAAGTATTAACATGGGTGATAAGTTATAAACTTGGAGCACAAATGGGATTAGGGGGATTGATGGAGTTCTACAAACCACAAATAAATGAATAAATAAATAAATAAATAACGTACAAAATTATATGTTTGATGTGTATATTGTATGCACATGTAGATCCTTGAAAATCCATGAAATGTATTGGATGCTGTATTGGATATATACTAATTCAATAAGCTAAGAAACAGTCACTCAGATGCCATTTATATTAAATAACAGAAGCACTGAAATGAAGTGATAGTTCCAAATCAGAAAGGTATAATAATTTATGACAAAAATAAATAAAAATAGAGGTGTAGGAGGGTTCTACGAAAAAAATTAACAATCCTTTGTAATATCTGTATCTAATTTGCAACCTTAAAAATGATAAGAATTATCAGACTTGATTAAGTTAGACCACAGTGATTATTAGATTTGATGGAGGTAAAAAAGTATTCATATCCCTGGTTTTTGCCACATAAACAAGGGAGCATATGGAGCAACTATTCCCCCGTTATTTTAAATGGGTTCCATGATGTGCCCATTAACCCATCAGCACGGTAACAAATGAACCCTTGTAAAATAATTAATTGAAAAACATTCTGGCCGCATCAGGCATACGGTTCAGGTTATGCTTCTGTTCTAACTACCATTGTCACTCTGATTCTCTGAAGAACTTTATGATCAGAATACTTTATTGTTACAAGATGTCCAGTGGTTGTGCAGAGGATTGCAGCAGTGGATGGAATCACCTAAAAATCTCTACACACAATCATATCTTGTTTAACTGCAGTACAGAAATGTAGATGTAAGCACCATCACTCCACTCAAACTTTGTGTCTACACTTATTTCTCCCACAAAAACAATTCATTTGACCCTAAAAGTTCCCCTCGAGTTAATGCTGCACATGTGTTGAATGGAAAAAGTTAAAATACTGATATACAATTTGACAGCAGCGGCATTCAAGCCTTCTCTCCTCCATTGTTCAGCCCATTAGTAGATCAAAGCTGTGTAAAAGTCTGTTATGTTTTCCCCATATGAGAAAGAAAAGTAACTGGAAATATAAGTCCTTAATTTCCCCCCTGGATGAGGGTACACCTCTGTGTGCTAACATTACTGTAAAGCTAGTTTAGGAAAATAATAAAAAACATTGATGTCTAGTGATGCATTTGGTGGTAAAATTTATTGATGCAGGTCATCCCAAATCTTTTTTACAACAGCTCTATTGCCATGGTCCAAAGTCTTCACTTGTTAATAGGTCATTTTTTTGCTGTTCTTTGAACACTCACTTTGACCTTACTCTGAAAATGTTTAATCTACAGGCTGGAGAAAGTTGAACTTCATCTGCACATCTTTCATGAATTATGTTTTATAATTTGATCTTATGACATATTTATAAAGTTGTACATTACTTAAGAATGTAGGATGCTTTCTATCTAAAAGCGGACAATAAGTATAGTAGTGTGAAAATGAGGACAGAAACATGTTCAGTAAAACAATCCAACAGTAAAATGAGTCTAATGAAATATCAAAGTGATCTAGTGGTATATCAAAGATGAAAATAAAATTGAGTGGGAGAATGTTGACTTGGGAAAGATGAATGATGGGCTCTAAATGAAATGTCATTCCCGGTAATGGGAAAAAGAACCCATGCCAGAAAGCAGGTCACTAAAATAGCAAAATATGTATTTAAGCAGTGTTGCCTGGAGCCGAGTCGCTTGACAGAACTGTTAACATTAACTTTCAGGAATCAAAATAAATGGTAGGAGGGCAGTGAGGGTGGAAATGGAAGAAAATAATAATGCTTTGGGATTGTGTGTAGCCCAGCTAGTTTTGTCACGATGAAATAGATGCACTCATGCAATCAGGAAAGCAGACACCTTTCCAAACACTCTGGAGTGTGTTTTCTTTTGTTTTCCATTTTTGACTTCATTAAATTATCTGGCAGTCCTAAACAGTTTGTTAGACCTCAGCTTTATTATTTAGCACAATAAAATTCTAAGCAGTTATTCGACTTCAGTAGTCACATCAGTTAATTTAGCTTCACGGATCGTACAGAACCTTTGAAACGCACACAATGCACAGCCCCTGGCACAAATCAATAGGAGGAGGATAAAATGCACTTCCATTTAATTAAGATAACCAGCACACTCTCCCTCATAATCTCTCCTCCTATTCCTCCTCCTCCATCTTTCTCTCCCTCCTGTGCTACTGCCATGTCAATCCCCTCCGGGGGTGGGGGCAGCTATGTTGTCACTCGGAATCTGGGTTTAAACGTTTCTCAGATCTCAACCATGTTTTCCCCCCTAAGACTGCTACCATCCCCCTTCCACCATGCCTGAAATGTCGTCTGGGGAGTGCTTTGCTGCCGAAATATGTTTGCTCCAGGGCGATTTGACTATTGGGGTTGACATCTTTGACCAAATGGGTTACAATCACAACCGTGTAGGCCTGTACAACAACACTGCAGAAGTCTGGAGTGACTCTAACAACCATCGAATGGCAAAAGGCTAAGACACAAAAAGAAAAGTAAAAGTCAATAATATTATAATGCTCCAGTGTTGTGACCCGAAAGCAATTCTAATAAACCAAGATTGAATTTTCTTCCTGTTTCACACAACTTATTTATTTCTATTTGGGGAACATTATCTTAACATTTTGGAAATTTTATACAAGTCAAGAAGAGTGCATTTTGTTCATTAGAATTGAAGTTTTCACCAGAAGCCAATTCAGTAAAATCAAACTGGAGCGGTTCACAATCAAGTTTGAATAGCCAGGGATTGGAATCAGCCTATCTAAAGATGTTGTCTTGCTCAGGTGTCAGTCCTTTTGAGAGCTTTTATTTTTATACTGCAGCTACACTAACTCAATTTCTAAATTTAAACAGTAGATGTCACTGCAGAGAAAATCTTCCACAAAAAGTGTTAAGAGAGAAAGCACAGTCCTAATATTTTTAAATAATCACTCCGTTTATAGTTCTTAACATGAGGCTGGTTTAGAAGTTTATACAAGATTTTGTCATAAATATTCCTTTTGGAGTTATATTCAATCATGATTATTCGTTAAAAAACAAGTGCGGTTTTAGATTCCACCTTACTGCTGGTCTTAAGAGTTTGCACAGCACTGACTGAAATGGTCATGTGCATGAGCAGTCGAAAAAGCAGAACACACCCTCAAAAGACAGAATCCATGCTTTTTGTTTTGGTGAAAGAAGCTCATTGGGAGAACAGTGAGAAGAAATGGCATACATTTTCTTCAAGTCTGGGGATATGGTGCTCAGCTGGATTTAGGTGGAATGTTTTTTTAGTTTAAGCAGAAGACTTCATGAGGCTATTTAAATTAGAATTTAAATGGGCAGGACTACTTAAACACATACAAATACATTTCTTCTATACCCTTAAAAAAAGCATTAACCTTACTACAGGCTTCGGTCCTTAACTGATACATTGTGAATGCAACTGGGTCCTGTAGAGACCTCACACTTTTTCCCCCACACTCGCCCAGCTCCATATGGGAAAATCACATGAAGTTCTAACTGGGTGTAATCACCACACATCAAAACAAAACAAAACAAAAAATGTCAGAGTGTAGCAGGTTGTGACTTCCAAATGGCTGGAGGATTTCTCAATTGATTGGTTGCTGCATGAAGTCTATATGCTGGCATTTCAACATTTTACAAAGGAATGTGCTTATGCTGTTTTTAATCTGGAAAGCATTTTCTTTTGTTGGTGTTCAAAAAATTGTTTACATGTGATCACAAATCTACATTGTTAAAAAAAATTATCCTGCTCATTTGCAGATTACTTGGATCTGATATATATATATATTTTTTATCTGATTCACTCCACAGCCCTGCTGCGACACTGTGTTCTATTCAAGCTTTGAGCTTGGAGAGACCCTGGGCCTGAAGAGGTTAATAACTGCACAGCATCTTAGTGTTATAGCTTTGCACTTCCTGTACACCGTGTACAGCATCATATTCATAGCTCTTTTTTTAAGTTTTCTTGTGTGAATATACATGCATTGATTGTCTTGTCACTTTGTAGCTAATGTTCTATGTCAAAATATTCTCTCCATTGGACAATTAAGTATAATTCTGTTCTATCGTATAAAAAAATTTTGGCTGAAAGATAAATTAGCTACTTCACATGGAGCAACCTACAAAGTAAATTTAAAGGAGAATTCTGTATATTTCTCAGATTTAGAGACATTACGATGGGCTTTCAGTGGTAAATTGAGTAAATTCTTATACCTTTCTAGTCATGCAAAGTACTTTGCAGTCTACACAGCATCCCTAGAATTAGAATTGAGCATGGAGAAGAAGCTTTCAGTTTCTATGCTCCTCTAATCTCAAACAAACTTCCAGACGACTGCAAAGCTGTTGTCTGGAATATTTTGTGGGTGCTTCAAGATTTTATGTTTTTGTTTTATTCTCTATTCGTGTCGGACATGTCATATGTTCTGTGTGTTATATGCTTTTTTGCTGTTTTTTCATGCAAGTACTTTTCAGTACCTTAAACTACCATGTTGTTGAAAATGTGCTATACAAATAAAATTGCCTTGCTTTTACACCAGAGAAACACTTAACCATTCACACTCACAAACGCTCATATTGTTCGCTCAGGGTTAAGAATTTACCTAGGGGCAGGACATGTGACAGGAGGATGATGGAACCTATAATATTTCCAATGCAAGCAGACTACCACTGAACCACAGTCACCACATTAAATAAATAAATCCACCCATAACCAAGCTTTGTCTACATTCACAATATCAGTGTACAATCCTTCCAAGATGAAGTCAAAAGGCAAAATTTTAAATGAAACTCCAATACAGCTGAGCTGTCAGTCCTGCCATGTTAATATCAGTGTGTGTGTGTGGGGGGGGTAAGACAATTCCCAGCTCTCATCTCCCAATTATCAGCCTCCTCAAGGTTACCACAAACACACCCCTCAAAAGTGCAATCAGACTTGATTAGCTGATTAGCATACTACCTGATGATCTTTTGCTGCACACTCCTACCTGCTCACTATGCACAGACACAACATGCAGAAATGCTACAAATAAAAGAGCACATATGTACGTTAACTGGATGACTTTCATTCCACAGAATCATGCAGATCTTATTTTAGTGAAATATGTGCAAATATCAACCTAATTCTTTCAGATATTTAAGTAGGTAGGTGTCAAGGTTAGTACCAGGTTAAGGGCTTTGGAAATAAGAGAGCCAGAAAAGGAATTAGGAGTGGTAGGGTCTGAAAACTACTGTACATCTGAATGCCTTATTCAGCTTATGGTGTAACAGCCAATTGCTTCAAGACTCAATAGTAACAATAACTTTTGTTTTAAAAGTAGTAGTAGTATTGAGGGATTCCCCTCCCCCCATGCTGTAGTGTTCTCCATTTTGTCTGGGTCTGCTGGTTTTGTTCTTGCTGCTGTTTCTTGGCAAACCGACTGTGCCAGCAAACACACGGCACAGTGTGGCACCACAAATCACCAAGAGTGGTCTGAGTCTGAGTTACATGAAAACGTGTGACTGTTTCAATATCTAGATTTCTTCCGCATTTTATACGGACATATTTGTAAAATATGGATTAATCTATGCAGACATTCGCTGTTATGTGGAATCTCACAATCCAATCAGAAAGAAACTATGGCACTACATCCATCCGTTGTATTCTAAATACAAACAGGGACCAATGACTGATTGTTTGGTGACTGAATAAAATGCATACAAGCAGAAAAGCTGACTCTGTTTGCGTAGTTAAATTTATAGTAGGAGAGTTGAAAGCTTTATGAAAATGGACTTTATATTTTATATTCGGAAATTACTCCATCAATTCAGGGGCCTGATCTGAAATGACTGTCCAGTTCCAGATTTTAAAATGTGGCCTAAATTCTGCCCAGTAAGCCTGTTCACCTTCCCCCTCCCCAACAGTGGTGTTGGGTGATCCCAGTCTGGCTCATTTATCAGCACTCAGTCAAGCGCACAGATCCCAACTGTCCAAGTATTCTTGAACCCCCAGTAATCCACCCAGTCATGATCTCTTTCATGAAGAGGTTTCACTTAATTCTGCTGATGTGAGACAAATGTCTTCATCTGTGTTTTAAAACACATGATCATTTTTTACTTCAACAGGCTGTCATATTTCCATATTTCTCAGATCCTTTTGTAGTCACTCGCTTAACTTTTCATAAAAATAAAAAAAAAAGATTTAAGCAATCCTTTTTTTGGAGTTTTCAATCAACTGGTAAAGCAAATTTTCTCATAAAACCCCCCACCAAAGTGCTTTTTGTTTTAATTCACACATGTCTGAGTATTCCTCCTGTATTTGCTCTCTAAGCAGCTGCACCACCCTCTCCTGGAAAACGACTGAGTGGTAACATAGTGGCGTATTTTGCGTCACTATGTTCCTGTGTCCCGCAGGTTGGACATATAATTTCTGCCTATTTCTTGGTTAAATTTACCAAAACTCTAGACCAACTTTTATGAAAGTAAACATATATCATGGGAAAGCTAAGTGTCTTGTGATTCGAATAGTATATGCCAATCAACGATATAAATGTAGACACAGTGAGCGCTTTTGACATCCCGCCTTCCCCTGAAAAGAAATAAGTCGAACTGACCATTTGTAGCCATATAAGTTGTAAAACCAGCCATCTTGAGCTAAAATTGGCTTTTTTGATCTACAAGGCTCCAGTTAAAGTCCTCCATAAAAAAAAAAGTTCGACGTGATAAGTCTGAGATCCATAAAAAATGCTACATGCACCACGGTGCCCCTGCCTGGAAGGGTTAGCCTTTGATTGACACATTATTTGATCTGATAAGAGACGGTTTACCCCTTCTACTTTGGCAAATCATCAACCAATAGGTGATGGTTGAAAAGTCCGTTTGTCATTACTCTGTGTATAAATCAAACAAATAACAGCACAGAAATCTGATGATTGATGCATAAAATAGCCAATTGAATGCTGTAAATTGAATATATCTCACATGAGAGGGCGGACTTTGTTATTAAACTTGTAATTGCAAGCCTAAAAGGGCTTATCCGAACACAGATGGTGTAGAATTATGGACAGTTCCACACTAGTAAGAGATGGTTATGGCAACATGTCAAAACACACTTCTGAAAAAAAACGCACATGAAGCTGTAGAGCTTTGTTAGAGAAGTGATAGTAATGGTTCTGATTATCAATTAAAATTAATTGGTGCCAAGAGCTTTTCAATGACATTTTTGTTGTATTTATATGCCCATTTTTTTGTGTAGAGAATGATTAGTTCTTAGTTCATATTATTTAGTTTGTTTGTTAATGTTGCTCTGTTTTATTGGTTTTTCTTGTATTTCCTCCTCTCTGCCGTCCTGCGGATGTGGAGGACTGGAACGTTTTCTAGCGTTCTCTTTGTTCACCTTCCTCTCTTGTATCATCAATTCACACTCCTACCTCTCCTCCACCTTCTTTCTTTTTTCTCTCAAGTTTAGCCATTACTGTGTCCATAACTTCAAGAAATTAAACCCATAGCAATCTCTAATAAATATTTTTCACACATATTTATCAAGTGGAGTACTATAGCAAAGCCGTAATGCTCAGCTTGAGAAAGTAAAACTGTTGGGCTTGTACTTGGTACTCAGACACCAATTCTGAGTACCACACTGCCACACAGGACACGTTAAAAAAACACTTTATTGTGGCTAAAAGGTAATTGTTCAGGCTTTAGACCCACAGTGTTTTAGTCCTCACGCCATTCTAAAGCCACGTTTAGACTATGTAGTTTTTGGAAAATAGGCGCACAAAAAATGTCATAATTTGCAGTGTATTCAAAAATCATATTACTTGGTAATATTAGCCATTTTCTCCCTGTTTTAGAGGACACTTTTTGATGTTTTTTCTTCCCAAAGAGACATCTTTACTCAAAATATTTCAAGAATAGTTTTAGATTGGGTATGCATTTTTAAAACAGTTTGGGCAAAGATTGCAGGAATGTTAAAGGGCTTTAGAGGTCATACAAGCACATCTGAAGCTGAATTAATGCACTGCATTTTGTTATTTGGAAGGACATAAAATACTTTGGAAACTTGTCAATCATTCTAAAGTGCCCCTGAGTTGATGACAGACATGCTGTACACATTTAAAGAAAAAATACACAGATCTGGTTACAAAACCATCTGCTCATCACAATCTTTCCTTTAGATTCCTATAGAGACATACAAATGGTGTGTTTAAACTAGAGGGATGCGATAAGACTGAGAATCAACTGAGAATGAAGCTAATCAAAGTGAGAAGAGACAAAACTGCAAATGATTAAAGAAACTGCAGCAGGTGAAAGCGAGGCAAAGAAAGGATCAGCTAGTTAAGGAGGGAATGATGAGGAAAACTGAAGAAACAGCAGGGGATGAGAAACACCAATAGATAAGGGAAAATGAATATTTCATAAAACAAAAAAGAATCAAAGAGAAATCTGAAAATGAACATAGAGAATTTAGTTTGAGCTCATGGCAGTACAATATGACCCCTCTGAAGCTGAGAGACTGTTTCGTATTCTCTAATTTTTCTACAGTATCTTTTCCTCTGCCATTAGTGAGAAGGCATGCAAATAGAGCTACAATGGAACCCCTTGTGTACTGAGCGGATGACAACAGGGATCCTGCGTATGTGCAATACCTAATAATGGCAACCATCTCGCTGAGGGATTAGACACAGCAACAAGAAAATACAAGAGCGGAGGTGAGGGAGGGGAGTGGAAATCTCCAGGAGCAGAAATCTCCAGGAGTGAGCAATGGGCTTATGTATTGGGGAGCCATTTTGCGTGCAAAACAAATCCCTGTGCTAACATAAACCTAAATTAGGGGACACAGTGGCTCTTAAAATAATAAATGAATTTCTGATGTTAAATAGATGATCATTCATTGTTTCAAAATATTTTGCACAGATTATAAATCCTGAACAACTAAACTAAAAACAAATTTGTAAGGGGGTAAAATCATAATTTTATAAAGGAAGCAATGAGTGTATGCCTTCAATAATAAATGTTTCATGGTTATTGAACAACTCAATGAATTCATGAGGAGAAAACGTAAAGGTTTGGAATGGCGTACCCAGAACCAACTTCAATATTTGTGGTTTCACCTTAGATTGTGAAGACATCCCTTGTCTGCCGCTCTCCTGATAGATTTGGTGGAAGTTTGGAAGGCAGAGTGGGCAATTATTGACAGGACGTATGATACAGTCAGCTTCAAACCAAACATAACTAAATACTGAAAATGTATTTTTTTTCTCTTCTAAAAGATTTGTTTGTTTTTAAATTACATTTGACAGAATATGTGTGGTAAAGATTTTACAACTTTAATCATGGTGTAATTCTTTACATCTGAAAAATAGAGATTTTAACGAAGTTGTGTTTAGCTCCTGTATGCGTGCTTCATCAAATTTTCAATGCAGTATAAAGGCTTCTCCACATCATTAACACATTTGGAACACACTACAACGTAGTTTAACCTGGGGTTTCTTTTAAAATTAAAGAGGGGATCCCAGCCTTATGTTTTCCTAAAAGCCCATAACAGACATATTTATTTTAAAAGTTATAGAAATATTTAGAATATAGGGTTTAAAGTGTTTAATTCTAACACAGTTAATTCTAAAAGTGTTTAATTCTAACACAGTCAATCTCTGGATTGAGAAGGGGACAATTCGATTTTTTGGGAAACATATTTAGCATTTTATATTTGGCTTCAATTGTTTTAAAATGCTGCAGAAAATTTACTGGCAGAAACTGAGGTTCTTCCCAATCTATTGGCATAATGCAAAATAAAGAAAGCTCAGTTGTGTCTAAAATGTATCATAATCCAGCTCGTTTGACTAAATTTCTATTGTAACACATTTCGGTTAATAAAAGAGAAAATAGAACAGCTAAACTCCCAGGAACCAACAACAAAATGTTTTTTTATTGCTAGAAATTCTAGTTGTTATTTGTAAATTTGTTTTAATATTTCAAGTTTTGGCTTAATTAGGATTAAATGTGGTGCGTTTTTTCCCCCTATTGATTCTGTAAACAGTGTCACTTTGTGACTTTATGTTCCAGGCATGTTTATTTTATGTTTTGAGGCAATTTCTACATTTTCAACTTGAATATTACCTACACCCAATGATTTTTTGAAACTGTTTGGATCAAACTGGGACAATTTTGGGTCAATTGCAATTTTAAAGCACATATGGGTTTCCCCAAGGCTCCCATCTTGGGTCACTTTTATTTACCATCTACATGCTCCCCCTAGCTCTTATCATATAGAATAGCATCTCTCACAATATACTAAACCCAACCTGCCATATGGCCCCAAAGATGCAGGCCCCTTATGGTTCATTCATACCGCAGGCTTTATCAGCGTCAGGCAAAGCTCACAAAGCATCTAGTTTGACGCTTTTATGTTGAAGCTTGCAAAGTTTGCAAAGTCTGCCACCTGTGAGCAAAAAAGAGCACATGGGCGGGGCTTCTTCTGTTGCCGGACATTCTGAACTATGGTAGATCGTATTGAGAGTGTGGCTTGGCTTTATTTGCTAAATAAAGACAACGTCGACTTTGGCAACATAAGCACCGTTTGTGGATACACCCTATTCTACGGATACGTTCTGAGTTTGGGGAGTTTAACCATTTGCTCCAGGAGCTACGTATGGATGAGGTTCGCTTTCAGCGGTACTTCAGTCTGTCCCGCGCCTAATTTTACGACCTCCGAGGCCGCATCAGAGCTCAAATCTCCTACCAGGACACCAACTACAGGTTCTCTATTCCTCCCGAAGAGCGCCTCTCCATCTGTCTTCGGTAAGTGTTATTTGTGATTTTTTAAATCTGCGTTATCTAGACTTAAAATGTAGGTTTTTCCTGCTCCCGCTACATTCAAAATACGTGTAGTGACATCGCTACAATTATAAGCTCTTGGTTAACGCGCCGCTTCAGGGCCGTCAGCACCGTCAAAAGTTCAACTCGCTGAACTTCTGTGCTGCTGGCTTTATGAGCTTTGAAGCATGAAAACATTGAAAAGTTGACGGAGCCAAAGCTCTCAAAGTGGCACACAGACCGTGACGCTCCTCCAACGGCCTCCGTCATAGACTTAACATGTAATCTTGACGTTGCTGACGCTGACAAAGTCCTTGGTCTGAATGCAGCATTATAGTGACTGAATAAGTGTGTGCATAATGCCAACGAGTAGACAGGTCAGAACTCCATAAGATGCAAAAAAGTTATTGTTTCTTGGCTTGAAATCAACACTCAGCTACACTCGATGGGGTTAAAAGCTACAGAGCATGCCAGAAAAACTACGTGAAGTTCAGTACTTAGAACTATATTTGTACAAGTGTATAAAGTCTTGGAACACCTTTAAACATAGCTCAGATAATTAAGATTTTCCTGTCAACCGAGCTTAAATAATTTGAACTCTCCCTGCTTGAAAAAAGGGATTTAAAAAGCAAACATGTAATTGGCCCATAAGGCCCCTGATGGACTACTGTGAATCGATCTGAGATTTAATGTCTATTGTGAACTTTACAGAACCCTTAAGATCATTCAAGTCCTGTTTACTCAACATTACTAGGACTGCAAGTTGGATCTAAGGTTGAAGTTGCATGATGTCTTTAAAGATAATCAGCAGGGAAGTAGAAGGGAAGCGGACTGAAAATTAAAAACAATATTTCTGCCTCCAAAGTATTTGCTGGTAGATCACCATTTAAGAATTTTTTTTTCCTTTCAGATTCTTTATGGTTGTCGTTTACATGAATCAATAAATATATGTCTTTAAAACATGCAAATTCATATCCAGTAATAGAAATGCTTTGGCCCAGGTTAGCAGGATATTCTGTCAGACATGTTTTTGATTAAAAGAGACCGTGAGCATCCGAAAAATCTTGCAGAACACAGCTGCTGAGTGGACACTTTGGTTTGCAGAAAGAAAAGCTGGAGAGGGTTTTTCTGAAAACTGATCCACTGTGGGGCCTTCCTGAATACACTTAAAGCCTTTTAACAAATCATGAAACATGCTCAAACACACACAGAACACACAAAGCAACTCTCTTTTCTCCCCCTTTCATTTGCTGCTGGCTTAATTACTCACTTAATACAAGCACCCTCACTGAGAAAGCATTCTAGAACACAGACAAGTAAACACATTAAAACATCTAACACGTTCCACTCAAACACTCACAGAGCAATCGCCGCTTTTCATACAGGCGAAAAAGGAAAGATTTCGAAAAAGCTGTACCTTTGCTTTTAGCTAGAAGAGCAGCAGCAGCAGGAGGAGGAGTAGAGGGGGGGTTAGAAACAAAGAGTCCACAGCCAAGACACGCCAAGCAGGGAGGAAGAAGAGGACAGAGAGTAAGTTCATGAGGTGATCAGTGGACAAAGCATTTAAAAACTGTTAAAACATGCAATCACAGCAGGTCAAAAGAAAGCCTGGAGCAGGAATTACGGAACTGATGGAAACCTTTGAAAAAAACTGAACTTCAGGTCAATTTGAACAGCAAAGAAGAAACATATAACTACTGTTTTCTTCAGTTGTGTTTAATTTATATTTATCAATCTCCATTTGGTTTTATGAAATTTTCCAAATTAACAAAAAATATATATTTTATGTTAAATATTCTTAGACACAAGCTAAAAAACGACAGCTAAAATGTAAAGATAAAGTCATATCATGTCTGACACATCTGGATTTTGTCTTTAAGCGATTGACCTTTTTCCACACACCGTATCTGTGTGTAGAACCATGCACTTCAATACACAGTCCACACCAAAACATGCAGCTACACGACAGAATCAAAGACAAAGTACATTTTATAGAGGAGTAAAGAAGGCATACCTTGTTCTGCCATCATATGTGCGAGGCCTTGAGAGGAAGAAGAAAGGGAGTGAAAAAGGAAAAGAGCACACTGAGCTTCAATACTCTGTGGTATTGGGATGAAATATGCTTTCACTGAGCAGGGAAAGCATTGCATCCACACACAATCACTTTCCAAAGCTTCCCGAGTCTGAGCAGGAGGCTTCCTGAGAAAAATTCACACTTTTAAAGAATGGTTAAACTGGGAAATTAGATCCAGAACTGACCTGAACTGACTGGTGCCTGCCATAACTGTTGGATTTTTGTTTAGGGAGCAAAGAAAAGTTTTGAACATTGTCATCCTCGTTGAGATAGAAAATGGCTTAAGTATCATACAACTACAACTTTTTTAAATTGTGGATTAAAATTATTATCTACACCTTTTCTTTGTTTTCCTTGAGGGTGAGGAGATGTACTATTTCTAAAGTTCTAAATTATACATATTTGGGGGGAGATACATTAAATATTACATACTCAGTCCAGAAAATTTTTAAAAATTTGAAAACCAAACTTAGGGCCCTATGTAAAAACAACTTTATCGTGATTTTAGACCTATGTACAGTCATTTATTCTATAAACTGTTGTGATATAAAAAAAAAAGCAAATTACACACCTGCAGTCAAAAGTTTCCGGCATTCGTCATAGGACACTCTTTACAAAACCCTGATTATGTTTCTAGCTTTATGTTGGGTGGATATTTCTCCTGATGGAGGTCATCTGAATTGGTAGTTAAAAAACAAAGACCTGACTGTTAATCACAGTCCAAATAATAAGTTGTTAAGTTGTTAAGTCCATTTTAGCATCTAAATGCCAGCCTGCTTTAATAATTCTGAAAATATTTCACAATTCTTATTGAGTTTTAAATGTCTAGCTGCTGATCTAGGTGACCATAAAGAATTTGAAGGTAATAATCTGTCTTGATTATTCCATCCAAACAAACAGACCCATTGCATGAAGCCATCAACTGCCATGCATGACGTTTGATACATGTTCTTTAGTTCAAGGGTTTCTAACATTCTTCTTGTCATCATGGCCAGGTGTATAATCACAGGCAACTGCAGCTCTTAGCAACATTGTGCAAGAGTACCTACCTGCAGTTAACATGCCAGAAAATGGTACTATATTAAATAATATTAAATCAATACAGGAAGTCAGTTAAACACAGCTAATCACTAAGTTGTTACGTAAGCTGTTTATGGATATAACTGCTCCTAAATGTTGAAATAAATAGATAGATTATATTAGGTTTAGGCACTAGTCCTTGAATATTAGGATTAGGAAAATAGTAAAGTTATTTATCAGGTAAGGGCTGCACGGTGGCGCAGTGGTTAGCACTGTTGCCTTGCAGCAAGAAGGTTGTGGGTTCGTATCCCGGCCCAGGGTCTTTCTGCATGGAGTTTGTATGTTCTCCCCATGCATGCATGGGTTTCCTCCGGGTACTCTGGCTTCCTCCCACATTCCAAAAACATGACTGTCAGGTTAATTGATCACTGTAAATTGTGTGAGTGTGTGTGCATGGTTGTTTGTGATGGACTGCCGACCTGTCCACGGTGTACACTGCCCGTTGACAGCTGGAGATAGGCACCAGCACCCCTGCGACCCATAAAGGATTAAGCGGTTAAGAAAATGGATGGATTTTCAGGTATTTTTACTGATTTTTACTGCTCCAGCATCCAGTTTATGATAGGCTTGAACCGTGATGGTTTCCTTGTTGTTTCAAATTACTTCAAGAGGCAATTTCCTGTTATCTGACAGAGACGATTTGGGTCTTCTTCTAAACGGTGGCAAAAGGGTCACATATCTGAAAAAGTTGGACTTTTGGACTGTTTCTTGATCATTAGAATAGAAATGGTTACAAAATCACTTCACAACTTGAACAAATCTACAATTCCACTACTTAGACCTTAACTGAGTTACTTGGACCTTCACATGGTTCTGAGTAATACGATTGAATCTCCTTTTTAGGGTTAGGGGTTAGGCTTAGAAGTATGGTGTGAATTGAGTTTTAGTTAGGCTTAGGGTTAGGAATAGATCAGTAATTGTTAGGGTTAGGAAAAGTGGCTGGTTTAGGCATAAATCCAGTTACTAAAATCAATAGAAGTGACTGGACAGTGCCAAAATGGGTAGCAATACAAATTTTTGTGTGTGTGTGTATAAGTTTAGATGGTCAATAGATGTAGGCTTCTGTTTTTGTTTTTTTCAGATTCATTTATTTATACTGTATATTAATCCTACACTGAAAAAATAATGGTTTAATAAATCATGAAAGGCCAGAAATTAATATGGCATTCAAGATAATTGTGAGGGAAGGAAACTTTTGATTGCAGCTGCACATGCTAAACATATTTATGTTATCAAAAACATTCAAACAAATAAGGAGCATATTTTTTTATTATTATTCCCAGCAGTTAGATGGTTCCACTGAAAAGTAAAATTGGGAATGGTATTAAATTATTATTATTTTTTATTTCAACATAAGGCTTTGGAACAACTTTAGAAGAATTGTCATAAAATCTTTAAAGCCTAGGAGGTTTGAAAATAGCTCGTCTTTGGTTTGGTTCAAAAGTTACTGTTTAATAATTTGTCAAAAACCTAATTGTAGCATGTTGAATTCAAAAATAAATAGTTGAATTTCAATTAAAACTGCCACCCTCCGTCACTTTTGCACTTTTAGGGCCATGATCTTCAACACAAAGATCTTTGTTTCTAAATCTGTAACTGCTCATTGTCTTCTGTTTCTTATTGGTTGCATCAGGTTTCCATGTTAACTCACCTGGTATAGTCTTGCTGACTCCTGCAATGAAATGAGACAGAGAGAACAAGCAAAGAAACCACCATTAGAAACACTCTTTGTACTTGCATGATGATTGTCATGCAACAGTTAAAACACTTTACAGTGAATGCAAATGGTCGGCAGATTGCACAAACATTTGCATCTGCTTTACAGTCCAGCTTTTTAACAGTGAGGAGAGAAAGAAACAACATATGTTTGTAAATTACATTTGGATAGAAGAAAAGGAAGATGACCTAGGAAGATGAATACTCCATTATTCAAGATAAAGTGTCCACAGCAGAAAGTTGGATTTAAATGCAAAACACTGTTCAAACAGTTTATCTTCTGTTTTTGAACCAAAGACTCCACAAACAAGCAATATCAACATGAAACCTCTCATGCCCTACATTGAGCTTTGGGTGCATGATTTGTTGTTATTTAAACCTGAAGATGATATAACTTCACAGTGGATAGACAAGCGTAATCTGAAAACACACAGGTTTACTTTGACAACAAAGCAGTTACTGTTTAGTTCGGTTCCAGAAAAGCAACGAAGCTGCAGAGTAAAATGAACAGTAATCGTCTTGAGATGCATTAAATGTTCGGAGCATGGACTAATTGGGCATGTTATGGTGTTAATATGTGAACACAAGCAGATGGTGGTTGATTTGGTATGCATTAGATATTAATTCACTTTAAACTGAGCAGCTCCAACATGGAAGAAGTCCAGTTACTTTTAGAGAAAGAGCTGGGTTTGTGTTGGGAAATCCTTGAGCTGCTTTGTAATTGTATACATATTTTCTACAACATTACACTGAATCCAAACAAAAAACCTGAAAAGCTCGTCTCATATTGTACTATACTGTACTGAACCCTGTGCAGCACTGGTTACAGATTTATCTGACAACTCTCATGCAATATTTTAAATTGTATATAAAATAACAGTAAAAACCAGTAGATCATGCTTTACATCAAAACAAAAAATCAACTGATCACATGAGCTTAGCATCAAGTCTCACTAATGGAAGGTTCTCCTTTAAGTCAATTTTTAATACATGGACCAAGTTACTGGGTACATTTTCAAAGCTTTCATTGGACAATCTAAAAAATGTTCACAAAACTTTAACCTTACTTGTGATACATTCAGGGATTGATGAAAGGAACCAGTGCTGCTACTCTTAGCTGCCAAATGATGTAGGGACAATAGCATCGCAGTCAACATTTTAAAGGCTAAATCATCAGAGTACAGACAGTGTCCCAAGTTTATTGCTTTTTAGTAAGGGGGAGGTTCTTTTCACGTTTCATACTCAGTGCTTCACTAAACCTGCTAGATGCTCTCAAATGCTGATTTATTTTCCAATGCTCACATCTTACTGTGTACATGGTAGCCTTGACTGGTGAACACCAGCCTTGTAGAACTGTGTTCAGAGAGAAGCTTCAGAAACAGGATGATGAAAATGATTACAAACCTGAAGTTGAAACACCTAATTGGTTACTAGAAGGAAAAGAATACCGGAGTTTTTAAGAACTTATAATTTGAGGGGGGTGGCAAGCATTTGTCTTCAGCTGAGAAAATACTTTAAAGACATTACTGTCACCTCAATTACAGCAGCAATTTAGCCATATTTGCCCGTTTATTTTTTTTTAGTAAAATAGTCCAACCTCAGATTTTTAGAATCTTTTAACTAATTCTCCATTGGATTTAGTTCTGAACTTTGGCTGGGCCATACTTAGACATAGAGTTTCATTTCAGTTCGATTAAACTCGTGCAGTATGTTTAGGAACACTGTCTTGCTGTAAGATGAACCTTGAACTATAACAGTTTCAGGTTTTTTGCAGCTACCAACAGGTTTTCATCCAGTATTGCCCTGAGTTTAGCTTAATCAACCTTTGCATCAACTATGACTATAGTGATATGCATTGTTAGTTTAACATCTAACATCTTTGGTCCCTCACGGTTCGATTTGGGTGCATTGATTCAGTTGTAAAACGGTTATTTTTGTTGCATATTTTTTCCCCAATGGAAGTTTGTTCTTCATTCCATCCATAGTATCTTTCTACTCTTAAATCCATTTAGTTTCCATTAATTGAAATATTAAAACCAATTGAGGTTTTATTTATTTGAAACCACAAACAAACAATAAATAAAAGCATGTCCAAAATAGGTTCCATAATCATATGAAGGTCATATTTTCCATGAATGCTGATTGAACTGTGTTGGAACTAGAAGTATAATATAGGGTGACCATATTTTGATCTCCCTAAGAGGACATTTGGCCCAATCCTTTAAACACTAATCACGTCCTGTTTACTAAAATATGTTTTTTATTTTAACATATCTAAAGTATTCCTGTTCTATATGGTTAAAAATAATAGTTAAACTTCAGGTCAGCTTTTACAGGTCAACCATTACAGAAATTACTTTAAAATCTACATACAAATGATTAGTCTATTTTAGAAAACAA
This sequence comes from Apricaphanius iberus, assembly GCA_028564705.1. NCBI lineage: Eukaryota > Metazoa > Chordata > Actinopteri > Cyprinodontiformes > Aphaniidae > Apricaphanius > Apricaphanius iberus. The sequence continues at coordinate 3,163,407 of JAPXFQ010000689.1, forward strand.
ACCTATAATGTTTGAAGCTCCCTTTTTAAGACATACAGGATAAAAACTACATAAAAACCTGAAATTATATTTTGAGAATAGTAGCAATATCTTCTTTTCAAAGTAATATAAAATAAAAAGGAGCATTCTCCCAAAGACACCTAAAGTGTATCACAACTTCATTGTGGTCTCTCCCATACAATCCAATTAACATTGCACTTTGCATCGCTGTTGCATGACAAAATAATAAATGGATATGAATACCTGGTTTGCAGGGAGCTGTAAACCAATATAAAGACTTGCTTATGTGCATAAAGATTTGATCTGGATTATTTAGGCCAGTAGTGTATGAACAAACACAGATGAAGCAAAAACATCTGATGCTCAAAGAAAGCCTTAGAAAGACCATCAGAAGCCCTGGAGAATTGCTAATCAAGACTGCTCTAAAATATGACTAAAGAACCTGGTTAACAAGAAAAAAAAATAGATTAGAAGAGATTAGAAGTTTGGAAAACTAAGTCTAAAATCAAATTTAACATTTTCAAATCTTAGGCCACAATGGCCTTTTTATACCATGATTTCCCTGACAATAAAATTGATGGAAATTTAAATTCATAAAATGTAAATCCTGTAGTTTTCTCTGATACATGGTCTCTTTACGATCCAACGCTCAGGCGGCTTGTCTCTCTGATGAAGATCTGGATTCAGTCCGCTCTCTTTGCTGCCCTGTCATTTTCTTCTCCATCTTGACCTACTTCCTCAGACGATTTTCTCCGCCTGCATTGTGCTGCTTTGCATCAGATTTTGGTGAGACAGCAAGCAAGATAAAGAAAGTGAAGCCATAAATATTCAATGAAGGAAAGAGACGTCAAGCAGTTGCAGGTATTTCTAACTCTTGCCTCCAGTCCCATGCACAGAAACACCTGATGCAGATCATCTCACTGTGTCTTAGACAAACATATTTATTCATCAGAGGACATATAATCCAAGTGAACATGCTTGATTCTCCTTTACCCCTACACCCAAAAGGTGAGGTGAGGATATCTGGGGATTAGAGCTCAGAGTGGATTAATAAAGGATGATTCATGATGGGCTTCAAAAACTGGAAAATCATAATTATTCAAGAGGTATTTCACTACTGCGGATTATTAACAATGACATCTGCAAATAAATACACCAATTACTGTGAATATTCATCATTTTTAAGGTTCCATATCTTTGATTTTCATCAGCAGCCATGTTTCATGTTGATATGAACATATGGAGGAAGAGCAAAAAAACCTGTTGAAGCCATCTGGTCTCTATGGGTGTGAATCTTAACAGTTTCAGAGGACTGGCATGAGCTGGTCAGCACCACAGTCATTTTACCTTCAACTTCAAACTGTCAGCAATCTGATAGCAGTTTGCACTGTATTTAAATTGCCAGAGTAACATCTTGCTACCCAGAGAGGTGTATGGTCGATCAACGGAAGATGACACACTGTGGATGTATGTTAGAGAAAAATTATTGAACAAACAGGATCATTAACACCAAAGAAGAGAGCAGACAGATCAAGGAGTAGGCTCTGGAGACGTTTGAAGCAGATTTAGATTATAAAACAATTTCCCAAGCTTTGACTATCTCAGAGAATTCTGTTCAATCCATCTGAAAAATCGTCTGGCACAGCTTCAAGCTTGCCATGACATGAGTGTCCTACCTAAAGTAACTGATAGCGAAAGCATTAAGCAGAGAAGTAGCCAAGAGGCCTATACCGTCTCTGGGGTAGATGCAGATATCCAGGGCCCGGGTGGGACAGTCCGTTCATAGGCAACTACTAGATGTGCACACTATAGAACTAGCCTTTATGGACCATTGTTTAATTGAAATCCAAAATAAGTTTACAGATAGAGTGTGGGTCTACATTGTCAGGTATGCCCTTTATCCACTAGGTTAACCCTAGCCCGGGTTGGCTCAGCCCTTACACAGACACTGGCTTTGTCTTTGCCGAGCTAATGCCCTATTTCGGACTACCTCTGGCTCAGTCCAAATCCTTGGACTTGGTAACCAAGCTGGGGTGGGCTGCGCAGCACCGGGCCATGCAAGGCAGAACATAGTGGAAAGGGGGCTATAAGCTTCTTCCCGTTTGCTCAAATGGTGGTAGTCTGTTTTAAAGGTTATTTTGGAGAGCTTGTGCCCAAATTTAAATTTAAACAGTAGCTCATACCTGTAGGGCCAAACTCACAAAGGGAACACATTTTGGGAGGAATTTTTTAGCTGACATTTCATTAAGACCAATGGTAATTGTGTTAACTTGTGAAAAATGCTAATTATGCTTGCTTTAGATGTATATTGCAGTGTCAATCTACCAATGAACAATTTAAAGTGATTTCAAAAATTATGCGCAAAATTAACTTGTAAAGTAGATTCATTTGCCATTTACTGACTACCTTCAAATCAGACTTAAAATTAAAGTTAAGACAGAGTTAAAGTTAAATGTTTTCTTCCCTAGGCTTTATTTATTGGTATTTTAAATAGTAACATCTTATAAACACCCAAGCTCCAGGCTGGAGTCAATTTGTCATCTAGACAGAGGTATTTGAAGTGATATGATTTATACTGACTACCATGAGTTTGTGCTGACTTAAAATCTCAGTTGCAATAAGATGCGTCAGTACTCACATCATCACTACAGACAGACCTCCAGCCTTTTAAATCTGCACAGTCCATGGTCAGTCTGGTATGACAACAGGGCTTCATTTGTTGTGGTCTGCTGCTTCTCATCATCCTGCAGCACGCAGATGCACTTTCTGCTGAACTCTTCCAACTATGATCTGCATACTGTATTCTTTTCTTTGATTTCCAGTTACCTAAACCCAACATTTATTTTATCTGTGAAGGATATAAATTTTTTCTAGTGTAGGTGCACACTTGAGCAGCTAGGGGAAAAGTAGATTTTAGTCCTCAAAGAGATAATCTCTAAAATTCTCTGTTCTCTAAAATATTTAAAGTAGCAAATTGCAACTATTGGTGTACTTTTCTTACTGAGAATCAGCTCTAGTACTAATGTAAAACCAAAGAGAGCTCATCTGATTTCAGATGGTTTGAGTTTTCTGGCTCATCCTCCAACCTCTAAATGTGTAGTAATAGACTGGAGTTAGTTTAGTTAGTTATGAGAGTCAGAACAGCGGCAAACATTGGGACCACGATACATTCTAGCATGTTATGTTTGTTTCAAAACATTTTAGTCATGTCTCAGGTTCATTATAGGGAGACTGCACTAACTGCTTTCTCATTTCCCACCACATTGTGCCCATTTGTTAACTCTCCAAACTATGAATATTTATATTGATTTCTTCCAAACTCAGTTAAACATAAATCTTCACTTTACGGACTCCAATTCAATTCAAGTCTTTGCCATCACTACAGTTGCCCTGAGTGAACTTTGTTTTATAAATTGATGCCAAAGATCAGTGTTCCAGCTGTAAGGTCATCACCCTTCTGCTTTGTTCCAGGCTGCTTTGTACTTGCTTGGCCCTGGAAATCTGTATAAACCTACTAAGAGCTACAAGCTTCAATAAAGTCGAAAAGGAAAGGTAATAACAAAATAGAGGTTTCCCATTTAAGTTGCTGCAGCCTTTAAACCTATTGAATACTGTTCTGTGATGTTCCTACATAAATTAACCCTTCATGAAGCAAGTCAGGAACTCTAGAATTGTGCTGCTCTGGGGGGCTGCATGTTGGAGTGGCTCTGTTAGCTACATATTGAGTTTAGTTTTTTCGGACATTGCTTTCCCTTTTTTCTTAAGGAAGAATTGCATTTTTTGCACTTGTGTGCTTTTTAGTTTTTTTTTCCTGTTAAGTTGGAGGGATTTTTGCTGTTGATTTTTCACATGTTGCTCATTTGTTATGATGCATAACTACGGCAACAAGGTGGTTTACTGCCAGAAGCAGATGATTAACATTGGAAAAGCTGAAATAATACTTCAACTGAAGCCACAAATCCCTGATGAGTTGAGAAGGAGGAGGCATGATGTAGAGCAGGAGCGCAAAGGAGACAGAGAAGGAGGAGATTCACACCAATTCTTCCATCAATCATAATGGGAAACGTGAGCTCACTAGCTAACAAGATGGATGAACTCCAAGCCCTGACAAGGATTCAGCCTGAGTATCGGGAATGTGGTGTTATGTGCTTTACTGATATGTGGCTACAGGATTATATCCCCAACTCAAACGTCTGTCTGCCAGGCTTTCTGACTGTACGAGCAGACAGAGATCTGAAGAGGAGCAGGAAAAGAAAAGGAGGTGGAGTAGCAGTGCTTGTTAACAACAAATGGTGTCATCCAGGAGATGTTCCTGTGAAGTGTTGTCTCTGCAGCCCAGATATTGCAGTAAGCTTGCGTCCATATTATTTACCAAGAGAGTTAACCAATGTTATTTTGGCAGTTGTTTACAATCCACCTTCAGTCGTTGCCGACTATGCATGTGATGTCATCAACTCTGTTGTCGCTAATCTACAGACCTGTTTGTGGCAAAATCTGGTGATTTTAATCATTCCACGCTCTCTTTTACAATTCCAACATTTATACACTGTGTCAGCTGCTCCACAAGAGAAAAGAAAACCTTGTAGTCGTTTTATTCAAATGTAAAGGATGCTTATACAGTATGTCCAAATCAAGACCTCCTATGGGACATCAGATCATAATCCTGTCTTTCTCTGCTCTGAATATAAAACTACTTGTTCAGAGGCAGCCTCCGACAAAGAGAACTGTTAGAAAATGGTCACTTGAAGCTGAAGATGCCTTGCGGGTTTCTTTTTAGTCCACAAACTGGACGACCCTTTGCCAGCCACATGGAGTGGACATCAATAACATGACTGAGTGTGTGACTAACTACATAAATTTATGTGTGAACAACATCATCCCCTCGAGAAGAGTGAGATGCCTCCATAATAACAAACCCTGGATCACCAGTGAGCTGAAAGAAGTGCTGAACAAGAAAAAAAACGCCTGCAAGGAGGGAGATAGGGGGTTATTAAGGAGTATACAGAAGCATCTAAAAGTCAAGATCAAAGACAGCAAAGAGGCTTACAGGAAGAGACTGGAGAACAAACTACAGAGGGACATGATATAAGATGTTTGGTCTGGAATGAAAAATATCACAGGCTTTAATTACAGGAAGGACTGGATAGATGGAAGTCTGGACAGAGGCAATGAATTGAACACATTCTTGAATAAGTTCAGTTCAGGAAAAAGCTCAGCATCCTCCTCTCCTTTTTCCAGCCAAAAAGAAATCCCCCTCTCCTTTGACCCACAACTGTCCTGTCACACCTCAGATGTTTTATCTTCCACTTCAGTCATGACCTCTTCTACTTCCACAACTTCGTCTTCAACCAAGATGCTGCTACCCTCTTTATCTGACTCTCCCACGCACCAACTCTAAAACTCAGGTAAAGAGGCAGCTTGAGAAACTGAACCGGAACAAAGCTGGAGGTCCAGATGGTGTCAGCCCAGAGTCCTGAAGACCTGTGCAAAGCAGCTCTATGGGATTTTGCAGCTCCTTTTCAACCTAAGCCTGACCTAGGAGAAGGTTCCAGTGTTGTGGAAGACATCCTGCCTTGTTTCAGTACCAAAGAAATCTCACCCATCAGTCATCAATGACTATATACCTTTTGCCCTGACATCCCACATCATGAAGGTCCTGGAGAGAGTCCTGTTGCCCCACCTGAGTAAGCAAACTAAAACAGAACCCCCTACAGTTTGCTTATCACCATGGAGTTGGCGTTGAAGATGCCATCTTCAAACTGCTTCAACCTACTCACTGTCATCTGGACAAAGCAGGCATTACTGTGAGGATCATGTTCTTTGATTTCTCCAGTGCAGTTAATAAAATTCAGTCTGATTTGCTTTGTTAGAAACTCCTGAAGACACAGGTGGAGGCCTCAACAATCAGCTGGATCAAAGACTACCTGACAAACAGACCACAGTTTGTGAGATTCAAGGATTGTGTGTCAAACCAGCTCGTCAGCAGCACAGGGGGCCACAAGGGACTGTACTCTCACCATTCCATTTCACTCTGTACACCTCAGACTGACAGTTGTGGTATGGTGTGGAAACAATCATCTTACCTTGAATGTGAACAAAAAAAAGGAGATGATTGAAGATTTCAGAACAAACAGGAATAAGTCAAAGACTGTCTCCATCATGGAAGAAGAAGAAGAGGTGGTTGAGGAGTACAAATACCTCGGAGTTCACCTGGACAAAAGACTGGACTGGAGAATCAACAGTGGGCCAGAGCAGACTGTACTTTGAGGAAGCTGAGGTCCTTCAAGGTTTGCAGCAAGATGCTGAAATCTTCTACAAGTCTGTTGCGGAGAGTGTCATCTCTTCATCCATCATCTGTTGGGGTAGCAGCATAAGAGCCAGGGACTTAAAACGTTTCAAAAACCTGATAAAGAAGGCTGGTTCTGTATTGGGGAAAACTGTGGAACAACTGGAGATAATGATTCAAAGAAGGATTCTTCATAAAATTAAAAAAGATTATGGACAACCCTGAGCATCCTCTTTATGAGACTATCCTACAGCAACAGAGTATCTTAAGTCGGAGGCTTCTTTGGTTTCGCTGCAACACAGACCGCTACAGGAAATCCTTTCTCCCCACAGCCATCCTGGTCTACAACAACCCCTTGAAGAATGAATTAGTAGTGAGCTACAGCAACACTTAATTTCCCTCTGGGATCAATAAAGTATTTTTTAATTGAATAGAACAGCAGCACTGTTGGCTATAACAGACAGCTCTTTAACTACCTCCACTGGGAGTATAAGAGGCATTATAAACTTTAACCCCACCCCATCTTCAAATAGTCTTTACATAAACTAAATGTTCTCTTAAAGCATAGACTCAGATGTCTCAATCAAACTTTTTATCAGTTAAATCTTCAAACATTCTGAGGACTCCAAATGGAGGAATGTAGTGTCAGACTTATTCTTTACAGAAAGTTAAGATGAAGCCTAAATATCCAGCCAACTCTCCCGTACACCAGGTAGCAAAAGGACATTGGTTAATTACTGATATTAGCAGAATTTAACTGATTTAATCAATATTTTGGAGGCAGACTAACCAATTCTCTCCATGTCACAGCAAACCTGTACTTAGAACTGCCTGAAAAGAAAAAACTTCATATCTGACTGTACATCCGCATTATCTTGAGTCTATGGGTATTTATCATGCTGTAAGTAGGAAAAAACTATTTTTAACATTTATAAAAACGTGTTTTGCTGACTTTTAGTTATTCCACATTATCCCAACAGCAGGCATCCCACCAATCCAGCGCAGTCAGCCTCATTAAAGCTGTTATTTATCCCTTAACAATAACTAATCTAAATTCTCTCAGGGCTGCTTAGGTTCCCGGCTTCCTGTCACCGCCTCGCAGGAGGCAGCCAGGCAGTCAGACGATGGGGAGAGGGGGAGCCAGACATAAATCTAGAGCAGGAACAGGTTCCAACATGGAGACAGTAAATCAAGGTAGGAAAAAGCAGGCCATTAATGTACAAGGGTCAATGGTGCAGCCACTCCAAAGCAGTGCTGAGTCATGCATCATGTTTAAACGCAGTAGTAGGAAGGTGGTTGTTTAGAGGGGCAATAGACTTGGGAGGGAACATCCTTTAGTAAAAGATATGTGGAATACTGTATTCGGTTAGGAAAAAGAGAATAATTTAGGTATAAATGGAAATGCAATAGAGCTAAAGAAGATTAACCTAAATTAAATCTACACAATTTAATGAATTCTGTGTTTTTTTATTAAAATTCAGTTAATTTCAAATTAATAAATTAGGTCATCATAGGAAATCAAGAGTTAAATATTCATGTTTCCCAGAAGATCCTGAAGAGTTTAATGACATTTCTTGCATTTGCATGTACTGCCCTCCCACTGCATTGCAGAGTCAAGGAGCCCTTTTACTCTGCCATAATGAGCCATCATAGTACACTTATCAAATGTCAGGTAAAACCAGATGCTGTTCCACACAAGGCTGTGAAGGTTATGTGTTTAAATGTTCAGCTTCTTCTTAAAAAAAACAGCCCATTTTCCATTATTCTTGTTGTTTTTTTGTAAGTCTGGAATTTCCAAGCATTGTGTCATAGGAAAATATAAAAATACAAATAAAATATTTAGATAATTTTTTAAAAATAAGAAATAATCAAATGTATGCACTAAAAAGATATAAATGTAAAATAAGAAAAAAAACTGTGCATCTATCTGAATATTTGAACAAAACAAACAAGAAGATCAAAATGCTCAGTATTTTTAATATTTTATTTGAAAAAAAAATGAAGCTTGTTCTGGGGTCTAAACGTTAACAAAGACATTATCTGTGATAGTAGAATTTCCAATCCTTCTACTGGGAAAAAGAGGTTTATACATTTAGAGCTTAAAATAAAACAGCATACAGTTTCTCTAAAGGTTGATGTCAGAGTAAAATCAACCCAATGTCATACTGTCCTACGCTTAAATTAGAAAAAGAAAGCTCCCTCTCAGACTTTACAGGCCCCGTAACATGTTCAACGCTAAAGTTAATAACAGGACAATTTAAAATTGAATCGTTATGGCTTTTTTGTCAGCTATTATCTCTAAAAAACATGTAGAAGCACAGCTTGTAACCTTGCATCAAAATGAAGCACAATATTTCTGGAACAATGCCCTCTGGACAGATGAAACAATGGGATGGTTGCCCTCAAAACACAGTTGTCGAGAATGAACTCCCCTGTACATTGAGGTATTCCCAAGGTATTCCGAGTCGAATCGGAAATGATCCATCAGACAGTTAGACCATGGCCAAATGGTTAAAAAACACAAATATCAAGGCGTTGCCATGGCCCAGTCAACGTACAAACAAATATGATGGAAATGCTGTGGCAAGACCAGCACAGAGCTGTACAAAAAAGTAAACTAAAGCATAATTCAAAAGTGTGTCAAAGTTCTTTCATACCGATGGAAGAGTTAAGTCAGTCAGATGACAACTACCGATAGTTATAGATACTAAAGTGATTAAATAATAATGTATATTTTACTGGTATTTTCTATTTTTGCTTCATACATGTGAATAAACAATGAAGGAATCTGTTGTGCATTTCGTAGATAATTATTCGATTCTGACAATGTCTTCCCCTAAAGGTTTCTCCTAAATAAATGTAAAAATTCAGATTTGTTCTTTAACTAATGTACAAGAAATAAAAAACACCTGACAAACTTTCCGTCACTGTGGTCATTGTGTTGTTATTGTTTCTTACATTTACTCAGCTGACAATTGGAAAGGAAAAACCCTTACACACACACACACACACACACATATCTATATATATATATATATATATATATATATATATATACACACACTGTATATGAAAATTGGAAAAAGCCCAAATGGGATGTAATAATGACATCAGGAGTACAACCTCACAATAAGGAATCAAGAGGAGAAAAAAGGAGAAGAAATATATTCAAACTAATCACATCTGACCTAAATTAATTATAGAGAAATTTTTCCATCTAAGTAGAATTGATTATCTTAATGCTTCAGATTTTTGTTCCCTCAGCAGCTGGAAGCCACTGATTTGGAAACTTGAAGAATGCGTATCGATTGTGAATAATTAAGTTAATGTTTTTTTGTTTTTTTGTGGTTGTTTTTTTACAGCAGACTAAAAAAGAGGGACCCGAGTCTGTTTAATGTGTTTTCTTATTACAATTTCACTGAATATTCTCATCTCCCGACTTATCCAGCGACAGGAAGTTTCAGTGTAAAGTAGATGAAAGTCTCTGGTATTTGGCCAGGAGGGAGGGGAAATGAGTAAAAGGCTTTGCTTTTAATAGAAATCAATTTTAGTCAGCCAGCTGCAGAGCGAGTGAAACACGCACAAATCTCTGCAGAAAGGGATGCGATATAAAAACACCTGCCATCTCGTGATTGGGTGGAAATAAAAAAGGCTCAGGAGGTTTCATTCTCTCCAGAGGCGCCCTTATCACTGCCTGCAGGACTGATGCCATTAACCTGGGCCTCTCTGGTTAACTGTGCTTTGATTAGCTTTCTGATTTTACAGCAGCGCTGATGCAATGATACTGGGTGGAAGACCAAAAACAGTCTATACAGAGAGAGAGAAAAAATGGATAGAAACAAAAAGCTGAAACTTCAACAGCTTGTAGCATTTTTAAGAAGCCTACACTCTTCAAACCTATTGCTATGAAAACCTCTGAAAAATTATCTTTTTTTTTTAATCTTGGGGTGTTCCCCCTAAATAGTACTAATTAATTAGTTATTATAGGACCTTCAGACTCCCAATGTAACTTTTATGATTTTGCCAAAATAATGTTCAATCAATCACTTTTGAGCAAATGTCCATGGCTCCTATACTGGGCTTAAAGTTTTGATATGGAAGATGAGCATGAAAGAGACATCTAGTATATGAAGGTTGTAGTTCCAAAATTAAAAAAATAATTCCAACTGTTGGGTTGCCTGGTTCGCTGCCGATACGTCCAGTGACCCACCTGAACTGTTTCCAGTGACGAATGTATTTTAGAAGAGTTTATCTAACATTAGCAAGTGAGTTAGCTTACCGATCCAGGAGGAAAATCAGTTTCCGTGTGTGTTTGATGTTGTGGAATTAATTTACGTGGGTCCATCTAGTGTAGGCTTCACCTAAGACTGCTCTAGTTACTGTTCCTCTGCGGTCACTCCGCTCCTGAGACAGATAACAATATCTACAGTGGCTTTGAAGCAGCTGCTTGACTTGCTGACTTCACTATTATTCCTAGTACCTGCCAAGCTGTACTGATATATATATATATATATATATATATATATATATATATATATATATATATATACACACACATATTAACACACACACACACACATATATATATATATATTTTATTTATTTATTTATTTATTTTTTTTTTATATGTATCTTTTTATGAAAATGTTCCAAAGTCAACCTTTAATAAGTATGAGTGGGGATCTTACATTTTTCAAATTTTACATTTTTTTTTCAATTTCTGTCTCCAAACTATAATCTTTGAAACCCCATTATGAGGAAAGCATGTCTATATTTTGCCCCTTGCAAAGGCTGAAACCGTGCTCCATTGTATGAAAAGTCAAAGTCTTTTTGAAAAGTCAGTAAAACAGTGGAAGAGCAGCAAAACATTCATTATCATTTATCACATAAAAAAGTATACTGAATGTATTTGTGTACGTAGAGATTGAATCAAAACTACATAATGTGCAAGATTAGCTAACTATGTGAACTTCTGGACCAGTTAGCAACATGACAAACCTGACACAGATCTACCAACATGCAACTACTGCAGAAAGTCACTGGAAATTATTGAATATATTTTGCAGACATTTGAATGCAAATAGGAATTCAAACCTGTGGTTTAAATAACTTGGTTAGATAGATTATTAGGTGTAATAGCACCATTCTCTATTTAGAAATTTAAACACTTTGGTGGAAAAAGAACATTTGATATGTGACTCCTAAAATACAGTCTAGCTGGTATTTTCTACCATGTCTCAGATGTTAAGTTTTGGTTAAGCCTCTGTCTTTGGTTTACTTGTTCTTTAAGGTAGCTGTAATAGAATTCAAGGAAATACAGTGACATCTCTACAGTTGAGAGTTCAGATGAGTCATTCTGCTGCAGTAATCAAGTGAATAGATGTACTTTATCTTCCCTCTTGTGAGGCCAAAGTGATTTTTAAAGAGGGCCACAAATTATATACATTTGAAGTTTTGGCCAATTGCATATTGGTTCATCTTTACACCAGTTTGAACCATTAAGTTCTGGTGTTCAAGTTTTTGACATAAAAAGCGTCTATAGTATTCCAAGAAACATAGATGAGCAATAGAAAGATCTTTTGTGACGTCAATGTTTATGTTTTCTCACAATGAATCATGGTAGTGGGTGGCAGGAAACAGTGTATTTTACCTATAATTAGGCTGTTTTGACCCTTTGGAGGACTATTTATGGGAGCAGACGATTCACTCATGCTGTGTGGTGGACTGTACGGCCTGTTGGGAGCCTAATAAAAACAATTTTTTGAAAAACAGAGGAGATTGCAGGTGATCAGGGGATTAAACCTGGATGCTCAAGAGAAAGTCTGGTTTCCTGCAGCAACTGACAGACTTGTACGGCCCATTTTGTTCAGGGTAAGTCCTTGTGATCATGTATTCGTTATTTAGAGAATGTTTGTGTTATAAAAAAAACCGTTTGGTTTGCTTATTTTAAGATCTTCCATGTTTCATTGTTGTCGCATTCTGATTCAGATATCCCAAACTGCGATTAGCACCTAAATAATAGGGCTGCAACAATTAATCTATTAAATCGACACACTCGATTATAAAAAAGCTTTGATTACTAGTTTGTTGCTTCAATGATTTGTTTAATTAATGTTGCGCATTAAAATAAATTAAAATCTGACGGTGCGTTGCACGGAACTTTAGCGGAGCTTGTTTCCACACGGCAGCAGCCGGAAGCAGCCGGAAGCTGGGAAAGGCTAGAGCGGGAGAGCGGTGTCTGTGGGATTAGTGCGCGGCGACAATGGAGATAGATGGAGAAAACAACAGAGGAGAAACGGATCATGGAGCACAATGAAAACGACAGAAAATTTAAAACGTTTGGGAGCATTTTAATTTAAAAAAGACTGACAACACTGACGTGATACAATGTGTGCATTGCCAGGCGGAGCTAGCCTATCACCACAGCACTTCGACCATGCAGCAGCACTTGACAAGAAAGCATCCAGGAGTAAATCTAACAACCAAACAACCAGAAACAAGGTAAAAGGCACACGTTTGTTTGCTTAACATTAATATATGTCCCGTTTTTCAAACGAGTGGAGAGGCGTATGGGCACACGAGGCTGAAGTTGGGTCCGTTTCTAGCTTCCGTTTCAGGAAATGGCTAAAGGGCTATTACAAAAAATGTTTCTCTACTCTGGGCATATTTAATATGCTCTGGTTTTAAATCTACAACACTCAGACATTTCAGACTTAGATTATATTATTCTACACTACTAGTAGGATAATTAAAATAGACTCTGGGATTTTTGAAACCTCTCTGTGATTTGTGAAACTTCAATAAAGGTGTAGATGTAGAAAAAATGCTGAAATGGGCACATGCAATCGGTCAGTAAGTAAGTTTCAATCGCGGAGGTTGCTGATATTTCCCTATAAACACACGTGTGACACGATTTACATAGCATTGTATCAAGCATGTGTTGAAATATAAAATCATATGTCATTAATATATTTTAATGCCTGGTAAAGTATCGAGATACAGTTTGTTGAAGGTTTTTTATATTTTTTTGATAACTAATACATAAATATTATCACGACATTAAAAATAACAAAACAACGTCTGAAGTACTCTTATATTGTGTATAATATATATGTCTGTAAATTAATCGATTAATTCATGTAAATAATCGATAGATTAATCGATTTCTAAAATAATCAATAGTTGCAGCCCTACTAAATAAGCCTGATGCTGTACATGCAGCAGATTCAAGTCCAATCCTGACAGCTGCTTTTACTTTTATCATTAAAAGTGCTACATGACTGCATGTTTCTCTAAAACTGGATTCACAAAAATTTATTGTGTAAGTGGTGATATTCAGTTTTTCACCTTAGACCAGATGCCACTGAATTGCTGAAGTCACAGGACAACTTAACTTGTACAACAGCAACTACATTTCCATAAATAAATATATAAATAAGGATGCTGATTACTGAGGACTTACCCAGCTTTAGAGTCGAGTTGAGGTTTAGCTCTCACCTACAGGTGATGCGAATCATGCTGTGTTTCTGCTTGACTAGGTCTAATCTGCTTTTAGCACAAACATGGCTTTCTGTTTTGCAGAGATTGACCCATCTACGCTTGAAACAACATAATCTCAGCCCTCTAGACTTTTGAAATCCATCAACATTTTTAAGAGTAACGTGTCAGCTTTAGGAATAGGGAAAAAATACCCCCACAGCAGATTTGTGGCCCAGACACCGGCAAATCAAACTAACATATTTCACATATCTAAAAGGGGCTTTAAATAACTTGTATTTCACCGTCAAACGACCTTTTGAGTTTTTTTCTAAAGGTCTCCCTGTCTTCAGATGTTAAAGTGGTTATATATCGGGGATTCCGCCTGCTAACCATCTTGGAAGTATTCATTGCGTCTCTATAACCCTTAATTTTGTTTGTTTTCTTCCACCCAACCACTCACACATGCTCACAAAGATGTCAACAAGGATCCCCCTATAGGATAAGCAATTATTTATGATAAACAGTAGATGTTTAAAAGAAAAAGGTTATGAAGTGAGATAGGTTAAAGCTTATAGAGAGGTCTTGAAAACAGTTTTAAGGTCAAATTAGTTAACTGACCAATGAATTGAAGAGAAGTGTGTTTCACAGTTGGAGTTATGATCAATCTAATGATGCGTCATAAAAAATAAAATAAAAATACAAAAGAATGAATCATGTCTTACCTTCAGTACAGAAGCGGCCCTTGTATTCTGTTTTGGAGCAGTCACAGACCGGTTCTCCATCTATGATCATGCAAGTTCCACCGTTCTCACATGGGTTGACAGTGCACCAACCTTCCGACTCAAGGGGTACCTTAAGGCTTCCCAGGAACAGAGGCTGTGAGCTGCCAAACTTGAGGTCTGTAATTGTTCCCCTGAAGGGTTGCATGGTTCGCACCGTAGGCAGTGTAAGTGCACCGTTGCGGATATCCTGAGGTACTCCACCCAGGAACAGGTCGCTGACTATTTTCATGAACTGACGCTGAGGTTTTACCTCATCGGCTTTGGCCTGACCATCCAGGACCAGTACTGTGCGCAGGTTATACCTGCTCAGTGTGGCGGCATGCCAGCTGCCGTCATCCACCCGCCTGTCTGAAACAACTGTGGTCTCGGCGCAGTCAATGCTGAAGCGAAGCTGCAGCCGACCCTCCACCACCCCCAGCTGCAGAAAGTCACAGTATCCTCCATCATCGAAGTACAGCAGCAGTGACTCTGAGGCCTCTGTCTTGAACTGAAAGCTGAGGTCACCGCGGGTGCTGGCATCCCAGCGGAGGTAGCGTGCCCACTGGCCTGGAGTACCTAAAAATTCCAATCCCAGACAGGAGCTGAGGAATAACTGCAGTCTGATATAAAAACCTACAAGATCCATAGCGGCAAATTGTTAATCCAAGGAAATGTCCAACAGGGATTCAATGAGACAGAAATCTTTTTGTTGAATTTCAGGAATCCAGTTCTATCCACAATATGTCTTGAGATTTATTCATATATATATTTATTATAAAAATATGCTTTTAAAGGGAACAGGGAGATATAAGGATAACAGTCATTGGAGATAACAGTCTTGAGAGCAAGAAATTGTCCAGACGCTGCAAGGCAGTGATCGTGCAGGGGAATCCTTTCTGGTTTTATGCTTTTTTTATCTTCAGAACAATATTTTTGGTGTAAGGTCTGATACAATAATCTTCTCTGGTTATCAGTGAAATTGGAATTTCCTCCATGTTTTCAGACGAGAAGTGTAGGTATGAGTAGATCCACTGGTTTCTCTCAGTTTCATCACTGTTAGAAATAAAAGAAAGATGGAAGATCAGGAAAGTGTCAAACATTTAACTTGCTTAGGAGTTTCAGCATATATCCTGGAGAAATCTCCTACATGTTTCACACTAGATAAAAAGCATGCAGTTAATAGTGGGCAATTAATTCAACACTTCTGTATTACCTATTCCTCAGACAGGTCAGAAAAATCCAACATTTGAAAGCCTTAATAATCTTCTTTCCCTCACTGACTAGCAATTTCTTCCTACAATCTTCTCATTCTTATACTTTCAGAGTCCCCTAAGCACAACATTTTAATCTATCGTCCACTTTCCAAAATTGCATGAAATCAGAGTTGAAGGAGGGAAATACATATATCACTTTTCTTAGTAAGTCTACATGCTTCTTCTGGGGAATGCCAAGGTATTCCCAGTCTCTACTGTATAATATCTACACCGGTTTTTAGTTTAGGGAAAGAAAGGTATCACATCTTTTGGTTAAACTCTTTTTTTCACTCCACCAAACCAGACTAATGTCATGCCCTATTATAACCTGAGAAAAATTTTCTTTTTCAGGATTTTTAAGTTCAAACCTTAATAAAAAACTCTTTGTTTCAGGTGGGGATAACGTCCTTGGAGGTGCTGATTGCATCATCAACTATGTAAAAGATTTGTATCTCCCATTGTCTGCACAGGTATTGCTAATTTTCTTCTCAAATACCAAAGCTGCGAAGAAAACTGCCACCTGGAGTTTCTGAGTAAAAAAAATTTAAGAATAAATATTGAGCTAATGTTCTCGAATCCAATATGCATCAATTGTAATCCCCTGTATCTGGTCATTTTGAACTGACTTGATAGCTTAATATCAGAAAGAGCTGTCACAAGAACCAAAGATGAAGAAAATTCTGAGTCATCGGTTACAATCGTGATTCTCGCCTCTTTTGCTGAGGACCAGGAAAGCCCACAGCACCACTCTCTTCATTGGGTAGGTAGATTGTAACAAAAGACTTCAAGCTACCGTGTGAAAAATATGTTGTTTTGGAAAATGTTCTACTCACATGCAATCCTTATGCATCTACTGTGTTTTATTTAAGAAAAATTAGATGTTAAAAAGAGTTCTTCATTTCTGGGTTTGAAAGAAAATTCAGAGCTGAAATGTAATTGTCTGTGGGCTCACTGAACACTGAAATCCTACAGCAGGAGAAACACAGGGAAAGCCCACAAAACTGTGGACATGAAAATGTATTAAATCAAAAATGTCTCTGAAGGTTTCACAGGGTCAAAGTGTTTAAGATGGACTTTTTGGGTGAAAATATATTACATTTCAATGAAACAGAAGTTTTGTAAAAAATAAAATCTATCAAAATATCTCTTTAGTCAGGTAAGCCCCAATGTTTTCTGACTTCTTTAAACTGAATGGTGCTTCTACTGTAAAGTATGGCTGAGCTCTATTGTTCACCAACTTGCATTAATCTCTGAGCTGTTAGCTTGTTTTGATGCATTATGAACCTACCACACATTTATTTCCTGACCAAACGGATTACAACCGCTAAACCTCTGTTTCCAAGACAAGTTGAAACCAATAAGCATTCATTTAAAATCCACTAACGTCATTTTGTATAAAGAGCAAAGGAGCAGATGGAAAGCTTTTAAACCTGCCTCAATGAGCATTAATAGGAACTATGATGCTTTACTCCTCTAGTGAAAGATGATTTGATGTCGTCACTCCTGCCTGTGAAAGAGCCGCATTCTTCCTCCTCCAGAGGTTGTTTGGAGTTATCGGTCATCTGCTGGGTAAATTATTCTCATTATTCTCATGGCACAGAATGATTATGAGTCAGCCAGGCAGACTGCGTTTATCTGATGACCAGATTGCAGAGAAAGCTTTCTGCTGAATCTAGCTGAATAATAGAGTGTGCCATATACAGTATACATGCTGCTTTATGCATTTCAGTAAAATTCCTGTAGATGAAGTGAAAAGGTTTTTTTTAGCAATAATTTATTACATTTCCACTCTTTTTCCCCTAAAACCAAAATTATTTTCAAATCGCAATATCATCAGCACATTATCAGTATAAGTTAGTAAACATTTTAAATTTCAATATTGCTCAGAACGTGCAGATTAGTTAAGAGCTGTGTATGCTGTCATTTCAGACTAAAATCATTAAAATAAGAGCTACAGTTTACAGCTTAAAAGTGTTGCATTAAGACAAAAAAGACTCATGTTTGGAAAATGTTTGTTTGTGTGTATATATATATATATATATTTATATATATATGACAAAGCATCCCCTGTAATAATGGTAGACTGTTTGATTCAACATGTTATGTTTTATAAACTCATGTCCAGTGTATTCAAGATTTCTTAAATCCAGTTAATGCATCTTGCCCACCGCGCAGACACCTTTGAACATCCAGGGAGTGGACATTGAGTAGACTTTCCTACATATCTCGATGTTCAACCAAACAAACTGGACTGGAGCCACAACACTGATGCACTCTACAGGAAAGGTCAGAGGATATTCTACAAACTGAGGAGACTTGGGTGTTTTGGAGTCCAGGGAGTACTGTTAAAGACCTTCTTTGGCGCTGTGGTGGCATCAACCAACATATTTTTGTAGTAGTATGTTGGAGCAGCAATTTTTCTACAGCTCATCAGGAAGGGCATCTCTGTTCTATGATACCCACTGGATAACTGGTGGAAGACAGAAAGGACAGAAAGGCATCATTGCTGGACAATGTCAACCACCCCATGCATGAAGATGCTGCTGAACTGGAGAGCTCCTTCAGTGAACAAAATCCTCCCTGCAGCTGTTACTCTACAACCAAAACTGCTACCAACAGACTCATAATGTTCACACCCCTACTGTAATTTGCACGGTTTGATTTACTTGATTGGGGCCTGCCAAAGCAATGCAAGGAGAAGCAATGCACTGCCTCCCATACAATACATGGCAGGCACCTATTACTCTAGACCTGGAAACTGGAATAATTTTGCTTCAGCACTTAATGCATCCAAAACCGAAGTGTGAAACCCCACAATATATGTTAGAGCCCTCCATAACCATGGCAACACAGTTCTGGTTTTTCCAAACAGTTCTACAGGCTTATCGGGGCCTCCCAAAATGACCGAAGTGGATCCGTCCTTCACTCGTATATATTTTTGTGCATCTGTTTCTCTGTCCCACTCCCACTCTGTCCCATCAAAAATTTTATAACTACTTAACCTATAACTACTTATAAGTTATTGCTACTTGCTATTTTAGCATATACAGTCAATGCATCAATTTCACTGATTCTAACTCAGCAACAGGACCTCTAATTGGGAGTCGGATTGGTTTTGTGTTGCAGGCCCCTTTTAAATTTCATTACATTTTCTAGTTAACATTTCTGCTGCTGTTATTGGCACATCTGTTTTACTTAGTTCATATTCTGTTAATGTCTTGTAATAAGTTTACTTTTTAATGCACAACTACAGATGCACTTTCTATAAAGATTTTTGTTTTTTAAATCATCCTCAGTTGCACATTCAAATATATAGACAGTACTTTTCTTTCTGTAATTGTTTACCAATTGTACTTATATTTGAAATTCTGCTTTTATACGTTTTACTTTTCTTATGTTTTTTGTGTGATCCTAAATGCTTCCATCATCTGTCATTTTGCTGCTTTTACAGCTGAATTTCCCCCATCTGGGAAAATAATGGATTATTATTGTCTTCTCTACAACATCATCCATAGCTTTGAGACTGGCAAAAGGTTTACCTTGGGGCCATAAGGTCAGGCTATTTTCCTAAAATGAGTTAATAGGCAGATTTTTATGTTCTTTTTTATTCTGAACCAGTTTAAAAAGCAGTTTAAAGAGTCCTTTAGATGAAAAGGGAAAGCCACACAGGCCAAAACAAAAAAGCTGAAGTGAGTGAGTAAAAACTGCAGATTAAGCTGTTGCTGTTAATAACCCACTAACCGGGTTAGTCCTGACTCTTCACAGGATGTTATATAGGGAAGCAAACACACGAGGGATCAACAGCTTATGTTTGCAATCAAACCTGCTTAGCAACAGAGAGAGCTCCATTTCCTGTTTCAGCATTTTAGAGCTGAGATATTAAAGCATGTAAAAAGCATCTCATCAGAAGAAAACTTTAAGTGAGCAGAAAATGTTACAAAATCTAAGAATGATGTCTGGTATATGAGCTCACTGGGTCACAGATATATTCCCTATTCAAACTTTAATGTTAGCAGGTGTAATTCAAGTAAAAAGATTGAAGAAACAAAAGTACATAGTTTGCTTTAGACCCAAATAAAATAATAGATAAACCATCATACTTCAAATCTAAAACATGTTTTGCTCCAGAACTGAAGAAACGTGATACACACATTTAGAAAAGGAAACCGAATGCAGAACATCTTGGAAACGTGTGCCAAACCTGTGAGATGATCCCAAAGGTGCTGTAATAAGTTGCTTCAGGAGTATGCTTGTCATGAGAAAATGTCCAGCTTTTAACCTCCAAAAACTAAAATACTTTCTCTGACCAGATAAAAAAGAAAGAGAAAACATTTTACAATAAAGCAAAAAGAAAAGTTTTCCACACTGAAGACTTGCAGTGGAAAATTCTTAAGATGAAAAAACATTTACCATCAATTTATTTAGAATTAATCTCAGAAATTACATTTGAGAGGGTCTGGTTCTGGAGTAAATGGGGCTTACTGGGGTCTGTCAAGGTGAGCCTAAATGTGAACTCTCAGTTTTACTGCTCCATCTATGTTCCGACCTCCACCTGTCATCCTGAGATAAGGATCTTGAATGTCAGACCGAGATTCTGGATACAAGCACCTGAAATAAGCACCATCTGAATGGTGGCCAAGCTCTGCCTTAGATATAAGGAGCTCTGTTTGAGCTGCTGCTCCTACATATCGAGAGGTGTCACCTAAGGTCATTCAGGTAATTACTCCAAGAGATCTGTCTTTGGAGGTTATCCAGTCACATCCTAGCAGGAGAAGACCTTTTGGCAGACCAAGAACTCTAACCTGCATAGGGAAACAGAACAAACCTGCTGCTTGAGTGGTACTGCTCTGCTACAACACATGTGACGGAAAGTTGTAGGCTAATTCAGAACTAGAGCTGGGCGATATGAGCTCAAAATTAATATCACGGTATATTGAGCATTTAACCTTGATAACGGTAAGTGGACGATAACAATGATGACCCACACCCTTTTTCTTTTTTCTTAAATCGTGTCATTTTCTGTATTAAATTTCAGGGAGTGGCCAAATTTGCTTAATGTTCTTTAAAATATGATGGATTCTTGCTATTGAACAGCTTCAAACGGTCTTTTAATTTAGTGTTTGATTCCCACTCCTTTCTGTATTTCTTAGAGTCCAGTTTAAACTCAGAAGTGATCACACACAGGAGAACCCACAAGCTATTTCAACTATCTGATGTTTGGTGAAGCATAGACATCTAAAATATCCAAGACCAGGCCTCGAGCGGCTAATTGGGAGGACTGGGATAATGCCTGTTGGACCAGTCTGATGTTTGGGCCACCAAGGACTGATGCTTTGTTTTGTTTTTTGTTTTTACATAAACAACCCGGTGTATGGCATGCCTCAATTGAATCAGCTACTCCCACTGTTGCATTTGTAATTGGTCAGCTGTGTTTAAAAGATGGAAGGTAGAATGAGTAAACCACCTGCAAACCACCATAATTAATTATTTCAATAAATTGTGTTGCATATCATTGCGTTCTATATTCTAACACTATGATGCAACGCCACATAGCTAGGAACCTGTCTTGTCACCCCTCATCAGATGCAAGAGCCAGCACCAAGAACCAGCCATGAACACTAAAGTCCAGAGTGGGCAGGTAGTACTTCTCATGGAGTAAATTTTATTAAAATACTATAATGAAGAATATGGTGTTGACCTGCTGTATACTGACCTGCTGTGTACTGAGATGCTAGATGATTCAGTACTACGTTACTGAAACTGATCGGATATGATTCAGAATGTTTTGTGAAAAGAGAATATTAGTGAAGAGAATTATAACCATTTTTAATATGTGATTTAGTCTCAGAAGCAGAGCCAGGAGCTAGTAACGATGAGAGGATTGCTCCTGTCAGAATCGAGGGAAAAAGTGAGCTGTTATGAACAAGCTAGCATTACTTCCAATATAACCAAACAATATGCCTAAAGGGTGGGACAGGTTTTGTTGGAAGTTCTGTTATACAGAGCAAGACAAGATAATGACATCATTAGAAGTAAATTATATTATACATTGAATAAAATTTTTGCAGATCGCAGTGCAATTTATTTTTTATTCATAAAAAATCCTCATGTTTGATACTAAAGGAAAGATCATTGTTATGTAACAAAAAACAAATAATTTTCTCTTTAACTCATATCATTTGTGAAATCTAACTTGTGAAAGAACCATTTTCTTGCAGAGGGAAAACAAAATGTGATTCATGATCTCTGGATCCAGGAGGGCTAAAGAGAGTAAAATCATTCCACAGATCGATTTTAGAATATCTAAAAAGCTCTGCATAAAGCCAACAAACCAGAAAGATCTCGGAAAACAGCAGCAATTTGTCTTTTGTCCAAATTAACCACCTCTAAGAAATAATGCGCCCTTCTCATTTTTCATTTTTAGACTGCAGCGGTTAAAAAGCTTTTCACTGTGTAGCTGATCAGAGAGTCATTACTGCTTTTTACCTGAGAAACACCTGAGTAGTTTCTGGTGGTCACTGAACAAAGTAGTGTGAGGCTGATTTATTTCTAATTTGTCTTTTTAAAAAGCTGGACTACTCAGACAGCAGATGGGTATATAGGGATGTTAGACAGATTGAAGGTGGTGAACAGGGTTTTTCTCCAACACAACGCTGAGAGCTACTTATCACAGTACAGAAGTGTAATCCACAAAGCACATTGCTAAAAAAAAACAAAAAAAAACAGAGGTATCCCAAACTGTCAGAGGACAGTTAATCTTGGCTCAGAGGACCTGGAATTGTCAATCCATTTATTGGTCACAGGGGCCTAGTGCACATCACCCACTGTTATTGGGCAAGAGGCTAGGTACAACCTAGATAGGTCGCCATACCATCACAAGTCAACAGAGACACAACCAACCATACACACACTCATACCCTAAAGCAATTTAGGGGGACTAATTAACCTAATGTATTGGGCTGTGGGAGGAAGCCAGAGTCTGAAGGCCCAGAATTCAAACCCAGGACCTTTTTTGCTGAATGGCATCAGTGCTAACAACTTTACCCTCTGTTCAGCCCAAAGAATAGTTCTTATTTATTTTTGATTTATTTAATTCTAACTCTTGATCCTAAATTTATCCATCACATTGTGCTACTAATGCCTTTTCCATGTTAATTATTTTCTGGTGCAATAAAACTCAGCAGGTTGTAGTTGGTTTCAATGTTTGGCATATTAAAAAATATATGACTACATTTAGTTATATTCTGTAAACCTTATAAATCTATAATTAAATACATTTGGTAATATGGCTTAGATAAAACATTTTTTAAATGGGTAGGCATGACAAAAAGCAGTAGCTTTTTCATAGTTCATTTGTGTCATTACTTTGGTCTAGTTTAATTTTGATTGGGATACTACACTGAGTCAAAGCAGGAACATTATTAACAGTTACTTTTAAATGACTACTATGGGAGGCTGCAGCTTTCTCTTTGAAAAAAAAAAAAGAAACACTGATTCCTACTTATTTTAAGTGGGATTTGTTCGGTTTTTTGGTACATTTTTTGTACATTTAACAAAGAACGATACAGGGTGGAGTCCAACTGGAGAATATTGGTATATAAAATTATTGTGAAAATACTCTTCAGTCCTCCAACTCTCTGGGATTGACCATGTTTAAGTGTCCTTTTAATGCTATCTAAGTCTTTAGAAATAAAGCATTAAAAAAGTCAAAAGTTTAATCTTTCAGAGATTAAATTAACCAAAAAACATATCATCCATCCAAAACACACTCACCTTTTCATTTTTATCTGGAGTCATATTATTGTTACTTATAATTATTACTGTTGAGTCCAACACCTGAGGACCAATAGGTCTCATTAGATCGTACCATGTGTCCATTATAGGGTGGTTAGGTTCAGGGATGTGTTATTTTCTGTTAGTTGTTAGAGTTAAATTGTTCATTATTTTGTTTAATAAGCTTTTTCAAGTTATCAATTTTACCTACACATATATTTATTTTTTATTATTAGTGAGTGGTTTCATTTTTTTCTGAATGAGCTAATATTTTTCACAAAAATGTAATGAAAAGATAAACATTTCTATGTATTATGTCTAAGATTACGTTCTCTTGTTTAAGTTATAAAAACTTTCTGTATGTCAGTCTCAATATAGTTTCATGATATTAACCCAACTAAGTTGATTCTCCTCTCCTGACAAGTGTTTTGAAGTCAGAAAGTGTACTTTGTTATCAGAGTAGCTATCCACCACATGCAGGAGGTTTTCTCTGCTCCCAAATGGTACAGTTGTGACATGCTGATAAACTCTCCATTAGAGGAAAAATATGTTTGACAATCAAACTTGCTCAGGATGGATGTTAAAATACATTTACTAAACAGGATTTAAAGTAAAATGAATTAGATTTTAGCTAAAACATAAAACATTCTTGGGTTGAGTTGTCAGTCAAATTATGGATTCATATTCATCTAGCAGTTGGATTTAATTTAATGCAAAATGAAATTTTTGTTTAACCATAAAACTCAGATAACTGATTAATGATGTGTAAATGTTTTGAAGTTACACATTATCTCTGGATGAGAGCAAGGGAAAAGCAAGCAGGAAAAAGAACATACAATATCCCAGTGAAAATGTTACAACATTTATTTTTCTTCAATCATTTTTTTCTTGGCCAATACCAACTGATTTCCTTTGAGTTCTGCTCTCCCAGATTTAGATACATGACATTTTTATAACTTTTCCCCCCAGATTATGACATAAAAAAGAAAGGTGTGATGCAAGTTCTTTAATGGGTAACATTTTTCTTATATTCTTAAACCCAAAAAACTGCATGAAGGTACCACTGGTTGATGCATTTAAAATGGTAGGAGTTCCTAATTTATTTTAATCTTTAAAATCAGTGAAAATAATTTCATTTTTTAAACAGTAAACTGTACAAGGAAACGTCTTTAGAACGTCTTATCTATGTAGATTATTATTTTACACTTATTTTTTATCTCATAAAATATTGTTTAACCTTTATAAGCATTGTTCCAAATTAGAATTTTTTTAACTGCAACCCAAATTGAAATCTGTGTTTTTTAATATAAGTGCTTGGCTACCTGTTCATTTTCCTTTTCTTTTCTTTTTTTTTTTTGGGGGGGGGCTTTTGTTGTTCAAAATGTAAATATTTGCAACACACAGCTTTCCCTTGCAGTACATCACCCCCTCTACAGATACTCACTGCACTCATGCACATGCACTGTAAACTCATGTTTACCAAAGCAGACATCATTTTCCGATGGTCTCATTGTGTCGTGTTGCAGTGTGGCGAGCGTCAGGGGTTAAAAGGCTAAACGGCACGGATCATTGTTCTCTCTGAAAGGCTTCTTTTGACGAAGCCCGCAGGGACGAGTCCACATCCACTCAGTGACAAAAGGCTGCAGCACTCTGGATCCTATTAACAGCTTGACGGGTGTGTATGTGTGTGTGTGTCTATATGTGTGTGTGAATGC
Organism: Apricaphanius iberus; assembly: GCA_028564705.1. Classification (NCBI taxonomy): domain Eukaryota; kingdom Metazoa; phylum Chordata; class Actinopteri; order Cyprinodontiformes; family Aphaniidae; genus Apricaphanius; species Apricaphanius iberus. The sequence continues at coordinate 3,188,674 of JAPXFQ010000689.1, forward strand.
AAATAAAAGCACCAGCAGGCCTCTTGTGCTTTAATAGGAGCCACTTGGTGGTATTTTACAGCAGTGATGAAGCATTGCAGCGGTGACAAAATGTCCTCCACAGCGATAAGATCTCGGAGAGAACAAGCTGCAGTTTGTCATCTCACACTGACGAGGCATGAGGAGCTCAAATCTCACTGCCATGGAGTCGATTTTCTGCACCATCATCTGGGCAGGACATGAGGAGGAGGAGAGACAAAACAGAGAGGGAGGGATGCTCCACCTCATCCACTCCCACTCTTCCTCACACCTCAGACACACACCTTCAGCATTCAGCCTCCATTTTAAGCTCACATTTGTCTGTTTGCACTTGAGGAGGTGTCCTGTATTTTTACTTTCCTCTACAGTGATTCATTGGATCATTTTTCTGCAGAAAAGCATGCTTCAAATGTTTAAAAAAATTAAATTGGCAATATGTTGCTTTTATATCTGTGTATAAGATTTTGAAAATATAAAAACTTCTAACGGTATAGGCAAACAAATCCTAGAAAATAATAACCCAATAACTAATAAATGATCAGCACATGTAAAATTTATTGGACAAATGGTTGAAATTGCTCTGGGGAAATTGAGGCTGAGGGGCTAAAATCCAACTAAATCCACATTATATAAACTATATATTATAATCTTTTCAGAACCCACCCCACCCAAGTTAAATTGATTAATTCTTAGCCTCCAACTACAGCCATTAATATATACAGACCAAAGACATTGGATCTAAGTAAACATAGCAACTCTTGGTCTAAATAATGCATCTTGTCACTAGAGTTTCTGCGTGTAGATTAAAGTCAAACTAATATTAAGTTAAAGTAATGTGAATACACCTACAATACGATTTATGAAGGTTAGGCCATGATGCAAGGAGTGAGGAGAGTTTGAGGTGTTTCTTTTATTTGTTTTTTAGCAGAACACCTAACAAGCACAAAAGAAAATGTGACAGTATAATAATACATATTTACTTAATTTCAAACCCAATCATTTTCACTTTGTGAGAGTCTCATTATTAAAAAAACGTGTTTTTTTTTTATTTTAGTCAGAAATTTGTGTAATTTCACATAACTCTTAGAATTTGATTTTAATAATTTCATGCCCAGGTTTATTAAAAATAAAAACAATCTAAAAAAAACATTTTAAAAAATCCTTTAAAAGAGAGTGGAATCAGGCTATTTACTGTGATTGTATTATGTCTGATTATATTTTCTCCTGTTCAATAAATATTATGTCTGCTTACTCAATTATATATAGTATATATAGTTTTATGAGATGTATATTAATTATTTCACATTTATTTTTGGATTATTTAGAATGTGTTTAGAGCTTGTTCTAATTTCCTGATAATTGGGTTGAAAATCTGATCAGAAATCAACTAAATCAGTAAAGTTTTTCAGTCCAAAAAGTAGATACTCTAATGCAATTTAAGTTTTATAAAAATCATATAAAGGTAAAGGCCACATGGTTATATTTATTTATATATGTTGATAAATAATGTACTTCTTTGTTTTACTGTTGATCTTCAAACTAGTACCTCTATTAAAGAGCCTTAAGCATAATATTTTTTATTTTTTTGTGTGGAATCATTGAAAATGGAAATGGCAGATCTGAGCTAAAACAAGTGACGAAATCGGCATCAGCCGTGGAAAACCTAATCAGTGCATTTCTAGGAATATGTTATTTATTGTACCTTTCCACATAATTACATCAGATATAATTCCCAATTGTTCTTATCTTCCAAAATCTCACATTTGTATTTTTTTTATTTGGTTTTATCTTATTATGTCTGCGCTAATGGCTATGAGTAAGAGAAGAAGGCTTCCAACTGAAACTGGAGAAACATGTCTCAAACTAAGCACAAATATTGCAAACTTTTTTCTATACTTTATATTTCAAGAAGCTTATTTATGTAATGAGCACTTTTTATGTGTATCTTGTATTTTACTGATGTTTGCATTGCTCTTATGTTTAAAAAAGGGTGCGCTTGTATTTGAAAATTTTACATTTCAACAATTTTTTTTTATTATTACAGGTCAGATGAATAAATAAAAATAATATCAGCCCATCAGAATGATGGATTTGTATTTCATGATTTTTAAAGAAACAGCTGCCAAACGAAATTATTGTTCAGGCTGATGGTGGAAACATCTTCCTTTCTGTCAAGGGAAAGGGGATTTACAATGCTGACGGTCTTTTTTTGTTGGAGTTTATATAGAGGACTTTAATGGTGAAATTCCCCTTCAAATATTAGTTGGTAGCTCAGTTTAGCTCTAGGTCGAAATTGTCTGGAAGAAAAATCAAACACCAATTAAATACATTCAGTGAAATTGCAATTTTGGAATTTGTATGCATAATTTCCGCAAAATCCTTTTAAAGTTGGGGGAAGTAAGATGTTGGTTTAAAAAAAAGAGCTAAACTAGAAAGATCCTAATTACAGACGTGACAATGTAGAGGGGGAGGGAGTGCGTTGATGCGTGTAAGTGTGCGTGAGTGTGTGCGATTACGATGCAGCGTGGGCACCGAGCACTCCTCAGCAGGCAGGACACACCTTCTCCAGGCTGCAGCACCCTTCATGGCATTACATCATCACAGACACCTCGAACCCACGCGCACGAGCACGCGTTTACAACATCTGCACATGCACGCACTGAACGGATAATTGCTCCCGCCACCACAATGACCAAACGCTTCCACAAATGACTGTAAGCGCACAAAAACAATTTTGCACATACACTCACGAGTTAAATCCACGCACACTCTCCTGTACAAAACCTCCCACCAGCAGCAGAAGCATCATCAGCGGTTTATGTAACATCACACGGCTTTCTCACATTTGAAGTCAATTTAAATAATTAAATTTAAAAATATATATGAAGAAAAACGAGTAGAACAATTTCTGTTTAATTTTACCTAGATAAATACAGAATTGAAAACATTTAATGCACTGCAAAGCCGCGCACTTTTCCACACTAAAATCTGAGACACTGGGGAGAAAGAAAAGAGCATTCTCCAAAAATCCTGCGTAGTATCAGTCTGTCCCCGCCCAGCGGGATTAGTGTTACCTTGAGAGCCCTTGGCTTTTTGCGGCTGATTTGTTAGAGCAGTTACTATCAAGTATTGGAAATAAATTCGTAAAACTAAATTACAACAAAAACACACAAAAAAAAACATCCTGTCTCCACACAGGCGCACCTAAGCTTGAATTCTAATCTAATAAACGAATTGAACCAAGCAGAGCTGAAAAGGGAAAGATGAGATCTCTGCTCCAGCAAAAAATGGTTCTTAATTATTTAATGAATAAAAATCGGATATATATGAAATTAAATTAGTTTTTTGTTATTTTTTTAAATAATTATTACAATCGTTTCCCACTTCTCCATGAGAGCCTATGTGTCTAAAACGTTTCAGTCTCCATCAGACGAAGGAACATCTTCAGGCCTTTAAAGAAAAATAAATAAATAAATTCTGGGACATGGGTCACGCCCATTCTGAAGGCGGTTTGGAAAGAGGGAAGAAAAAAAAAATCCCGATTAGGAATTCCCTCTGCATACTGCCATCTATGCATACATAAACGCACCGGAATCATTTTATAATCCTATTAACTCTGCAGCTATGAAGTGGGGGGAAAAGAAAATCCGCCTTTTTTAGGTAAATCTGAACATGAAAACGTTCGGCCTAGATATAATTTTAAGGATGCAGACTAAAGATTAAGGCATGTTTATAAAAATAAAAAAACATATATAGTCTATCTGTTATGTATTGTTTTATTAGGCGCGCTGTATGCAAGGCCTCGTTTTTCTGCAATAAAAAAACCAAGCATTCTCTCTATAAATGGGACATCTGGCCTCATCCGTCGAAGTGAAGGTGACAGATGAAAACTGCAGGACTTGAGCTAAAACGTTATCTCTAATTAATGGAAGTAAAAACGGGAAGCTGTCAGATTAAGTTGCAGCATTAAATGCATTTCAAGGAGAGTTTTTCAGCGAACTCCTCTGCAGACGCCATTTGATCCGCTGGGGAGCCTAAATTATCCCGATTCATCAGAATATTTCGCTATTTCCCTCCCTTAAATCTTTTCTCTGGTGTTGCGTCGGGATACGAACGGATTGCTCCCATTTTGTTCGACAATTCACACTCTGAAAGGACCGCATTTATGTTGTTCCTACAATCATATTAATCGTAAAACATAAGGTTTCTTAATTAAATTTTAAAATTGTGATTTTTGTTAAACTGACCATCTTACTGTGAAGAAGAAAACGCCCAGTGGATTATTTTTTCCCCCAACAGAAGACACGATGGAGGAATGCAACGGTTACGTCTGTCCATCCCCGCGCAAACGCAAGGTCATGCATCAAAAAAAAAAAAAAAAAATAGCTGGTCGAGTTACGCGAAAATTTGCATCAATATTTAAAAAGTCCACGAGGAGCGTGTGTGACATTTCAACACGCGGCTGCAGCCGAGAACAATGCGTGACAACAATGCGTGGAAACTGGACACTTGGAGCATATCATTTATAATTAATCAGCCTAAAACAAGGTTAAGGAAAGCCTCTTTTTATCCTTTCCATTTTCATTAAATTTTAGCACATTTTTATTATATTTAAAAGCGAGGGGCCTGATGTAAACCCTGAAATATTTCCAGTGTGTCAGTTATAAAATAGATATATAACTGATCATTTAACCAATGTAAGCATAACGGCAGGGCAGATGTCTGTAATTCTCCTCTTGCATGTCAAAGACACGTTAGAGGCCATCATGGTTGACATTCTCTGTTTGAACCCCAAAATGTCGCTATTCCTTAAAGGAACCCCACAAAAACCCGTCGAGTCTGTGCGTAAAAACCGGGGGGTGGGGGTTTGTTTGTGAAAGAAAAACTCCTGTAAAAGTCCTGTGATACCTGTCTGTCAGGAGCTGAAACTGAAGCCTACCCTGCCTCCCTCCTATTCCCTCTCCGCTAACAGTCACTCTGGAGGCGGACACTAACATGAACAGGTTGAACTCACACAGACGGCGTTACTGACCTCAGATCAGCAAACCATAAGTATCCACCTGCTAAAATCCAGTTGCCAACTGTACACAGAGCCACTTTTTGTTTTTGTCTTTTCCTTTTACAAAAATATCCAGGATCCAGTTAGAAGCAGCGCCGTCTCCGGGCTTCCTTTATCGCTCATCGCAGGTGCGTCCAACACGGTGCATCATGCGCACAAAAGCCGCTGTTTCATCTGTGCCACTCTCCTCGGCTGCGGGCAAGAGGCGCGCACACGCTAGCTTACACGCGCACGACAAACAGGGTCCGCCCTCCACTCAGCGGCAGTGCGCGCCCTTTAAAGGGACATGTAGAGTGCCCACAAAGACGAATGCGCGTCTGGATACTGTGGATTAATTGATTTTCTGTTTGTTTTTAAGGAAAAAAAAAACGTTGGAGAAAACACAAACTGTTTTAATTACAGCATGTGGACCTGTCAGACCGTTAACATAGGATGGTTCTTAATATGTGAGAACAATAAAGTAAAATTTTGGTTTTAATGTAATAACACGGAGCCAATAGATATGCGACTCCCAAGACTATCTGTACACGTGTTTTTGTGTGCATGTGTGTGCGCGTGCGCGCGCGCAATTTTTTATAGCTCATAGAGTGACAAATAAACATAGTGCCTTACAAAAGGATTCATATTACTTTAAGTTTTCCTAATTTTTCCATGTGACATCCACAAACCTCAATTTCCTGGGATTGTATGTTAAAAAGTTGAAAAGGATACATAGCTATAATTTTTTATATGTCTTTTCAAATAAAAATCCCGGTGTGTGTTTTGAATTGACCATGATCTACTCTAATATCCCTAAGTACAATGTCACCTTAATTTAATCTCACTCAAAATCTAGCTGTTCTATAAAGGCCTCATATGTTAGAGAACATTAGTAACAGCTATAAAGACCAAGGAACACTTTGGAAAGATTATGGATAACATAATCGAAATACTTGAAGTGGTTCCATCTGATGAAAAGTAACTCTGGATCATGATGCATCCACCATTATTTTACAGAGGGCATAATGCTCTTTTTGAGTTAAGCTTCTGTCCTGGAATTCTGGGCAGAAATTTGTTTATTTTTGTTAAAAAGTGAATGTAAAGTATCTTTCAATCAAACTCCTTAGTCCAGATCTATGGAAAACAGAAGACTGATTCACAATCTATATTCTAATCACAATCTATAATCTAATTCCTGCAACTAATGCTGTGCTGCTGTCATCCTCTTGGCAGCCAACCAGTCTAGTTTAGTTTTGTACTTTTGGTGATTTTGGAGAAGTGTCTATTTTTTTATTATTTGAAACTGAAGCAGAATTTGGATCACAAATAATGTCTGCATTAGGGAATATACTGTAATTCACATTTAGTTTCTAATAATTTTCCCGCACAGATGGTTTTGTTTTTACTTGAGTTATGTTTACATTAAAGATGTACAAAGTTGTATCTCTGTCATGGTCTATTTTATATGATCAGAAAACTTAGCATTGTAACAGAGATGTGTACACTTTTCAGAGCAACTGTATGTTTGCAGTTTGGCAAAAGCAGGGAATAAATCAAACAGCAGAAAACTAAAACTGCATGTCACCCTGAATGAATATGGTGACACATTGCAACTGGAGCACCATGCAGTTAGGAGGCTTTTCTTTAGCAGGGATGGGGAAATCCTGAAAGAAAAAAACCATCAGTGGCAGCAAACGACTTGAGACTGCTGTGGAAGTTAAAATTTTAGTAGGGCGACGACACAAACAATGCATCCAGAAATGAAAGGGAGTGCTCTAGATCATGGGTGTCAAACTCCCACCCTCTGGGTGTTTTGACTCGGCACTTTTCTACATGCTCCACAAAGTCCTGCAAGTTTTGTTTAATGTATGTTGATTCAGGGACATATCTAAAATATTGCAGGATACAAAGCTTTGTGGAATGGAGCTTGACAACCATGATTTATACCGAAGCATTATGAGCTACAATGGCTCAGTCAAAGCCCCAAACTAATTGGTTCTATGAAATATTCACATGGGAGGGTTACTACAAATACATGTACATGAAAATGTGAGAAAAATCTGTTTCTTATTAGTTACCAGTTCTAACCAGAATCCAGACACAAATAAATTCCTGATTCTGAACATTTTCTTCATTTTGTATAGATTCCAAACTCTAAGCCCCTTTCTTATTTAGGACAGAGTAATAATTGTGTAAATAGAGTTTTAATTGGATTTTTAATTCAGGAGGATAAGCTACATGACAGATTTCAGTCTCTGAATTGATTTCTGACCATAACAATTCCTGAACAAATTCCAACTCTGTGGATATTTCTAAACATTCTTCCGATTCTTAACAGATTCATTGCACGTCAGTAATTTCTGATTCTGTCTTTTTTTGTGAACTGATTTACCCTACCAATTTATTTGTATATCACTTTATAGACAACTATACAGCGTATCAAGGTGTTGTATAAACAAAGATAAAGCAATTTTAAGTTAAATACAAGAAAAATAACAAATAGTTTAATTTCTGAAGCAAAAGTTTCAAAATCAAAAGTCAGCACTGTGCATTTTAACTCTGATCCTTGAATCATTCAGACATTAAAAAGCTGCTACGTAAGATCATGACATGAACTGTTTTTGTGTCAAATTATAAGAGATATGTTTGCACAGCAGCATAAGCAAAGCATTTTAATTAGATTTATAAAAATATAAACAGGATAATTTAAAAGAGGTGACCACCATGAGAATACCCTTTTTTATAATACAGGTCGTGTGACAATTACACAGACCATATATGGCAAGTCCTGTTGCCAAATTGCATAGGCAAAAATGTGTTCCAAAAGAGGGTGGTAATGTCATATTCCCTCTGTTGTATAATTGACAAAATTCAGTAAAAGGAACAATAAGCCTGTTGGGGAACAGAGGATGAATAAATTGTCCGGTTTGCTATCATTGGTAACAATTATACCAATAACCTAATATTGGAATAATTATTAATGAAGCTCAAATTATCAGTGACAAAATTAGCAAAACGGGTCCCCAGCTTCTTAATCTGTATATGAAGCACTATTTATTATTACCAAACTATCAGGCTTTATCTTAGGAAGTTCTTTTGCTGTTGTGTTGAATCACAACACGCTTACGAAACACGGAGATTTTGTCTCAAGTTTAAGGACTTTATTACAGATCGCTTAACCCTTTAATAAAAATTCAGTCTAGTCTAAATGGAACTATTCTACTATTCTAAATGGATGGATCTATTCTATCAGGGAACGGATGGATAATATGCTGAAGCCAAAATTAAAAACAAACTGATATCACAGGAAAACCTGGCTCGTGTGTGGATGAAGTAGGAGTGTGCGGGGGGAAAAGGGGGGAGAGCGACTGCCAGTCACCTTTAATCAATCATTATCAATAACTTATCAATTTGCGCGATCAAACCAGGGAAGACAAAGGAGAAGAGCAACATGGTCTAACTAGCTAGCCTTAGTTAGCACCATGGCTAGACAAACGAATTATCTTAGCAAGACAATGGCCGTCGCTTTTCCAGCTTTTCCAGAGTGAACGCAAACCATGCTCGTGGAGATCAAACAATCACAGCAAAACAAACAAACAAAACCAAACAACACGCTGCTTCTGCTTAGGCATAAAAGAAAAACAAGTAACTAACTTAACATTAGGCAGATGCAGGCAAACTCATGCCAGTAGAAAACACATATATAGATGTATTTTCTATTCTAAACTTGCTCCACCCATGACTTAAGAAATCGGAACGTTCCTACTTTTGACAAATTCTTTAATGCACGGTTGAGTCAAGGACTTGCAGTATTAACTCCTCCTTAACGAGTACAATATGTAGTGACAGTAGACAGTCATCTGTGTTGTGTTGTTGAATTCATACCAACCCCTCATACTGAGCAAGCATGTAGCAACAGTGGAGAGTAAAATCTCTCGTTTAACAGGAAGAAAACTCCAAGAGAACCAAAATTTAGGTCAGAGTGAGCGGCCATCTACCACAACTGACTGGGGCTTCTATAAGATAGAGCAAAGACAGAAAAATAAAAAATAAAACTGATTTAGAAGTATTTTATATGTTAACGCAAGTAAAAGTTGGTAACAGAACAAAAATAATGTTCTGTTCTTGGGAGCATCATCCTAGTGACTGGACAACAAACATATGTTTCAACAAGACATCAGAGCTGAACTGAGGGTCAGACCAGGTGTCGCTCCTATGGAGAGAAAAAATACTGCGAGAAAAATAAGGTTACCTGTTGAAATAACAGGATATAATGCAATTGGAAAGTAGTAGAAGTAGAAGAGAAAAGTTGTGTGAGTGAAGAAAAGTGGTCAGTCTTTCAATTATCATGAGCAGCATAATCCCAAGAAATCCCCCAGAACTGCTCAATGGTGCCTGCTACAGACACCACCTAAATGTGTCTGACAATCTCACTGTTGGAAACAGAGACACAAATAGCACCAATAGAAACACAAGCAGACCATCTAATACAATGGGCTAATCCTTAAGCCTCCCAAAAAGCCCTCATAATTTAAACCGACCCAGAGGTGTATGAGACTTAACGCAGATCTTGATTTGGGGCTCCTCTTCTTGTCAAAGACATTACCGTTAGACTGTAACACAACTATTTGATGATGTCTCTTTGTTTGTTTTTTTATTTTTATTTATTTTACAATTTCACAAAATAAACTTAAAATCTCTGAAAATTTGCAAAAAATATTTAACCGTTAAAGTATTTGTTATTTCTCCATGCTGAAAGTATCAAATCAAATTTAATAGTATTCTTATTCTCAAAAACTAAACAAGCATTTAGATCTATGGTCTGTATTAAGATTTAAATATTTATGAGATGCCTCTGATGGTTTGGGGGTCTTAAGCAGCAGCTTGGTTTGCCTATGCCTTGCTGGTTTGCCCACATGGCACAGTTACATAAAAAGCTACCAACCATCAAAGTAATTCAACACCTTCTCAATGGTGTCATCTAAATACACCAGTTAGCTTCCCCAGATGGAGCCAGATCCACCTGACTCCAGAGGAACAACCAGGTAACAAATTTTAAAACAACCAGAGTGTGAGAACAGAGCCTCAACACTCAGCTGTAGCCAACAATAAGGACAGCATGCCTTAGACAAAAAAAGGAGTTTTTTCATTTAAACACCTCTCATCATTCATCCAATTATATGTGCTATGAACAATAAATGGTTCCTGGAAGACATATTTGAGTCCAGTAACTAAATATAAGGATGTGAACACAGAATAACTTGACCATATTTGATTAATAAAATCACAAATGATGATGATATCAAAATTTCTTACAGCTTCTATTCACTAACATGTTCATCCACCTTTCCACCCCTCTCTTCTTTCACAAATATCAATAGCACACCTGTCATTAGGTGGGATCAAGTTACTTTGATGCCTGCATAACACAAACAGTTAAGCTTCAAAATCAAGTTGCACGCCCCCCTGTGATGCCACTGAACTATCCTAAAGTTATAGTCATATGTACACAAATGTGTTTAGGAGTCTATAAAGAGATTGGAGGGATCACAGTCAGGGCATAGTTTATTAAGGTTTGGCTTTAACTCCACTATCTGTATGGTAGTGTCTGTTTCACAAAGTAAAAAACACAAATGATATATGGGTGCATGTTACCAGGCAAGCCGTTTGGGATCTTTTTGTATCAGGTCACAATGTAAAAGAATTGTTTCTAGTAGAAACGCGGTGGCTATAAAAGTGAGAAAGACCTGAGTTCCAGATCCAGGTGGATGAGAAACCAAAAAGCTAATTAGAACTAGAACATTAACTCAGAAAAACAAAACAAAAAAACACCTTCAAAATCAGTGATGCAGATTCCTTTAAAGCATCACCACGTAAATATAAATGCAAAATACAAATACTTTGATTCATAGCTTTAATGAATTCAATCAATATTTTATCTCATTTCATATTTTTGCCTTTACGATTGTCAACATAAAAACAGGAAATTTGTCATCTGATTCTCAATGTATAATTTAACTGTAGCCAGTATATTTTGTATTAATTACCTTCACTAACAAGGTTATGATTTTGTCAGGGTTTGTTTGTCTGTTTGTTAGTTAGCAACTTAACTTAAAAAGTTATGGGTAGATTTTGATGAATTTTTTAGGAAATGTCTGCAATGGGTGCAGGAACAAGAGAGCAGCCTTGGCAGAGGTACTCTCAAAGTGCTTTTCTGGTTTATGATTGTGTTAAAAAAATTAAATCCAATCTCAAGTTTAACAGCTTTTCTGGTTGAAAATTTAAGTGTTGACTTAATCTTGGGTCAAAACAGAATATTTATGGCTGAGAAATCAAACCTTTTTCACTAACCTTTTTTTTCAAGCTGTGTTACATGTAATTGTCACTCAGTCATTTAAATTAACATAAACAAGGTTACGATATGCCTGATGGGGAGGACAAGAGTACATAACGAATCAGAAATATTACTAATAATGTAATATGTTGGATAAAATCTGATATATTATTTTGTGCAGCCCATCGTGTGCACACATGATTAAAAAATTCTTTCAACTCTGCGGTGCTGCCATGGAAACCTGTTAATGAACAGCGTTTATTAAAACTGCAAAATGATGCTCTTTGTATGCCTTTGCAGTCACAATACTATCTGATGTTTTCAGCTTTTAAGAGCACTGCTACATTCATTCTAAATTATCAATAATAGTAGTGTGATTAACATTTTTTCCGATGAGGAGTTCACTCTGCATGCTTTTACCTGCAGATTCAAGGTTATTATGTGGAGACAGGATATGTGTGGCTGGTCCGTAATACAACGAATGCGCAACATTTGTTTGAGCATGACTTCCTGGTACTTGGATTACAATGATGCACACGTGAGTGCTAGGCGGGTAGGGTGACCATGCACTTGTCTTTCTGTTTACTATATATATGCTTCCAACTGTTAAAATAATTAGACAGTGTTGGGGAAATTACCAATAATGTAGTTATCTGGCCATTAAAAATTAAAGGGGCTGCTTATTGCAGTCAATAACATTAATAATTTATGGAAAATTATTATTAGTACTATTTTAATAGCCAAATGTCTATATCAGTCTCATAATCTGAAGGAATTAATTCTTTGCCGTCTATTGACCATAAACTTTGCAATATGTGTGTGTTAAACAAGAAAGACAACGGTTACTTTCCAAGATACAAAATGTATTTAAAAAAAGAAAAAAAACATTTTAATCAACAAGCTAGAAAAAAAGAACACACTGCTGATTAAAATAAATGAATAGTTAAAATGAAAGAACACAAAAGGATGAACATGTAATAAGATGAGAAACCATGGATTCTGGTGTCACAATTCTAGATGAATTTGGATGTTTTAATAACGAAAGACTTGATCTGCAGAGGCTGGAATGAAGTTGAATTAGTTTAGGACCCAGGGCCTTTCTGCATTGAGTTTGCATGTCCTCCCAATGCATGTGTGAGTTCCCTCTGGGTACTCTGGCTTCCTCCCACAGTCCAAAAACATATCTGTAAGGTTTATTGATCACTCTAAATTGTCCTTAGGTGTGGGTGTGTGCATGCATGGTTGTTTGTCCGATCTGTCTCTATGTGGCCCTGTGATGGACTGGCGACCTGTCCAGGGTGTACCCTGCCTCTCGCCCGTTGACAGCTGGAGATAGGCACCTGCCCCCCCGCCACACCTTGAGGAATAAGCGGTTCAGAAGATGGATGGATGGATGGTTTACCTCTAAACCAGTAAGCAATGTAAGAAAACAGAAAACATTCTTTGGATTAAGAAGTGTTATGTTTACAAATGATCTTGATAAGAGTAATTAACCTTTGGTGGATTACTTAATTCATGGATTGATCATGACAGTAAAACAATCTAATTCCCATATTTTGATCAACTAAGGTGAGTTCAAAAACGGCTATCAAGATTAGTTTCTGTTCTTAATGTATTTTTTTAAATGATTTCTGTTTAAACCGTTAATAGCTATCTTTGTTTATGAAGCGCCGGCCTAAACCGACACATAGGCTTCCTTAGCTGTAGCTCTCTGCAACGCACGTGGGGCATTTAGAAAGACTCATATACATTTGTTAAACATTAAACAAAAAAGGGAAAACTCCTGTAAATTAAGAGTAGCTCAAATTACAGGATTTAAAACGACCCTTTGTCAGGAAAAGTCTTTTAAAAAACACTGATTCAAATTTTGGACAGAGGCCTGGTTTACCCAAAGATAGCACATGAAACTTAAAAAGTTAATAATAAAAAAAAAAGAAACACCTTTAAAATTAGGTATCCTAACTAATTTGCCTCTGCCCACACAGACCTTATGAACGTTTAAAGTCCTCCAAGCGTTGCTGCTCGTCACCGAGGAAGGGGGGATTCCCAGGGAGTGTTAGCCAGCAGGCTAACAAAGGATCGCTAATCTGGCTAGCAGCGGTGGGAAGCTCCTGGCTCTGGCTTCTCCTGGCTGGCTGTGTGGCGATCGGCTTCCACCTTTTTAACAGTACCTTTTTGGAGCTCTCCAGTATGGCATTCACCTCTTATCGGCTCGGTGGTGGCAGCTAAATGTGGATTCTGGTTGGTTCAGCTCTCAGCACACGTAGCTCGGCTCCTGTTTCACAACATTTGACAGTCTGAAACTCATAGGAGTTTGGTCGGGCTTTGGGGATAAAGAACGTCTCTGTTTATCAATGTTCAAGATTCACCTGGAGTGGTCTTTGGGTTCCTTTGGAGCAAGTTTCTGCCAGAAACTCAGGCCTCCCTCCGCTAGTGAAGGAAGATGGTTGGAGATGATCTTCTGTTGCTCCTCGGCCAGCAGAACGCAGAAGAACGAGTGAGTGGAAGCGGGCTGTATTTATAGACTTCCGCCCCGCCACTTCCTGTGGGGCTAGAGCAGAGTAGCGCCACCTGATGGCTGTGTGTAACCCAACAACAGCATAGTATGAATTTCCACAGTTATGCTGATGGTACACAACTATATTTATCCATAAATCCTGATTCGTCCAATCTGCTAGGTAAATGAAATGCTTGTCTCAAAGAAATAAAAAGTGGGATGACTCTAGAACTTTCTGCTTTTAAACTCATACAAGACAGAAGGTGTTGTCTTTGAACCGGAAGCTTTAAAAATTCAATCAATTCATCTGGATGGCATTAAATTGGCATCTGGTAATAGTGTAAAGAACCTCAGTGTAATTTTTGACCAAGACATGATATTTAAATCTCAATTTTCTCTCAGTTCCACCTGGTCTGGTACCCTGCTCAGCTGCAGCACCCTGCTGGATGGGGAGCCTCGGTTCAGGTGATGCTCATTACTAGGGTGAGGCTAATTACTATACAACGCCCCCTAGCAGCATTAAACAATCAACCACAAGCAATGCTATTGACTAGGATTGTGAAATTCAATGCATATGTTTAGTTTCTAAAGACCTCTTAAAGAAAGTCTGAAGACAGGGTACATAACCTCTGAAAAGTTGGCAATTTCACACTTTGTCATGCAGATTTGATCAGCATGCTCATTGAAAAAAGTTGAGGTGAGCACCTTGGTCACAGCATGGGCCAGAGCAGCACTAAGCTGCGAGGGCCTTTCGAGGCTACTTGTAGCTTTAATTGGATTTTATTATTGGTATAAAAGTTCAGAAGCACTGAGCTGTTTATCATTTTTGACAAACTTTCTTCTTTCATGCCAAATTTCACTTCAAGGCTGTATTTTCTTACTGCTTCAATCCTGCAAATCATGGCACTTTCTAACAAAGAGCAGCGCTATTGAATGTTGGGTGTCTGTAGCGTTTCCCCAAGGTTTTCCCTGAACCTTTTACATATCCGTATTTAAAGACTTTCTTATTAAACCACCAAGCTTTTCTTTGATCTTATTTTTTTGCTGTTCTGATAGTTTTCTGATGTTTTGTCTCTGTTTCTCAAACATTAGGCTGGTTTTTGCATAAAAAAATGCCTGCTGTCAGCTGCCTTTTTGAAAGTTTGTTTGCACTGCTTTATTTATTAACACCATCCATCCAACAATCTCACAATGTTGGGTAAGGAACTGGATTAATAAAATAGAGAAGCCTATTTGGTCTCAAATAAATAAAGACATATATTTCCCAAAGTCCTCTGACTGGTGATCAGAGACAGGTGTCATCATGGTCTGCTTCTGCCATCTTTAACAGGAAAAGCTGCTGATGGAGACTGACAACAGCAAACTTAATCAGCTTATGCACTGCTCAGTCGAAAAAAGAGTGAAAAAAATCATATTTCATGTTTTTGTCTAAAGTTTAGTTCCAGCTGTGTTATTCTTCAAACTTTACCTGTCAGGGAAGAGCAATCTTAAGTAGCAAGTCTCTGTTTGTACTGTTAGTAATAGGATTTGATTTCCGAGAGAGGAACTATGGAGACATTGAAAGTCCAATCGAATGAGATGATCCACCAACCCCTCTGAGGGAGAGCTTTTGGCACAAACTATTTTGCAGAGATATTTTCTGTCAGCAAAGTATCACCTCACAAAGGGAGGAACTGCAGCCTCTAAGATCCAAATTAAATACCCAGAGAACTAAACATCATCACTGTGCTCTAGATGTGGCCTTAGCAGACAGATGAATGCCGGACCACCCCCCTTTTCCTGTCAGACTTCAAATCAAATCACATCAAATCAGTCAAGATAGTTATCAAAGATGCTCAAAAACACTTCAACTTTAAATTTCAACTATACAATAACAGAACTGTGTATTTAGATATTTTTTATAAAAAAAAAAGCCAAAATATGTTTAACACTCACTTCCTCTAGACATGTGTTTCAGTTAATTGTTCACACCAGTTCTGTTTTTTCCTCCAAATATAATAAAAAATAGATGCCTTGGTTATTTACCAGTATCATTGATGAACAGGACTCACTGAGATGAGACGGAGGAAAAGATGATTGAAAACATAAATTGTAAATGTACAGACCGTGGGCTCCCAGGACTCAATCAGCAGACTAAAGGCAAACTGAAAGGATTATTATGACTTGTGTAAGGAACATTAAGCATATTGTAGATGCATGTTGAAATATTGAGCTTGGAGGATGGCATTTAAGTTATTTGAGTTATTCCCTCCAAGTAGCAGCTTTTGATAGAGGTACAGGTCAAAGTGACAGCAGCAGGTAAGTAGGTGGACCAGACACTCCTCTTCTGGTGGTGATAAACCAGTAAACTTGATCAAAACTATGTGCTCTTGTTTTGGGAAGCTAAAAATCATTATATACAGTACTGTGTAAAAAAATTAGGCAAGTTTGGAAAAATACAGTAAACCAAGAAGGCTTTCGGAGATATAAATAACAATTGTTTAGTTTTGTGAATTTAAAAAATACAAAGTGAGCAAAAAAGTAACAACTAAATCAAATCAATATTTGGTGTTACTATAATTTGCCTTCATACCAATTGTTATAGCTACATTTGCACAAGATCACGGATTTTGTAGGTTTATACGTAGTAATGTGTATAATCAGACAATTATACCACAGAGGTGCTAATGATCATCAATGTCACATGTAAGTTGGAACACATTCATTAACTGTAACAGAAACAGCTGTGTAGGAGGCTTAAAACTGGGTAATCATTTCATGTCATGCCAAGATTGAGCATAAGAAGACACAAGGTGTTGCACTGCAAGAGCAAGTTGCAGTGTAACAGTCTCTCCGAGACAAAAATTTCAATGCAGACTGGGTTTTCAAGATATGTTGTTTGATTTATTTTGAAGAAGCAAAAATAAACAAGCAATATTGAGGACTGTAAACCCAGTGGTCAGCCAATGAAACTTGGTGCAGCAGATAAAAGACACATCAAGCTTATTACCCTTAGAAATCAGAAGATGTCCAGCCGTGCCATCAGTTCAGAACTGGCCGAAAGCAGTTGGACCAAGTGGGACTCATGTACACCCATCTACTGTCCAAATAACAAAGACAAGCGACTCAAGTATGCAAGGAAACAAAGGAAACAGCACACAAAAAAAAAAGGTCTGACAGGTGCAGAAAAAAAAACTGACAGGTGCTCTGGACTGATGCATCGAATTTTAAATATTTGACTGTAGCAAAAGGCTGTTTGTTCCTCTAAGGGCTGGATAGTTATTGTAGCCTTTCAACGGTACTGGAAGGCCCATGGGGGTGGGTACCCCAGACAGTTTGTGACAAAAATGGTCAAGACCACGATAGAAGCTTCTTTCTTTCTCTTTTTATTTTTCTTGTGGCACTTTGTATCACCAACCACACACACACATACAATTGGGAAGACAGCTAATATATACACAGGTGCTCTAATTGGGATAAACCATTACGTGGGGTAACATACAAGGTACTTTACAGTGAAAACAAAACACATATTTACATTAACCCATTTACAAACAATGCTGCATTAAGTATTCACAACCATAAATCTTCCAAAACTAAACAGCAAAACCACAGTACTGACACATTCCCTTTTTCCCCCCATCCTATTTCCCACAATGGTTCAACCCAAGCATTGATAAGGTACACAGAATTCTAGAGATCCTTTTGGCTGTGCCCTCCTGTGGAGATAGATGGTTCAGGTAAGTAAAAGCATTCTTAGTATTTCAATCCTATCACTAACTTCTTTTGTTGTTAATTATTTTACAGGAAAATACAGCAACCCTAGCATCAACCATGAATAAATTATTTAAGCCTTGTTGTTTTTCCTTTTTTTTGTCTCATTATGTTCTGATTGATCTATCTCCAAAAAAACTGACAATATAAAGAGACAATGTCTCATTGTCACATTATACAACAATGAGTCTCTGCAGGCAACAGTGTAGCATGGTGGAGGTTCCTTGAATGTTTGGCATGTTGGGAATATTTCTGCAAATGAAGTTGGACATTTAGTAAAGACTAATAGTGTTCTCAGTGCTGAGATATACAGACAGACACTCATGACAACGCAGGACAACGACCCCAATCAAAAAGCCAAAGTCTTTAAGAACTATTTTTAACATAAAGATTTACAAGTCATAGAAGTGGTGGTATGGTCCCAACAGAATCCTGAACTCAACACCATTAAGTCTTTCTGGGTTTACAGGAAGGGACAGTAGGATGTGAGGAACCCTACACCTACAGATCTGTGGTTAGTTCTCCAATATGTTTAGAACAACCTACCAGCCAAGTTCCTTGGAAAACTATGTGCAAGTATACCAGGAAGAATTGATGCTGTTTTGAATGCAAAGGATGGTCATGCTAAATATCGATTTGATTTAGATTTCTCTTTAGTTTGTTTACTGCATTTTGTTAATTATTGAAAATAATGATTAACAGTTCCCTGTTTGAAATTATTCTTTCTTTTCACACCTACCCAAAACTTTTTCACAGTACAGTATAAATCTAATTTCTCCTCAAATCAATGGTCACATAAGTTAATAAAAAATAATTTTACTGTCCGACTTACCTTGTCTCTGATTCAGGAATGACTTGAGACACTTAATTCAACATTTGTAGTCCATGTTGTGGATATCCTGAGTGGTGTGGCTTTTGAAACAATTAATCTACTCTTAAATTGTTTTTGTAAAAAAAAAACAAAAAAACACATGGCTGTAGTCATTCCTTTCAATGGTCTTCTACCACAATTTTTTCTTCCACTCAACTTTCCATAATATGCATGGATGCCTCACTGTGAACAACCATCTTTTTTAGCAATTACCTTTTTGTGGGAGATTCTTATAGGAGGTGGATTAGACCCTGGAAATGTTTCCAGTTCATCACATGGCAACACACAGAGACACAAGAGAAACAACCATGCTCGTACACTGGTGCTTCCAGTTGTAAATTGGAGAGACTAATTACAAACAAGTATTTATTTAGGAATGTGGGAGAAAACCCACAAACACACAAGGAAAACATGCAAACTCAATGTTGAAATACCCATTAACAGAAATAAATACTTAAAAAACATATTTCTGGTTGAATTACTGAAATAAACTTTATAAATATACTCTAATTTATATATAAGAAAACCCTCAAGGATCAGGTTTCAACATGATTGCTTATACAGACATCATTGTTTAACATTTTTGTTCCAACAAGACAGTAAATAATAGTTTATGGCTCAGATCCTGACATAATCTTTTCCCAAACAAATTCAAGTTCCTATCCAATCCAAGCTCAGAGCTTAAAGTGATGCAGAGCCCGTTTGACGTGATGTATGATGACCCTCAAGCAATGAATCGTGGATAGAAATCATTCTGCAGGAGTGTAAACATCATTTAGTTTCATGACATAACATCACAGGATAGAGGCCTATACATTAAGAATGGGACAAGCACTGATAATTCCTGCTAGGAACAATATGTATGACGTGGGAATCATGTTTAATCTGAAACATTATCATCGGTAGTTGTTCCTTTTTTTAAGGCAGAACACAATTTATCCCTGAAAGGCATTTCTCTTGTCAGCTTCAGAAAAATACAAATAATAACAAATCAATGATTCTGAATGAAATAAACTATCAAGGCCAAAGGTGTGTGTATTCAATTAGTGAAAAATATCAAGAGACAAAATGATGGCAATGCCGTTTGTTACATCCAACACAATGTAGAACGATGTTTTTGTCTGAGTCCTGTAACAGACTGACAGCCTGTGCAAGTGTTTTACATAACTCATGAATAAAAATAAGCCACCAGTGAAACCCGAGGGGTGATTGATGGGATTGAGTCCGCTGCCTAAAAGCTGCCATTCTGTAAAAGTTTAAATGTATTAAATTTATTGCAGTAAAATATCTTCATACAGATGATCAGTATTCACGCTGATGCGTCCACAGCCACAAACTGAGCCGGCATATGAAGCCGGAGCTCCGAGGCGATCTTTGGGAGGATGATGGTGTCTTTGTTCTCGCTCTGAGAGGCATATTTTTTATGTCGGGGGTTGGAGCTCTGAGCGACAGAGATGGCAATGAGGATAAGATGAAATAAAAAGGGAGAAAGTGAGTCCTCTGGGCTTTTACTGCCCTCTAACAGCATATATCCTGAGGGCACAGGGACGGGGAGCGGTTGCTACTAAAAAGCTATTGATCACATCACTGTGTTATCTCCTCCACTTCAGAGTGTATAAGTCACGTCTTCCCAAGGGGTGGGTACGATTGTTACGATGAGTGTGCTGTCTGTGTGAGCGGCGGGTGGAACATTTATTGACAGGAGCAGCTTCTCATGCCAATGACCTGCAGGGTCAGTTTATTGAACTGCTCCATAATGCAGAGTGATTAAAGGGCAGTGTTATTCACTCCAATACAAACAGTCCACCTGGAGATGACACAAGACTCAACTCAAACACAGAGGCCCGGCAGGGATTTTACATCGTTATGGCTACAAACAATCCATTGGTATGTTGGGTAGGTCAAGAGGCTCCACAAGTGAGAGTAATCTTGCAATAGTACATGCACTATTCAGTGTTTGCCGTTATTGAATACGAACAGAGCCAAAAGGCAAACGTTTGTATTTACCCATTGATCTACATTTTGTCTATCCAGAGGAAGTCAAAGCTTCATGGATAATGACTTTAAATTATTAAGTTGTCTGAAAAAGAGGGTAAAATGACCTCCTTCTCTAATATGTCAATGCTCAACCTTACCAATCTCAGAGATCTTGCTGAGAATAACCCCAAACAGAAGGAATGATCCATATCCTGAGGGGGTCTGTAGCCAAAAAGCAAAGTTTTCCAAGTTCTTAATCAGAAACACAACTTAGGAGCTCAGCCAGTGTGTTTCAACAACACAACTGGGTTGTGAGCCAGTAGTTTCAAGGCAGTTATCCAAGAAGACACCCAGAGAAGGCCCAGGCCATCTCAAAAGTCAACTCGCTCCCTTGCAGATCAGTAACGAGACTGCTTTCTGAAGAACCAAGCTGTTATACATGTTTTTGTTCCCTTTCCTTGTGGACCGGACCTCTGGTCGCTGCTGGGATGGATTGGATAAAGAATCACCTCAAAGTAGGATCAAACCTGTTCATTGTATCCTCTTCTTTATGGGTCCACTATATAATTGCTAGCTCATGAGCTAAACCTAGCTATCGTAAATCCTCTTATACAGGCCCGGGCCTTTATTTTACTGCACCGCATCGCGGTCCAGGCCATTATTGGAAGGAGGTCAGAATTATAGGCAGGCCTTAAAATCTATTTGAGCGAAACGAACTACCAGTAGAATAAAAAAAAAAAAAGATTTTGTGTCTTTTTGAACCTATAAAATACTACGTTCATTTATTGAAAACGTAGTTACCTGCATAAAGTTGCATAAAGAACATTAATAACAAATACTGGTATTTCGAGCTAATTTCCAGTATAGAAATTTGGTAACAAAAACGTAGCAAACATACCAGTAGTGCAGTGTAAACACTTGGTGTTAATTAGGTTGTTGATTCATGTCAAAAAGCAACAGACACCTTACCGCTCCAAAGTTTAACCATTCGTGTCTCATTTGGTTTGACGTTAAAAAAAAATCCTCCAATTGTGTTTAATCCTCGTCCTTATCAGTTTCCTCCTCCTCTTCATCTCTCCCTGTAATTTCCCCATCACTTGCGCCAGCCTCTACAACAAGTTCATTATTGTACAGTTCTTCTTCTTCCTCCTCATGTTCTGCTGCGCGTCTGTTCTCATCCTCGTGCAGGCAGGCAGCAGTCAGGGCCTGCTGTCCAGCAGTGCAGGGCTGTAAAGAACGATACATTTTAGTTTAGCCATTATTGCAAGTCACAGTGGACAGATTCACTCACGAATGGAATTCATCTAATGGTAGAGAGAGAGAAAAAGAGACTGATAGTGATACGTGGGTGCTTATTTCAACATACCTGTCCCTCTCGGAAGCACAGTTTGAGGTCGTCCTCACTCCCGTCGGTTTTCACAGACTGCCCACACACTTTGAAGGACTTGATGATCAGGTCCTTCTCCAGCTTGTCCCAAGCAGCGAGAACCCGGTCCACAAGCAGACGGCGAGATGGTGGTTTTAGGTTCCCTCCACTTGTGTATTGCTTGTCTGCGTCCTCAGCCATCCACTCTTCATAAGAAGCATGTAGGCTCGCTTTGAAGGGCTGGTTCCACATGACATCCTGGGATCAGCGCGGATGTGATGTTGTAAGGCCTCAACTCCTGATTGGTAGAGGTGCTGATGTGACAACGGTAGGCATCCCACACAAGCAGGCGCGGGCGAAAACTGAATTTGCCTTCCACCGATCTGAGCCATGCTGTGGTCAAGTCGTCATTCATCCAGCCATTGGCAGATGTGGCGATGACAGCTCTTGAGATCTCTTGCTGCATCGCCTTCACTTCACGAATGGCCCCCCGGAAGACGATAAAAGGCTTGAGTTTAGTGCCATCAGCCTTGGCAGCAAGGGCAACAATGAGACTTTTCGAGACGACAGCCTTGCTCACATAGTCGACGAAAGAGACAAGTTTCTCTGTGAGAAGATCTGGGTCCTTCTGAGCCATTGTGGTGCGACGTCGCAATGCGAAGCCATTTCGGGTTAAAAACTTTTGCAGCCAACCCCTGCTAGCTGGAAATCTTTCGCCTCTATCACTCACTGTATGGTATATTTCCAGAGCCTTGTTTCGGATCATTTTTCTCGACACTCGGTTATGATTGTCCCTCATTGAATGGATCCAATCAGAGAGTTTTGTGTCCAACTCCTCGGAAAAATTTTTTTTCCCTCCTCCTGGCAGTCTCGCTCTCTTTTTGTTTGCTGTGGCTAGATCCATTTTCTGCTTTTTCCAGTATCTAATTCTTTTCGCGTCAATGTTAAAATGTTTAGCAGCTTGCTCCCAGAGTGCTCTGCAGCATATTTCAGCACGTTTTCTTTGAACTTGCTGTCACATTTTCATCTCCTCTTTGGCTCTGCAGCTGCCAAGGTAAACGTTAGCCTGCCGGTGACTGAACTCTCACATGCAAATCAAAAGTGAGAATACTGACATGCCCCCCATGGTATCTGCATGTTACTATTACAAGCATAATGTTGAGGCCTGCCCAGAAAAACGTTTTGTTTTTCTTCCTAATAATAGCCCCGGCCGCTATTAGAGACCGGCCTTTATTTACCTCCACTGACAGCGAGACCGGGCAATGTTGGAGACCCGTCCACTATTGGACTACAGGCCAATATTTGAGGACAGTAGTTATTATTATTTACAGTAGTTATGCTGCTGTCCGCCTTTCTTCACTCCTCTACTTTACCTTGTTACTTTTTTGTTCTACTTCACTACAGTTGTATATTTGCTAATATTTCAACTGTTACTTTGTTTTGTTTTTCTCTCAATAGAAGCTACATGTGGTCTGGCATTGTGCTTAGCTGCAATGCCTTTTGGAACAAGGTGGCATCAACTGGAATGAAGTACCTAGTGACTGTTCATCTTCCGTATCCTTCTATCAACTTTTTTATTTTCTTTAACGCTGAAAGTACTCCCACATGAGTTTTTTTTCAGTGTCTGCTCTGTCTTTTCAAACCCCAGCTCAGTTGTGGCAGATTGCTGCTCCCACAGAGCTAGGTTCTGCTGGAGGTTTCTTCCTGTTAATGTGGAGTTTATCCTCTCCACTATCACTAAATGCTTGCTTAGTACGAGGGGTTGTTGTGGTTGGAGTCTGCATCAACGGGGCACAACTGCCAGTCAATGATTTGACGCAATCTCCTGGGATTCTGTAAAGAGAAAACTTTTAAACTGAATGAATTGTGTATGATTGAATTCCAATGAATTTGCTCTTATATTACATCTGTTGTGAATTTGCATTAATTAAATAAAACAAGTTTAATACATGCTACATACACACACATACATGCTTATATTCCTCCTATTGCATTATAAGATGTCGGCTTCGTGGTTTTCATTGTTTTGTTTTAAATGTATGATTAGTTTACATATTATCCCTTATATCAGATCAGTTTGGGAGTTTAGTTTGCATGCTTATAGAATAGATAGGATGTACTGGCTAAATGTTTTGGCCATAACGTTGATTTATTTTACTAATACATTGTCATAGCTTAGAGAGAATTTGTTTGCATCTAATCTGAAGTGTGCATGCAATTATGTTGCCCCTAACAATTAATTGTTAAAAAAATAAATGTAAACTTCATAAATAATTCATTAAGTAACCAGGAATATTAAAATGTTAAACATCATTATTAAAGGTTATGTGAATCAGACATATGTACTCATTGTGTCACAACACAGTTTTGCTATAAAATGTAAATAAAACCAGATAAAATATGTTTTAAACTGATATTTTTTATCTTTTAATTTCTCATCAGTAAAGAAAATCCTATGTGGTTTAATGAAAATATATTTTAAAATAAAAGGAGGGGGCAGGAAGCTCACATGTTTTGAAAATATAGAAATGGAAATTATTATATAGAAATAAGAAATTGATCAAAAATAAAATGCTAAACAAGCATGACGGGGAAGAAATATCTTAATCAGATTCAGCAATCAGTCAAACATTTTAGCAATTTACCAGTATATTGGATGTTGGAGAAAATTTTGGAACAAAACAGTTTTTTTTTTAATATACCAGTAATGCCCTTGTAAGCCAAACAGCATATTAATGAGAATTGTTCAGTGTGTATCTATTATCTATTTTGCCAAGCAGTTTAGTCTTGCTCTCTCAAATACGGCTTAGCAGTAGACAATAGGATTTCACTGCCTTCCTTTTTTCCCTTAAAAAAAACAACTATTATTCAGATGCAGGTAAAGATGGTTTCTGAATGTTTACTGATGATTTGTACTGTAATTAAATGCAGTTTCTATAACTGTGCAAAGCAAATAGTCAAAATCAAACTAACGTAATAGATCTGAAACCAGTCAGATATGTGTAACATACTGTATTTTAGTAATGACTATCTCATTGCTAATTGAGATGGACTTTGAAAAGAGTAGAAAAGATCACATAACAAAGTGAGCTTCACTTTCAGTGGTGGATAGTGTTTTTTCTTTGTTTTTGTTTTCTTTGTTGTATCTCTCCATCAGGCTCTGTAACAAAGGCTGGTATCTCACAGTATTGATTGAAACGTGTCGGTTGTTCAGGGAAGGCATAGAGAATGTCTTTTAGAGGTCAAATGAACAAGCATGATGTTCTAAAAACAATGCATGTTGGTTTAGCTTTTATTAAATAATTTATGACATGATGTCAAATATGTGTTCATGATGGATACTCTACCCAGTGGCCGCTACAGAAACACTGCCTCTATAGTTCTTCCTGGAGTTAATTAGTTAATGATATGGTTTCACTTTTAATTTTACTCATCTGCCATCTCAAGCAATGGCTGTCTGATATGATTTATTCTCTGATTCTTGTTGCTTCTACTTTGTATTTCCACTGATATTTTTTAGATCCCAGCTGGCCTTCTGGTTCCTTCTTTAGTCTCGTTTACATAATCATTTTTGTTGTTTTGTCTGGCATTACTTCTGTGACCAGTGATGTTTTAGCTTGTCTCCTTGTTAGTGTTAGTATTCTTCTGTCTTGATTTTCTTTCCCTTTAAGTTATTTTTTTTTTTTTTTACATTCAGATTTTTCTACTTTGTTTCCCAGAACTTCCATCTCTGGTTTTCTTGCCCTTTGTTTCAAGAAATTTACCCCAGCTGAACTTTTATTACTCCTAATTCTATCATTGACTTTATTACTTTGTTCATTAGCTCTTTTTACTAGGTGTACACAAAGTTGGTCCATATTATCAGCATTTTCCTACAAATCCTGTTTATTCCAACTAAAATATGCAGAGGTCACAATATCAGTATTAAGGATATATTGCTTTCTTTTTGGTTTAGGTCCTATAGAGTGTATATGTTTTTGTTTGACTATTTAACGTTATACATGGACATAAGTTTATATGCGTTACCGCCTTAAAAAGGCTAGGTTTGATACAAGATCCCTTGCTCATTGTTCAACCAAATAGGGTTGTGAAAAGATGTTACAGAAAACACTGAAGACATGTAGAATTCTCGGCAGATTTGGCTGCTTGGTGGATTCTTGCGCCCCCTGGTCTGGTAGGGTCCCTCCTGTGAGGTCAGTATGAAATAGGGTCTCAGGTCTCTGGGTTCATATCCCAATCTGCTCAGGCATAGCTGGCTACCGGCGGGGTCTGTGGGATCCTGCTTCAGCTCCCTTCTCCCCTCTAGCCCTTGTTCAGTTGGGGGCAGTGGTTGCTCCTGATGTGGTCCCCCTCAAGTCCCTGTCATCTGTAGACATGAAAAGGGGTGAGAAAGGTGAGAAGGATATTAATCATGTAGGCGGGTCTGGGGGTATGCTCCCCCAGAAGGAAATTTTAATAAATTTCATATTTTAACTCTTTAGGCTTCAGGTTTTTTTCTCTAAAATATAAAATTTTTATATCACTTGTTCAAAATATTGTAGCTTTAATATGGTTATAGATAAAGATACATGAGAAAAATCTTCTGTATGATCCCAAAAAAAAAAGCCTCAAGTCCTTTCATAACATGTAAAGCATTTTGTGGACATCTGTCAAAAACAAAACAAGACTTAAGCCAAATTTAACCACTTGTACACACATACTCTCACACTGATGGCAGAGAGTTACTATGCCAGCTGCTGGCCTGAGGATGACAGTTTTCGGATCTGCTGGAGCATCCAACAGGCTGTTTCAGATGAAGTCTGCTGGCAATCTGAGAGTGGCCCACATGGTAATAAACACATGCTTACTGACACACAAAAAGCCCGACACACAATCCAGTCGCCACAGTTGGCGAACTTGTGAGTTCGCCAACTGTCAGCTGTGAAATTAGATCAGCCACCCTCTACAGATGTGACTGCTAACAGGAAATGCAGCGAGGCACTGAGACAGAAGCTGTGTCACATAGGGATAACATTTTTAGGAATCCCTATTTGTAACCCAACTGATTTTGGGACTGCAATTAAAATTTTTCAACTTTAGAAATGAATGAAAAGAGGTGTACAGTGGAAGAGGAGGTACATTTCTTTGTGATAATAAAAGCAAATGTATTATTTTTAATAAATGGAAGTCTATATTTTAATAAGAAAAACAAGATCAGCTACAGAGGCCAAATACCAGGAAGGTCTGTTAAATTGAAACAAATTATAAAGTTACATAAAAGGTGATTAGAAATAGGGCTGGCTATCGATTCAAATTTCAATACTCGATTCGATTCTGATTCTCAAGAATTAGAATCGATTCCATTTGATTCAATCTGATTCAGTTCAATATTGATATTGATCAGTGCTATTAAAAAAAAATTATTATCTTAATTAAATGCTGGATATTAATGATTTAACACTGGGTAAGTAACAGTTCACCATGGTAAACTATTAACTCTTTCAGACACAAAACTTAAAATGGCCATCAGGACTTTTCCTTCCTATTTTAAAAAGGGCAAACTATTCTAAAAACTAAAATAGATTTTTGAACTTGTGAAAAAATTCAATTTCTACAAGAATAGATTCGGAATCGATTTTTCGATTATTTCAACACAGGTCTAATTAGAAATGTTAATGGGCATGTGCCATACCAGCTCTACTTTGAGATGATAGATAGTATTTTTTATCTCCAACATCTTAAAAAAAAGATAAATAAATCATCATGAAGCTTTTGACCCTATTTGAACTCAGATGAGAGATGGATGGATGAATGAATAGCTGGATAATTTCTAACATTTCTACCTTTTGGCACCTTTAACCTGACAAAGATAGCTCTGTATAGCCTTTTTTCCCAATTGAGCTCCAATTTCAGAAAAAAAGTATTAAGGTGATACCATTAGAGTTACATTTGCATCCATTTTTACTTTGCGTTTGTGTAAGACTAGAAGAAACATTATTTTAAGATTATTTTAAAGTATAAACATATAAATGTTTTATTTATCCATAAATAAATATGAATTCAATCAGTTAGGTAGAATACAGGCATGTCTGGAAGACTAAAACATAGATGACTCAAAATTTTCTATTCAGACAAGACAGAAGTTGTTATCTTCGGACCAGAAACTCTGAAAAAGAAACTGCTTAGTGAATCACTTCATCTGGATGACATTATATTGGCCTCCAGTAATAACTCTGGGATATTGCTAAAATTAGACACATCATGCCCAGGAGTGATGCCTACTGTAGTTCCTTACCATCAGGAAGTCCAAAACTGCAATTAAAAGCCTCAGTTAATTTTAAATGCTGTGGCAAGAGTTCTGATGAATATTAAAAAGAGAGATCATATTTCCCCTGTTTGAGCTTCTCTTCACTGGCTACTGTTAACTTAAAAAGTTAAAGTTACTGTGCAGTTACAGTTAATGCAGTTACATTCTAAAATACTTAGAACGTCAAATATTTTTAATAAATGAGTGACGAATAAAAAAACACCATATACAGTATTTTAGAACATTTGGTATTTGAACTTCACGCAATAACATTGAAACTTTATGCAAAAAAATAAACATATACAAGAGGAAATATTGAAAATACATAATCACACACTTTTTATTAAAGTGCAAACTAAGGAAAGCAAATTATTTGTAACATTGTACAATAAACAGAGCACTTTTAAAGATTGATTTGGTGTCACCTGCAATCACATGAACTGGAAACTATTGAAAAAAATCACATATTTTACTTACTTTTAATTAATAAGAAATAATACAGATGTAATTTTTTAATAAATTGGTGTTTAATGTTCCTTGGGTTTTGAACAACAATTTATCAATATTTTGGGGTCACTTTACTAACCCTAACCCTATCCACTCTATCAGCGCACTACTTGGTGAGAGGTTAGAGGGAGTCTCCTCTTTAATGAAACAAATGTCTATCGAATATTCAACTTAAAACAAAGGTCACCGCAGTCTTACAGCATGCAGTGAGATACTGAGAGCACCAAATCATCATTGTTTTTGCAACGGCATCATTACCGACACCTGATCTTTCCTTGCAGCTGAAGTGTGGCTGTTAGACAGTCTGACACTGCTGCGCTTTATTCAACCACATTGTAGTAACATTTCACTTTACATCACTAGTAATGGTAAATGTGTTGCAATGATGGGAAAAGTAATTAATACTATTACTCTGTTACCTAGAAAATTACGGCATTAGAAATGCTGTTATACTCAAATGGCGTTACTCCCAACGATGACCGCTTGTACTGAGCTCTCCTTGAGGTTTCTTCCTGTTAAACGAGAGTTTTTTCCTCTCCACTGTTGTTCCATGCTTGCACAGTGTGAGGGATTGCTGTGGTTGGAGTTTGCATCAATGGGGCAAAATTGCCAATGACTTGATGGAATCTGCTGGATTTCCATCAATGAATCAAATTTTATTTGAATGTAATGTAAAATGCTTTACAGCAAATGTAGGTTGCTCAAAGCACTGGACATCAAAAAACAAAAATAAGAAAAGTTAAAAAAAGTAAGAAATACATCAAAGTAATCAAATCCTGTTAAAAATAGCTGAAAAACAGTATTCCAATGACACAATTCCCAACTATGAAAAGCTAATTTAAATAAGTAATCCTTCAATCTGGCCTTAAACAAGGACAGATTTGATGGAGCGTCATTCAAAAGGCTAAGAATTCCAGAGCTTTGGCCAACCACAGCGAAAGCGCAATCGCCCCATTGTTTACATCTGGACTATGGGACCACCAGCAGTTTTTAGTCAGCAGAGCGTAAAGCTCTGCAGGGCAGATATGGTGTAAGCATGTTGCACAGATATAATGGTCCTAGGCCATGAATGGAACAAATGGGATTCTGAAGTGAACGGGGTACCAGTGTAGAGAGCACAGAATAGGAGTGATATGGTCATATTTACAGGTGCTGGTGAGGAACCGGGCTGCTACATTTAACACAAGTTTAAGACAGCGCAATAAGGCTTAGTTTAAAACAATATAAAGGGCATTACAATATTCCAAACGCTACCTGATGCAGACATGAACTGCTTTTTCCAAGTCATCATGGCTAGATGTGTTTCAAATCAGTGAATCCTGTTCTTTTCAGTGAAGATGTGAATGAGATAAACCATGAGAATGACTTTGATTATAATAATCACCCTATCATTCCTCCAGCTCTGAAATCTCCTACAACTAGCAACTACCTTTTATTTAATCTAACAATTGTCTTCCACTTATCTGAGATCAGGTTGCCATTTAAAAACCAGTCGAAGAGGGAAGTAGCTCAGTTGGGGAGCGGGGGGGATTCCAACATACAGCAAGATTAGACCACAAATATAGTACCTGCAGCTGGTTCGGAGTCTCTGCATTGAAGGAGCTGACTCACACCCCAGCCATTTCACGGTTGACATTCACCTGCCCCAGGATTCCTCCAAACAGGATGAACCGCTGACAACAAAAAAACTGAAAGAGTGGACAGACGTTGCATACTTCTTCCTGTGTAGAGCAGATTATCGTCAAACTAATTAAGGGTTTTGCAATAATTTCCAGGAACAAGTCTAAACTCTATCAAGAACCGTTATTCATCAGTAGTTGATAGAGTTACATGGACAAACAGTGTTGGGTATAGTTATTTTGGAAAGTAGTTAATTATGTTACAACGTTACCATCAGTTAAAAGTAATCAGTTATGTTACAGCATTACCTATTCATAAAAGTAACACGTTAGAGTACTTACCGTTACCAAAAATTTAAAGTCAGTTTGCAGTGCCTTGCACATGCAGGAACTTGATTGACAGACACAGCCTCCTTTGAATGTACCGAGAAATTGTGAAGATGATTTACATCAGTCATTCAACTAAATCAACATCTGCAAGATAACATCAACAGAAAAGACAGTCAGCAATCGGCTATTCCACAAAGTGGTCGACAGAAGCTTTTCTCCAACGCAGATGGGCCTTACCGTTATGTTCTTTTCCTTTTCATTGACGAATTACAAATAATGTGCGTATTTCCACAATGCAAAAGATGTACTCTGCCATCTTAATATGAGTTTGAAACCACTCGCACACACAGGCTATAGAATCAGGGCATAGACACTCACAGTGCTTCAGCTCCGCCGATACATATAGGCCGACTCCTACTGTCTGACAAAAAGCAGGCTACAGTTGGGATTTTGCTTTCCTTACTGAGATAAATTCTTGAAATAAAAGATTACTTAAAAAAACAAACAAAAAAACTTTACGGATTGCATTACAAAACTAACGTGTCAAGTTACACATTTCACGAAAAAAGTGATTAGAGTAATGCATTACAAAGTAACACGTTACCCACAGCACTGGACAAAGTTACTTTAGAATGCCTTTGTTGGGGTCTGGAATACATAGTTATATTCTCAAATGCCTCTTCAAACTTTATGGTGCAAAAACTTAGCCTTTTGTTATCTTTGTGAAGAAGCATTGACCAGTTATAGAGGCTCGGAAGCATCTGGGATGGATCATCACACAGGTGAAAGGATTGGTCAGATCAGTATTCTAGACCTATGTTGGATAATATGAAACAAGGAAGAGAAGCATAATCCAGCCTTTAGTCAGAAATAAGTTTGTAATTTCAGGTTTGTGATGGTGGGTGTGACAGTGCCTTTCGTAAAGCCAATTTCTTATTTAGTGATGATAGCATTAATGTTGGAATACATACTGCCGTATGGACCAAATCCTGGTGTGATTTTCCGATACTGTTGGTGTAAGACATGTTTGCATGTCTTATAATAGCACCTAAAAATTATCCCGCCCCTGTCTTCTCAATGCTAGAATGAGCTAAAATGATTTTCTGGAATCAATCCAAACATCTTTTCTGAGAGTAAGAAATAGTCAATGATTAATTGTACTGTAAATCTGAAATCAAGCTGAATCACATCCATCATACTGTGGGTGGGGCGCAGCAAAAGGCATATTGGATTTTTAATCAGAGGAAAATGTCAACCTCAATCTAAATAAGAAGACATTACGACAGGAAGCCAGAGTGAGTGAACTCACTGTCAGGAGAATAAAAAGGCAAGACAGGAGGAGGGATGGATAGGAGAGTTGAAACACTTACTGTTTACTTACCTCAACGGCTACTGTGTTGTGAACAGCGTGGGCCAATTCCCAGTGACACCTCATTTATTACCCTGAACACACTGGAACAAAGGTACAGTGACACAGCTGCCTCCCACACTGTGTAGAAGGCCAGCAGCATGTTTCTTCTATGGCAAAACCAGATTCACCTAACTGGATGGCTACGGTCAGGGCATAAATATTGTTTTTTACTGTAGTCTTTGGATCAGTTGACCTCATCAAACTTTGTTTACAGTATAAGACAATGAAAAGAAAATGCTACAAGTACATGTAAGACGATGTTGGTGAATGTGTGATTTGAGGTAAAAATGCAGCTATTTGGCTATTAACAGTCAATAAATAACATAAATTAATTATTTAAAATGTTTAATATTTTCGGGGCACCACCTGGGATTACCAGGAACTATTTTAATAGCAAAATATCTATATCATTCTCATAATCTGAAGGAATGAATTCTTTACTGTCCATTGATCATGAAACCTTGCCATATGTGTGTTTTGAATAAGACTGACAGTTACTCTCCAAAATACAACGTTTATTTACAGAAGAAAACAAAACATTTAATCACTCAAACTAATAACCGACACTACTGATCAAACTAAATTAATAGAAAAAAATTAAAGAAACAAATGGATTAAAATGCAATAAAGATAGAAAATATAAATTCTCATTTATGCTTGGAGGTGTCTGGATGCTTTAAGAATGAAAGCTAAATTAGTTTACCAATTGTAATTAGTTTAACTAATTTAGCACCATTGATTTATGTGTAAACCAATAAAACAGAAAATTAACATTCACTGGATCAAGAAATGTTTGTTTAAAAATTAAGTGGATAATAAGTCATTGAGCTTTGAGAACTATTCATGGATTGGTCACCGAAAGTAAACAAACTAATTCCAGTATTTTGATACAAAAGGGGTCATAAATACGGCTAATATGATTCGTTTCTGTTCCTTTGATGTAGGTCTTCCCGAATAGAGCACGGCCAAAGCTCTGAGTGAATGAAGGGAGGGTCTTGTGTGAGGCCACCCCGGCCGGGAGGCTGCTTGGCCAAGGAAGAAAAGCTGGCCGAGCACCTCTATTTGTAGGTTCTGCTGGCAGTTCTTCCAGTGGAAGAGACTTTGAAATTGACAGTTTTCGTCCAATTTCTGTGACGTAATCAGCCTTTACAGGACACAGCCCATGAATTCGGACACACCCTGTCATAGCAATGCCCAAAGGACAGCCATTATTAAAATGAGGACCACCTTATTGCTGATGCTAAGCAAAGCCAGATTTTTGTAAAATACCAGAGATCCAAACAGTTTTCTGGCTTTGTGATTAAGTTAAATTGCATTTCCTTGATAACTGTATTAGTTCTCCTTGCTCTGTGGCACTTATAAATCTGAGTTTATAGTTATCAAACCTTGAATTAGAGACTGCCTCTTTGTTATTTCCTCTAGAGCTTCATACAACCATTTCCCTTAGAAATAACCTTTCACACGACATTGCATCATCAATGAGTACGGAAAGTTCTTAAGCAAACAGGGATCTATATGTTCTTAATGACCTTTCTCTAGCCCACTGAAATATGATTTTCTTCTGTTTAGCTTTTAATTATGGCTTACATTTGCCTTTTCACAGAGCAATTTTTTTCCAGTTATTCAGGTATATGTCATTAGGGCAACAGCTGTAGTAGAAACCCTCAGATCTGTCTCTCTTAAACTTATTTGGTAGGGTGGAAACTTAGAGGTGCTCTCTAAGTCAACACTGAAATACACGCTTAACTCTAAAAGCTTGAATCTAAAAATCATCCATACTTATGGCCAAAGCAACCTCGACCGACTCTTTAGGATCCAGAGAAGCAGCATTTCTACTGTGAAGAGTAGAAATGCTGAAGCTCATAGAAAGAAGCTCACAAATCAATACAGTCTATGATGGAGCATGAATAAGGATGTCATCTGCTGAGAGTCAACGCAGCCATCTACCAGGACATTTTGGAGCACTTAATGCTTCTTTCTCCAGACAAGCTTAGTGCAGATGCTGACTTCATTTTCTATCAGGACTTGGCACCTACCCACACTGCCAACAGTACCAAAACCTGGTTAAATGACCATGGGATTAAATTGCTTGATTGAGCAGCAAACTTGGCTGACCTGAAGCATACAGAGAATCTATGGGGCATTGCCAAGAGAAAGATGAGAGACAGGAGACTGAACAATGCAGAAGAGCTGAAGGCTGCTATCGAAGCATCCTGGTCCCTCATTACACATAAGCAGTGCCACAGGCTGAGAGCATCCATGCCACACTGCAGTGTGGCAGTAATTTATGCAAAAGGGGCCCAAACCAAGTACTGGGTACATATGCATGATTATATTTTTCAGAAGTCTGACATTTCCCCATTTAAAATCCTTGTTTTAATGATTTTATGTAATATTCTAATGTTCTGAGATATTAAGTATAGGATTTTCACAAGTGATAAGCATAATCATCAAAATCATAAAGAGATTTCAAAATATCTTGCTTTGCATCTACTGAGTCTATATAATATATTAGAATCACCTTTTAAGGTGAATTACAGAAAAAAAAGAACTTTTGCATCATATTCTAATTTTAGAGTTTCACCTGCATATTTTGCAATTGACTGTTCTTTATACCTTTGGATGGATGTTGGACTTCTTAGTCTATACTGTGAGGTGGGTGAATTGGAACACTGTGTACCTTTTTGTTTTGACCATCCAGCATTTTTTTTAATAGTTTTTATTCCACTTTGTGAAAATCAAACCATACCAACATAATGGTCAATGCTCATGTTTAGGTGCAGCCAGAATATTTCAGTAAATCAATCTACATGCCAGTACTCTGGGTGTTTTCATATACAACATTGTATTGTGTCCAAAAAATCTGTCCCCATCAGGATTTTAAATGTGTATCTGATCAGTTTGTGACCTTCTGTACTCCTCCAGGCCTGTTCCACAGAGGGAGGAAAGAGAGAGCTGCCATTATTAACAGTGGCAGGCCTGGGTGGCTCTGGGTGATAAAGATGGATGATCCAACTCTCCAACACACACATCCAGTGCTACATCTACTGCAGCTATAGCACTTCGGGAAACAGTGGAAGCTGATGAAGAGGAAAATGTGTTATTTTTGTGTGCATATAGCCTACTTTATGAATTCAAAAGGCGGCAGTAGAAAAGGTGTTTTGGGTATAGAGGCTGTAAAAAAGAAACCTCAAGCTAAGTTTAATTCAAGAAGAATCCAAAGTAAGCACACCCAGCACTTGTTAGAACATTAACATTGGATTAGATGTCCAAACTGCAATAGAAAAATTATTCTTCACTTTGGATTTTTTACATTTTTTTTATTATGCATTTCTGCTGGTAAACTGCAGAGAGAAGCAAATAATCACTCGACTTGGTGAGTGTGTCTCTAAGATTGGGTGCTGGAGGGATTATGGTAATGTTAATGAGAAGCTGATATTTTGAGTCTGGGCTGAATCTTGGGACAAAATGAAACTTGTTCATTTCATCCACTGTCAGCATTGGGCTATCCATGAGGTTCTGTTGTTGTAGACATGCTGTCCTCAGTATGAGCCGATGAGCTTTGCTTATTTCTTTTCATTTTTTTTAAAGATTTTTATCCCCATTTAGAGTAAATAAATCCAGTTTGATTTCAGCCTCAAAAGATCCCCTTGAGAAAACCTCTTACCTGCTGTACAGAAGAATGTTACAGGCATTATGAGTATTGTGTCATGCCTGCTGACATTAGCTTTCAACTTAAAACCCTGCTGTGCTTAAGTATTTTTCACACAGCATGGTTCTACTCTTAATCTGGATTTTCTGCATATTTCTGAGGTAATTATAGCCTTCCAATGGTGGTTAAATGTACAACCTTCGATATTAGTACAGACAACTTTACAGCCAGGGTGCTGGAGCTACTGTGACTTTTCCAATAACTTTCCACAGTGAGTGATGTCAGCAATAAGAAGAATGTAGTTTTTTACCACACACTCAAATCAAAGCTTTTGATGGAGAGTTTCAGGTCAAAAGGATTGATGTGGAAAATACAAATACAAAGAAGCAAAACAAACTTTGAGAAAACATTTTCCTTTATTTC
Organism: Apricaphanius iberus; assembly: GCA_028564705.1. Taxonomy (NCBI): domain Eukaryota; kingdom Metazoa; phylum Chordata; class Actinopteri; order Cyprinodontiformes; family Aphaniidae; genus Apricaphanius; species Apricaphanius iberus. The sequence goes on from JAPXFQ010000689.1 coordinate 3,224,756, forward strand.
TATACTTGTCCATGGTTTACAAAGATTCTTGCTTTTTGGGTTGCGACTCATTCCAAGAAAAGTTGGGATAGGATCAATCTGAAGTGTTATTAAAGTAAAAAAGAAAGATGATCCTATAAAACAGCTTATTTTCCTTTTCATATGTTATATGGTAGTGGATATTGTGGCTGTGTTTACCCCAGTGCACAACTAATGTTTGCAAACCCCCAAAACTGCAAGTATAACTGGGATTCTTGCTTAACTAAAGCCATTGTTCCTTGAGCTCAATAAATGCCTTATTTACCTCTCAACGTATGATTAGATGCAATTATTACCTCCACCAAGTAGGGTTATTATGTTTTTGCCAGAGTTTGTTTGTCTGGTATTTAAAAACATAACTCAAAAAGTGGTAGATGGATTCTGATTAAATTTTCAGGAAATGTCCTCAGTGGAAACATGAACAAACGATTAGCATCTGGGGGGGACTGAACTGCCTTGGTGGAGGTCTGCGCTCTCAGAGTGCTTTTCTAGTTGTGTACTGCTTTCTAGTAAAGTTACAGTACTAAATATAATTGCTGCAGTCAAATACTTGTGTTGATGATGGCAAATTTATTTCTGTGGTTGTGTTGAATGTGTGCAGTTAGAGACTGTGGGGCGACTATGGCTCATGTGGTAGGAATTTGTCCTGTAACCGGCGGGTTACCAGTTGACTTCACCTCGTTGCCTGCTGGTGGTGGTCAGAGGGCCCAGTGGTGCCAGTGTCCGGCAGCCTCACCTCTGTCGGTTTACCCCAGAGCAGCTGTGGCCTGCCATCATGTAAGCATGAATGGGTGAATGACTGAATATAGTGTCACTGAAAAAGCGCTAAACAAATGCAGGCCATTAACCATTCAAAAAGAGTGTGAGGTATTCTTAAAATATCTTTTAACCTCCACAGTGATGAGACATAGACTATGACTGGACAATGAGCTGGAATGAACTTCCCTTGACAGCGGCTGAGCTCTACTTCAGATTTAAGGCTCAGGAGCTCTGTTATCTGGGGAATGCCGTGGCGGAAGTTGTTCATTAGTTCAGAACGCCTATTTTTGGACATTTTCAAAGCCCCTCCCACTAAGTGCAAACTGTTACTAACACAAAATTGTCTTTATATCCATCCTGGGCTGGGAATACCTCTAACCCAACTCTGGATTGAGGGATGAATGGATCTAAAATGGCACTGAGTCAAGAACCACCATTCATCAACAGCTCACATGGAGAATGTTGGCTTTAATGTAGTTTCATATTTATATCAGACCTTTGAGTAAAAAAAATCCAAACCACATTTTGCTTTTAGGAGAAATAACTTACAATGTACATGGTTATGTTGACTTATGCTTCATTTTAATTAATCTTCTCCCAAAGGCTGCAGGTCCAACCGTTCAGGCTCAAACAACTGAAGTTAAATCTGTCACCAGATCAACGAAAACTAAGATGAGATAGATAACAAATAACAGAGAATAAAAAAGTTAAAACTAAATTAAACAATTATTAAACTGTGTGGCAAATGAAATTAAAAAAACAACACAAAACTCATGACCTTTAACTTTTTTTTTTTTCTAACCAAACTTTGAGTAACTACTGGTTAGCTAATTATTTTCAAAGCCCCATAAAGCGCCATGAAGGGATGTGGATTATGGTTCTGGAAGAAAACACAAATGTTTGGGTGTGGTTGTGGCACATAAGCACTTGATCAGAAGTGGCAAGAAAATAAAATAAATAAAAAAATAAAGAAGAAGTGGCAAGATGATTTCAATAGTCTAATACACTGAGCTGCAGCTTTAAATGTGTTTCTTTCAAGAAGTGTAAAATAATCTTGACGATGGGCAGACAAGTCATAGAAACAGACACAAAGTTCATTTTAGGCCATTCTCTGAAAAAAACAAAAGGTAATAATCTCCAGATGTTTGAAGTTTCCCTAACATTCACTTCATCTAATGTCACATCAGGCCCCAGTTAATGGTAACAGAAGAAATGCAAGCTTGTGGTGCATGAACGAGGGAAGAGATCTGACCTAAAAACAGCAGTAAACATGAGCCGTCAGTAAAAGTCAGGTGGAAAACTGTGATGTGACGGACATTTTGAGGTATTTTGTTGAAAAGCAGGAATGGAGACTGCAACTGGCAAACCTCTGAGTGATACTCTGCACAGATTTGAGATAAAACTCCTGACATCAGGTAAGTAGCTGATAATCTTCCGCACCTCATGGGATTTGAAGAGGGGACTGATGACTTTCTTTTCTCAACACTAATGGTGTTTCAGCCGCCTGTTAACCATTCTGGTTAATACAATTTTCTATTTTCATTCAGTCAGTCATAGAATAAATAACTTGACAAGCAATGAAAAAAGAACCTTACAACTACAAAATTTTGGATAATTAGATAACCCAAATGATACTTTGCATCTTGAATAAATAAATTGAAAGTAGTTTTCACCTTATCACACTTGAATCCTAAATAGTCCCGAACATTGTGGAGTGTCTTGGCCCGTAGCAATGATGATGTCCCTGTTCCAGATGTGTTTCACTGCAGAAACGCCAGCAGAGTCATCAAAGATCCCCTCACCCAAAGAAGAAGTTCATACACTGAGAGTTTCCACAGACTAACAGACTCCGCCAATGTGATCTTCAGACGCCTCCTCCTGGACTGAGCCTTGCTCCTCTTGTGCCTGTAAAACAAAATAGAAGGAGAGGAGGCAAAGAGTCACAATTCACGGTTTGTTTAGTGGAAGTGGAATCAGATGGAGATGCAGTAAAACAAAGATAAATCCTGCTTTTCTAACACTGCTTTCATTGGAACTTTGCGCTTAAACAATCCAAACTTCCCAGACTAATTTATGGATCTTGTTAGTGCTCTGGTGAAAAAAAAAAGGATCCTCTGATTCTAAATCGATTCTCATAAAAATTCCTAAGCATTGATTTGCACATCCAAAAATCTATTTGACTCTATTTGTTTGCTGCCACTAAAACATTTCTGTTAAACAGCTTTATTGTCCTGAAACATCTGGATTTCCTGCTTTTACAGAAACCTGGCAGTGTGCTTCAGAACCTTTGTCCCTCATCAAACTGTGTCCAGCTGGTTACTCCTTCATCCGTCAGCCTCGGGCATCAGGCCAAGGTGGAGGTGTTGCTGCGGTCCTCAGGAGTTGTCTCACACGTTGCTCAATGCATGCTAACCACTATCATTCATTCAAACTACAGTTGATTAAAGTTTGTGATAGGAACCCTTTCAACTGTACTGTTGTCTACCATAAACCAAGCTCAAACAACTTTTTCTTACTTTAAAGACTTTTAAACCTCCACGATTAAGTTGTTCTGTCTCATTATAGTCAGTGAATTTAAGATACATATTGTATACATATTGTATACATGTTTTCTGATTATTTTAGTTTGCCATTATCCCCCTTGTTGACAGAAATTCACTGCTTAATATTTTTAATCATAACTGTGCTTCCATTTTAGACAAAGTATGTCTTATTAAAACCAGACTAGCTCTGGCCTCAAAGCATTCTCCTTGGAAAACTCACAGGATTTGTCATCTTAAGCGATCCTACAGAAAAGCTGGGCGCTTATGGAGGAAAACTGATTAACAGGTTCATCTACTTGATTTAAAATATATTTTAGACTCTTGTAATAATTCTGTTAGAGATTCAAGGGCTATATAGTTTTCCACAGTTTTTCAAAGTATAGTTCCCCATGTCCTCACAATAATTAAGTCTTCATCTGCTTTCTGGTCAAGTTCCCAATTATTCAAAAAAATGCTGTTATTCACCTACTTCTAAAGAAATCCAAACTCAATCCTTCTCTATTTTGCAGCAAAGACCTACATTAAAATATATTTTTTTATCTTGAAGATTTTAGAAAAAGTATTTGTCAAAACGACTTACAGCTGACTTAGAGACTCCACTGAAACAACTCTTCTCAGTCTTAAACGATATCACGATGCAGAGTGAAGCCGGACACTGTTCTGTCCTTCTACTGCTTGATCTGACCTCAGCCTTTGACACTGTTCATCATATCAAGCTCAACAGGCTAAAAGATTTGGTTGGGGTATCTAATTCTGCCCTAAATTAGTTTTCTTCTTATTTATCTGGAGGATTATTTTTGTGTCTGCAGCTAAATTTCAGGCCTCTTCTTAACCTCTTGTCTATAGTGGGCCACAAAGCTCTGCTTTGGGGAATTTATTGTTTATTTTATATGTTTTTACTCTCCATCATATGTTATGTTCTTTTGAAGAAATGTATCACTGTTATGCTGATGATATCCAAGTAAAAAATAAATAAATACAGATATATTGGTCACCTTCAGATTGTCCAGAATGCTGCAGCAAAACTTTTACGATGATCTTCTAAGTGCTCTCATGTCACCCCTTTACTATTCTAGCTGCACTGGCTCCCCTTCACACATCAGGCGGCTAATGAAAATAGTGGAACTGCACTTGATTATGATGTCTTGCAAACGTCTTTCTGAGGAAGTGATCCCAAACATGTACCAGTTATAATAAATTTTAAATTGATTCTAAATCTTAACAATTGGTATCGAATCATTTCTTAAAATTTGAATCAATACCCAGAGCGAGATCTTATACTTTTATATCTAACACTAAGGATGTTTGAGTAGAAAACATTTACCGTCATGATATTCTAACAAACTATTTTATTATCGATACGGCTCAAAATGTAAATGTAAATTAAATAAAGGCTTAACTTCAACTTTGAGTTGGATTCCGATTTGTTTGTGCTGTAAAGGAATTTTCCTGTTTTTTAGGGAATATAGACTAACATAGCTCCAAAAACTGCTTATCAACTATCATTAAGATTGTGGAGTGCTGACAATTTGGGTTAGTTTGAAACTGCAGGACGAATGTACCTTGCATTAAGTCAGTGGTTCTCAATTATTTTCTGTCATAACAGAAAATATCACAGGTTTCTGCAGAAAATCTCCTGATTTTCGAAACAGATAAAAAAAAGAGCTGCAACAACTTCAATTTTGAGATCCTGAAGACCTTTTCTACTACGGTTTGTTCAGCCCGGCCCTGTGTGTCTCAGCCCTACCCCCAGTACGGGTAGTTTGTGTTTCCATTGCCATCTAAAGAACGTGGATGAGTATCGCAAAGTTCGATAATGAGTCAGTGATGTCTGATTTTTCTTGGTGGACATCTAGAAAAAAAGAAAAAAAAAGACAAGAAAAAAAGGCTATGTAACGCTATGTGCTGCTTCTGCAACAGTGGTTGACCAGGGTCTTTGGAATGCTTCTGTGATCACCAGCACTGGTCATGAAGCTGTCAGCTCCAGGTTACCAAGATGCATAGAGTATTATGTCGAAGTCTGAGATGATGCTCAGATGCTCTCATGAAAATCTTTTTTTAATTTTTTTATTTAGTTACCTGTACTTCTGTGCACAAAGTTAGAGGCTAATGATCCAACAAAGTCTTTGAGGCCTCCTTAGCCCACCCCTCACTTAGTACACCGTCTGTGTTAAATTATTAGCTCGAACACGAGAATAATTCCATAGATCCCCAACACAGTCAATACATTAATAATGAAAGGAGGAAAATATCACCAACTTTCACTTAATAACTCCAAACTAACAGGATAATTGGACCATATTGATACGTTTTAATACTTTACAATATGCGACTTGGTCACAATTACATTTTTTTATTACATTTTTAGATGGTTGTCTTTCTGTAGTAAAAGGTATCAAAGATGTTAGAGCGCTTCTTTAGGCTTCATATCTGTCCAAACACATGTAGTTTAAGCACATGTAGCTATGACTTTAAATTATCTTCTTTGTAACATCAACTCTTATTCCATCAGCTGTCACAGTAATACAAAAGAGCCAGGATTCCCATCTCTAACACTGGTGTTTCTTTGTGTAGACTACTTCAGCTGGGGTCAGGTCAGGTGACCAGTTGATTAGTTTGAGCACTGCTGCCCTCTACAGACTGGAGGCTTATTTATTGTTCATTAATAAAGACAAAAGTCCTCCTGGCTCCCACACCCCACACTATTTGAGAAGTACTGGATTAAGTGTACCATGAAGTTCTCTATGTCGGAGTTATATGGTGTTTTATGGTTTTATATGTCAAACTAATAGAAAAGTGAAAGATGTTTATAAAGAGAGTCAAATTTTAAACATGTCATCACTTGGAGACCTGTGAAGAAGTAAAAAATGCCAACATCAGAATCAAGAAACGGACCTTGCAACGGCACGTATGCAGCAGCGAGACATGTTGATGAAGGACGAGGACGAGGCTCTGGTTTGCAGCGTTGTCTCGATGCCCCTCAGCAGGTCGTTGGTCTTCAGCAGCAACAGCATCTGCCGGGGAACTCGGTTCAACAGGTCGCTGATCTGAGGCAGGTAGAGAGCGGCGTTGGTCCGAATTTCAACGTCCTGCAGAAATATAGAGAAAACTGATCACCTTTTGGTGCGTCTAACATCTATATAACAAAGCCTGGATCAAAACTCACTGCAAAAACTTTGATGCAGCCAAAAACTGAAAATGTCTGGGTTTTTTTCACACTTCCTATTTCTAAAGGTAGTATTTGTTGGTCATGCATTGCTCATTGTCGGTTTGTTAACCGACAATTAGTCCATCACTTTAATGGTGTTCAGTGAGATGGAGTAGGCAAAGTTTTCACACAAGGGCAACAATGGATGTCTACAAGAATCCCACCTGGAGGATGAGGGTATGGAAACAAGAACAAAAGAGCGAAGGAAAGATAAAAGATGCCGGAAGAAAGAAAGCAGCGTTTACCTCTATGGAAACCATTTGTTCTCTTTGATGTTGCTGCTCGAGCACCACTGTCTTCCTCTACTTACTTCAAAGGTTCTGCTTGCTGCACATCAGCCGGCCTAAATTACACTATTAGTCATGGAGGAGAGTGGACTGCAGGCTTACATCCTTTAGACACTTAGAAATATTTAAGCAGAGAGGAAAACCAGGACGTGCACAATCTGGACGAGGATGTCACGTTACAACACAAAGCTCCAAAGCTGTGAAATTAGAAGCTGATTGAAAGTTAAACAGTCGACAGTTGTTTCCAAGCTCAAAGAACTGAGTTTATTTGATGTGTTGTATTAACCTGTATCAGAATACATTTAAACATTTAAACTGCAATGAGGAGACACGGCTCAGTTATTTTCTACAGCTAATCGCTGAACATTTGCACCAGCGTGTTTGCATCCAGTTATGTATGTGTACATTAGTAATAAAGAGGCCTTAAAACAAAAACGGGTTTTTAACCATGTCCACGCATCTTAAAAAAAGTCAGGCAAATCTCACTGAAATTACTTTACAAGACACAGACAGTTGTGACCTTTAGTTGTGCTTCACAGCTTACCTTTTCCTCTTTGTAAAGAATATCGGTGACATTTATACTTCGGTAATATATAATGTCTGTTAGAGTGTGAGGAAGTCTGCAAATTTAATGGGGACCAATTCTCAATTTTTTTTTTGCTACAGTATACAAATTTCAAAACTGTTATTTAAACAGATTTGTTGTTAATGTTACCATCTTGTTTTTGAGATAAACCTATTATATAGAATTGCTGCAACCAGATGGAGGCAGTAAAGAATTAATTAGTTTGCAGAAAAGGAGAAAGACTCGACAAGAAAAAAAAAACAAAAAAACATGAGCAGCCAAGCTCTGGATGTGCTTTGATTACAAACACGAATGGTTTATTGAATGTGGGAAACATCCATCTATGGCATTTTAATGGCTGCAGGGGGGAGTGTGTCTATCTTCAGTGATAATTGGGAGAAAGGCGGGGTACACTGTGGACAGATCACCAGTCCATCAAGGGCAACTAAGAAAAATGCAACACAAACTATTTCCACTGTATCTACCAAGATAGAAATTTTGCCAAAAAGGGCTCTGGTTGGCATTTTTTTTTTTTTTATCAACAAATAATTAATTTGTCTGTTTTAATTAAAAAAAATTATTTTACAAAGGAATGCATACATTACTACACAAATAAGTTAAATTTGAATATATGTTAGTTGGCCAGTAGACTACAGTTCATCTCTAGTCCCTTTGGTTTATTTTCTGTCACATTTCAGTAATATGCAACAACAAACAGTGAAACTGATTTTAAACTAGATACTGCTCCGTGTGTGTGTTTTATGTGGTTATTGATACTTTTGGATGTGTCTCTTCAAATAAAATGGCAATAAATGTTTACAAATGTCCTTTATGTCGAGTGTAAATGCTTTAGCTTCTCCCCTCAATTCTAAAACAGGAACTTTATGTCAATGAAATCCTTCTCAGTTTGTTAGATCTTTCTGTGGATGTTGTAACTTCATACTAGTTATGAAGTGTATTTGCTCAGATAGAATCATCGGTTATAGTCTAACTGCTTAGCATCACAGGTTTTAATTTCCTCAATGGGAGCCTCTCTGCCACACACTCTTTGACAGAGCAAGGCGCTGGTCACCACTCCTGCAGTTTGAGGAACTGCTTGTTAAATGAATGGACAAAACATGAGAACCAAGCAAAAGACAACTGGGGTAAATCAAAAGGTTGTTGGAAAAGAAGTTTAAGTAGAAAACTTACTGGGACTCATAGTCGAAATGTACTTTTGGTCTGCCCTGTGCTCACCTTAGAACTAGGAAGACATCCTGATAAAATAAAATAACTACAATCTTATTCTTTCAGTCATTACTATGGACCAGTAAATCAAGACCAGATGTTTCAGATAAATTTTTTTCTTTTTTTAGAAACACCCTTAATCACAAAGAGATCTAAGTACCAAACATCTTGACAATCACTTTCAGTTATTAACATCAATTGTTTGGAAATTCAACTAATTAAACTGTGTAATCAATCGACTCAAAAGACCAGTTCATGTTCAAAGTTTGTAATCAACAGATGATATTAAAATTTACAGTTATCATAGATTTTAATTCTTTTTACATCTCTAAAAGTAAACAAAGTCAGACAATTACCTCTAGAAAAATATTTGATTTGTCTCAACTTAAGAGGAACTTTTCACATCATGTACAAAGATGGAACAATCAGAGTGAGCAATGCTGCATAAATACTTGTTCAAATACCTAAAACAAGTGAATCCATTCAAAGTGATCTGAAAAAAAGAAAGATCTTTAAGGTGCAAATAATTGCATGGAATTACCATGACTTTAAACTGCATTTCCGTCTTCAATCCATCCAAGTGGATGTGTCTGTGCCCATTGTTTATGAAAATATTTTATTTATTTTCTAAATATTTCAAAACAACTCCCAATCTGAACTTTTTAATCATGACTTGTTCACAGAAAAAAATACATATAATTACTCAGATAATTTCATTTGCTGGTACCTTTACATGCAATTACTCAGTGTATTTTCATTTCATACAGGAATTACTAGTTAGGTTCCAGGTCTGTGTGAGCATAAGTGGAACATCACGATTGTCAGAGCTGTCGGTCCAGATAAAGAGAGATTTGAGACGCACAGAGGGAGACAGACAGCCAGTCAACAATGTGACATGGATAAACCCTGCATCTGTCTCTGATGCCCACAGGAAGTGCTGAGAAGTGACAACCTCCATGCAGAAAACATGCACAGCCACATTATCCTTCACACAAATATAACAGAGCATGAGAGGCTCTGAAGAGTAATTTAAAAAAGATGTCTTACCATCATGACATAAAGCATGTTTTTTTCACAGAATTATGTCACTTACTACCTTCAGAGTAAAAAATAAAAATGAACTGCCACGGTGAGCACAGAACACATTTAATATTTTCTTAAATCTGCTCAGGTAATGTGTCTGAGTCACTACAAGTGCTTTTTACGCAACACAAGCAGCTAAAAGTAAAACCACAGCTTGCCACGTCCTGGCACTGTCACCCTGCTTCACAGCACCAGGGCCATTTTTGGATGGTCGAGTGTTTAAACGGTATTAAAATAAAAACCACCCAAAAGAACAAGCTGAATAAATGTTTGTATTTGAACGGTAGTAGGGTCTTTTCACATCCGTACTGTAATCTGGCCAACTACAACTGGGCAAAATAAAAGTGAGGTATAACAATAAGCAGATACAACATCAAAAGTGATTTATGTTCTGCGGTCCACTTGATCAAAATGTCTGTGACACGTAAATGGAAATAATACGTTCTCTTCAGAATCAGAGGAGTTATATGAGAAGATATTGGGTAAATTTTAAGAATTTTGTTTTTGCAAATCATGATCTCAAACATATATTCAATAGGCAAAAAATGATATCCATTTCATAGGCCAGAAATATTTAGATCAGAGTCCATTCATCCATCCGTCTATTTTCTGAACCGCTTAGTACTCCAGGGGTCGTGGGGGGCTGTTGCCTATCTCCAGCTGTCAATGGGCGAGAGGCGGGGTACACCCTGGACAGGTTGCCAGTCCATCACAGGGCCAGATCAGAGTCCATTTCGTTTAAAATATTTTCCCATTCATTTATTTGAGATGATACCTGAGGTTTGTTTTTCAATGTTTCCCCAGCTTTGGATAAAGATGCCAAACTCAACAGTGCTTGGTTCCAACCAGAAAATAAATAATTGAACCATCACAATTGTAAATATGAACCTATAGTAAGTGAAAGGTTATTTATGGTCAACAAATTTTGTCCCCCAGTACAAATGTGGGTCAACAGATTTGTCCAGTTTTATATGTTTTGCCTTGAGAGAACAGATTCATCATCATCATCAACATATCAACAATTCAAACTCCCTCAAACCCCTGCTGAGAATTTCCTCAAACATCACTTTCAAACAGTTGACAAACTCAAACATTATCACCATCTTCTGGACTCAAATGTAAAACAGTTAAGGTAAGAATCACATGATGTAAAACCAGATAAGAATTGGGCAGATGGAAAGCAAGTCATAAAGTTTTTCTGTGTTTTTGTTGTTTAGTTAAATTTTTTAAATCAAGGAGAGTAGATAACAGGTAGGCTTAATGAAATGAAGCAAAGTTACTCTGTTTTATTTATTAGAGCTTTCGGTTTCTTTCATAGATCATACTGGATATAGAAATGTTGGAAGCTTTTTGGAAATGTTATGCTTTAGGTCAGGATGTGCTCTAGCTCCTAAAAAACATAAACTTGCATTCCGATCTGTATGATTTGTAATCTAGATCAGAAAAAAACTGTGAAATAAATTTTAACCTCACATTGTAATAGGAATGTAGAAACACATGGGTAGACACATTCATTCTTGTGTGGGTTTATCACCGAAACCTTGTGGTCTGATTAACTAATATGAATTTTAATTCCAGTTCAAAACAAAGGGATAAATTGCCTGTATTAATTAGAAGCATAATAACATTAATAGTGAGATTGAAAAACAGACTCCGTATCTACAGAGTCTCAGACTATCTAGACTCTGATTACAGTTTCCAATAAAATATTTGTTTAAAAAAAAAAAAAAATTCTCTCAGACTCGCTACCCTCGAAGAACTGTCAACCCATCATCGCCTTTACTGTCTCAACCCCCACCTCTTCATTTCCTCTACTTACATGACAATCTAAAACAAAGAATTACCAAACTAAAGACATCGACATTCAACACAAAACCACGCCTCGCCCCCCCTCCAGTCCAAATAACAGGGTCTTCAGGAGTGCTCCGCTAAGTCCTGCCTTGGGAATAACAATTAGTAGCAATTATTGGAGGCTGGGAGGCCGGCCTCACAGCTGCCAGCAGGACACAGAGAAGGTGACGGCGCTCTCATTTGCATCTGAATGCTTCAATAAGGACATATTGTATTGCGAGTGGCGCAATAATGGGCTGTGCAAAAGGCAAAGGAAATTCATTTGGGAAAGGGAGGGGGATCAGGCTGGTGATTTTTCTTTTTCTACCGCATATTCAGAGTCAGAAAGTAGACAGTAGGATATAATACTCAGACATGCAGACAGAAAAAGATGATCAGAACTGTATTATTTGCTTTTATTAAAGTAATTTTCAATAAGTATGAATGTAAAATGCTGCGGTACTTAAATTATACAATGAAAATGCATACATTATTAAATGTGCAAGACTTAATATACTATCGATTACATGTAAATGTTTGAAGCACTTCTAATCAACTTGTTACCTTAAATAGCAACTTTGTTTTTATTTTTTTTAAAGGCAAAAATAAAATCTGTTTACCATTTTAACAATGTTTAGCCAGGATGTGAGGGAGTTTGTCAAACATCGTTGGGCCCTGCTGACCCAGAGAATGCTTATGAATGTGTAGATCGTTGTGCCCTGCTGTGATTGCAAGCTGGGAGTGTCAGGCCTTTTGATTAGTACCATTTTGACCATGCGCAACTGGACCGAAAGCCTGTTATGTACAGTATGAATCAATAGCACGAATACAACACATGTGCATATTTGCTGTAAAAATTGGTGGAAAAAAGGCTAAACTAAGTTTTTTGCATGAGTAAATAAAAGGATTTTTGCCAAATTTATTCTTGGGATTTGTTTTTTGTTTTATTTTCTGATGAACTCAGAAAATATAAAAAACAATATATAAAAAAAAACTGCCTTTTTTCTGTCACAAATTGAAAAGGGGTTATTATGGTGACTCAGAATTGTCACAAATGTCATAATCCCATCAGCACAATAACAAATTGTCAGAGTCAGACTAATATTCACAAATAGCTCAGCCGCTGTGGCACAAAACTCCACCATATCTCAAGATTTTCTTTTTAAATTTAAAGACACAATTAAAATGAAAAGTAATGTAACTCTCAATGTTATAAAAACAATATGCATGAATTAGTGCAGAGATCAATGTGACCAAAGTAAAAACACCCAACTGTCCACAAAAAAAGGAGCAGCACATAAACGACGCATCAGAATACGCTTGACTTGTTTCAACAGTTTTGCTTGGTTGTATTCGGTGGAGAAGCTTTAATTAAGGACGTAAATTATTCCAGCCTATGAAAGAAAAAGCACAAAAAGCCACATCTCTAAAAGCACTCAACACTGGCTGCGCGCACGTGATTGCATTACCACTAATGGAATGCATCATCGGCTGCTAGGAGCAGAGCGTCAAAATGATCCATGAACAAGAGTGTGCTGGTGTGTGGGGGTGGGGTGGGGTGGGGTAGGGTAGGTAAAAATGGAAGAGGAGAAGACAGTAAACATTGAAAGGGGAAAAAACAGATGAGACATTGCAGGTGAGGGGATGTGAACTTGTTCAAGTCATTTAAATAGGGTCTTGGAGTAAAGACCCTCAGGTAAACCAGATGCTTCAGTCTGTTGAAAGATAAAATTGATGCAGATGTTGGCATATGGGTTTTTTTATAGGGAAAAATAAATAAAGGTACTATGCGAAAACCAAAAGCAAAAAGAGAAAAAAAGTTGTACAACATTAAGGCCACGTCCACACTAAGCCGGTTAATGCCTTAAACGTATAATTATTTACTCTACACCCCACTATCGTCCACACTAACCTGGCGTCGTTTAAGGTCTGTGGCCGGATAACTATTAGCCGGGTAGGAGAGCCGTGTAAATCTTAATTCAACGGCTAAATGAGCTAGTGTGGACAGCTTCCCCGGATAATGAAAGGAAGTGGCGTCAATGAATGCTGCGTCAATAACAATACGACACTACAGACAAAGACAACAGCGAAGAGTAATAAATCGATGTCCTCATCTGTCCACACCAAAAACTCTCTCTTCTTCTGAGCAGCTATTGTTCTCTTCGGTTAACGGGACAAGCAGATATGTACTGTGCTGTAGAGCTTCTTGTATATATTATGTAGGCGCTGGCGTCACGTAGATTATACGCAATTCGTGCCTCTTTTCCCGCATGCCCAGTATTTGCACAGGTCGGTATGGGATTGCGCAATCATGGGACCTTAAACGGGGCGTAAATGCTCGTGTTGAGTGGATAACATTAGGCGTCTAACTCCCCGTATAACCTTATCGGCTTAGTATGGACGTAGCCTAAGATGACAGAGCCAAGTTGGTTTTGTGTGTGCCTGATTTACTGTTCACGTGTGGAATGAAAGCAAGCATGGGGGAAGGCGTGAGAATGAGGAGGAACTTGTTTTAAAGCGAGGAGCTAACTCCACAATTTGGAACTATTTGGTTACAGAAAATCAGGTGAAGAGCAAACTACAATACTATGCATAGTTTGTTGAAAAACAGTAGTTACAAAGAGTGGAAACACTTCCAATTTGTTCCACCATCTGAAACACAAACCAGAGTATGCAGAATGTATGAAGATAAACAAGGCAACAGAGGCGTCAACTACAAGTGGGCCCATGAGTAAGAAACTTCCCACCCAGATTGAAATTGCCAATGCTTTTGCTAACTGCGTCCATTATGATAATAGTAAGTAAGTAAGCAAGGAAGAAGTTAAGTAAACTATGGGTCGACGTGACGGAAACAGTGGCATTTTGTTTGACAAAAGACCTGTTACTGTTCCAAAGTGTCGAAAAAGAACGATTCAAGCAAATGGTCCATTAAGCTGGACCCAAGATACAACATTCCCTCAAGGAAGTAGCCTACTTTTCCAAAACAGCCCTGCCAGAGATGTATGCTGGCCGTGAATTGCTAAAATACACAAATAATTGAGACCCCTTTTTAAAATACTTTTAACTGACTGTAAGTTCAACCACCAAAAATACCTTATTAGGCATTAATACACAAAGTGGAAGCTGTCTTAGCACAACAGCAGAAGCTAACATCTATTACAACTTTCCCCATCTCTGCTCTTGGGTGTGCAGCTAATAACAACCAAGGAAAATGAATGGCACTTGTGAATCTGTTGCTTTGCAAACACCAGCAAACAGCGTGTCAAGTAGACTTGCGCCTAGGCATTTCAGCTTCCTAAGATTGAATTTCTTTTGAATATTTTAGATAGGCTCTACAGGAAAACACAAACATCAAAACAAACAGAGAAATTGAACCTGTATAGCCATCACAATTTATAAAGATGACCACAAAATGTAAACTAACTTAATTTTCATTCTTCTATTGCGTCCACCTTGAGGACAAAATCTTCACCTGCCGTCAAACATATTCCTCCCATGAACAGATGTCATGATGAAGAAATAAGTGCTAGTCCCTTAACCCGTGAGTGGATTGTAATGTTCTGTTTAATGATTCATCAGCAGAATCAACCTAGTTCTGGTCAAAAACATATTTAATGCTCAACGTTAAACTCACATTTGCAGAAGGGAGGAGTTTTGCCTGTCTTCTCCATTTATTCCCTGAATATTTTATTTTATTAGTTGCTAGTTAGTTTGCTTTTTATTGGTGAGGGCAGTGTGTTGCAGTAAGAGAAAGAAGAATTAAGCAGGCCACGACAGAAAGGGTGAAACTTCTTCATCCACATTAATAGCCACCCATAAACCATCCATTTAATTAATTGCCTCTTTTTCTGTTTTTTTTTTTTTTCTGAGAAAGTTCAATATCAAGATTTCCATCACTGTTGACATGTTTTTTATTTTCCTCAGGATAGCCCTCCAGAATAACTTGCTGCTGGGTGCGAAAACTACACAAACCACATTTATAAATAAAATAAAAAAACAAATTGCACTTGGATGTAATGGCAGAAATTATATGTGACATTTAAATGCATCACACAAATAAGCAAGCATGAAATTGAGATTTTGATTGGTTGAAAGATATACCAGGGGCTTGTCTTGATGGTGAACCTGCTAATTTTCGATTGCCAGAACTGAGCACTGGCTCAAATGTCATGGTCAGAGTAAAAATGTGTCGCTACAACAGGCTGTTGAGAAAGCAGACATATTTTCTCAGTATTTTATGATTTATTTCTCACAACTTTGTCTGACATCTGATCTAGGCACAACCCTGAACAGCAGTGCTTAGTTTCTCCCCGTTTCATCATCGTGAGGAGACAGAACTATAACTTTGTGATGATCAGAGCAAATCAGACCGATTAACAAGCAAAGCAATGCAAAATGCACGTGTGTTTGCCCCTCCCTCTCCTAGAAAACGACTGAGTGTTCAACTAGTGACATCACTGGTTGAAAGTCAGTCCTAGAGGTGTCTGCACCGCCCCTGCAGGCAAAGTGGCGTACCCCTGGTAAATTTTCAAACACACCCTCGTCCTTCTCACAGCTAATGGCTACGTTAGTTTTTGGCAGCTTAAAATACTTTTTTTGTTGTATTTTTTACTTTCTCTGTGAAAACGCCCATCTGACTGCATGGATTACATGATTTTATTCTACATTCCTAAAGAACAGCAGCTGGATCAAAGAACAAAGACACCTTATGGACAAAGAAGTAAGTGGCTACATGCTAATGCTGATGTGTGTTAGCCATTTGTGTTAGCATTGTGTGGTTAATTAATTGATCTGTGGCATCTCAGAATGTTCAGCAAACGGGTTCAAACAAAACCCACTGCTTTTTTATATTCTGGGCTGGAAAGATTGGCTTAGTGGATACAGATGTGTTGGTTTGGGCTCTGTCTAAAGCCTGGAGATTTAGCAAATGAAATAGGCTTTATTGACTCCGTTTTTTACACAAAAAAAATAAATAAACCAAACGTCTGAGCCCTTAACATAACAGAGTTTCATTGTGTTACTCTGTGCTTTTCTAAATATTTGTGAGAATACTGTTTGTGAGGAAGCTTAGCACTGTTTGTTTCAGTTTGATCTGCTCCTGGCTCTGCAGCGCAGCAGAGTGGAGCGTAGCGCTGGGGTGCAGGAGGCAGGTTTATAGAGAAACGAGCCGTTTCACTTCGTATACTAACATTAACTACATGATACAAGTTAAATTTCAAGACAACTTAATACTGTATAACACCAATGGTAATATTTTATCATATTCATTTCTATCACAGAAGTTGAAAGCTGTAAAATACCATGATATAGTCCCTTTAAATTGCTTTTTTGCATCACCCATGCTACATATCTTGTAAATAAAAACAGAGACTTCCTTTCTCCCCCCCAGCGTTATTTATGTTATGGTCCCACCATGTGTGAGGGGGTGGCACACTCTAGCAGACCGTTTGGTCGTACTTCTGCCAGCTTCAAAGCATTGCATAAGAGAGGTATAAATAACCTCTCTTGAGGACAGATGGTATTGTAGAACACCTGAGGGTTTGATGGGACCTAGTCCAGGATAGACCCTGAAGCTCACGCCACATTAAGAAAACATTTTTTTGTCACAATGAAGTCAATCTGAATCAACAGTTTTCAGCACCTAACCCCCTGGTAGAGGGTAAAACCACCTCTAAATGACCGTGTGTGAAAATAAAATGCCAACAGGTGGCACTGCAGGTGGCAGAGGATCAGAATAGTGAGCTTCGTAGGATAAACCAGGGTTTTTACAGGGCATTTATCACATCAGTATGGATGGGTTCACAATATATATGATGTCACATTATGTCAATCATTGTTTAAAACCCAATTTCACATTTTGTCTCAGTCATTTCAGTTTAAAAAACTAGTTTGATCATTCTACTTGTTGCAGTTCAGGTAAAATTTTAAATCCACTCATTCTACACATTGTATTTATTTCTGTCTATTTTTCCAGAGTTCACTAATGATACAACATGTTTAACATTGTTGTGGATTTGTCCTAGGTGAGGCCAGAAGTGTTTTATACATGGTTCTGGATCCACTTGTGGCCTCCTGGATGAGTCTCTTGATGTGCTCTTTGAGTAATTTGGTATGAAGGCCACTCTGGGAAGCTTCATCATCCTTCTGTGTTTTCTACATTTGTGGATTCCCAAAGCCTCAGAAATTGATTTATGACCATTTCCAAGATGATGGCTTTCAGTGAATCTGTTTATCATTGCTTCTTGGGTTCCATTACATCACATCACAATTTCTTGCTTTTAGAGATATTTAAGCCTAATTTGTGTTGTCAGTCAGGCTGCATTTATTTATTTTGTTTAAACTAAAGGTTTGATAAACTAAAGGGTCAAGTGGGACTGAACTCAACTTTCCAAAAAATGTGGTTAATCAGTTAGTCCTGGATTTACCAAGAGGGGCAAGCACTTTTTCATATGGGACGCTATGAGAAAAAGTACTTTAACAAATAAACTGTTAGTTCAGATAGCTTTTTTCCCATTATCACTGACATTTCATTTGCTTTTTGTATTTACTCATGAAATTGTTGTGTGATATTTACATTTTTACTTAACGATCTAAAACATTTGAGTTTGACAAGCAATAAAAAACTGAAAGGTAAGGGTGAAAACAATTTGACAAAGCACTATATGAATCTGTAGGACCGCTGGCATGTCGTACCTCTGCATGTGTCACAGGAACAGAACTGATTCCAGCATTTACGGCATTCCAGGAGCGAGCAGTAAGCACACAAGCAAAAAGGGGGTAGAGATCCCCAGCTCCCAGTCTGCGGCTGTAACGCTCCACTCCAGACATATCGCCTTTAATGAGAGACATCCACAGTCGACAGTAGTCCATCCTGAAATCTGGCTGCAAGACCTGAAACAGAGAGTTAGCACATGGCTGGATTAACCTGAAATAAATAAGCCAGTAGCCTTCAAGTCTGATGCCAAGATAGGTGACTCAATGACTCCTTTTTATAAGTAATCATGGCAGACTGTGATGTCTGATATCATGTTTCTTGACCAGGAAGAAGTGGAATGGTTCCTTCAGGATCAGGGATGAGTATCTGATCGAATACAGTAGGATTGTTGTGGACTTGCTGACAAGATATATTTTCTGTCATGGGTGTGTCTACTGATCAACAGGAAGAGCTAGAGAAGGATGTCTAGGTTTCTTCACTTGCTTGTTTGTTTGTTGGCAAAAGTATCACATAAATTGGGTCATCTGAAGGTTGTCTGGATCTTTGTTCCTATGCTAGAAACAAATACATAGTTGTTATTACTGGCTGCTGAGTGATCCAGCGTGGTTTTTGTCTAAAACTGACAACCAGATGAGGTCACTCTGGTAAAATCCAGTCAATTCCCAACCTTAGGAAAAGGAGCAACTAAGGAAATAAAAATACCGGATTGTTCACTTGTAATTTGCTATAATATCTAATCATTAATACAAATGCCTGGTTCACTGTTAAAACACTGAAATTCTCTCCATCTATACCACTAAAAATGCATACATCAAACTTTACCGTACTGGTGAATACAGTTAAAACACTGTGCTTGTCTCTGTGTATGTTTGTCTCTGTCTGTGAACACTGGATTAATATTCTATTCCAAAATGGCATCTGAAATCAAAAGTCATTAGAAATAAATTGGACCCATTATGGTCCAGGCAAGCAAGAGAGTGAACGATGAGAAGGCATGTGTGTGTGTGTGTGTGTGTGTGTGCATTTATCTACATATAGAAGTGTTTGTGTGGTATCTTTTCTGTCAGATGATTTAGTTGCATATGTATGATTAAAGTCTCCCATGAATATGGCAACAAGCAGAAAACAAAGTCATGTCAGAGCTATGTGCATTAGCCTGTGGGTGATTGTAGGAGCAACAGTGTATGTGTCAACATGAGCATGCATGTGCGCCCCTGTGTGATTAGGGTGCAGTGCATTCAAACCCAGTACACGGCACTCTGCTAAGAACAACATCAAATGAGTTGTTTATCAAAAAGCTTTTATCCTGCTGTACTCTAA
Source organism: Apricaphanius iberus (assembly GCA_028564705.1). Classification (NCBI taxonomy): domain Eukaryota; kingdom Metazoa; phylum Chordata; class Actinopteri; order Cyprinodontiformes; family Aphaniidae; genus Apricaphanius; species Apricaphanius iberus. The sequence goes on from JAPXFQ010000689.1 coordinate 3,244,311, forward strand.
TAAAAGTGTGTCTGCACCTGGGAGTGTGCGTCAGCACTGTGTTTGCTGCTCCACCAATTTAGCCAAAGCCTCGGTCGGCAGCATGAAAAATGGGTTGCAATATTACAGCAAACGGTGTGGTGTTTGTTTGCGGGCAGCCTGCAGATTTCCTACCTGATAGAGGCCATGATCGAGCAGAACGATCTCAGTCTTTTGGCTCCGGGGACACTTTCGCACCAAAACGTTGCCCGGGTGGGGATCGCAGTGGACGAATCCATGGACGAAGATCATCTCACTGTACATTTTACCCAGGTTTTCCGAGATCTGATGAAAACATAAGGAATGACTGTGAAAAATTGTGTGTGTGTGTGTGGGGGTGGGGGGGGTGGGGGGGGGAGAGCAAGAAACCATTTCCTCTATCTGAGCAAATCAACCAAACATTTGATATATGTTCTTCATAACTCATATGACTCCACAAACAGAGACATACGTGTAAACTAATAACGCAATCCATCTAAGAAGCGTCAGTTTATTATTCTCCATGTGTCCTATACATAAATGTTCTTTGACATTTACAGTTTCCACTTAATGCACGGTACATGTTTCCTACTGTTTTAGTATTTTCAACAGAAAAAATTTCATAGATTCATCCAGCCTTCAACCATTAATATATCCATCAACGAATCAAAAAAACAACACATTCAGCAATTCATCTGTCTATTACATCAAATATAAATTCATCAAATAATTTATTCATACATTAGGACATCCACTAATGCATTCGCCAGTCCAAGAGTACGCATCAATACACTGTTGGACTCTCTCGGTAGTTGTACAGGAAAAAATGGGCCATGGACAGGGTTCCAGAACACATAAGATCAAGAAGAACATAGTAATTAGTCTTCTCCAAATCACAGATGAACACATGAAAACTGCTTTGGCAACATAAAATGCTCCCTTGAATGTGATTGAGGGGAAACAACCAGGACAGAACTTCTGATGAAGCCAAATGAGCAGTTTTCTGGCCCAAAGCTGGTGTTTTAATGGTCAAAACACGGTACAGATTTGGCATTAAGCACAGGTGTGATGGTGTCTAAAGATATATTCAGAAAATTGCTTCAGATTTCAAACTTGAACATGGATAAAAGGCAACACCTCATTGACATTGATGGAATTTCTCTTCATGTATTCCCTGTCGTTGACTTGTCCTCCCTCTAAAAACTCCATTGTTAGGATTCTCTTTGTGGAGATATCCCAGCAAATCATGGGAACCTAAAAAAAACAACAACAACAAGAGTGAAAATGAGACACAAACATGAAATTTTGTATGTGATTGCCGGCATTGGGGAAACTGCTGAAGTTCAATACCTCCTAAATCTTCACCCTAATGCCCTCTTCCCCAATTTAATCCAAAAACAAATCTGAAATCCAATCTTGCAATCAGAAAAGTAGTCTATTAAAAATGTGCATTAACAACATGATACTTAAAAGTCGGAACCTCTTAGTAGTAACAGGATAAAGAAAGGGAACATTACAATGTTTGAATCTTCTTCTGGAATTTGTTGCAGTCTAAAATACACTGTTTAATAATCATAGATTCCTTTCAATAGGGATTTTAATCTCATATATGAACCAAAAATTTACTTAAATTATCCTAAGGTTATGTGTCTATCAAAAACCAAGTCATACATTTGGAACCTTTCGAATGAGAATCAACAACCGGCTAAATATAGATTCAGCTTTTTGGATAAAATAAATAAATAAAAATAAAATGAGCCATAGCCTGAAAAGTTAATTCACATTCATAAAATACAATAAAAACTCTCAATCATATAAAAAAAAAACACACCTGGAAATTAAACGATAATGACATGAAGTCCAACTCTGTCTAGTAATAGAAATATGATTCTGCAAATGCAGGTTTTATTTAGAACGTAGAGGAGCTGATGGGCAACACAAAGGAAGATCTCAGACACAAAGAAAGACTCTGACCTCTATTAACGGCAGACAGGAACATTTTATATTACCTGACTTTAATTTGAGACAGACAGCTGTGGAATTAAAGTGCGCTCGTGGTCAACATGAGTTTCATGATGTGGAACAAAGCTATGGAGGTAAATAATTTTGAAACGTGTGTACCTTGAGAAATGGGAAGTGGGACAGCATGTTAGCCACCTTTTCAGCATTGTGACCCTCGTTTAGGAAGTCCAGCTCCAGTGGCATGTTCTTCTTGGCTTCCTCCACCAACCACATAAAGGCAAAGTCTGGAAAGAGCCAATTAACTGCCTTCACCAGCACCTTCAAAGTAAAAAAATAAATAAAATAAGTATCAGCATCCTTTTACAACAAAGGTTTTGCTTTAGTAATGTTGACCACTATATCTATATAAATGACACCAAGCTTCATGTCTACAGCCACAACTTTGATTGCACTCTGACATTAAAGTCAAATTTATTCTAACTCAGAGGAAGTTTGTATCAAATCCCAGAGTTCTTTTACAAATTTTACCCTGAAAGGGATTAACAAGCCATGCAGCAGTAGGAAAATGTCTACTTCTCTGTTCACAGAACACAAAGTTGAGGGGTTGTAATTGTTTTGTTCTCTATTTTAGAATATACATGCTGTAAAATACTCCAAGATTCCCATCTTAAATATAACAACAAAAAAACAGCTTTGATGACTATAAAGTTTAATTATTTTCACTAAGCTGAATTTAACTAATTTATTATTTTACTCCAGTTCAGAATCAGAATCAGAGTCAGCTTTAATTTCCAAGTATGAAACATACAAGGAATTGGACTCCGGCAACTAAAGTCCTTATACTGGCTCCCTGTAGCTCAAATAATAGATTTCACAGTTCTTTTATCAGTCTATAAATCATTGAATGGGTTAGCACAAGAGTATAACATCTGCTATCGCGATACATACTGATCGTCCCTAGAGCCAGAACCAAGCATGGATTAGCAGCTTTCAGTTTCTACGCTCCCTACAGCTGGAACAAACTGCTGGATGAATGCAAAACTGCGGGGACATTGAACTATTTTAAATCTAAAATAAAAACATATCTATTTAGACTTGCTCACAAGTAATTGATTCTATTATTGCTTTAAATGTTTCTTTTTCTTTTCATCTTAAATTGTTGTTTTAATCAAATGCTAAAAATTCTCTTTTATTGTTTTGATTTTTTCTCTGTTATTAATTTTCATACAATTGTATATTCGGGTTCTTTGCCACCAAATCATATAAAGCACCTTGAATTGCCTTGTGTCGAAAGTGTGCTATAAAAATAAAATGGCTTTGCCTAATTTATTTAAGAGTTGACAGTGTGAAACAGTGTAATGTGCTACCTAAAAAAATAGGTGAGAATGTTGTATCTGCAAGCAAAATTAACATTTACTCCTGTTATATAAATTAAAGAAAAAAACTACAGGATTTAATATTAGAACATGACATGAAAGAAGTCTAGTAATATCTAACCAGCATGAAAAGTTTATCACGTTGGTATGTTTGGTTGCTGAAATAAAAGGTATACCATGATTTTAAAAGGGTACGGTTTCAAAAGCATAACATTTTTCTCCATACTGCTCCTATGAATTAAAGTCCCTTTCAGAAATCCCATAGAAACCCTCAGATTGTGTCGAGTTTGGAGTGGAGTTTGCTCTCAATTTTATGTTTCTGTGTAGTACTGCAACCATCACTCATTTTTCTTTAACCCTTAAATTTCCCCAAAACAGCTAAAAAAACAGCTTACTAATGGAAGCTACAATTAAAACATTATTAGACATTGAAATAGCTGATGGTAATTAAAAAGGCTAACAGTGGGAGATTGAACTATTTTATAAGAGTACTTTAACGGGACACTTGTCAATGTAAAAAGCTGTTATTGGGATGGGCTTGTTCGGTCAATGTGTGATGATTCAAACTGTGAGTTGGATATTATTTTGCATTTCTGAGTGGTTTGACAAAAGTGTTTTTTTAACATACATATATTTTTATAGAAAAAAAATATTTTAAAGTGACTTATTTTAAGAAGACTTTAACTTGAAATATATTTGATTTGAATAAAGACGCTTTTAATTATTGTTAAAGGTATATTTAGTTGAAACAACATAGTCATGAGGATGTGAAACATTTATCTCAACCTTTGGAAAGATTTTGACTGTGATAATCTGATTTGACCTTGCTTCCTGTTAAAAACAAAAAGGTTGCTAAAATCAACCCTGGGTTCTGGAAAGGATCCCGTGGAAGAATCACACCTAGTATCATACTGTACAGTGAATTCGGTGATTTTGTGTCTGAAGTTGGCATCCTCACACCAAGCATAGTTCGGTTCTCCATCATCTTCCCACAGTCCAAAAACGTGCATGTAAGTTTCATTGGTGACTAATTGCCTGTAAGTGTGTGTGCACTGCATGGGTATTTTCCCTTTTGGTCCCGTGTTGATATGGACGTGAGACTCTTTATGACTCCAGCCGTTTGTATTAAAACCTAAACATGAGGGAGCTGATACTGATTGAGGATATATGGCTCTTGAGTTGTAAGAGGCAAAAACCAGAAAATTTTCAAAACTCATACTGACCTCAATCACCATTATATCCTTAGAGCTTTGCCGTTGGACTTTGGGGTGCTGGACCTTGACGGCTACTATTCTCCCATCATACAGGACTGCTTTGTGGACCTGTGCTAAAGAGGCTGCTCCCTGAGGCTTCTCCTCGAATGAAACAAATAACTCGGAAAGCTGCAGGAGAACAGACAAAAAGAGAGAGAAAATAATAAATATAAAAGTTATCAATCGTGATGTGAACATTGTATTTACGTTACCAATTCATGTATCTTACGTTTTTTTTCTACTTGGGGTATCTGCAACTGGCTGACAGGCATAAAACAAGATTAACTACCCATGCATTATGTATATCACAATAATGTGTTGTCCCACTGATTTTTTTTCATACTTTGTAAGTCTAGTTCTAGCTCGGAAGCAGGTGTAGTTCTCCTTGCAACGCTCCAGATAAGACACAACAGCAGTATGAATATCCAGATAGGCAGGCAAGAGTGCAAACATCCAAGGCTGCAGTCTGATCTCCTCAGCCCACCAGCTTGTCTTTATCACAGCATTCAGCCCCCAGTTTGTCCTCAGAGCATAGGTGGTCCCTCATTAGCTGCCATTGCTCTCCATGGACTCCCAGAACACACACAGTAATTAGTGTGTGGGTTTGAAGGTTAAACAGACTTCCCAAGGGGCTTTCAGTTATTAGAAACGACTTATTGTGTACTTGGGAATCTAAGAATCGCCCTGAGGCTGCCCAGCTTCACGGAGACAAATCTGTTCAGTTAACAAAGGAAAAAGCAACATACAGCCTCGAGAAAACACTTTTCCCTAAGCGCTGCAGCAGCTACTTACTGACATTGGTATATACAACAATGTGAACAATTAAATGGATCCTGAAGACATATTTAGACAAACACTCCAACTTCGAAACAGCATTTCAAAATTAAGTTTCTCTAGGTTTGCACTGGAGGAACCTTAAATGCTCATGTTTTACTGAATTAAAATTTCAGGTCTATCTTTGCTTCTACTTTAGATAGAATCAATGAAGTCACAAAATAGAGGTAATAAAATCAAATAATAAATTACCAAAACATTAATCAAAATACTATAGTCATAAAAAACTGCTTCCCTTTTTTCTGTGCCCTGACATTAAGAAAACAAAGCCTAAGGACAGTTATGCCCCATTTCCACTAGAGCCAGTATGGTACAGAATGGAACGGGTCAGTACAGCTTGGAACGGGTAGGTTGTGTTTTCATTACCATCTCAAAAGAACTGTAGTGGGCGAGGACGTGGGCGGGCTTAGCTTAGACACAAAAGCTCCTGCAAAAAGCATCTCTCTTCTGTTGTTGAAGATGTAATTTTTTGAAAACAGAGATTTTTTTTTAAACTAATGTACTACTTAGACTACTATAGCTCAGAGTGATGTCAATCTAGCCATCTTGTTTTACAAGGATACTTTGCAGCTTGATTTTAGTTGGACATTAAATTCAAGTCAGCTCCAGGACAGGGTGATTGCATTAAAAGCAGGTTTTTAATTTTTTTTTTTTTATCACTTGCAATTTATTCTTACGGAAAAAAAAAATCAGGTATGACACAAAAATAAAAAGAGGAAATACTGCATTGAAAAATCTCAATTTAAAAGTACTGCTCTGCCATTAAAATTGCATTTTTGGTTTCATTTATCAAAATACAAAAATAAAACAAACCTAAAACAACATCTAGAAAAAGTCTTTAAAAAAAAATCAGGAAGAATGTCTGTAAACCTGAACCTACTGTGCAAAAGATTTTAAGCACTGCAGTAGCGGGACGTGAACCTGTACTTACCAAACGGGTCCATGATGGTATATATACTAATAAGATCCCCACATTGTTTAAAACTCATATATTTCACGACTCACACTGATTTATTTTTCATTTTAGGCTGCTTGCAGTTAACTCAAGTATTCTGCTTATTTGAAACTTTAAACTATAGCTTACTCTAAGACAAACAAACAACTCCAAATCAATCAGCAGCTACCGTTATTGCATAGGAGTGAGAGGGATATCAAATTACCGGACCAATCAACCATAGGTGGGCGTTTCGGCTTGTTCCGGCACGCTTGAAAACAAGGCAGAGGGAGTCCAATAAAAGGGGTTGGCTGGGGTCAGCTCGGAACAGACACAGGTAATGGAAACACACCAAAGCGTCCCGTTCCGTACCGTACTGGCACTAGTGGAAATGGAGCATTAGAAGCCTTAGTAACCTATAAACCAGATGAGTCTTTGGTATACCTTTCAATTTGTTTAATCAAGCAAGTTCGTCCATTTAATGACAGCATCATCTTTATCTCTGTCTCATGGATTGTTTGCTTTGCTTTGTTTTGAATAAGCATTCAGCTTAAAATAGTTCACCATATCAAACTCATGCTGATTTTTGGTTTTAGTGGTTGGGGGATCCTTTGGTTGCATTTCATTATTTCTTCAGAACAAGTCAAAGTAGCTTAACTAGTTCTGTACTGGCTACCAAGTCAAGCCCTGAAGTGCACAGTTTTATTTCTGTGAACATTTTGTTATGATGTGTGCTTTATTGTTCCAGATGAAATCCCAAACTTTCAAGGAGAGAGCATGTACAGAAACTATATGAGACATTTAGGTGCCATCTGACTTTTTTCGAAGTGTTCAAGGAGTAGGATTTTATTCAATTTCAGCTCAATTTTACATGGCACTGGTGTCCAAAGCCAGTCCCTCAAGGTCCAATATCCAAGTTTTAGGTGTGGCCCTGATTACATTCAACTGAATGAAATGATTGGTTAATTAAAAGGCCTCAACAGAGTGGCGACATACTAAGAAGGTAATGTAACCATTAGAATAACCTGTGATTGAGCAAGAAAGCATAAACCTACAGTGCATCATTAATATTCCAAATACCTTTGATCTATTCAACTAAGACAGAAAGTGACTAAAATTTATGGAACATATTTAGCATAAATTTAAATACATGTATTGGATCCTTCAGTTGCTTTCAGTATACTAAAATGTTTGTCTGTGCTTCTCTCTCACTAAAAGATGAATAGGGTAAAAGACCCATGTATAAATGTGATTGTGGATCTCAAAACAAGAGTTCCATGGAGCTCTTTTGTACTTACTTAAAAAAAGAGCAAATGCATCCGGTTTTCTCCTTTATTTACAAAAACATTTAGTTTTTCAGTCATATGTAGGAATGTAAAAATAATAAAAATAAAAAAAACTATATATATATATATATATATATATATATATATATATATAGATGCATACACACACACACTCACATTTGAATAAATATGTTGTCAAGTTATTTTAAGAGAAGGGTCATCACAAAAGTATCAGGGAAAAAGTAATTTTCAAGGCAATTCTCAGCTCTCCAAACAAATAAATTGTTTTTCTAACAAATAATTGCTTAAATTATAGTTATTGACTAAAATAACTACCATTAGCATTTTCTTTCTCATAATCGATTAGCTTCTATTGAATTGTGCTTTAGAAAAAAATGTATATATATATATACACTCAACAAAAATATAAACGCCACACCTTTGTTTCTGCTCCCATTTTTCATGAGATGGACTTAAAGATCTAAAATTCATTCCAGATACACAATATTGCCATTTCTCTCAAAAACTGTTCACAAATCAGTCTAAATGTGTGATAGTGAGCAGTTCTGCTTTGCTGAGATAATCCATCCCACCATGTGTGCCACATCAAGAAGCTGATCTGACATCATGATTAGTGCACAGGTGTACCTTATACTGCCCACAACAAAAGGCCACCCAGGAATGTGCAGTTTTGTCTCACAGCAAAATGCCACAGATGCCACAGGCATTGAGGGAGCATGCAATTGGCATGCTGACAGCAGGAATGTCAACCAGATCTGTTGCTCGTGCATTGGATTTTCATTCCTCCACCATAAGCCGTCTCCAAAGACGTTTCAGAGAATATGACAGTACATCCAACCGGCCTCACAACCGCAGGCCGAGTGTAACCACACCAGCCCAGGACCTCCATATCCAGCAGGTTCACCTCCAAGATCGTGTGAGACCAGCCACTCAGACATCTGCTGAAACAATTGGTTTGCATAACCAAACAATTTCTGCACAAACTGTCAGAAACCGTCTCGGGGAAGCTCAACTGCATGCTCGTCGTCCTCATCGGGGTCTTGACCTGACTCCAGCTCGTCGCCGTAACTGAGTGAGCAAATGCTCACATTCGATGGCGTCTGGCACGTTGGAGAGGTGTTCTCTTCACGGATGAATCTCGGTTTACATTGTTCACGGCAGATGGCAGACAGCGTGTGTGGCGCCGTGTGGGTGAGCGCTTTGCTGATGTAAATGTTGTTGCTGCATGAGGAAAATGGTGGTCACACCAGATACTGACCGGTTCTGAGTCCCCAGACCCCCAATAAAGCAAAAAACTGCACATTACAGGGTGGCCTTTTATTGTGGGCAGTATAAGCTAAACCTGTGCACTAATCATAATGTCAGATCAGTATCTTGATGTGGCACACCTGTGAGGTGGGATGGATTATCTCAGCAAAGCACAAGTGCTCACTATCACACATTTAGACTGATTTGTGAACAATGTTTGAGAGAAATGGTAATATTGTGTATCTGGAATGAATTTTAGACATTTAAGTCCATCTCATGAAAAATGGGAGCAGAAACAAAGGTGTTGCGTTTATATTTTTGTTGAGTGTATATATATATATGAATACCTTCCTTTCAACAACAGGAATATTTATAACTCCAGAAGCCATTGAACTAACCCAACTGGTATGAGGCATTGTATTTTTAACTAAAGGCTTCATTTCTGTGCATATCCTGCAGGAATCTATTTTTTTTTTCTTAGCATCTATTTTCTAAACATCTATTTTATTGTCCCCACCTCAAACTAATCCATAAACGGGAAAAACTCCCCTGCTGTTTGTGCAACGTGAAAAGAGGCTAATTTGAACATGATGTTGGCCCGTCAGGTACAGACCAAACATGAGCCCTGCTGAAGATGCCACAAGATATTAAATTATACATCCAGCATGAGCTGCTGTGCAGCCTCAGCTGAGCCATTCATTATGCAAATATGCTAAATGAAATGAAAATTGTCTGCACCCACCAGTGTCTACACAGGATGACAACAACAATCCAGTGGGATCTGACATGCCAAAAGTACTTTCATGGGTTAAGGAAACGTGTAATTTCTCAGATGAGCCCATCAATTTGAGCAGCGGCCTGAGCTCTGAGAATTCCCAGCAAAATCTAAACAGAAAGAATTACAAAACTCAGTTCAACATGATCTAAGAGAGAAGCAAATTCCACAAATATTTGCAGCTCTCTGCCATGCAGTCAACGGTCATGTTCAATTCGGCTGTGGAGTTAATAAACATGGTAATGCATGCGACCGGGCCCTGCTCCCACAGGGCAGACCCTCAGTGACATACGTTCCCTAAAATGAGTTATGGCACAAATAAAATGGCCCCCGAGGCCTCGCAGTTGGATGGAAACACATCGGTGTCTGTGTCACAGAGGAAAGGTGGCCAGTTTGGCTGCTGGCAGTGAGCCACAGCCCCAGCTGGCTGAAAATACATAAATCATTACAGAGCAGAGAAAAAATAGAAGTGGAAAAGAGAGATTGCTCTGCAGAAGTTGAAAAATTAAGTGCACTTTCAAGGAATCTTAATGTAAACCTAGAAGCCACACAACAAAAATTACCCGTGCCTTTGCTGACCTGCATTGATGTATAATAAAAAAAGCTATGTGAACCTTGAAGATATAAATTCTTGTTTATTAAAAGATTTAGAAAGCTTCAATATGTTAAACTTGAAGGTCCATTTAGACTCTATGGGCATCAGTCAGATGCTAAATGACAAAAAAGGGACCAACCTTTTTTTTTCTTCTTTTTTTTCTCTAAGGATTAATAGAAAATATCTCTTATCACTACACAAAATTATGCCCACACGTATTTTCCCACCACAACACGTGGTTATGATTGTCCCCGCTTCTATAGGGCTCAGCATCTCTCTGTACTGAACAGGAGTTTCTCTACCTGGAGATAAAAGCCTGGATGCTTTACTTTCCACCATATTTCATCAGTCACTGAACTCATCATGCTGTTGGCATCTTCCAGCTGCAGACTCCATCTTCTTGCTGCTACAGGATAAGAAAACCTGCCAATCCTTATCAAAAATGCCACAATGTACTCTTTTCTGTCCATAGTGGCTGCTTTTCCTTAAAAAGCTTCTGATGATCCGATTAATAAAGATCACTTTAAACCAAATAACATTTAATCTATCTCTGTAAAGCAATTAACAACCTTTTTTCCATCTCGTTTCATCTCACTTAGAGCAGATAGTGGCCTGCTTGAACTATCCAGCCTTTAGTTTCTGTTTATTTTTATAATTCATGTTGACTCAAAAAACAGAAAAACAAAAAAAAAACTCAAAATGTCTCAAAATGAGCTCTGTTTGCTTCTGTTAAAATACCTTCAGCTAATTTTAACTCAGTGCAGAGTACTTCTAATTAAACAAAACTCATTTGTACACTGCTTTGTTCACTCTCTGCACAGATAATAGTTTTCCAGATATACATAATTCAAGGATTCAGCTTTGAACTTTCCTTTAAATAGAGATCTCTGCCCAGGGCTTCAGTGTATAGCTATGTCTTTTTCCTGGACAAAGCCATTACTTACTGCCATTAATTGTGTTGTTTATTTTTTTACATAGACGGTGCACCTGGCTTACTGCTTCTCTGTTTATCTAGACTGAGCCATTAACACAACTAGGAAAAGGGATTGGTGGGAAGCAACATAGTTGATGGAACTGATTGAGTTTGCTTAGATAAACAACTTTTTACCAATCATCAATACATAATCAGTTCAAGTGGACTCTTCTGTATCATTTTAGGAGAATTGCACTGCTTCTAATTAAACCTACATGATTAGGTTGAATTGGATTGAAGTGAGTTGATCTGAGTTACGTTTTGTTTAGATATAATCTATAGCAGTTACGATAACGATATGTATTGCGGTATATTCTTTTTTCTATATTGCTTATATGTCAAATTGACTGCTTATGAACTTTTCATTTTTCAGACAAATTGCAGCAGAACAGTTTCAAAAAGGTTAAGAATGCCATTTAAAAAACTTTTACTGTGGAAAAAAAAGCATTGAAAAAATATTAAATTATTTTTCCAAATAATGTAAAACAAAGGTTCTCACAAAATAGCTAAAGATGAAAATATTTAAAATGAAATAAAAGCTAAATATTTTAAAAATACAGATATGCACACCTTGATGATGTCATCAAAATGTGTAATTGCAGTATAGTCAAATTCAAAACTCATTTAATTTCTACCTTATACCTTTTATATTACCCAGTATCATTTTGTCCAAACTGGATTCTATGTAAACTGGACTGGTTTTACTTTAAAGTGTCTTAAGATCACATTGGTTGTCAATTGGCACCAACACAATGAATTGAGTTTTACATTCCATTTGGAGTGCAGCGATTCGTTGAGTAATTCGATTTATTCGATTCCAAAAATTGCTCGAGGCAAAAACTCTGCCTCGAAGCCTTGTTATATTAATATGACGCGCAGTATAACGCAGTGATCTGATTGTTCCACATTGACCGTTGTTTTGGACGAACCTGTGCGAAGCACAACAGCAGCGCGTGATACAGTTTGAATTTAGTTGGTACGAAAATTTGTGTGAAGTTTGGGATGGTTAAAACCTAAAAAAAAGAAGAGAATAAAGTACAGTGCATTTACTGCAAAGTACACCTGGCGTTCCACCGCGGTAAGAGCTCAATGATCCAGCATCAGAATACTTCAAGATGGTAATGTAATCTAAAGCCTATATACATTGATATTCGTTAATTTTAATACTGTATTTGTAGCGATGTCATGATGCTGTTTGACTAGATATGATGTTTCACATTCGATATTCACGTTCAATTGCAAGAGAGCCTCGCCCACACGTAGCTGGGTATCTCACAAAACGGAGATGTTTTTCTACGGTTAGGCCTGTCATCCACATGTGAACGCAGATTTCCGGCAGAAAAAAACTAATCTTTTAAAAAACTTTGACCAAAGTTGAGCTTTGCATTTTCTCTGATTTCAGTATCTGCGTGTGGATGGATGAGAACAGCAACGTCACCATCTGTGACAAAAAATGCTTCAACATTTAAAACCAACAGACTTAATGCTGCAGTGTGACTAAAGTAAGAAAAAAAAGTTTTTTTCACTCTCTCCTGACACAGAGACTCCTCTGACTTTTTAGAATGGTTTAATGAGTGACTATTCCTAAATCGCCCCAACCGGTCTACATGTGTTTTGTGGACTTGGAGAACGCATTCGACCGTGTCCCTCGGGGAGTCCTGTGGGGGGCAGTCCGGGAGTATGGGGTAACAGGCACATTAATAAGGGCTGTTAGGTCCTTGTATGACCTGTGTCAGGGTTTGGTTCGCATTGCCGGCAGTAAGTAGGGCTCGTTTCCGATGAGAGTTGGACTCCGCCAAGGTTGCCCTCTGACATCGATCCTGTTCATAACATTTATGGACAGGATTTCTAGGCGTACCCAAGGTGTTGAGGGGATCCGTTTTGGTGGCCTCGGGATCAGGTCTCTGCTTTTTGCGGATGATGTGGTCCTGTTGGCTTCATCTGAACGTGATCAACGGCTTTTGCTGGAGCGGTTCGCAGCAGAGTGTGAAGCGGCTGGGATGAGGATCAGCACTTCCAAATCTAAGACCATGGTTCTGCTGGAAAAGGGTAGGGTGCCTTCTTTGGGTCGGGGATGGGGTCCTTCCTCAAGTGGAGGAGTCAAAGTATCTGGGGGTCTTGTTCACTAATGAGGGAAAAAGGGAGCGGGAGATCGATAGACAGATTGGTAAGGCATCTGCAGTCATGTCGTGGTGATGAGAGAGCTGAGCCGAAAGGCGAAGCTCTCGATTTACCGGTCGATCTATGTTCCTACCCTCATCTATGGTCATGAACTTTGGGTGGTGGTGACCGAAAGAATGAGATTACGGATACAGGCGGCTGAAATGAGTTTCCTCCGCCGGGTGGCTGGGTTCTCCTTTAGAGATAGGGGGAGTAGCTCCCTCTTCCGGAGGGGGCTCAGAGCTGCTGCTCCTCCACATCGAGAGGAGCCAGTTGAGGAGGCTAGGGCATCTGATCAGGATGCCTCTTGGACGCCTCCCTGGTGAGGTGTTATGGGCACGTCCCACCGGGAGGAGGCCCAGGGGAAGACACAGAACTCGCTAGAGGGATAATGTGTCCTGGGTGGCCTGGGAACACCTCAGGATTCCTCCTCAGGAGCTGGTCCAACTGGCTTGGGAGAGGAATAGCATGATGTGCTGTCAATTCAAGCACTAACCTGTTTTCTATTATAGTAGGTGCTCCGGATTAGCCCTGCTTGACGACCCTGACTAAGATGGCATTGCAGTGACGGAAAATTCTCCACGTCCTGCAACAAACTTCTGCATCAGTTCTATTGCTCTTTCTGTGTCTCTGTTATGTATTCTCCAAGCCACAGACGGTCGCGGCAGATAACCGCTTGTGCTGAGCCTGGTTCTGCCGGAGGTTTCTTCCTGTTAAAAGGGAGTTTTTCCTTCCCACTGTCGCTGCATGCTTGCTCAGTATGAGGGATTGCTGAGAATTCCACGACGCAATCTTCTGTGGTTCTGTAATTTCTACACTTAACATTGTATTGTAATAACTCTTTTTGTAAAGTGCCTTGAGATGACATCTGTTGTGAAATGGCGCTATATAAATAAACTGAATTGAATTGAATTGAAGGTCTGGGTCTCTTTGCTTAAGCTACTGCCTCTGCGACCCGACCCCATATAAACGGAAGAAGATGGACGGATGGATATTCCTAAACGTTTAGTGCTGCTGAGCAGGGGTGTATCTAGGAGGCTAATAAAGAGGGGCTAAAAGGGGCCGAGTGTGGGTCTGGGACTGTAATGGTCAAAGTGCTAGGTTAATCAATTACAAAAAGAATTGATAGCTGCAGCCCTACCTTCCATCACTTTAAACGCATCTCTGGATTAATGCCAAGTTTGTCGCTCTCTTCCAAACTATGCCACATAAAAAATGATTAACATTGATAGGAAAAAGAGTTTTCTAGTGGGACCAGAGTGCCTCCACAACAATCTGCCCACTCATGTTGTGTTTTGACTCATTTTAGATTTCATCAGTTTGGAAATGACATTCCATGTCCACTTCCTGAAACGCCATGTCCACAGATGTCCCCACACCCACACTGCTTAACCTGCCTAGCCATGTTGTCATCATGTTCTCCTGAGTCACGCTCGTAGTACCAGCTAAGTGTGACATTCATCCTGGACTCAGTTTAGTAAAACAACATATTGTGCAGAGCGGGCTTTTCAGCAGTTTCACTGCAGCCAGATCTGTGCACAGTGGGAGTGCATATGTCGCCGCAAATGGTGCTGGAAACAGCACGGCAGCTCTACGCTCCACTCGATGCTTCTACATGACAAAAAGGCCATGTTGTAAAAAAGAAGCATGTGCGGTGAAACGGAAATGATGCTGGAGCGGCGGCCGCTTTCACTCCGGAGCCGCCTGGTACAGCTCATCAGCGTTGCTTCTTTCCCAGCCACTTGAGGAGGGAGGAGGGCTGATTCATCTCATTCCCTCTACTTTCTACATACAAGAGTTGTATCATTGCCTTTTCAGGGATAATGACGCCCCACGCAGAAAGTAGGAGAAATCAACCCCAATGAGCACCTTTTGTAAAAAGTCTCAGAAAAAATTATATGTATGGTACTACATTAAAGGAGGATTCTGAATAACTGTACAGATATATAATATAAGATAAAACTTATAATTTGTGGTGTTTTTTCCTCGGATGGCTTTATGGAAGTTCCTCTTAATATTCAAGATACTGCAGGTGTGCTGCTGTAAACACGGTTTGAAAATCAAGTGGTACTAATAATTAGCCTGCCTGTTGGAGCCACTTCCTACTCAAATTCAAAGTATGCATGTGCAGTCACAATAGAGAAATTAATGCAAAGAGAAGACATCATATAAAAATTACCTATATTAACAGGTCCATGAATTATATCAAAAATCTTCAAAAATGCTACATTCTACTATGAACTGTAATTACAGAAATTGTTCATATTTTAAAACTGCACAGCCATAAAAATCAAGCATAGTAACATTTTTGGATCAGAAAAAATATGTTTCTTCTGTATATTTTTCCAAATGAAAATGATTTTATTACCAACTCATTATTTATAAATGTCCCTTTATTCGTGGGTTTCTACTCATGTCTATGAAAAAATCCACCAGGATGAAGGAAGGAAGGAAGGAAGGAAGGAAGGAAGGAAGGAAGGAAGGAAGGAAGGAACAATTAATTAAGAAATGAACACAAACAAGGACAGATAAAAGTACACATAGAAAGCAAAGGATTTATTTTAACTATTGTTTTTTGTGTGTTTAACGTGTCCTGTCTGGCAGTTTGCTACTCAGAATTGGTGTCTGAGTACCAAGTACAAGCCAAACAGATTTACTTTTTCAATTATTACAGCTTTGCTATCGTACTCCACTTGATATATATGTATGAGATTTTTATTCATAATTACTGTGGGTTTAATTTTTTGAAGTTATGGACATGAAAACGAGAAAAAAAAAGAAGAAAAAAACTAGTTGATGCTGCCTCTCAACCAATAATTGGGCACACGGTAAAACCTTGACGGTTCGCCAGTCCATCCCAGGGCAACAGTAGGACACACACACTGAGGGCAATTTAGAGCCACACTTTTGGTTAGTCTCAGAAAGTCTGAGAACTCTGACAGAACCCATGCATGCACAGAGAGAACATGCAAACTACATGCTAAAACTTTATTGCAATAACTTAACAATGCTACCTTCCGTCAGAACCCTTCCATGGCAAGAGTAGCCTCTTTCAGCAGATTCTTGTGTTTTGTTAAAAACAAACAGAAAAAAGGAATGGTTTGATGAGTACAACTAGAGTGAGGCGTTGATTTTGGTGTTGAAGTTCCCTGGATCTTAATCCAACCGTGCATCTATGGAACGTGTAGGACACAATTTATGGTACAGATGCATGGAGGACCTCGCAACTTTTTCAAAAATCTGCTAAGCTATTGATACCAGATACCACAGCATACATTAGGGGGGTTTCATGGAGTCCATGACTTGAAGGGTTCGGTCTGTTGTTTTGGCAACAACAGGAAACTAATACACAATTTGCCAAGTGCTCACATTCTTTTACCTGATTAATGTTTATAAACCCTAAAATTCCGTAAACTTTGCAAGTTGTACCTTCCTCGCATGCTTTTTGTATCCATCAAGGTTCTTCCTAGCATATTCTGTCTGTATATTTGTTAGAATCAGTGGAGCTCATTTTAAGGCTTAATTTGAAGCCATGGAACCGACTTCTAAGCATTGTCCATAAATTATCCAAACGACTGAGGATGGTGATTTAGGAAGGTCATCTCAGAAGATTACATTGACATTAATACAGAGCAAATTCATGTGAAGGGGAACACAGTGAACTTTGGTACGAATGGTGCTAATTCAATGTATGTAAATTGGGCCCAATAAGTCCACTTCTTTACCACACAGCAGTGGGGAGTGTGTGTTAGGAAAGGACCTGTGTATCTGAGAATAATTGCCTGGCCTCCTGCAGGCCCTAAAAGGCTGTCATAACAACCGGTTTGAGAGCAAACACTGCACTCTGTGCCAACAGCTGTAACAGCTTTTTCAGCTTATAAAACCAAACAAGGACACAATGTCAGACTGGTCCAGTTCTGGTTTATTTGCCCTTCATTTTCCTGCACCCAAAAAAGTGCACATGGACAGACAAGTGCACTTTTGACAGAAACGTAAAATGTAACTGTATTAAGGTAAAATTCAAAGAGAAATAAAATACTCTTTTAATTATTTACTCTTTTATTAATGCAAATCTCACTTTGCTTCAACTGCCGTGTTTATATATATATATATATATTTTTAATTTTGTTTTATTTTTTACCTGTACTTTCTACACTGAACTGTTCATCTGAACTGCTTTCATAATCTTTGTTAATTTTATTAAATTACAAAACAAAGTGGCATATAGTGGTGTATGCAGGCCCCCGGATACTGCATAAAAAGAAAATATTTAATTTAAATTTAACTGTTCATTGATCTTCCCACTTTCATTTAAAACACTGCTACATATGTATAAACAGCTTTAGAATTAATGCATCTTTTTTGCAGTAGTATAATTTACCGAGATCCAATGATCAGAGATTTTGCTGCCAATTTCTCATCGTTGGTTTTGTAAAGCTTTAATTTGCACTAAAGATTAATATTCAGATTTCCAATTTCCATAACAAAAACAAATAGCTTTTTTAGATACATCAGTTCAATTAAATTCAATTAAAAACTACTTTATTTATTCCAAAGCGAAATTAAATGCTGTAGAACACAGATCACCCAAGAAGCTTCATCAGTCGTCATCATAGATCTACTCCAACATACTTCCACCCACAATGCTCCCTCTAATTTTTAATATGTCTGAGCAAACACACAAACTCCCTTAGTGGTCCCTTAGACTAATGTGAGCAACATAAGATGTGTGCGCTTTGGTCATGCCAGCATTGCATCCATCCAAGCAACATGGTTTATTAAAAGAATCAAATTCCAGCATGTACATTTCTGTGGGAACACTTTTAATTAAGTTTTGAGTTTGTATCTGGCTTTATTATTTTTTTTATTAATAAACTTTATTTGACCGTAGTCTTATTTGCCTACCCATCTCTAGCTTTAAACTAGACCCTGGAAAAAACCTTTACTTGCAGACCACTTAACATTATCTAGAACGTTTCGGTACTATTATAAGGCTGGACATAGTCGATGCCCAGTGAGCAGAGGCTAAGGATGAAAAAATCCATCCAGTAGTTCTCTGTAAGAACCACTGGTTGTTTAGAAGCATGCCAGAAATAACACATTTTCTGTCCTGCCATCACAATCATAAATATCTGGTGTTTTCTAAAGTCCACTGGGACTTTTAACGGCAACTGTCTTCTTTGGTCTGATCTAATTTACATGTAGCTTTTAAGCAACAAAAACTGCTGGTTGGACTGGCGTGAAACAAAGGACGATTAAATGAAGCGTCTGATGGCCGGTATTAAGTATGGTGGAAGATCTATGATAGTGGGCCTGTTCCGTAATTTCCTGTCTCAAGGTCAAACAACAGTTTATCAGCTTTACCTATGTTTCAGTCTAGAAGTGCTTAAGATTGAACTTAAGGTTAAACTAAATCTGAGACAAAATCGGTCATTAGCTGGCACTGCAGGGGATGATAAACTGGCTGTACCTCCTTTCCAAGATCTTCTCTGATGACCTGCTGAATCTCCTCCATGGTGCTCTGAGGGGCTCTGCTGTGGAGCACCTTCAGGGTGGAGGTATACTCCTCAGGCAGCAGATAGTCCAAAGCACCAAGGTGTTGACCCACTTTGATGAAGGTGCCCCGGTTCGCACAACACAAATCTCGAAGGCGCTCTGCAGATCGGCGATGCACCTGCAGGAGATGGAATACCAGAACAAAATTAGATTATTGAGCAAAACACATAACTTCTGCTAACTGGAATGATATAAATGGTCCCAAAATGTCTAAAAATCTGAATAGATGCAAGTCAATGTTTTTTTGTTTTTTTTAATCAAGATGATATCTGATTCATATATAGTATAAACCTTCCTTCATCCACAAACAGGGAAATTATAAGTTTCCATATGTATCTGACATTGTGCTAGAAGGCACTGTCAGATTGAGACAAAAGAGGGACAAACACAAAGTACATGTATTTGTCCTGTTTCAACTGTCCCGTTTGAACCAGCTGGAAGTGATAATGCTTATAGAGAGTTTGTCTCCTGAGACCCGTGCAAATAAAAAGGCATGAAATTAGCTCCCCTTAACCCCTGTAACCCCCACCCCACACTCACACACACACAGCTGACTCCCGCAGGAGCGTTTGACACCAGTGTCATCTGGCCGATTATGACAACGCAATGACAGAAACAAGTCACCAGAGATTACCAGATGAGCCTTTTTTCTGCTCAGAAATACATTTTGTTGCAGCAGCGCCACCTACTCGCACTGGGGTGCATGAAGCACTCCATTAACACCAACACAGTGGTGGGGATAAATAATGTTTCAACATAGAACACAAATGGATAATATATTTTTTTTAAATCAACCAAATTCCTACAACCTATTTAATATAAAAAAGAGAGGAATTAAATATTTTTGTCTTGTTAATAAACATGTGTTCCTATAGTAATAAAATATTTAAATAAAAAAAATATAATATGATATATAATACTATTATAATATAATATAGTATATATTATAATATAATATATATTATAATATAATATAGTATATAATACTAATAACATATTAAAACAAAGATCCTGAAATATGAAAATGTGTTGATTAACATCTATCTCATTAATCTCTTATTTTATCCAAAGTGCATACTTTTTATGTGTTTCAAACCTTGTTTTAAAAAACCTAAGACATAAACTTGATTGTATAAGTCAGATTATAAAATCAAATTTAGGTTTTAGTTTTTTTTTCAACCATGCTACTGAAGAAATGAATAACTCATAAATGCCGAATTATAAATTGAAATGATAAAGTGATCAAAAGCTTAATCTTTTTTTTTTATTAAACATACTGTAATGTCATTACTAAATGCACTACTAAACTACTACAGGCAATAATAATAATGTTAAATTTTCTAAGTGTTACATGCATCTGAAAAGAGGATTATTTAAATTGAATAAACAAGGCAGCAAAAAAATAATAATACTAACACTTACTAAAATGCTATTATGGATTAAAATAAATGTAAAAAAAACCCATAGAAAATAAATGCATTGAAAGACATGGGACTTCACGTGAAAAAAATCCCCACCTCCCTCTAGGTTTTAGTTCTTTTTTTTAGTCTATATAAGGGCCTCTATCATAAGGCCTGGTGGTGCTGGCTTTCAGTTAAATCTTAACTACATCCCTAGAAAATGTTACAAACAGATGAGATTAAATTAAACTGTATAAACCTTGCGGCTCATAATCATGATTACTTGTTTGCAGCAGATTATGTCATCATCGTGTCAGACTGATCAACGGTTTTTAAAAAAGGGGCAAGCTTTAAAGGCACGTGACTGCAAAGGCGTCAGGGATGTTGATCAGACCCAAAGTGACGTCCACTCATGGTTCGATCATCAGATCGATCGCTCCTCTTCCTCTTCTCTCCTCTCCTCCAGTAATCAGTCAGCTTTGTTGGATGAAGGCGGGCGCTTGGCTTGAGGATGACATCACCATGGCGATGCAGCTCCCTGGAAGCCAGAAGGGGGAACGCTGCTCGGGGATAGGCTAACGCCCGCCACCACCCACCACACTCAACGCATGCGCAGACCAATGAAATGGACTATTAGTGATTAAGACACAAGGGTTCATTTGTGAGAGATACGGGTTGGTGCAGAATGCCTCAGTATTTCCACACTCATTCTCAGTACGCCAATGATGATTTGGGGGAAAGAAACAGCTGCAGGAGTCTGGTGCTGGGATGGATACAAGGATGAGGCAGCTAGGAAGGAATATAAAGGATACAAAAAACAAAGAATGAAACCCCCCAAAAATGAATCAAACTGTTACCTTTAAACACACCAGAACCTTTAATCAAATCATGATTTTGATTGCACTGCAGCAATTAATGAGGAATCTCTCAAGGAGGCTGGCTACAACTGCTTAATCAATTAGTATCCATGGGTTTCAACTCTTCTGTTGCCTCTCCTGACATTTCATCCAAAGACTTATAAAAATATTAGGTAAATGTAGACTGTCTCTTGTTCTTGTTTTTTTTTTTTGTGTTTACTGTTTTTCTGTTCAAACATTCTGACCTCGAGGCCAGCTCCCTGTGGAGCCCGTCGGCGGATGGTCTTCAGATGCCATTAAGCACAGATGGCAAATTGTTTTCTAGCAGAGCACTACCCAGTCCTCCTCGCTTTGTGCACTTTGATACTGTTGCAGGGTAAAGTCAAGAGAGCAAACACAATGGTTAAATCAGTTAGACACAGATCCCCACTGTAGAGACACATTGAATGATCGAAAAATCATCGTAATCATACAATAGACCTCAAATTAGTCTAAGTATTAAAGGCTAGATAGAAAAATAAGTAGTTGACATTAGCAGAAGCTCTGAAAACGGAAGGAGCAAACAAACCAGCATGGGTTTACTAAATAACAAATAAATCTGGAAACACATCCAGAATGATACCCTTTGTCTGTAGAGTCAGAGAGGTGGACATGTGTGCAGCTGGAAAGCAGAGCGCAAGCTCCAGCTGCAGTAATTGATTTCTGCAGCCCCACCACGACTAAATGACTGGGATTAGTGGACTATGAACAAGACCTATTTATTACTGGGATGCTCATGATTAGCTCGTTACTCAGTTCACTGGGGCTCATCTCTCCGGCTGTCACTGGGGAGGGGAGAGGCTGTGCAGTGTTTGTGCTCAGATTTAAGCCTGTACGGTCAATAAGGCCTTGGCTACAAGTATTATAGCAACAAAGCCACTCTCAAAGAGCGCTCCTGCAGTTAATGCACAGCCTCCACTGCTCCAGATAATATTAAAAATACATTTATTTTAAAAGAGCCTGACAGAAACATGGCCAATAAAAAAATAAAATAAAATAAGAGAATAGAAAACCGTTTGCTACATCTTTGGGCCCTCGCTGTGCAGCTACGATGCAGCTTTCCAGCTATAATACCCTGAGAACAGCCAGGATGTGGAGGTTTAGGGAAAAATGTCTGGTAAGTCAAGAAGCGGGAGGGCACAGAAAGATGGAGGATGCAGATTTTTCCAATAGCAGGCACAGTTAATTTCATGCTCTGCATTTTATTGTCATGCCTGAGCAGTGGTGCCTAGTGCCGCAAGAAAGACTCTGCCACGAGCTGGTGGATGCTCTGGATCAGTAAAAACCAGCCGACCATATAACAAACACAGAATACACTCCAAACCACCTGGAATTTACAAATGTTGCCCCAATATTAGATATATTTGAAATTGGTGGTAATAAATTACACAAGTCACTATTAGAACCAACAAATAATGAGGCAGTATCTTTACTTCACCAATTTTAGTCACATCTTAGTATTTATACCAAAATACTGTTTGCTTTAAAGGTTTAATGCCTCCATCTTGGTGAGTTACAGCTTAAGTTATCTCAACAGACTTTGGGGGTTTCATTGTTAAACACTCTTTTCTTGCTTTTTTTTTTCTTTGGGTCACTGTAATTCTAGAAGACCCATCAAAAACTGCAGCAGGGAAGAAAATTCTCATTTAAAAATTAATGATATATGACCCAGTCTTTTGGCCTCACAAGTGTCAAATGTCTCCGTGTACCCTTTACAGAAAAATAGGCCCAGAGCGTATGGTGCTCTGTGCTTGACTGTTAAGTTTTGGATTTGAAATTAAAGCAAACTATCCGACACGTACCATCCAACTACCCAAACCTAGCTCTACTTATTCACAAAAACTCCCACTCTGAAATCTATAATTATTATTATTATTATTATTATTATTCTAGTGACCTCTAAAATTAGCAGAATTTACACTGCAATGTTCGCCCAAACATTTTAGCTATAACTGCCACACTGGCAGACATGAGAGTGTCTCAGACAAGACATTGTTTAGAGGTGTTGGACAACATACTCTCATGCGGCTATACGCTAGTATGTACTGTCATATATATATATATATATATATATATTGCATTTTTTACTGAACATGTTGGTTGTTAGGTTTTTGCTTCTTAAATAATTAAATTATAATTATTATTATTTCATTATAATTAAATGAAGATGAACACCATTTCTTGTGTTCTAGAGCTACAGTGAATTATTTGTCAGTAAATCAGTCAAAATGCTAAATGAGTCAATTAGTAAGCATTTTTAGCGCTGTTTTGTTCAGCAGCTGCTTCTGTTATGAACTTATGAAGATGCTACACTATCACCGATTGTGTATGTAATATTTTAAGGAATGATAAAATAAGACATAGACAATAAATTGAATTAATTAGAAATAATTATGCTTTTTATGTATTTATGTTTACGTCAATCTTTGTCCCCCCATGTTATGTCTGTCACTGAGTCTAGGCCCCGCCCCCTTTGTATTACAGGCCCGCTTTATTTTGATGTGACACCCCAAGATCATCACTGGCCCCCATTTAGTCCTCTGTAAAAAAAAAAATCTGGATACACCCCTGCTTAACAGTCTTAATTAGTTATTTTAAGCTAATATAAACATTATTTAAGCATTTATAGCTTTAATATTTTTATATTATTATTATAATACAAAACTCACTTAAGAGTTAAACATAAAGGTACTGACACACAATACAAATAGCGTTATTTATTCAAATGCTCAGAGGAGTCTCTACTTTTTGGAAGCACAGTTCACAGGAAAACACTGATGGACCTAAAAACGTGGGTTTTTTTGCCAGTATATTGAGAGGGTTAGGGTAGAAGCACTGTCTGCCAATTTCATATTTTTGGCCAGTTAATTTTTACTCATATTGGTAATGTCTGGTGTGTTTTGCACTACCACTTGTCAACCACTTACTAACTACAATTCAGTGATCAAATCTGATAAGTCTACTTTAGTTGACATTCAAATGTCCCATCAAGTGCCCCATCCTGCTCCTCTCTAGGAAAGTAAATTTGCTGTCCCATTTTTCCGGATATTTACATGACATGTATGTACATGTATTATTTTTGGTGGGAAATAATTGTCTTTCAGCAGGTCGACACATCTCTCTCCTTTGCTATTCCTGCTCTCAGCACTAGAATCGCAGGAACTGTCACCTAGGCTACTGAATATGGCAGTTCTTGAGGCTAGTGACAAATGGCCTGTACTTGTATTTTACTTACGGACTCCAAAGCGCTTCACACTACATTCAGTCATTCAAGCATTTACAAATTCACACACCGGTGATGGCAAGCTACATTGTAGCCAAAGCTAGCATGGGGTGCACTGAGTGAGGCGAGGCTACCGACCACTGGTGCCATCGGGCCCTCTGACCACCACCAGAAGGCAATGGGTGAAGTGTCTTGCCACACAACGACTGAGACTGTTAGTGCTGGGGCTCAAACTCCAATCACAAACCTAAATCCTAACTCCTGATCCATGGTCGCCCGACAATTCAGTTTGAAGAGGCATTTAATAACATTAAAATACAGGAGATTTATGGGATAATAATTACAGGAGAACAACAGGAAAGCAGGGGTAAAATATGGTAGTTTCCCATCCATAACAGGAACTGACAGCTGTGACTGCATGGTCCTGCTCAACCTTTCTCTTCCTCCAAACACATTTGACTGAGTTGATACCAAGGAGTTCAGTTGAGCATTGGTGGTACTTGTGGTGCCTTTAGAAATACTCAGAAAACATTTTAGTATTTATTTGGAAAATTTGATCCAACTGGCTACTTATTCTGTTTTGTTTGCTTTTGGGAATGTTATGAAAACTTTCTTAAATCTGTTCTGGTATTTGCAATTTGTACTTTCAAACAATATAGTGATGATAGTTATGTCCACTAAAGGATGATGTGTACTTTTTGTGTGAATGCTTCAATTAGAAAGTTTTTGCAAAAAAGATAAAATTATCTTTTAATTTTAGTTTGGCGTTCGGAAATTCTGACTTCTACAGACTTCTTTTCTGAACGTTTTACAACAACAAACTCGGTTTTGAGGACAAAGGTTTGTGAACCGGTGATTTTGATTTTCACCTGCAAACCTATTACAAGCCTATACTGTACATGTGCTTTTGAAAGTGAGGAGCTGCAAGATTTAATGCATTAAGCATTAAGACTTCATCCTACCTTTCATGAAAAGGTCCTCTATGGATGTGATTATCTCACCTTACCTATTATCCTTCTCACACAAAGCTCTTGAAGAACCAGAAAGAGGGCAATTGATTTCCCCCCTAATTTACCACTAATCACAACAGTTCTAATGGGGATGTACCAAAGACTTGGTTGATCGGAATTGTCTTTTTTTCTAATAGATGGTTGTGAACAGTACCTGTAGATTTCTTCTATTTTTTGATCATCAAGCAAATGTTAAGGCCAGACAGAGATAATCTAGTAAAAAATAAAAAAAAGTTTTACAAATGACCCTAGCAGTCTATTGAAATATACCGGTCCGATCTTATTAATTGACTACATTTTTGGCCGTGTTTCACTGGGAAGAAATAGGCCTGGCTCCTGTCATGCAGGCACCAGGCCTAGTTCCCTGGACATTAAAAAAAAAAATAATAACGGACTCTTTCCTGAACAGTTTGACAGTAGCACATTTATATAAAAAGGTAAATGAGCTTTACTTGTATAGCTTTGAAAGGGCCCTAAGGCCTGGTTCACAGACCAGGATTTTTAGTCCGATTTTTGCCTTGATTATCGGGATGGCTCCTAAAATAATGCTAACAGATACTCCTGCCATGTGTGGTGTGTTCAAAGTGCTCTGGTCTGCTTAGAAGGACGTTGGGTCCATGCCGATCATAAATCGGAGACATTGAACATGTTGGATTGTCTTGGCCTGATATCACAGTGTCTGTGGCATACTGCAAGGAGAAACTAGCATGCAGCTTGTTGAATGTGACTTGTAGCCAATCAGAGAGTAATACATCTTGGAAGCGTCAGTTATTATACCCGACTTCCATATCTTTCTATAGCAGATAGAGCCCTCCTGTGTCCATTCCTTTATCCAAACCCAGGATTTCATTTCTTTCTCTGTTAACTAATCCACAAACTATTAACATTACCTTATCCTTGGCAGCTATATTTATTTACTTGATTGACTTTAGTTATGTTTTATATAATGAGTTTTTGTGAGATTTGCTGCTGAGCTTGGAATGTTGGAGTAAAATTGGTTTGTGTGTGGTGTCTCATTATTGCCATGTGGCCGCACATCACACACTGTAGGACCAAGACAAAAATATATGTGATTTTTATTAATTTTTTTATTGCCGTGTGTGAGGTCTGAAACTCATGCGACAGTTTTAAAATCCTAAAGCACTTTACACTACAGTCATTCATTAACAACCACACACAATGATGGTAAGCTAAATTGTAGGTACAGCTGCCCTGGGGTAGATTGATAGGATGAGCCTGCCATACGATCAGCACCACTGGTCTTTTGACCACCACCTACAGGCAAGATTAAAAGTCTCTTCCAAGGACAATGACGGGGGTTTGAACCCACCAGTTATGGGACAAAGTCTTTCCTCCTAAGCTACCATCACCTATGATTCATAAGGTGTTCATAAGGATGAACCTAACTCCTAGATGTCCATAATTGTGGTTTCTTTTGATTTCCACCTTAATGTCACACAAGGAAGCAGTGTTGTGAGGCGTTGCCTTAACACACATGAAAACGGGTCAATGCTTTTAACTCACAGGTTGTGAATTTTTAGAAGTTTAGATTGCAACCTCATCTTTTTTTTAATCCGTTAATTGTTTAAGCATATAGGTACTACTAACCCACCTAAAATAGGTAAACCCTAATTTTCTGTATTGTAAGTGAGAAAAAAAACAGCATTACGTGTGTTGATAAATGGTATGTATGTAATTTAATCAAATGAAATTTTATTTTGTGAATTAGACCTCACATGTCTTGAGCAGAATGACATCTGTGATTTAATATCTGACCCTTTTGAGGATTGTATGATTTTCTATGAGCATAATACGAGCGTTTTGTCTGACCTTTGTATTTTATCTGTCCATTGACCTTCTGTTTCCATCTGTCTTTGATGTCTGTGAAATGAGACATGATTAGTTGATTGTGTTGCAGTGAGCAGGAACTACATGTACTTCTACAAATGTCCACAAAGAACAGTTGTAATGATTGCAATTCCCATAGGTTCTAGACCTCTTTGGAGTCTGAAACATTAAATAGTACGATATTTTTTTTAAAGTCAATGTTTTATTGTCCCTCTCTTTGCTAACTTACACTGAATGGCTTTCAATTTAGTTGTTGCTACAAACTATAAGGTGTATCAATCTCTACCTGTGAAAACTAAAACCTTAACCATTAAATCATTAGTTTAATTAGAATTACATTTCTTGTCACATGCAAACCTTTTTTAAGGCTAGTTTAATTGTAAGTCTTGTAAATATAAATACTCCAGTCACTTTTAAAATCAGACTCTATCAGAAACTTGTTCTATCACCTATTTAAAATAATTGTTATGCAAACCCCAAATATCATGCTGGATTTAACTTCTCCTTGAATTTCTCCTCATTTTTATTCACAGCAGTAAACGGGCAACATCAGCTGCTGTAGCTGTCTGGCTTTAAAAACATTAAACAAGCCAAAAAAGCTGGAAACAATAATGACAGAAACAAATTGTAAACACGTTTAAAGGATAGAGTGAACTTTAGTGACTTCTCAGGTCACCATGGTAACAAGCATCTCCAAACCATGTCTCTCATCTCACTTTGTTCGATCCTAAAAATTTCAGTTTCAACAAAACATTCCTTGATATGTGCTCCAATATGGACGTGTTTTCAGGTTTAAGAGAGTGTATGACTTGCCCAATTCAATTATCCTGCACATCATGTTGCAGTGCAGTGGCCACTCCTTTAAAAACCCAACATGGAGTGATTTCTGCAACGCCTTGCCAGCTGCCGTGGGACTTGTCTTCTCTGGTTGGCACACAGCAACAAAAAGGAAAAACATCAGCAACAGTGAAATGGAGTCTTTACGCTGCTGTTGCTGCTGGAGAGAAGCTTTCCAGTCATGATGTAACAACAGCAGGCAATCGGAAGCAAATGTTAAACGTTCCCTCCTCTCCATCATCCCTCAAGGATTTTCCCACCTCTGACTTGTTTGGCTGATAAGCTGCTGCCATAAGCACGTCAAGGTCAGCAGTTATCTGGCCCCACCCTGAATTTACATAGTTTGTCCCTCACAAGAGCGAGAGCTCCAGGAGTGGTGGTGGACCCTTATCAGCGCTGAGCACACCCCACTTTCCCAGTCATGATGCGCTGATCGGACGTAGTCAATGCTGACATCTGCTGGTGGAAACATAGAGTGTAACACTGTGAGAGATTAGCACTCTAAACCTCAAATCGCTCTCTTTAAATGAACGAATCAAGACTCTAAAGTAAAGAACCAAAACAATTGTGGTCCTATAGTTGATGTCAGGGTCTAGACACCTAGAGTTAGGTAGGCTACAAACAGTAAACTCTTCTTTAATCTTGATGATACACCCCGAATTTATGTGTTACTTACAGAATGCAAGAGGAGATTCTGAAAATAACTTCAAACTACTAAATCAGCTTCTCTACTTCAAACTTTCCAGATGATCATCATCTCCTCTGTTCAAGCTTATATTTTTGAATAATTAAAAGTTATCAAAAGATTGATTATACAAATTATATAAAATCTTAAAGAATAATGTAAGTCTCTAAAACATTTGCTGGCCATTTTGAAGAAACCCAGGAAATCTGCAGCAAGTGATCTAAAGAAGTGTTTCTATGTTTATTTCGACAACCTAATATAAGACAGATATGTAATATTCTTTTTAAAATGAACCTGAAGTAGTTCTGTAAGATATAATTAAAAACAAGTAATTGGGGAACTGAATATTGCAAAAATGTGCAATTAAAATGACTTAATACCAATTAACCAATATTTCTGTGACTCTTTCCTTTCCTTCATCACTACGTCCCCTCCCCCAGTGACCACTTGCATCTAGCCAACTAAAAATATACCTATAAAGGTTGTGAGTAGAGATGTGTATTGCCAAGAATCTGGTGATAATATCGCAATGCTATGAATAAGACAATATATTGTCAATTTTAAAACTGATTTTAACAGTAGAAAACCTGTCTCAGCATTCTAAACTCTCCATGTTTCATACTTAACACATCCAGTTTTATTTCTAGATCTAGTTGATCCCCTGGAAAGAAGAAGGTAAAAACAGCAACCAACCACCAGTCATACTTTTAATTTTACAACAAAAAATGATAAGACAATAGTAATCAAAATATTTAATCCAAGGAACTGCAATTTTGAAATGACAGCAATTTGAAATTTGTTGAGAGTCAATATTAAAATCATAACTTTTGGAAAATATGAGAACAATAAATACAATTGGTCAGCTTTTAACACAAGAACCCCCACAATAGAAAAAAGGTGCCTTACTAGGGTCCCAACATTTCAATACTTAACAAATAGATTTCTGCCCATGTGTCTTTCCTACCTGATCTCCAACTTTATAGTTGACAGGTATATCTCAGCACACACAGCTGTGAGAATAAGCCTAGAGGTTGCTCTGAAGCAGGAAGGCAGCCAGTTTTGGCTCAGGCTCTTGGAGGAATCAGTAATTCTGATACCATTGAGGCAGCAACTTCAAAATAGAAAAAAGCTCACTAGATAATTTACTAAGCGTAAACTGAATTATTGTCTTTTTTATATACTGAGGAATATCTACACAAAATCATGTTGAAACGTAAAGCTGCAGTCCGGATTATTTCACGAAGATAAAAAATGATTTAATGCAAAATACCATGAACCCTCCCAAAACATCCCTTCCACCCCTTTCTGCTCCCTTTAGCCCCACCTCTACAACTGGGTATGCGCGTCACCTATGATTTCACAGCATGTCATTGTGTAATTTGTATTTGTGTAATTGTATTAATTTGCTCTGTTGAATATATGACTATCTTATCTGTAATTTGTCAACCATTTCCCAACAAAAATGTCACAAAAGAGTTAATGTTGTCTCTACTGTTAAAAGGCATCTCTGATAAAAACCCCACTCCAGTCTGTAATCCTGCATTCACACCGCAGAGTTTGTCTGCGTCAGGCAACGTACCCAACGCTTTAAGTTTGACGCATGTACTTTGTGGGTTCCAACGCTTGCTTCTGAACAAAAAAAGAGGGCTTCTGAACTATGGCGGATCATATCGAGAGAGTGGTTTGGCTTTATTTGCTAGATAAAGCTAGACAATGCGAAATCAGGTGCATCAGCACCCATTCTTCAGATGTGTTCTGAGTTTGGGGAGTTTAACCATTTGCTACAGGAGCTGCTTATGGATGAGGTTCGCTTTCAGCCCTACTTCCGTCTGTCCCGCGCCCAATTTTATGACCTCCTGGGCCGCATCGGAGATCAAATCTCCTACCAGGACAACAACTACAGATGCTCCGTTCTTCCTGAGGAGCGCCTCTCCATCTGTCTTTGGTAAGTGTTATTTCTGAATTTCTAAATCTCCATTTGTTGAAAATGTTTTCACATGTCCCACGATTCATTCAAAATCCGTATAGTGATATCACTACAGTGAGACACTCTGATTGGTTGACGCACTGCGTCAGGTCCGTCAAAAGTTCAGCTAGCTGAACTTCTGCGTTGCTTGCGTTTCCTACATTGCAATGCAAGTAAGGCTTGAAAAGTTGACGGAGCCAACGCAAACAACGCACCGCAAAGACTGACGGACCTCTGATGTACTCGACCATAGACTTTACATTTAATTTTGCCGAAAATGACGCTGGCGTTTGGGGGGTTTTGAATGGACCATAAAGCATTTTTCGGTGAGTTAATCTAGACTTGTCATGTTTTTCTGAAGTAAATTTAACATTCACTATCCAGGTAATGGCTAACGTTTTAGCAGAAGTTTGGTCCAACTTCTCCATGCCATTATGGCAACTTTAAATTGGAAGACTCAGAGCAGGCTCCACTCTTGGTCCAACCTACACAGGTTTGCGGATACACCTTAGTTGAAAGTCAACAATGTGGAAACTTGAATTCTATTGGCTGAAATAATTTGCCAGTCAGTGTGAATTGCATAGGGGTCTATGGGAGGAAGGAGGGACTTAGGAAGAAAAACAAATATATAGGACCACTAGCCTTTTATCATAGTACTGAATCCCACTATCATTTTAAGTGTATATCAAACTTAATACATAAATAAATCCTCCAGACTACAGCTTTAACACAAACAATAGATCACTGTAATAAAGTGGATGTGATGCAGACCAAAAAACACATTAAGTATGCAAGCTTGATCAGTCTTCTGCTTTTCAATTTCATTCCCAGTTATGTTCAAGAATAAGAAGGTACAACCAGAGGGCAAACTCTGCCCGCAGTGCAGTTCCCTCCTCATCTACTGGGGGCTGGGTGCAAAAAGGAGCAACTTCCCATTGACTCCCATGTTAAAAAAGCCAACTTTACAACCTAAAAAAAACAGCCTAGTTCAAAAAACCATTTTAGGTTAGATAGTTCAGGATTACCGTCATGACAACTCCGAGGGGAATTAATTTTTTTTCTAACTCCTCTGTTTAGATATGATTTAATCTTGAAATTATGAATATTTTGGGGCATGTCTTTTTTATTGACAGGTTCATCTAGGCTAACTCTGGTGGCTAACAGTAGCTAACAGCTTGTATCGTAGTCTGCACCCCCCCTCAGGGAAGGCCTTTACATCCTGGGACTAACGTAAATACTTCGGCCATTTCGTGTTTCTGAACTCCACTATCAGTTGACTCTGCAGTTTTTATTAGGTTTTGGATTCTAATCTGCATTTATTGGACAAACATGGTTTGCTGAAGTATTGATTACAGTAACAGAAAGTCCAAGAAGTCTCTGCTTGGGGGTGGCTTTGTACGGACTGATGCTTTACCTGAAGTGGGGGGAGAATTTCTGTCAGGTTGCCAAGAGGAATGGAACTCCGATCAGAGTTTTTGTCTTTCTACACGTGAGTTTGAGCAGGCGACTGGTGAGTAAGCAGCAGAGCAGCAAATTTGGCCGGAACGAGAAGCCACAGCTAGCCGCGGTGTCAGAGAGGTGGGAGACGGCTAGATCAGGCTGGAAGACTACATACAGAGTTGGACTCTAGACAGACTGGATAATTACTGGTTAGATCAGTGCTGGCGTGAGGAACACAGTTTAGGAGCTGGAGGCATGAACTAATGGATGTCTGAGAAATGTGAGGTGAGTCAAAAGTCTTAACTTTTGAGAGGATCTGTGTTGTCATGATGAATTTGTGACTGTTTTTTGGTGGAGGTGTTAAGCTAAGCCCGTCCATGTCCTCACCCTAACCATTTTAGGCCGTAGTGACCCAACCCATTTGGGTCTTGTCATATTGCTGTTTTTTCCACTCGAGATATTTCTGGGTCTAAAGCGACCCTAGTGGAAAAAACGGAGCAAAAGTCTCAACCGCGGTCTTCTGGCTGATATCGGCTGCAGCCTATGTTAGCTTTAGCTAGCTCCAGACTAGTTTCTGACTAGCTTGTAGTGGTGTTGTCTCGGAGCGTCAACCCTCCGCCCCCACCCTCACAGCGCCACTCTTAGCTTCACCTCTTTGCCCATTTTTAGATTTTCTTAGAGTGACGAGGCGAGTGACGCGGACAAGATGGCGGCATTTGGAAGCGCCTAGTTGGCTTCATTTTCTACTCTTCAGAAACCTATGGGTGACATCACCCAAAGGGTAGTCCATTGTATCTACAGTCAAAGGGTACAATCCCAAATCAGAAAAAGCTTGGATGGTATTTTAAATTAAACTGACACTGAAAACAGTATATTGTCAAATTATCTTTTGACCTGTATTACATTGAAAACAATGATACAGCACATTATTTAATGTTTTCCTCATTAATTGTATTGGGTTTTTTTTATTAACATGAATTAAAAATTTTGTTCTTGCAACCCATTTTAAAAAAGTTGTAACAGTACACTTTTTGATGTTTCCATTCCTTTTCACAACACTTAAAAGACATTTGGGGAGTAAAGACTATAAGTAGTGAATAACATGGAGAAGCCTGCCAATCTTTAATCATTCGATAAGGTCTGTTCTGGGCAGAGGCAAAGTTAGTTTAGGATAGCTAAGATTTGGGGGTTATGTTTTCACTGTAATTTTGTTACTGTGTATAAGATATCACCGGCTATCTGTATGGGTAAACCAGGCCGCTCAGCCTTAAGTTTCAATCAGTGTTTTAAAAGATTTCCCCAACAAAGACTCGTTTTAAATCCTGCAATTTGAGTTACTCAATTCGACAGGAGTTTTCCCTTTCTTTGTTTAATGTTTAATAAATGTATTGAAGAGGGTCTAAACAGGATCTAAACACCACATGGGTTACCCTAGATACAGGGTAGGATAAGTCCACGTGTTTGGTTTAGGCCTGCACTCCATAAATAGACTATCGATGGTGTTCAAATAGCGATCAATTCAAAGTAGATTGTTTAACAACAGAAAACTAATCTTATTAGCCGTGTTTGAACCCGCCTGAATACATAAAAAATACTGGAATTGGATTGTTTACTGCCGTGAGCAGTAAGTAATTTCCCAAGGGTTAATTACTTTCTATCCAGATAATTTTAAACAAAACATTTCTTAATCCAAGGAATGTCTTATTTTTTCTTACATTGTTTATTGGTTTAGATATAAATCAATGGTGCTAATTAGTTAAACTAATCACAATTAGTAAACTAATTTAGCCAAGGTCTTTTAAAGCAGATTCAGTTCCAGACTCCTCCAGAATTGTGACATCAGAATTCATTATTTCTTTTTTTATTGCATATTTATCCATTAATTGTTCTTTTATTTGTGATTATTTATTTATTTTAACCAAGGTTTATGCTCAACACGTCTAGAATTAATTCGTTCATCTTGTCTAGTCACCTCAGCCTCATCTGGGCAGGTGCTAAACTACTAGAGACTGATATATTTGGCTATTAATATAGTTCATGACTTGTCAGGTGGTGCCCCGTTTAAAATAATTTTCCATAAATTATTAATCTTATTGATTGCCATAAGCAATCCCTTAACTATTCATAGCCCAATAGTTGCATTTCTTCTAAATACCCAATTTTGCATACAATTATGTTGAACAACAAATAATTGTGTCCAAACTGGCCTGATCTGGACTGAACGGTTATATAAACAATCATTGATTAGATGATCATGTGGTGATGATTTCAGAGCCCTGTAGAGATTTGTAATTACATCTGTATTTTGGGGATAAAAGAGGATTTGTTTTCCTCTGGTGAAAAGACACTAATCAGCATCAGCCGAGGCGCTGATTTCCTTCCCCTTGGTGGTTCTTTGATATCATGATGACAACCTCAAACATATTCAGTTTAGCAGGGGCAAAAAGCACAGCTTTATCTTTAACCTTTGGGTGGAGCTGAGACAATGGCTGCATAATGCTCTGCAGATGTGTCGAATGAATCAGTGTTTTTGTTCTTTTCATCCCAGCCATGAAAAGCCACCTTCAAAATGGCTGCTTGCCTGAAGCCGCTCTGCCTCCCGCAGCTGAGGAGGCAAAGGGATCATTAGACATCACTGTCACAAGTGTATCGCATCTCTCATCCCTGCATTCGTTTCTCCCCATCAGTCAAAATTAACTTCAAGACCCATTGTGCCTTCATCTCCTTACGTCTTAAGTCTGTTTCAATATTTTAATACAAAATCTGTCTCTTTGTGTACCTTTACATCCTGAGATTCATCACGGAACAAAAAAAAGATGAAAAGCTGATACACCAATATTTTTCAATCAACTTTAACCAAGAGCTATCATTATTACAGATATATCTTTAAGATACAGGAATATTCTTTACAAATGTTAAGATATTTTTAAAAAGTCCAGCTAGAAAATATTTGGATTGTTAAAATAACCACAATCAACAAAAAAATGCCTTTTTTGACAATGCCAGTAATTTTATTTAAAGTATTTATTTTCTAATAAAAACGTCATTTGAACAAAAATGTTATATAAACCATACATAAAACCAAAGTAAATTATAATAAATGTAAAACACGCTGATCATACAGCCAGAAATACAGCAATTTGACTTCACCCAGAATCTAAATGAGTTGGAGAAGCTACAGTGCGAGTGGCACATTATTAGGGTGTACCGATTCAACAAAAATCTATTAATTGCGATGTGAAATGTTCCAAATTGATAGCGATTCAAAAGTGTTCAAAAATATATTATTTTTTCATGATAAGAAAAAAAAAAGGAAAGTGCCATGGATACATTTATTGGGGGATGGACTGGTGGTTATGTGCTGTTATGTTAGGAGAGACATCCTTTTTCCCTTAAAAGTTCCACTTTTCACCTGCAATCCAGGGCGGTCATCCCCAAGCTGAAGCACAGCACAGGGAAAAGAAAATAATACTTATTTTCTCAGAAAACGTTTTCCGTTTGTGTAATTTTTGTCCTGTATGAGCTATAAAGAGTGCTATAATTATTGTGGTTTCATTTTCTAATAAAGAAGATTCATCATTTCTATTTAGATTTTAAAGTAATTTCTGCAATGGTAAAAGCTGATCTGAAGCAGATATAACCTTTTAACCACATAAACCAGAAATACGTTTAATATATTAAAATCCAAAAAATCATCTTGGTAAAAAGAATATGAAGTCTATAAAGATTGGACCAAGTATACTCTTTTATGTAACTAAAATATGATCACCCTACATTATACTTCTCATCCCAACACACTTTTCCCTTAGCTGTCATAGAAAATGACCTTGATAAAGGCCAGGGCATACATTTGTTTGGACAATTCAATTAAGGGAAACAGAATAGATTTAAAAGTTTAAAAGAAATTAAGTATGGAAGAAATTTTAAAAAGCCTGAATGGGAAAAAAAAAGAAAAAAAGGAACAAACGATCATGAAATCTTGGCAACCGAATTGAAATTGAATCGAAATCATGAGGCACGCAAGATGGCACACCCCTAATTGTTAAGATGAAGCCAATAGAACGTATTGTGCAGTTGCAGAGCAATTACCAAGCCGAATTAACATTTATTTGAGGTTCCTCCTCAATATGATGGTTAGGCCTACTTTTAGCAATAACCTGGCAAACTGGAAATATTTTCGAGCAGAGTTTCTTAATCCTGTTCCTCAGGGCCCACTGTCCTGCTTGTTTTAGGTGTTTCCTTTCTACCAAACACCTGACATGAATTACTGGGTGATTAACGGGCTTCCGCAACACTTGATGACATGCAAGAGCTAATGCTATCATTTGGATAAGGTGAGATGGAGGCAAATCCTGACGGACAGTGGGCCCTGAGGTACAGGGTTAAGAAACATTGTGTTAGAGGGGGGAGGGGGCAAGATTGTGGCTTTGCTGGGTGTGCAAATGAGTAAAATTATGTACCTAAAATATGCTGATTCAAAAGCAAGATAATCTTATTATGAATGAGAAGTTAATTGAGACATGAGGACTTTTGTTCAAGTTCTTCCTAAAGATAAATATGCCTTCAACAACAGTAAAAAGAACATATTTCTGATCTTTATGAGCTGGAGGTTAGACAAATGAAGATCCTCCTTTAGCAAAACACATTATTCTGATAGGACCTGCATTAAATAAGCAACCAGACATAATGACAGAGTTTTGCTTTGCAATTAGAAGGCTTCTTTTTAAAATTGATGGTCGGAAATAACAAGCAGCACACCGGTCATTTAGGCCATCATGTTTTTAGGTCCTTTATCTTTAAAAAAAGATGACGTTCAAATGCTGTATTTTCAAATCTTTCTATACAAAGCAACCAACCCCTCCCAGCCTTGCCCACAGGCCTCAGTAGTTGGTCATGCATTATTCATTTGTATTAAGTAAGCTACATTTAATTTCCCAATCATGTGTTGGCATGGCTTGTAATGAGATGCTAATAGAAGGCTGTACAGCTGGAGAGGGAAAGAGTAGGAGAGACAACAGAGAAAGAGGACCAGGAGAGGCTTGCATAATCAGTGCAGAGATAAAGACCTATCTCCATTGCCCAGCACTCTGCGATATAAACGGTGCTTCTGATGATGCATTTTAATCTGTCTGTTTTGTCTTTGATTTGACTCACTGGTATAAAGAGCTGAAGGGCAGGTGGAAGGACCACAAAGGAATAAAGAGAGGAGTACAATCTGAGGATACCAGTCAACAAAACAAGAAATGAAAAAAAATAATAATTAAAAAAGGAGTAAAATAAAAATAAACAAAATATTCTGAATAAGATGGGATGTTTTATTGGATGACTTTGGGCTACAAGAGTAGACTAATAATGCTGGCTAAGAAAACAGAAAAACTGCATACCCAATTAAAATCTTTATTTTGTCTTTATGCTCTTAAATTCACACAAGCCCTTTAAAAAAAAAACAAAAAAACAAGTTGAGCCTTCATGTGAGTTTCTTTATTCTTTAAGCCCCTATGACCAAACGTAATATTTCAGCCAATCTCCATTCACCTGAGAGGGACAGATTAGATAGTTATGTGCTTAAAATAGTTGGGTGTTTGAACAGGACAATAATTCCGAAAGACAAATCAAAGTTGGTCTTAGAATGGACAAAGGATGATGATGTCTAACAAGCCAGTGGCATTCTCAAAGCCCGGACTGTTTATCTATTAAAAAGTATTCGGGTACACTTGAAAGCCATATTAAGTTCCAGCAAACCATCAATCTTAAATGAACCCCACCAGTATTGTCAAGAAGAGTGGTCAAAATTCCTGGCTGAAAAAGGCCAGACATTTGTTTAAGTCTATAAAAATGTTGTGGCAAAAGTACAAATTACTAAGGAACGTTCAACTTGACCTTATAGGAGATTAGCAAAAGATCCACAAAAAATAAAACTTGATGTGAAATAATTTAAAAATCACTAAATCCTAGAAATAAAAAACTCTTCAAAAATTGATTAAACCCCTAAATTAATCTGATGTTCATGAACATGAGTGGATGGGAAGTTCTGACTGGTGCTGTATTGTAAATGAAGATCAGTTTTCTGAACCACAAAAAAAAGTAATCACCAGTCCCCATCACAGAAATCTTCATGGTCTATTTTTCTGAGAAGACACCATGCAAACCTACACAAAGTCATCCACTATGAGGCTAGGAGGAATACCATAGATAAACTGAGCTAAAAGTAGTACTAATACTATATGTGCATGTCAGTGAAGTCCAAACGGCTTGCACCGATGGACACCAAGAGGTATGTTCAGGCCCTTAACTTGCAATCCCCGATTTCTGTAGGGTAGATCCCTTTGACCACCCATACACTCTTGAAACACTCTAATGTAACTTTGCATGCATTTGTCATGTACATTTACAAAATACAAACAGCATGTTAATCAATTTCAGCATTGTATATTGTGTGGCAACCTGTCCAGCATGTACCCCACCTCTCGCCCGTTGACCGCTGGAGATGGGAACCAGCCCCCCTACGACCCTTGAAGGACAAACGTTCTAGATAATTAATGGATGGATGGATTTGTTTGTGGGTCAAAAAAAAAACTGGGTTGGTCTAAGGAGGAAAGCGAACAGTGCAATAGGAGAAGGCTCAGTAATCTCTTGTTTTACAACTGAACATGGATCTCTTGGGAAAATGTTACCCTGATCTTATTTAGGCAACTAGTTGAAAAATACAGTGTTTCAAACAAAGATATTTTACAGCACTTACAGGTTAGGGATTTTATTAGGAAAACGCTACACTTCTGTTTTATCACGACATATCAGATACAGACAAACAGCTTTAATTTTTGACCATGTTAGTTACTTTAGGACATATTTCATGCTCCAAAATACCACAATTTAGGGAAATCTAAATCAATTCAAATTCCATTTGAAGGAATTGTAGAAATGGGAAATTAACTGCAACATTACTAATGATGAATGGAATGATGCTTGGAGAAACAAAATACTTTACTGGAGTGAAGCCACAATTAAATAACTGCTATTTGTTAACTAACACAATTCCTTTAATTTTGGTACTGTGAATAACTGACCAAGTTTTTACTGATAAACATGAAGCTCAAGTCAATGCTTTTTTTTGTGCAAGAAAATGCCTCCAACCTTAACTAGATAAACTAAAAAAATCTGATCTAAGATAAAATGGCAAAAGTTTATCTTCAATTATATCTTTCTGGATTATCTGACATGACTGTTGCACAATACCTTTTTTTTCCAAAACATGAAAACCATTTTTGTCATATAATGAACTGAATATTTCAGGAATCCACAAAAGCATTTGTATTGTAGTATCAATTTATGTTGTTTCGCATTTTGCAATCCTCATCCTAATTGCTATTTTTTGTTTTGTGTAATTTGTTCGCTTACATGCAGCTAACACTGGACTGTGACTCCTTAATTTATTCATGGGTAAAAAATATTTTTCTTTACATTTTTTGTGTTCCACATATTTTTAAACATTGAATAAGTATATCTACAAAACAAGATAAATCACACACTTCATACATACCTATGAATTACTATTTGGCTCATTAACGGCACTTTTGTTTGGATGTGGAATTGCAACCACCTATAAATTCATCATTGCACAAAGGACAGATTAGACACAGGAAAGGGCTACTTCAAGGGGCCGATCAGATTTAAGGTGAGGCCAGGGCCCCTGTCGCCCCACCCCTAGAACGGCAAAAAAAAGGTTTTATTTTTTTCTTTCTTTTCAGAACTCGCCTCTATAGCATCTTGAATTTTTGTTTAATTTTACAATGATAAGGGATCAGAATCAACAGAAACTCGTCCAAGCGCTAATCTTTAGTAGAACTCATTAAAGCAAAAGTGTCTTCACAGGTCTCCTTAAAAAGTCAATCACAACTGGCCAGAGAGGAAATCAGACACAGGAGAAGTGCAAAGCATCTTTCAAAATAAAACAGAAGTGCACATTTCTGATTGATTAATGTAATGGGAAAAATATGTCAAGGTTATTTATATTGATTAAGTACTCATTAGTAAAGACAACTAGGGAATATGGCATAAGAGATCATTAGAAGTCAGTGGGGAGGCCTCTTACCTACTTCCCTCTCTACAGCTAAAAGTGTTTGGGGGTCTAGTGTGGAAGTCATAATATTGAGACAGAAAGGCAAAAGCCCAGCTAAGTGCAGGCAGAAATTATTTGAGAGAGATGGGGGAGTGTAGCTGGCCAAAGTCATTATGGTCAAAATATATAAAAACACCTATATTGACTTCAACCTCATCTTTACGGAAGAAAGAAGATAGATCTTTGCACAACACTCAACTATGAAAAAACAAAGAAACAAACAAAAAATATATCAATACCTGTGACATCAGGTTTAAGTTAATCTGTCTGTGGGTTTAATTTATTGATATTCATCATTGACAGTGATGAGTTAATTCTTGAAGAGGATAACCACCCAATTTAAATGATACTAGTAAACGTTTTTACACAGAAATCATAAAAAAGGAGAAGGCATGGATAGAAATATCTGTTGTTTGGTGAGTGTAGGATGAGTTTACAATTATTATTAAAATATATATACATTTTTCCCTGTATACTACCTGTTATGTTATGCAATTGCAATTCTTATGTGATTTCATGATCTCCAGGGAACAGCTTCATTAAATACTTTTGCAGCCGAAACGTGTCTTAAAAGATCCCGCTGAGCATGCAAGAAAATACGCTTCTATTATGCCTCTGGTGGGAACCAGGGGTAAATATAGAGCATATCACCCCAGTTCTAAAGTCCTTAGACTGACTCCCAATAGCTCAGAGAATAGACCTGAATACTTATGTAGGTTTATGGCTTAGCACCAACCTACATTTAGGATCTGTTGTATCAACCTTTCAGACAACTTATGTCTTCTAGCTCAAGTCTATTCTGCATCCCCAGAATCAAAACCAAACATAATAGAAACGTTCAGTTTTTATGCTCCTCTAATCTGGAAAAAAAATCCAGAAAACTGCTTTATGGTTTCATCATATAAAATATGTTTATTTGTCTTGTTTGTGAAATGTGCTACAGAAAAAAACTTGCCTTGCCTTACTCAACTGGAATTTGAGGACATTTTCAACAACCAAAGGTTCCTTTGACACAACTTTTTTTTAATCTCTCAAGAAGCTTTAATAGGGTTAGGAATGATTTTAAACGATTTCTGTCCAAATCATTAAGTCAGCAGACTCTAATGAGATTCTATAGGCATGTTCCAGCTCTTATTTGGCAGACTTGAGAATGTTCGCATGCTTGTTCTGTGATGCTCTCTAATTGGCTGTGAATGGCCCCTCGGGTCGCTCAGGGAAGCCTTTGATGAGGCTCTGAGACTGGCTGCTCAAGTGGCTTTTGAATCAAGCTCTTCAGGAGAGGTTGAAAGCAGCTGGCTGCACTGCTGAGCGATGAACATGCAGCCAGGACGACGAGGAAGAAGTGGAGGAGTACTTACAGCAGCTCATTAACCATGCAGTCAAACAAGAAGCAGAGAGGGAAATAATTTTAGAAGTCAGTGGGTGCTGACATAATGACTTCATCTGACACGCAGGATTTACAGGGTTTTAACCTGATTTTTGATATTGACTTCCTGGATTATAGTAGATGATGAGGGATTTCTCCGGTCCTATTTTTTTCCCCTTTTGTAATAATATAAGCCTGTTAGATTCCTGCATCTGCTAGAGATGTAACTTTATGCACAGTGATGCTTATGTTTACTTGTTTGACTTTGTGCCACAATTTAAAGTAAAAACTGCACAATATGTTACGTAGAAAGGAGAGTGCAGGGTTAAGTAGAACAACTGGATTCCAACTGAATAGAAGAGAAGCTGGAGTACTGAGAGCAACTTCAGAAAGCCTGGAAAACTAATAATCAAGATGTTTGCTCAGGAATCTGATATGTGACTACATTCAGAATCTGTAAACTGCTCAAGAAAACTTTCCTAAGCTAGAAATATGTGCGGAATCGCAAATCTGGTAAAGAATTTGTTTAGATTTAGAAATTGGTACAGAGTCAATTATGTTGGGAATGATTGGTAAAAGGAGTGAGTCAAAGTGTAAAGAAACCGAAATGCTATTCCAGACTGCATTTAGGATAAAGAGTAATCTTTTGAGAATCAGGAATTCTAACATTGTTCAGATTAAACAATGTATTCAGTTAAGAATATGTTAAAAATATCTTCATGTTCATGGTTAGGAATCAGTTTCAAGAAAAACTTTGAAGAGTGCTAAAGAACTGTTTATCAAGACCATTTTAAATCATGTCAGACCATTGATTTAAAGTCAAGAACCTGTTTTAAATGGAAATGGAAACCAACGTCTCTTAAAGCTGTTGTTTAAAACTGCATATATATTTATTTTATATTAGGGGAAACCACCCCAGATTTACAACTGATTTCCATCATTTAATTAAGTGTCTTTACTCACTTTACTGGTTTTCACACATTTGAATTAATTCACTTTATAGTATTGGATGATATTTAAATTGTTGATATTATTTATTTTACTCCCCCCCCCCCCAAAAAAAAATAAAATAACACAAGCTTGGGTTTTCTTTTTTCCCGAATAAAGAAGACCTTATTAAGTCAATGACCAATTATCTCTACCCGTGGTCCTTTAAGTCTGCAGCAGAAAAACTGAAGAATGAGCTGCAACTCTGAAGCCTCACCTCTTTGACTTCCCGATAATTAGGAGCTGAGCCGCCTTCCTCGAATAAATCAGCAACATGCATTAATTCTAATCAGCGTGTGCAGCCAGGCTTGACTGGCGCAGCCTGAGGGGCAGGAGCACTTGTGTTTGAGTCCCATCCACGTGGCCAGCCATGCTGAACCATGCTCTTCAAGGTTCACTGCAGAGTCCCTGCACCACCGCCAGCAGCAGCAGAGACTGGGAGCAGGTTGTTTCTGACCTTTTTATTTTGTCTGCAGCTCACCTGAATAACCCTGGCTGACTTTTCTGACAAAAACCTGCATGAAGGATGCAGTACATCAGCAAATGGTTAAACACAGCACGCAAACTGTCACACTGTGGGTGAAGCCCTGCTCAACATAACAGAAATGATGAACAGACCATTTTTAAAGAAGCCTCGATCTATCTAGGAAAATAAAAGCATATATACTGTATTTATACAGCCGCATTAGATAACTCTGGCATTTTTTTTATTTTTTTTAACCAAGAAAACAGCTTTATGAAACTGGGAAAATGATTCTCAAAGTTTTGTCACAATGGCAGAAGAAGCACAAGAAACTTTGCTGATGTGTAGTTTTACTTTGCGAAATTATTTTTGTAAGCAAATACCTGCTGTTAAAGTCACACTGAATGGTATGGAATCTTTAAAAAGACCTGATATATCTGCCAAGAACGGGCATTAAACTGTTCATTTTGTCAATGCAACTGTGGAACATTGATTTTTATCAGTGTCTTGGGTTCCTTTGCACAAATAAACTATGATTACGTTTTATAGTATTTACTTCAGATGTTTAAACCCTTTCCCACACAAGTCATCTTATATTCTATATTATAGTCTATACTCGTATCAAACAGTTAAAAAGGGATATATTTAGTATAAAAACACACTCTGGACATTATAATAGTAAGACTACTGATAATACAAATAAAAATTGAATT
The DNA here is from genome assembly GCA_028564705.1 of Apricaphanius iberus. Lineage (NCBI taxonomy): Eukaryota > Metazoa > Chordata > Actinopteri > Cyprinodontiformes > Aphaniidae > Apricaphanius > Apricaphanius iberus. The sequence goes on from JAPXFQ010000689.1 coordinate 3,288,234, forward strand.
CAAGCACTCAATACAAATTTGCTTAATTTACACCTTTTGATTATAAACTGCTCATAAAGTGGTTTAATTTATTGGTTTATGAAATTCAGTTCACGCTTTATTGCTTCTGTATTTTAAAAGTAGAAGATTAATGAAACCACAACAGCAAAAAAAAAAACGTAATATAAATCCTGCATATTGGTTTTCCTCTTTTTTTGTCCTGTAAATTTTAATTTGGAGCCATTTATTTTACTTATGAAGTAGCAGCGCCCGGAAAAAAAAATCTCTCACTAAAGGTGGGCTCAGCCTAAACCCTTTGAGAAACACTGAAGTAGGATCATGTTCAGTTGTTCTAGACTGTAACATTGATTAGGCTTGCTTCATATTAGAAAATAATACAATGGTGATAATGTCGGTAAACAGCGAAGGTTAATATTGCTATAAAATTAATACATAATTCTCCCATTCCTAATTTTTATTAGGATTTCTCTGTTACCTTCAGCATTTTGCTTACAGATATCTGTTTGAGGTTTGGGCATTTAATTCCTTCAACCAGCGGAATATCTTTTTTGGCATGTCAAGTTTTGACTCTTGACACTTGGTGTCAGGAGTCAAAGTAATCTAGGTGTATTGACGGTTGTCCTCTCTCACGAGAAGCAAGGAAAGAACCAGCAGATTATTTTGTTTCAAATATTTTTCAAATCAACTTGGCCTGTAATTGTACATGTATTAGTGCTGAGTCCTGTGCATAAAATCATACAAAGAATGCCTCAATAATTTCCCTTCTTGTATAATCCAGCCTCTATAAAAAAACCTGACCACCTACCTTGGACTTGAGAGCCCAAAACTCCTCTGTGCCATACTCCACATTTTTGAATGCTGTCAGATAGTCGTAGCTGATCACCGCTGTCTGCAAATACAACATTACAAGGTGAGAAACGAAATGCATCTTTTTGAGACATTATACTAGGCAGTAACAAATAAGCTGAACATGTTTATAAGTTTTGACCCTGAAGTACAATCTCGATTCCTTGGTTTTGCGTCACTGTTTACTTCCTGTTTTTAGTTAAGGCTCCTATTGTTCAGGAGATTGTTTGGATATCATTCACCCAACTGCCTAAAAAGAATTAAGCAATGGTTATTTTCATGTATTAAAAGATTTAAAAATTATATTTTTTCAGTTAAAGTGTTTCTGAAACTATAAAGCAGGTTTAGATTCAAAAAATCAGTCTAATTATCCTAACAGTGGTTTCCCTCCACTGTAGAAAGCTTTGGGTGTTCATGGTGACTCATGTCTACCATCAAAATCTTCAAGAAGATTGATAAGGTGACCAAGTTTTAATAAATCACAGTGATGGGTTCATTTTTTAAGTCTTTCATATTCTCAATTTTGTTTGAACCTTTTCCAAACATTTATTCCAAAATGAGAAAATCTTAAAGGCGATTAACGTTCAGTACCATGCTTTAGCTAAATACTAATGGCTTACACTATACCTTTTGCTGCTAAAATTATTTTCACATGTTGTAGCTGTGCATGCATGTATTGGAAGCTTGTTGTAGTCCACAGCTCAGCTTGCAGGCAGCAAGATAAATTAACTTATTCTTATGTACAGCAAATCCTAACTAAAACTGCAAACACTGACCTCAAACTGTATTAAAATCCTCTGAATGCAGCCAAGGTAAAAGGTGTAACACAGAGCGGAGACTAAGAATTTTTTTTAAAAATCACTTCTTTAATTCTGTCTTAAATACATTTATGCTCTTTTCTGTTTGTTTTTATTAGTTAAAAGTTTTAAAAAGAAATGTGCTATCTATGCATTCACATGTGACAGTTTATACAGTGTGATCATTTATCTAAAGCTGTTTTATAGAGCTGGATTTCACAGAGTTCCTTCAACCTTCCAAGAAAAACCAATCATCAATAACATACACAACCTATTGTGCATGTCTGTCAGAAGCTGCAATCAACACAAACCAGTCATACAGTTACATGTGAGAACATCTGAAGTTGCTGTGTGAACTCACGGCGACTGCGGCTCGTCCGAAGCGGATCACACTCAGGTCACTGAGGTCCAGCTGTCTGTTGTAGAGGTAGAACCCTGAGGAGGCGAACACTGCTGTGGCCAGAGAGGAGACTTTGAGGAGTCTGCCCGCCATTGAAGGACTACAGGAGAAAAAAGAGATCCAGTGAGTTCATATACGAAGACGGATAAAAAGAGAATAGTCAGCATCCTTATTAACGATGATAAATGAGGGGGAAAAAAGGAAATAAGGACAGCAATAAAAGGCAGATATCAGTTTTAACAAACACCATGACCCTCATTTTAAAGCATGTGACATTAGAAGGTTAAAAAGCCTTGAAGGAACTAAAATAAATCTAACAAACTGAAAATGTCATTGCTAAAATAAAATTTTCTCAAACATATTCTAACAACGATGCTGCCAAGTGCTGAGACGCTTCCAGCATTATTTGTGTCAATATTAGAAAGAAGAAGCTAAAAGTTGAAGAACCAAAAACTCAGAAAATCCTAAGTCACTAGTTTCTATGGAGTTCACCTTTTTTCTAGGATGCATTAGGGTGGCACACAGAAATACAAAAGAAGCATTTAAGATTTAAATAGTCGCTGAGCTTCAAAATAGAACCATGAGTATAATAATTTTCTAGTGGTGAAGATCTACATTTTGTGCATCTACATTGCCTCAGCTAAGGGATAGATATGACAAGATCTGAATGGGAGTACATTTGACTTTCTACAATCTGTGGGGAAAAATTCAGAGTATTGGATCAATTCGGAAGACAGCAGTAAGAGTTGAGTGAAATATATATGTTTTAATGCTGGTATGAAATATATTTAAAACTTTTCTGAATATTTCAAAGTGAAAACTTAGAGGAAGTGATGATGTAGAGTTCTAAGCTAAACACTCTGGGGTCAAATTAAATAAAAAGGATAAAACTATGACTGTGAAAAAACCATAAAAATCCATTAAAAACTAATTCAGTCTTAAAGTCTAAGTTTCTGTATAGCTAACCTATGGATTTCAAAAGAAGGCTGCATTAGTGCGTTGTATTGCAGAAGGATAACTTGTTATATGAGATAACGCTGGTTAAGATCAAGTTAGAACTTGAGATGAATAAACACTTAACTGGATAATGTGCATGGCTTTCTCCAAAGGGTTCATTGCAAACATAACCCTCATTTTGCAGTAAAACCTGGGGCTGCAAAGTACTTGCATGGGAATCATTTTGAATAAATTATTTATTTAAAGCAACATGGGGTGTGACATTGAGGTGTTAGGAAAACCACGGCTGCTTCAGTACCTACCTTCAACTCATATTTTGTACGCTGTTACTCTGGCCTGGCCCTTAAAAGCACTTCACCAAATACATTCTCTTCGGCGTTTAGGTAAGCTTGATGACACATAGTTCCACAACATTACTAAATGCTAAATGGCCTGCCCTTGTGCAGCGATTTACCTACTCTTGAGGTACCCAAAACGCTTCACACTACATTCAGTTATTCACCAATTCAAGCACACAATTCCACACTGGTGATTGTGAACTACGTTGTAGCCACAGCTGCCCTGGCGCCACTGGGCCTGCTGACAACCACAGTAGGCAAGTAAAGGTAAAGTCCTTTTTGTACGAAAAAGACGGAAAGAGCAGGGGTTTGAACCGGCAACCCTTTGCTTACATGACAAGCTCCTACCTCCTGAGCCACAGTCGTCATGGAGTTTCTGTAACGACTAGATATCGGACTGCAAGAAACTTGGATTATCTGTCTGGATTTTGAAATTAAATGCAAAAGTTACCCTTTTCTTTAAAAAAAATGTACAGCTGAACAACAGCCCAGTCCTTTTTCTTTCACTCCAAGTAAGAACCTTCTGATTTTTTTTTTCCTCTGGTTACTCAGTGGGTTACACCAGGGATGCAAAAGGTGCTGACCATGTACTGGATAAGTCTGTCTGTCGGCTCTTGAAGTACTCAATATCTACACTCTGTATATACTCCAAAACTCTTGAGCAGACTGATGTTATCAGCATTTTTTCCATCCACTAAATTTCCACATCATGTGCTAAGATACTGAACCTTAATCAGGTTCCTTGGGGATGAACTTTTGGTGCTTTCATTAGCGGTAAGCCACATTCATTTAATAATTTAACAGAAATTAACACTTAAAATATGTCATCCGCATGTAATAAAACCTGAAGACGAGTTTCAGTTTTTGAATTGGGTGTCTGTATATATATATATATATATATATATATATATATATATATATATATTGGTTGTTGTTTGTTTGTTTGTTTTTTACTATTCCACCTTCTTCCGGAATGAATTAGAAAAATAAAAGTATGCTGATAAACTCAAATAATTCCAGACTGCTCACCGTTCACCGTATCGCATTCAATAATTTACTAATTTAAAGGGTTTCTGTTTGTGCACATGCTGTCAGCTGGGTTTAAGTGACAAATGACACATTGTGCTCATGAATGGAACACATTCTTCTCTTCGGCACTCACCCCACGCAGGTGTAAAATCCCACTCCTAATCAAAGCTCTTCTACAGCCGTCTACCAACCGAAACAGCAGCGGGTCACAAACAGCATATTTAAGGCGGGTCTTCATGAAAATACCATATTTAAGATGAAACAGAGAGAAGTTTCGGTCCACTGACAGTGTTGACCTGAACGCCTCTTGAACATTTGAGTTATGCAACCACTGTTTTGTAAGTGCTGTGAGAGACCGGGCGCGTTCGCAATACACAGCAACCTGTCTCACACAGGCACAAACACTGAGCTGTCTGCAGTTCACATAAAAACATAGCCCAAAATCAACCAGAGCCTGCACATCACTCTCCTTCACTTACCGGTTTGATTTGCGACCCCTTCGCCGGGTTTTCGAATGAAAAGGAACTATGGGTAATGTAGTAGAAAAGGAAAACATAACGCATGGGTTCGGATTTAACCTTACATATATATATCAGCCTGTGACATTCAAGATGCACTCAAGCTATAAATATATATTTCAAGTGTTTTTGGGCTATTATAGCGATACTATATGTTTTCGCTTATGATAATTATGAAAGATTTAAACTACACTTCTGGTGACCTTTGTGACGCATTTATGGACGTCCCAGTAAACAAAACACATTGGATAAATCAATGAGGCATTCACTTTAAGGTGGGAAATCTAAGTATCATTTAAAAAATAAAATCCTTAATTTAGAAGCCATTAAAAAAATAAAAATATCTTTGTAAAAATGCTGCGTTAAATGGAAACAATATTTTTTTTCCTATAATAAGGCATTTTTTTCCCACAAGTATACAATTATGAAACTTAAGATATTTCATGTAGCTTATGTAAGAAGTGTAATAAATATATTCGGAAATAATTTAAAGAAGGAGACCTTTTGTAATAGGACGGAATGTTTTCAACTCCATGCAAAAAGACTGGCCGTGATAAAATATGAGAAAATGACGATCCAGACTTCAGCACCATCCTTGTTCATAGAAAGAAGAAAATGTTTCCCATTTGATTAAAAATATGATTTTTCAATACAAAATAGATTAAAAAATCAAGTGCTAAATTCACTTAAAATAGGTCTCAATTTGTAAACTTTACAAAGCACACAAATATTTAAAGTATATGTATGTAAAAAGTAGATGTGTTGTAATTTTAATGTAAAAAATAACGTAATACATTCACTTGAAGCCACATAAGGCAACCATAAGGGGTCACAAGCCAGCAGTTTCTTTTGCCGGTGCCAAGTCCATAAAAATGCAGAGGGTTGTGTCAGGAAGGGCATCTGATGTAAAACCTAAGACAAATCACTGCTAATCACAAACATGAACTGCACACTGGATCGGTTGAGGCCTGGGTTAACAATGACCGGCACCGTTGCTGTTGGCCCACAGCGTGCTGGTGGAAATTAGACTACTGTCGGTTGAAGGTGGATAGGACACTTTGAATGTTGGGACTAAGACAGGTAAAGCTAGAGAGCTTGTGGACATGATGCAGAGAAGGAAGTTGGATAGTATATGTGTTCAGGAGACAACGTGAAAAGGTAGCAAGGCTAGAAGCTTATCAGAAAAGTTAAAGTTGTTCTACCATGGGGTAGAGTGACAGGTAGGAGGGTACTTGGTGTGGAAGGAGGAAAGTAGATAAGGAGACTTGGTGGTGGAAGGAAAAAGTCCAGGAACATATACAGAGAAAGAAGTTAGCTAAGAAGAAGTGGGACACTAAGAGGACTGAGGAGAGCAGTACAGGAAGTACAGGGAGATGCAGCATACGGGAAAGTTAGAGGAGGCAAATGGCAAACTAAGGGTGTATGATGACCTGTATGCCAGGTTGGATAGTAAGGAGGGAGATACTGATTTGTATAGGTTGGCGAGGCAGAGAGACAGAGAAGGAAAGAATGTGCAACAGGTAAGGGTGATCATGGAAAGGGATGGGAATATACTGAAATGTGCAAAGAGTGTGATGGGAAGACGGAAAGAGTACTTTGAAGAGCTCATGAATTAGGAAAATGAGAGAGGATGTAGAGCAGAAGAGGAGACTGTTGTGGATCAGAAAGTAGCTGAAATTAGTAAGGATGAAGTGAGGAAAGCTTTGAAGAGGATGAAGACGGGGAAGGCAGTTGGTCCTGATGACATACAAGAACTTCAAGAATGAGAAGATGCCTGAGGAATGGAGGAAAAGTGTTCTAGTGCTGATTTTTTAAGAAACAAGGGAGATGTACAGAACTGTCGAAACTACAGAGGAATAGAGTTAATGAGTCATACAATTAAGCTGTGAGAAAGCCGTGGCTTCAGTCAGAAGTGGGCAGAAGTGAAAAGCTGAAAGAGAAAGAAAACTCACTTGAAGCCACATCAAAATTTTCATACCTAGGTATTGCAACAAATCTAATATTTGTGTCATGCAAAAATCAAATTATCTTGCTATTATTAAAATTAGTTTACATAAACTGTTTATTAGTCATTGCTTGTGCTTAGAGAAAAAGTCTAATTCTGTTCCAAAATGAAGATATATTTTTTTCTATTTTCTTTCAAATATTAATATAAGATAAAAACATGCATTGCTACTGTTGCACCTTTCATTTTTGCCAATTCTTTTGTCATATCATGCCAAAGAATAAGAAATAAAAAACTTAAAGAACATAAAATAAACCATCCAGATTTGGTTTTATAAAATTATCAGAAAGAACTGTGGTCTCAAGGTCAATTCATTTTCTCTGAAATATTTCAAAATAATTTTCTGCCTGCAAAAAAAGAAACACTCAATGTAGACATTCAAAATGAATAATACAAAAAACAAATAAAATAGAAGCAATACAAATTTTTTATTGCTTGAAATCAACTGAGAGTATGTGACCGAGTTGAATATTTCTCACAATAAATACAGAATTTATTAGTGGACAAGCTAATAGTAACATTATGGTTCAGTTCCATTGACACTGGATAAAGAAGAAATCCTTCCTGGCGCTGGGATTCATGCAGAAACATTGATCATGCTTCTGTCTGACAGTTCATTCAAGCAGCAGGAATTAAGCAGTCCAATACGAAACATCAGTTTGGTCTCATCTACTCAGCAGAACCACCCAGCCTCAGTCAAAGTCTCCGTCTTTGTTGGACTTCTGTCCTTCAAAGGGACGTCTGTTCCTCTGAACCTGAAGCTGGAAACAAAGAATATAATTGGTTAAGTCAAGAGTGCTGATTCTTTTATTAATTTTCCTTTTTTACTGAGACTGAAACCAACCAAAGGGGTTGTAAATCCATTTCAATCAGTTACCTTTGCTCCTTCCAGAATATGGGGGTCTTTCTGCAGCGCGTTGTTCAGTCCCTCCTCTGTGGTGAATCCAACCCAGCAGAACCCTCTGTGGAAGCCGGACTCTTTGTCCTGATCCAGCAAAAAGTTCACAGTCAGACAAAATCACACTGACAAGCGGCGCTCTTATTATCAAGATTTTTTTTTTCATCTTCATGATGTCAAAATGCACAATGTTTAGCATATTCTCTTTTTAACTGCTCCACTGAACAAAAAGGAGTAAAAACTTACAAATGGAAGGAGGCACCTCTTTACTGTGCCGAACTGTCCAAAATACTCCTTCATCTCCTCTGAAATATAAACAGATTAGTTAGGAATTCAGGATAGATAAATTCATCCTGTAATATCATAAATATTAACAGACTTTTTAATACAAATAATTATGAATTCAGATAATCCTAAATAGTAATGTTGGTTGATGTCTTTTAAACCTAGACTGGGTAGCCTCTAAAACTATATTTTACATCTAGTAGATTTAAAACCAATCTACAGGAGTGGACTGATCATATGTAAACTGGATTATTATTTATTATATTGTTTGACTTTTATTTTCACAGATACATTTAAACAACGGAAATGACAGATTATTTTATTAAAGTGTTATGCAATTACTATTTTGATTAGTATTATTTTGTGCTAGATTTCACCAAGCAAATCTTACTCTAGGGTCTAAACTGGTTCAGATGAAGAGTTTGTATTATAATCCAGACTTAAAAAGTTCAATTTAAAATAATATTTTGAAAGATAACACGTAAAACTGATGTGTCAACTTATTGGCAGCAAAAGTACATATATACTAGAGCTAGAGAGAGAGAAAACAAGGACAATGAAACAAATTAAATTATTGGAATCAACCAGTCAAAGATGAGGTTCATACCACAACTACAGCAGATAATGCAAGCACAGACCACTAAGCGACTTCAGCTGTCTTTTATCAAGCATAAAGATGATTCATGTTGGCATCAGGTAACACAACTGATTCTTTTTAGCTCTAGTGGCATCGATTTTCTCAGTGTCACTATGAGCCCATTGAAGGAACAAACATTTCACAGCAGATTTCATATCAGCATTGGCTTAAACTGATATTTTTTTTTTTAAGGCAAATCCAAATTGTGAGTGAACAGCAGTTAGATTTACAGCATTTGAGCGCTGTGACAGAAATGTTTTGATTTCAACAATTGAGTTTAATACCTACATATTAAAGACAATGTGATTATGTGTAAAAATGTGAGACTTGCATATTCGACTTCGGAATAGAAAATTCTGTTATATTGTAACACAGTTCTCTGGAAAAATGGGTTTCCCGATACCTTACTGGTCAGGCTGGGGCAGAGCACAGTATGTGCCTTCTGAATGCTGCCAGCGTTTCAGGATTTCAATTTGGCATTAAGCCCTAAGCATAGATGCTTTTCAAACGTAACATCCATACACTTTGGCGTATATGGATGTCGTATGGATTCTCCAGTTGTTCCATGCTCACTGTTTTGATAAGCAGCTTTAGTAATCCAATAAAATGTTCAAAATCTGCTTCCGAAGAGTATTCCATTTTCTGGACATGGTCTAAACCGGTCCATATGGAACCGGGCAGGGGTCAGGTGCAGAAATAATTTTTTAGGTGCCAGAATTCGTACCCTCGGTTTATCAAACTGAGTGTGTGTGTGTGTGGGGGGGGGGGATGGCATTCCACCACTTTTCTGTGGTGCCTGCAGGAAAGTAGGCTATGAACATAACCGTTGTAAAAAAACAAGGAATTTTCCCCGGCATTGTTTATGAATTATAGTTTTATCCCCACCACATGAAAAAAATAGTAGATTTTTTTACAGTGCAGTTCTAAAATACACTTATGCTCCCATTGCTATTTTCATATAATCAGTATACAAACTGATATTCCACTATCTTAAACAGTTTATGTGTGAATGTTGTAGCATTCTTTGCTGTGATTCATGTTACGTCCAATAAAGACTTGCATTCAAAGTGGGCACTGTATCAACAAGTAACTGGTTAACTCATATCTCTTTAATGTAAGGTGTTTATGCTGCGTCACCTGCTCTATGCACATATGCAGATAGCGCAGGACTGTGCCCCTATTCCATTGGGCAAGGAGGGCATACACTTTATGATTGATGGCCCATTACTAGGCCGTTTTTCAGCCATGCAACACATGTGCATGAACCCTGCCAGGCTTCATAGGTGGCTACAAAACTGTTAATTCATAAATATGACACGTTTTATAGCCTTCTTTCTCGCAGGGACCCAAAACAATATACTTAATTCTCTCTGGGATCAATAAAATCTTTTTGATTATAACAGGTTCCGGGCAATGGATACGATCCATCGAGTCCCAGATGCAGAGCGTGGGTGTTAACCAATCTACCATAGGGGCAACACAGGGTACGGATTCTTACTTCTTTTTTACGGTCTATGATTCTTACCCCTCAAAAATTATTCCTGCAACTGACCCCTGCCGGGTTCCGTAGGTCCAGATGCCATAAATATGGCATAAAAGTAGCTGCGAAAGTCCGACACATTAAAACCAGCCAATCACAGGCTGGTCTGACCTTTCTCTCCTCAGATGTGCTATACAACAGATTATTATTTACAATAGAAAGAGTATTTTCTTTAGCTACAGTTTCCATAAAAGTGCAAAACCTCTATTTGATTTAAAAAAAAGGAAGATAACTTACTGGAGGCAACAGTCCAGGGGATTTTAGACACAAACACCTCCAACACTTTTTTAGACGAGGCTGCCATCTTGTCTCCTTCAGTTGCCACTGTGACCCCTGACGTTTGCGGACACGTGACCCAACATGCGTCAGTTACGTAATGGCCAAGATGGCAGCCTCCATGGTGGCAGAAGGCGGGGAGGATGTTTTCAGGAAAATGTTTAAGTTTTATAAAAGAAGGGAGCCTCCTCCAGACCTGAGGGAAGTGACGGACTTCAGCAACGGAGCAGCATCGGGAGGAAAGGTCTCTTACATGAGCTGACTGTGAACGTGTTACAGTACAGAATTGTGTGTTAAACTGACAAAAATCTTATTCTGGTTGTTGAACAGGTTAAAATTAATTCCAAAGTGGTGCTGGCAAGATACAATATCTTAACACAGGAGAGTTGGGAATAAGACGCTGTTATTGACCGGTTTTTGTTTGTGTGTTAAAATTGTTAGATTGTTTCAGTAAAACTGGACTCAGCTGCTGTGAGTGATGAGGAGGCAGCATGTGTTGGTCTGCAGCCCATCAGAGACTGGAGAGCGTTCGGCCTGCAGGGGTACCCAGGTACATGTTGCTCTGAAGGAAGGATTTTAGAAACATTTCTTCTGGATTCCTGCCTTTAAGTGAATCAGTCAGTGACTTGCAATCTGCCGGGATTCCTTAAATAGAAAACTTTTGTGGCTGCTTGGAATGTTTGTATAATTCTATTGAAATTACATTTCTTGTAAAGTGCCTTGAGATGACATCTCTTGTGAATTGGAGCTATATTTATAAACTGAATTGAATTTCATCAGAAGGTCTGCACCAGCGCACAAGGCCAAGTACCTTCAACATTTTCCCCCTGTCCTTGTAGGTTTTATTTTCATCTCAAATCCTTTCCTGCGGGGCTCTCAGGCCTTCTGGGTCAGACAGTGTTTGAAGACATACCCTCAGAAACCAAACGTGTGCAACCTGGACATGCACATGTCACCCTCTGAGACGCAGGACATCTGGGCCAAGAGTTTGCAAGCTCTCAGGTGGGGGGAAAGCTCTGAAAGTAAGATCGTTATTACTCTACATATTAGTTATTATTGGGTGACGAGAGAACAGCCGCAGACCTCTCGTACATCTATGTAGTTTTAAAAAAAAGTGTAGTTTTGGTGCCATGTTGCTGTAGTGAAAGAGAGGTCCAATGCTTAAAGAGTCTTCCTCCATTTAGAATCCCCTTTTTGCAAGCATCTAATATCTGATGGAGTGATATCAATGTTTTTGAAAGTCTGTAAAATATTCTTAGTAATATGCAAAAGCATAAAATAAAATCATACCGTGGTGACCAGCAGGTAGTTATCTGTGTATATAAATCCACTCCACAGGTTATCCCAGACTGTAAAGAGAAAACCGAAAACTCTACTGGAGAGGCTGCGCTGGGTAACTCTGGGATACCATTACAACTGGGACACTAAGGTGAGCTTGTAAGCTGTCTGCTCAAGGTGAACTTCTTTACCATTATAACCTCCAAATAAAACTATTTCAGTGTTGGATAAGGTCTGAGGTTAATCCTCGGTTGCATTAAATTGCATTTATAGGCCTATACAGCTTTTTAAAAAGAATTATTAATGCATAAACTCACATATATAACTGAACAAAATGTTAAAATAATTTATTAAAATAATATATTATTTAAATGTTTTCCTATATTTAAGGTTATCCCCTCTCGCTTCTACCTCCAGTTCACTTTAGAAGATCCAGAAGGAAATCTTAATAACACGTTAAACAGAAAATTCCCTGACCATTTCTATAGTTTAACATATTCCCACTGTTTTTCCATTTCGAGACTTACTCAGCCAGCAGTTACACTCCTTTCCCGGCTGATCTGCACATGCTTTCCTTGCGGATAACGGCTGCCTGTGGCTTCCGGGGATTCAGCTCAGAGGCTGCCATCCTCAATTACTACCGATCAGATTCTTCTCTGGGAATCCATGTGGATGAGTCGGAGCTGGATCACTCTCGTCCTCTGCTGTCGCTCAGGTGAGAGGAAGAACAGTTAACCGGTTCAGTGGGATCAGGCAGCAGGATGGGAATGTCTCAGTAATGTGGTTTTGTTCTGAACAGTTTCGGACAGTCGGCTATCTTCCTGCTGGGCGGCCCCCACAGGCAAGACCCCCCCACTGCTATGTTCATGCACAGCGGCGACGTGATGTTGATGTCAGGACCGAGCCGGCTGCTGTATCATGCCGTCCCACGGATTCTCCCGGCACCGCCGCAGCATGCTGAATGTTTAGAAGAGCCCACCTGTGCTTTGGCCCAGCAGATGGGCGGCATGCTGGAGCCGGTGTCTGAGGAGGATTGGGACGTGTGTTCCAGGTACATCCAAAGCTCCAGAGTGAACATGACCGTCAGGCAGGTGTTGGGGCCCGGACAGAGCTTCCCGGAAAAGCCACCTTCCTCTCTCCAGACCGAAGATATGAGCCGGATGGTCGGGTGTCATGAGGATGGAAAAAGTGAGAAAAGGAAAAGGACCTGTAGCGACCCTGTTTGAACTGTAGAGACATGAAACACACCATGCTTTTTATACCTGTGTGAAGCCACTTCAGCCAAAATACATTTTTTAAAGAATAAAGTTAAATTATTAAAGTATTTTTTTTTCCTTTTGGAGTTCTCAGACAGATCCAGATATATTTTTTTATCTTCAAACTAAGAAAACAGTCTGCAGTTCATGAAACTGAATGCCAATCCTGGAGCATCTTGCACAAAACAGCTTAAAGGGATATTATGCATTAGTTTTCTTAATGTTGAGTTTTCAAGGTCAGAGAGAGCCAAGCTATTAAAGAATAACTGATCTGACAACCCTTCATATCTCTATCCTCTGGTGCCTTTTATTTATCCTTTCCATAGTTAGAGATGTTTCCTTCTACAGTATCGACTTTTATACGTTGATGCTCACCAAAAGGAGGAGGCAGAGACACATGATGTCCCAGCAGTGATGGGATCTGGTTCTGAAGTAACAGATGGTGTCAGACTTAAACAGAACTAAAATCTCAAAAAGAGTCTTGGCTCAGATTTATTAGCGGTAGAAATATTTTTGTAAGAAAGTGGTATTGTGTGAAAATCCTAGAATCAGATCAGTTTTCACATAGATTGACATCAAAAACCAAAGACTAGAAATCATTTAAGTCAGCACAGCTCAACAAGGAAACTGCAAACTGAAGAATCCCCCCCCCCCCCCAAAAAAAAAGAGCCTGCTGCACAAATGGTTGCATTGTTTTCATGTTTAAAACATATCAACCTGTTAAAAGATGTAAAATGGAAATATTTTTCTGCTATTTTTGTTTAATTCCTCCATCTTATGATTCTGAAATTAGTATCCTGTTTGAAATCTTTGCCTACAGTTCAAAACGGGCCGCACTGACTTTCTGATATCCTCCCTTTAATTTCTTCCTAATTGATTGGCTTCCATATATAAAATGAACAAATTCTGACTTGTTACACACCATAAGTAAGTTTAATCAGAAACCATTCTGTAATCTGAGGTGCTTGTGTTTTTTCAAGATCATTTTCATCTTTTTATCTGATCCGAATTGGGAACAATATTCTGCTAATGAAGAAGCTATGCTGGTGCTGTTCAGTTCACCTTGTTTGTATCAAGGATGATGAGAACAAGTTTACACTACTGACTTTAACTTGTTAAAAATAACAATTCTTTGAAGAAAAATCATCAAGTTTATTTGCACATTTAAATATTTAATATAGAAGGCTGTAATGAAAGTGAATTACTTTGATTTGGGTGTTTTTGTGTGCTCCTGCCTAGAATTCAGACTGAGGACCAATTTTTACCATTTCGGGTTTTTAACTTATAAAGTGAGGCCATTTTGTCTGGTCCACACTTTAGGACACTGTTGCTGACCTCTGCTGGTTGGTTTTAGAGGTATGGTGTGAATTAAGTTTTAGTTAGGGTCAGGAATAATCAATAATGGTTAGGGTTAGGAAAAGTGTCAGGGTTGAGCATAATACAGTCACTAAAATGAATGGAAGTCAATGATGGTCCTCACTACTACTAGTAAAACAAAGTTTTGGGATGCATTAAAGCCCAATGTTTACATATTTTCGGATTTGAAATAGCTTTCCCCCCCTTTTTTGCAGCTGCAGTAACCGATATTGTCCACCAGGCGGAAGCAAATGTCCATACAACGTTGGTGGAGAACATACTGTATTATTGCGGTGAAGCGCCACTTTACGACACAGTACACTTTACAAAACCGAATACGTGCTTATTTAATGTCTTGTGTAAATAAATAAAGTCATCCACTTGTCTAAACTGTGCATGTCTTTGTTCATTTTGTATTTACTTTTTACTTGATTAGAATCAACCGAACAGCAAGTATCTTTATGATTTCATCTAGTTTGACCAGCAACATGTGTTGGAAAAACAGTATTTAAAGCAATCATCTGAAACGATACCCTTGAAAGCTCAGCTGTTGTTTTGTTTTTTTCTGTCCTCAGATGATATTGCCATTTAGCTTTCCTTCCTGAATTACTGTATGGGGATTACATAAATATTTCTGACAAGTTAAAGACTTGAAAAATAACTGGAAATGTTTACAAAGGGTTCTCCATAATCAATACCAGAACATATGCTTCAGGTCTTAGCTCCTGTGTTACATATTGTTTTCAAAGACTGTCCTGTTCATATATTGAAATAGCTTTACAGCCTTGATCGACTGACAGAGGTGCACTGTATAGGCTAAACCTCAGCATTTAAGCTTCTTGTTTATTGTTGCATTTTGGAGAAAAACTAGAATAACACTCATGTAGGCATATAAGGACATGTGCAAAAACCAAAGAGAAAGACCCCAGCAATGTTTTAAATGGCGAAATGTGCTGATTGTGAGGCAAAAGAGCAAACCACCACACTGACATGAACTGTGCACCACTAAAGTATGAATCAGAGAAGATTCACATTACAAAATTAAACAAAGTACAGTATGTTAACTGAGTATGCAATGTTTATACAGTCAAATTACCAGACAAGGCTCTATAGTTTCTCCACAAATGTTTCCCAAGGCTCTGTCCTGGCACGCCTCTTCTTTCCAAATTCTGACATTTTTCTTTAAAATGAATCTTTACAGCCTTGGCTTTTTATACTAACGCCACTGCGATGATGCCCAGTAGCACTACTTTTCATTGTAGCTGTATGACCTCAAGGTTTCTGCTCAAATTCTGCTTCTTGTACATATATCGACAAAGATAATGGAATACCATCATCATTGATATCTTTGTGTGACCCCTTTTTCATGTGAGCCAAACTGATGCATCTAAAACAACACCTCCCTGAGTGCTGTCTTTATTCAGCGTCAGTGAAATCTCACTTGACTCAAGTTAGAACAGAAATTCGTGGAACAGAGGGTCGACTCACAGCTCAACAACTTTTGATTTCACTTTCTCTGATGATATACTCACAAACACACCTCTAAGACCTTTAGACTAAACTAAACCTGAAAACTGTAACAAATGTTTTTTAACAAGAGACGGCAAACTACTGATTGTTTCTCAAGAAGGATCAGCTTTGTACCTCCACTGTTGAAATTTTTGAGTTGAGTTCCATTCTGCTTGTTTTGTGGGTAGCCTCAAGTCAGACTCATTAAAACAGGACGAGCAGTGTTTAGCTTGCTGAAAGCAGGTGAAACGGGGTTAATCAGTGTCTTTAAGCTGCAGCTGTGAGCCTGTAGTTTCGACCATCAGTATTATTAAACTTCCATCTGACATTCTTCTCCACCTTCAACTCTGCTGCCTACTAATGAATAACATTCATGCACATCATTATAAATCCCATAAAACATGCCTGTGGTGGGATGACTGTGGATGCTGTGATCATGCAGTCACTGATCAGGGTTTCTTTTGAAGACCTGAAGGCCAAAAGAAGAATCCTCTACAGCTAATTTAGTCCAAACCCAAAAAGCCCTTTTTAAACTAATTTTGAACAGGTCTTCAAAAATAACTTAAAACTTTAGAAGCTTTAGCCTTCTGTGGAGATTTTCAACATGACCAAGAAACAAAACAGAAGACAGTTTTAACTCGAGAGAAACCAACTGAGGTTCACAATTAATGGGAATTGTTTGAAGATCTTGAGAATTACTTAAATAAGAGAAGTGACATAGTAAAGTGTAGAGGAAGCAGAATGCATGTACACAAATAATGTGACCATAATCTAGAGTGTTCAAAAATGTAGCCTGAGCGAGCTTTATTTCTGACTGATAAATTAAGACAAGCCCTATTTGTACGTAAGTAAATCCCAGTTTATTTTTCATTTTCTTTATTACTAAATGCTCAGTATACTTTCGTACAGGCCATTATTTAGTCAGTTACCCAAAGATCTGTTCGATTATACTAATTCAACAACGTCTTAATTTAGAGTAGAGGGTCTTAGATTATCTGATATTTGGTTCTGAAAAATAAAAATTATAGTTTTGTACACATTTAGAATTTTTGGTCAAACAGTTCTGTATTTGTCTGCATCAGAAAAATGCCAGCTGAGTAAAGCATGGAATCATCAGTGTAGATACAATTTTGATGTGGAAATGTTCTTTCCTTTGTTATGTCTAAAATATAAAATGAAACAGATCAATGAAAGCTAGCATTAGGGAGCTCCTTCTATATCTTTTGACTTTAAAACTGAACATATATCTCACTTTTGAACATAGTAAAGTAAAATGTAATTAGGAGTTTTTGTTTCCATAAATTTTTCCTAATTGTAGGCAAAATAAAAAGGTTACACAAAGGTAATATAAAACCCTTTCCGCTACGGATAGAACACCACTATAAACACTAACCACTATCCTGATTTGCTACTTTTTAAACACCATGTTTTAACATGGGGATACAGTACCACTTTATGCTGGATAAATGTCTTATTGTCTATTGAACAGGACTTATTATCATTCACAAGGAAGTTTAAGGTACACCTACTGTGCCCTGTTATTTCCCCTTCTTGTTCTCAGCTATTGATGTAGATTACTGGGGAGTTGAAACATAATTATTCTGCAGAATAAACCAAGCAGTGAAACTTTAAGAGGCTGTTGTTTCTCTTTATTAGTCATTCCTTAAAAGCTATTGTGTTGAGTGCCACATATATTTCTGCAGAGCTCAATTAAGGTTCCACCACATCATTCAGCCAGGCTGAGGCCTTGACTTTGACTGGGCCATTGCCACACCTTGATATTGTTGTAGATTTGCTGCTCTGTTTAGGATCATTGCCTTGTTAATAATCCACTTTGGGCCAAGTTCCTGTTGTCAGACAGATGGTCTCACAACATTGTCTTGATTATTTTTGACGACACTAAACAAAAATTTTATGCCCAGGTCGTACAGCTGCATAGGAAGTAAATATCTTAAGCCCTCCACCTCTGTGCTTGAAAGTATATGAGGTGTGTCTGTACCAGATTAGGATTTTCTTTATTTCTTGTAATTATGACAGAAAATGATTTAAAATTCATTTAATAAATGTATTTTGGGCACTCATTGGTATTTTCTCTTTATAACTGATTAACAGGATGGTAAATGGATATCATATCTACTTTAACTATGCTCCAGTAAAAACACTCATTAGTTAAATCAAATAAACTAATTAATGTTGCCATTACAGACCCATTGAGGCCATTTTTCCACATTTACAGTTAAAGCTGGGTATGCATTGGGTAGGTTTCCGAGCTTATAATTTGCAATCTGCAAATTTTTACCAGGGTTTGTTCTTAGATTTCATTGTATCTGTCATTAATTTAGCAGAGCCTAAAGCGTTTCATAGATTATGACAAAAAACAAGTGTTTTATTCTGACTGTAAAACAACCCTTTTGGTGACATCATGCTCACTGGTGTTGTTTGGATAGCTGACTGTTGAGTTAATGGGAGTTAATGATGGGCACATGTGCATGGTCCACTGAAACCTTTTGTTTGTGTTTACAACAGCATGTTTTGCAGTAAGTGATTCAGTATGTGACACTTTTCTCTGTCTGAGCTCATCGTTTGATACATGGAAGGCCTCAGCTTGTGGTCGTGCTGCTGTTTGTGTCCGTGGGGGTATTTTATGGTATCACACCTGTTTGTTTGTATAAGCTATGACTCATTTACCTCTGTGTTGTGTTGTTATAGGTTGCTGATAGTCATCTTGCTTTAATTTATTGAGCTTCATAACGACACATTTAGGAGTAATGATCTCCAAGCTTGGTCTTTCTATCATTTTTTTCCCCCCCGAACCATACTTCATAATTATTTCTGTCAGGAATGCCAATTGAAGGCTTTCTTATAGTAATACTGGTTATAGGCACAATAACTGATTAGCTTAGGTTGTATTTATTGAGGGAAAAGTTTGGTTATTTTCAACGTGGACCTCATTTTTAGCAAATATTACGTTCATTTACTCACCCAGACAAGTTTGGAGCTACTTGGAGCCATTCAGGAGTCAATGGGAGTCAATAAGGGCAGAACTTTGCCGCCAGGAAGAAGGCATTATCTGCCCCAAAACCCCATCATTTTACCATGTTTTGTTATAAATAGTTAGCAATATTCCCCTGTGAGTTCAGAACGTCTCAGAGGTGCTAAGGTGTTAGCATCTGAGGGTTGTAAAGGCTTTCAATGCCACCAATTCAAACTTACACTAACCTGGGATTTCAATGGCATTGCACCCACCGCAATTATAGCTGTAGTAAATGTAGGTTGCGGAAAGGGAGCCTGTAGAAGTTGAAGTTAGTCGACCTAATCATTTGGGTAGTGCAATTTAGAAACACGTAAATGCGAACCATATTGATGTCTGCAGTAGCAAGTTCTGTCTAGCCAACTGCCGTAGGGCACAGAGTAAAAAAAAGGCGGGTCAGACTACAACTGGAATGGAGCACCGCAGTGACATAATTGCATTCGCGCCATAGTGTCATTGTATTTTTGCCTTTAAATCGAACAGGAACTGAACAAATAAACACTTCTGAGATGTTCTGAACTAAGTGCTAACATTTAATAACAAAACCCGGCTCAATTAAGGCGTTTTAGAGCAGATAATGCCTAATTACAGGGAAAACTCCTGCCCTGATTGACTCCCATTATATCGATATGCGCTGATCAGAACTTAATAAACCTCTCTTGAATGTCTCTAAGGAGTTCTAAACTTGACTGGGTGGGTAAATGAACATGCTTGCTAAAAATAAGGTCCAGTTTGAAAAAAAGAACTTCTCCTTTTAAGACATTTCTAGATCAAAGTAATCATACATCAAACTTTTGATATGTCATTTCATCTTTTTCTTTATTAGGCAAACTGTTCTGTCTGCAGACTATGTTTCTTGTACACTCTAAAATAACGTATTTAGAAAATGTTACTGAAGTAATATTATGTAGACCCATGATGTATTGAAGCTGGGGTTTCAAACTCTCGTCGAGTGTCTTGCAAAATTCAGATATGTGCCTGGTCCAACACACCAGTATCAAATTGTTTAATTGCCTTCTTAGCAGGCAGTTAGGTTCTATGGTGTCCTCTCAATGACTCAATAATTTGATTCAGGTGTGTTGAAACAGAGACGTATCTAAAAGCTGTATGAGACTGGCCCTCAATGATTTGAGTTTGACACTTGCATTGTAGAGTTGCAGTTCTTGTGATGCATTACTTACTCAGTTTCTATAATAATTTTGTTCTGTTGAAGGTCTCCTTCACTGAGAAACTGTATGATACCTGTTCTTTTTTTGTTCACTCTGTGTTTTGAAAGTTGCACATGAACATTCTCTCTAACCCCCATTGCCTGCATTAGTCACAGAAAGGAAATAGATTCCAAAAACATAATGTTAGGAAAAGCTAGTCTCTTCTACGTCACAGGGAAAATTCATGGTCTTGCCGCACCTTGGCCTGTGACTGTCCATGGGAAGGATGTGTTGATCAGGGGCGATACATTTGCATTTCTTGAAGAATCCTGTTTTCTTCCCACCCACTTGTTAGAGCAACTTCAGCCTCTTGAAACAGAAGCAGGGGATAATTTTCTACTCATAACATGACTCATAAGGCATTCATTCACGCTACAGACCATAACAAATTAGTTGAAAAAATGAGCGAATGAAACCTTTAAGTTCCATATGAGGGCTGAACCTTTTCACAGTCAGGGTTAGGGCTACTCATTGGTGCTTATTCCAACTAGGTAAACTTTAGTAAGAAGGTAAGAAGCAGAGGGGGAAGCATCTTTCCAGTTACACCAAGCTCCTACCACACAGACCTCTTGACACTATTTCTAAACGTGGGATCAAACTGTGCGATATTGCCCTTCCAAGACATTGTCTTTCATCATGATTTGCAGCTCTGTGGCCGTGCAGTAAGACATACTTCCCGACAACTAATTTAGTGCTTATCTGACCAAAACAAGCCCTCTGTAGTCTTCAGGCAGTGTCAGAAATTCTACGAACCGGGTCTGCCATTGAGCAGTTAAAATAGAGAATGAGACCGAGACGTCTTGCCGTTTGACCCACTGAAATCTTGGACCATTCAGTCTAACACCTCTAGAAGTTGGTGGAGCTCGCACTGTGTGGCATGAAGCAATCATTTGAGACGGCTGAAAACTCACATTGTGAACTCGCCTTAAGGCAGAATTAGGCCACCCATGGATAAATAGATTCCCCTTTTCATCTATCAGTTTTCAGCTCCATGCTATCATGACTCATGGCAATGAGGCAAAAAATCTAAACTCCTCTGCTGAGGCTAGAGGCAGACCCCTGACCTGGAGGGAGAATTCCTCTTATTAGGATCAGAACCATGTCCTTCAACCTAGAGGAGCTAGTCACAATGCAAGTGTTTCAAAGATGTTGAAGAAGGGAGATCACGACCAATGGTATAGTTCTCCTGAAACAGGGAGAACAGTGAACCCAGCCAGCCTGGCTCTGGGAGAGGCAGATCAGTGAGGAGAGCTTTATGGTTGAGCCTTTGCTCTTAGGGGTTGGCCTGAAAAGGAAAAATGTGTGCCACTTCCAAGGAAGAGAAAAGTTGAGATCAGGTGCTAATTTATGGATCAGTATTTTTCTGGTAATAACAATTGCTGTTGTATCAGTACTAATAATCCTTCAGCTGTTTCTGGTTATTCCTGTATTGTCTGCTGAAGTTTTTATTTCATACAAACATTCTTAATCTGGGTATTTCGGCTTCCTCAGCCCCTGTTTTGATACCTTAAGTTATGTAGTGGTTGTTCTCAGGTTTGGACCAGGACTGTGTGTAAAAGATTGAGTTGTAGTGATCTGTAGGCATCTGTTTCCAGAAAACACTTAGGTAACAACCTATGCAGTTGTGTTGTTTTAATGTTCATGATTATTCCTGTATCTCATTGAAGGAGATTAGGTACCAGAGCAATGACGTAACAGCAGTAACTTCCTCAGCATGTTGATTAGGAGATGACAGTCCTAAGACCCGAGTAAAAATTGTCCACCTGCCCTGATGGAGAGTTGTCACGTCTTCTTATTGACATCATGGTTGTAAAATTAGGAACCTGGTTTCATCAGTCTCCCAGATGTGGAAGCTTGAAAATTGCATTCCGGGGCCTGTGCCACATTTCATCAGTGAATTTTCCCCCTCGCCTGTTTCCAAAAAGGGGGCTTGGCTGCACATAGTTCTGGTAACACCCATCCACCCTCGGCCTGCAGAGTGAAGTTTTACCTCCGCATAGTATGGATGGAGGCACAGCTGCTCTAGAAGCAGATAAAAAAAAGTCAAGCTGTTCAAAATCTGGGCTGTTTATATTACTGGCTGCATTAGGTGGAACCGACACATATGGACAAAATTACTGAACCTGTCAAAGATCCTTCTTCATTTCTACAATACCTAATTAACCTTTAAGAATTTCAGGAAGGGGTGGAAGAAGGGTTCGATGTATGACACCATTTTTGCAGATGTTCACAGTCAGGGAAAAGTAATGCAAATGTATCTCCCTAACATTTATGTACACATCAAACCTCTGATAAGACAGTCAGAGCATGAAAATGTTCTCAAACTATAATTAAAAGTAGTGATGGAAAAAAAATAAAAAATTTTGGAGCAGCTTCTGGACACTAACATCAATTCTTTTAATGTTTCCAAGAGGTGCCCAAAGAGCTATTCCTTCAGCAATAAGAGAGGTACTAATTTATTAATCATGAGAAACATGTATAAGATTATATAAGATTATATATTATATAAGAGCAAAGAAAGAATATAAGAATACATTATTTTAAAGTGATCCATGTGGTTGAAGGGGCTTTAATCTGTTTAAAAATGAAGACATTTGGATTTGGCCTTCAGGAAATACACTGTGTACAGGAAAACTAACATTGCACTTCATTCTGTATACCCACCATGAAACAACAAGGTGGCAGTATAATGCTTTGGGATGCTTTTTCTTCATCAGGGACAGAACTGATTAAAGGATGGATGGAGCTAATTACCCTAAAACATACAGCCAATGAGTTACAATGCAATGGTTTTCCCAAAGTACATTTTGAAATTGTATGTAATACAAAATATAACTTTGAGGGCAGACTACAAACTCATATATTTCAGATTTGTTAAACCTCTGAAACCAATAAATGGCTTGTTTTCCCCCTAAGAATTGTGCACTAATTTGTGTTGGCCTGTCTTGACTAAATGTGAAATGGGTCACATCTTGATACATTTTCAAGGCACTATTGATGCAGACTAAGTTTTCTTTTGCTAAAGTGCTGGGGAATTTAGAAATGGCTAATTGTCAGTATGTTTAAATGCACATCTAAATCAAGCTTTTTGGAATAATTGGACTAAGGTCATGCCTCCCGTTGAGAGCTGAGTCCAAGTTTCCATGTCACTCAGAAAATTGAATTATTACATGAAGTACGTTCGACTCCCCGACAATAGATGGCAACATGTGCTCCCACGTGTTAGCCCTATAGCGGTTAGCTTCGAGCAGCACACAAGCAGTAAACAGAGACTGGCGGGAGTGAAGCAGATGGAGTCAAAGCAGGATATTTACAATTGCAATGCTTCATCTATTTGTCAGTCCAAAAATGCACTGATTGGCCGTTTACTTTTTATCTTAGACCCAGTATTCGTCTTATAATACTGTGTTGTTGCTGAGTCACACTTCCACGTCTTCTAACTTCCAAAGGGGGTACTCGAGTATAGGCAGAGGGGTTGGTTGTGGTGAAGACCGATTCCCAATTACATTGTCTGGGTAGCTTAAACTGTAACTGAAACTCTAGTTTGGTTCGATTCAAGTCAGACTAAGGTGTATACATGCATTTCAAATGTCGTATTTCAGTCGAACTAAGGTAATAATTCTACTTTCTCTTGCTGCATGTAAACGCACTGACTGACTGTACTCCATCAGGTAGAAAATGGTCTGTCCTTTTCAGAGTCAGTGTAAAAACGAGTTTTCATCACCCAAGCTCCACCAAATCTTGAAGATTGCAGATTGGGAAACTCTTCTCTCCCTCTATGTGTTTTTGGCAAAGGCTGCCTGCTGCTCTCCAGTTTTCAGTGTTTCCAGTGTGGAGCTGTTGGATCCCCAGGCAGAGCCCACACCTGTGGTTGATAGGCTCGTTCTGGAGTACAAAGGCTCTGATTTACAGTCCCGATGGGCTGCAAGCCCGGCAACAGCTGCAGAACGGCAGGAAAAGGAAGCTGTTCATCACACAGCAATAGACGGTGGGCTGCCTTTGCAGAACCGGTGCTCGGACTTCAACTCGGCGACAGGTAGCTCAACCGTGTGGCATTATTCTTTAACATTTGAAATGATGTCACATAAATTTCTAGGTTCAGCAAATCTGTTTTCCTTTAAACTATCTGCAGCTCATTTGGAAGCTGAGTTTTTAGACATGAAGGAGGTGATTCAGCTACTAATTTCCCTGAGTCACACCGATGAGTTAAAGTGTATATCATCCTGTTAAAGCAATGACCCAATTCCTAAACTAAATTCTTTACTACAGCCAATTTGATGGATCCCAGAAACAAAACTGAACACATCCCGGAAATGAAGAATGACTTTGACTGTCAAGTGTTTGGAGTCTCTTTGGAAAGATATTTTTACTGAGAGGAATGTGATGAAATGTTGAGCTCTTATGCACATGTGAGTTCAGTGTGTTAATATGAGACATGCAGAGTGGAACTAATGTATTTGGTTACGCACTTTAAAATGATTTCCAAACAGTATGCTGTCACGATGAAATAATAAATCGCCTATGCACATTGGAAAGAGAAAAAATGAACATAAAAAATGTTTAATCACTGTCAGATAAATAGTTTTCAGTTGGTTTCTTTATGTCTGAACTCTGGCGAGGCTAAGGGGGCAGAAAAGAAAACAGGATGCAAGAAAATTCCATAAAAAAGAAATCAGAAGCACAAATGAACAAATGTATTTTTCCAAAGAGAATGAGGAGGATAAGTTTGGTGTTTGAATCCACCGTGGCCGTCTGCACATCCAGAATCAGTGACTTCAGGCAGAAGGAGGCCATGCTGTTAGCTCAGGCTGTGAACCTTGGCACAGCGATCCCAGACACAGCTGTCTTGGACCCCGCTCACTTGTTTGTGTACCCGTTCACACATGCACGCTTTGGAGTTTTATTTGCAGATCCCCGAGCATCACAGCTATGTTCCTCGAGCCAGGCCACCTGCAACAATTAAAAATGCCTCTGCAGCTTGCTGGCTCAGCAGGGCTCTGATCAACACTGCATTACATTATAAAGAGGGGTTGTTTTGCAAGTGGCTGTAAAGAGGATCTGGTTTCAGCCCCCTAAGAGCATGTTTGGTTCGTCATTTTCCCCACTTTGGTCCCACTCTGAACAAGAGGAGTAAACCATGGAACAATATGCACATACTGCAGCCACAAACCTGTGCTTTTTCCTCTGTGGGCTGAAATCTGGAGGCAACTGGTGTCTGTTACTAATTAATATGATACACAGTCACAGAAGAATAGAAGCCCAATAAAAAAAGTTTAGAAATGTCATGAAAAGCTGGCCTTTAAAAAACTGTTATGGAAGTGCCAACACAACATGTGGACTCAAGGTGAAGTTCAAGGGGCTGGGACCAAATATCAAAGCTGACTTTGGTGAACAACGATTTAACATGATGACATGTTTCTGCCACTGTCTCTGTCTGTTTGCACAGCTAAGAGAAAACTAACATATTTTCATGTATAAAATAAAAATGTGTGTCTGCTACTCAAAATATGTAGGGTATAAATCAGCAGGTCAAGACAAAAGCATGAATTCCTTTCAGGATTTCAAGTACCTGCACAAATCCTTAAAATCAGTAACACAGCTGAGTTGCAGATGACTGATCCACACTAAAAATGTCTTACAGAGCAGTCCAACTTTTCAACATGTACTGGTAAACCAGACTTGTAACATTGAAAACACTTTCAACTCTAAGCACATCTTTTGTGTTTTTTGAGTCATTGATCAGTGAAACTTAAGGTATTTGAAATATAAAGGAATAATGAAATTAACTTTGATTTTATTTGTTACTTTCCTCACACATGGATACATTTTATATTTCCGGTGAGAACTGAATTCGATTCATGAGTTTGGACATGCTGAGGGAAGTATAAACTTACTCCAAGATGAGCTGATCTGTCAAGAGAACAGTAGTAAGACTGTGACAGACAGACCTCTAAAAATTAGCTAGACAGGGAGCAATATCTCCCCTTTCCCCCCGAAAGTCTCAACAAGGACAGAAGAAACTATAAATCAGATCATGTAATGCTTCTTTTCCCATGTCAAGGAAAGAACAACATTCAGTAAACTAGGCCTTAGAGAGGAGTTAAAGTCTCTAAAACATTTAAACACTTCATGGAAAAATAAAAATAAATGAAATGATGAAGCTCAGATCTCTGACTAGACTGCCAAAGAGACTTTCACACTGTCCAGGCTTGGGTTTGTGAACATTTTCAATAGCATTTGAATTCTTTGTTCCAAAAAAAGATCAGCATGACCTCATTAGAAATGTGTAAAAAATGATATTTTTTCTTTGTTCTTGAGCAATAGTTGTCCAGGACTTTCTTAGTGTGTTATCTTGTGACATTTAGGTGCTTTTACTGACTGTATAAGTGTTTAGTCACTAAACTTTAGTGCATCTGAAAAACGCTAAAAGCTGTACACTCACACTCACTTTTTGGGGAATATGGGGGTGCTGCCGTCGGTTTGACAGGATATCAAGTTCTTGTATACCCTAAGCAAGATCTGTGTCTACTTTCTTGAATTCAAATTTGTTCCTGATGCAGGTTGCACCCCTCCAGTGTTTGCCTCTTTAGTGCTGCACAGTCATCCAGCTGTCGATATTAAAAGGCTTCTGTGTATATTATCTACAGAGACAGCACTATACATCTAAAAACATGAAAATGATAACTATTTCAAAAGAGCAGTATTAATTATGTGTTAAGTGCATTGAGTTTGTAGTGCCAGCACATTAAGCAGCAGCTAAAATAAACACTGCAATACCACAAAGGTTCTCAAGTGATGACAGATGACTTTAAGCGTGCACAGAGACATCCTCGGTTTGCACAGCTGCCTAAGAGGACAGTATTGAAGCTGAACACATTCCAGAGCAGCGATGCATGCATGTATAAAACTGATGTGTCCGGAGGAGATTTCACCTATTCACCCGTTTTCCGACTGGATGTGACTTGAAATCGTCTTTAACTGTTAATACTACTTGTTTTCAAACTAAGCCAGCCAAGCCTGAATGACTCAATTTCCTCATCTTATTCCAAGAAGCACTTGAATTTTCAATATCATTCTTTTGTCGATTTCTTATGGTTTATGCTCGTACAGGTGAATTCACAATCCTTAACATACCAAATTTCACATTTAACATTCTAGATGCTAGATGGGTCACATTTCTGTAGCTGCTGTTCTAATTAATTCCCTATCTAACATTCTGCTGTCACTGATTAATGGGATCTATATACTTAGACATTTCTTATTCAAAACTCCCAACCTAAAGTAGATCATTTTCTCTGTTTTTTTTATTTTACTTAGAAATAGAGACTTGGACTTAAAGATGTTAGTTCTCAATCTGGTTTCTGGTTTCTTAATGGCGGAAATACTCTAGTTCGGCTGACAGAACGATGATCTTTGCACAAGAGAACGGTTAACCAGTTAAATAGCTCATTGAAAAAAAAGAAAAAAAAACTTCAAGCCAGGCCTGAGACTTCTTTGGGCTATCTTGGTTTAATTTCTAGATGGACGAGAGGGATTGATTTCTGCCTGCTGCTATCACACCTCGTAGTTTTCAAGCCATACAGTGAGTGCTGCTTAGTTGAATTGCAGTTTAAAAGCATGTGTGTCAACAGCTGGCTGTGAGATTTAAAATGTTAAATAGCCTTTAGTTCCACAGTGCTGTGAGCCGCTATTAACAAAGATAGGCTTTATCCCAAAAATCTTTGGCATCCTTGTGAAGCTGGAGTATTGGTCAACAGCAGTAAGATCATGGCTTAATTTACATGTTTGCTCCTGTAACTGAGCTTCAACTAGTCTGCCAAACTCTCGTATACATGTATATTTTATATGAAGTACTGTAAGATGCTGTAAACAAAGAATGCTTTCAGAAACATATATAATACTTTTTTTAACCAATTTACAATATGCAAAAAGAGCAATCAAAAGAACGATCTAAATCAAATCAATATTTGTTTTTAACACCCTTTGCCAAAAGACCCCCAGAATCAATCCTTGCAGCAACACTTGCACAAAGCCAGTAATTTTGCCGTATTATATTCAGGTGTATGATCAACCAGTTATATAGAACATTTGTAAAAGATCATCAATGTAACACAAATGTTGAAACGCAGTTATATATGAAACAGAAACAGCTGTGTAGGAGGCTTAAAATTGGGTGAGGAACAGCCAAATTCTGCTACCAAGGTGAGATTGTGGAAGAGATTGTTCTCAATGTCATGGCAAGACACAAAGAGGTTCTGCTGCATCATTAGTCCCTTTTAGAAATATTTCAAAGCAGACTCTGGTTTCATGATGTGCTGTTCAAGCTCTTTTGAAGAAGCGAAAAACAAATGGGTAACAGCCTAGGAAACTAAGTGCAGCAGGTGAAAGACACAAAGCTTTTTATACTTCGAAATCAGAAGTTGCTCATCACTGGCAGAAACCAGTGGGAACCAGGTACACCAATCTGCTGTCCGCAGAAGTCTGGCCAGAAGTAGTGTTCACGGAAGAGTTGCAGCCAACGAGTCGTACCTCTAAAATGGAAATTTTGCTTGCATTTTAATCTTGAATACATTGAATTCTTTTTCTGCTCCAGTAAGAGAATCAAATAAGACATTATGTCATTCTGTGTTCTTTTCAACATATTTTCTATACTACAGAGATGCAAAGAATACAGATTTTGTCACAATCACTTCATGCAAGGCTTTTCTACAAGACCAGATCCTACGGTTGACAACTATTTTCTCTTGTAGACTGAAATATTACAGTTTTGTAAATTGCTTAGAATTTCATCAACATTAAAGGTATCAAATCCAGATTTAATGCTTCACAACCCAAAGACAATATTTTATGACAAAGTCTCTGTGGTCTCTGAGTGCTTTTCTAGTTCCATCTATTTAGGACCATGTTTGATCTGTTGGAAGAAGAACTATACGTCCTACAACTTGGTCTGATTGCAGTGCTTCATGATGCAATCTGAATTTCTGAACACACTGGGGGATAGAAGTGTTTTGAATTTACTATGTGCAGCCAGGGGAACATCACTGTTCTGAGAATCTGTTTCATACAGCTATTAAAATGAAGCAAAGAGAAGAATTGTCCACTGTGTTAGTCAAGTATTGTCTACAGCTGCTTGGTGCAGTCTGCAGTAGCCTCTCCATGTGGAACCCATTACTGTGCTGGAAGTATGACTATAATCCACAGGTAGGACATATCCTCCATCAAAGCCAAGTCTTCTCTTTGGAATACTATCCTCAGAGCATCCATGTCTGGCACAAAAGTGCATCAGTAACCTCCTGCATCGGATCAAGGAGGATCTAGTTGAAGATCGAAGAGCAGCTTCTGGCCGCCGTGATCCAGGCTTTCATCTTTTGGTAACAAGACACGGTAGTTCATGGATCTTTGATTTATATTCCCTGCACCAGCCAGCACTGATCGTTTATTATATTTCTTGTACACAACAAATTCAAACCGCCTGGCTTACATCATTTCAGTCCTTCTTGTACTGCCAGAATAACTCAGAGGATGTTGGGTGCTGGAGTTTTCATCTTACCTTTCAAACACATATAATACTTGACTGGTTGGTTGACTTTAGTGTTATTAACTTATTGAAATGATTATTATTATGATGATTATTTTATCATTCATACATTTATTATTAAAGTGGTGAAACTCATTAATGAAGAATAACAGAATATATATATATATATATATATATATATATATATATATATATATATATATATATATATATATATATATATATATATGATTTGATTAAGTGAATAAACACTCTTGACACATACTAATAGGGGTAAACATATTTTGCCGGTGATTGCCTCTCTTCACTGTCTCCCTGTTCTCTACAGGATCGATTTGGAAAGTTTATTGATCACTTATAAAGCCCTGAATGGAAGGCCTGTGAATTTATCTGACCTCTTGCAGCCTTATACACCCTGTAGCGCTTTCATATCAAATGATCATTTGTTTTTAGCAGTACCAAGGTCCAGGCTGGTTAACAGAGGTGATCGAGAATTTAAGGTTGTAACCCCAAAGCTGTGGAACAACCTCTACACTTCAGACAGGATCCAACTGTCAGTCTTTTTAAAATCACATCTGTATTCACTGGCTTTTAATACAGTTGCGAGTACAAGTAACCATAAACTATTTTCAAGTATCCTCAACTTCTAAATGAACAAAATAAGATAATTCATGTAAAAAAATAAAAAAACTAAAAAAAAACTAAAAAAAACGATTTTAACATATATTCACATCTCTTCGGATGTGACGTTTTGATGATGGCAAATTACGTACAAGGTTATTTAACATCTGGGGAGGACATTGTTAAAGGCAAGGCAACTATATTTGTATAGCACACTTTCAATAGCAAGGTATTTCAAGGTTCTTTACATGATTTGGGGAAAACAAAAATAAAAAAATGAAATAGAACAATATAGACACAAAACTTATGCCAAATTAAAACATATGACATTCCAGCTATTATTAATAACTTACTCAATGGTAGCTCTAAACAGATTAGTTTTTAGCTTTGATTTAAAGGAACTCAGAGTTACAGCAACTTTGCAGTCATCAGGAAGTTTGTTCCTGATAAGGGGAGCCAAGAAGCTGTAAGCTGATTATATGTTACATCTTTTTAATATTACATGTTCTAGGGAAGATCAGTAGACTAGAGTTGGATGGCCTGAATGGTCAGAGGGGTTGGTAAAGGGACACAGATCTTTCACATACTTTGGTGCTAAGCCATTAAGTGATGTATACACCAGTAAACATATTTTGAAGTCTATTCTTTGAGCTACAGTGAACCAGTGTAAGGACTTTTGAACTGGGATGATGTACTCTTCTTTCCTGGTTCTAGTGAGGACGCGACAAACACCATTCTGGATCAGCTGCAGCTGTCTGATTTATTTTTTAGGCAGACCGGTGAGAACACTGATAAATGCACGGATAAAAATAAACGCATGGATGAGTTTTTCAAGTCCCATTGTGACATTAGTCCTTTAATTCTAGAAATGTTATTCAGGTGATCGAACACTGACCGTGTTATTCCCTTTATGTCAATGTCTCATCGCAATCTGCTGGGATTCCTTGCACAAAAATGTTTAAGTGATTGGAATGTTTGCATAATTGTATTGAAATTACTTTTGTTGTAAAGTGCCTTCAGAGGACATTTGTTGTGAATTGGCGCTATGTAAATAAAAGTGAATTGAATTGAATGTGATCCTGGAGTTTCAGGTCTGAATCCATTACGACACCTAGATTTCGTCCCTGATAAGTAGTTCTGAGCAGTATTAACAGATCACTATGAAGCCGTTTGCTGACTCTTGATTGTTCTTTATGTACAAAGATGATTACATCAGTTTTGTTTCTATACAGCAGAAGGCATTATGGTACATCCAGCTATTGATTTGCTAAATGCATTCATTTAGGGTTTCAAACGATTCAAAGTCACCTGGTGACATTGTAATGTAAAGCAGTTTCATCTTCATAGTTATTGTACCTAAAATTGCTGGTAATTATAATTTTGGCTAGTGGGAGCATGTAGATATCAAATAAGATGGGCCACAGGATGGAGCTCTGGGGGACCTAAATGTGTTTTATGTATGTTCGGATGAAAGAAATTCCCTATTGTGACAAAGAATGTCCTATTCTTAAGGTTGATTCAAACCAGCCAAAAGACCTGGACAAAAGCAGTGGTCTTGTTGGTCAAAGGTCTTATTCTTGTGCACCATTACATGCCGACAAGACTGAAATGCAAATGATTCAATTAAGATAGATATTAGATGTCTAGAACAATTCTCAATAGAAGGCAACTGTAGTTCTTGCTTTGACTTTTGGAGGAGTTCCAATTCTCATCGCAAATGCTTCTTAAGTGAGTTCAGTTCAACTGCCTTCCACTTAACGCCAAGAACGACCGGATCATGGAGGACTGAGAACCTACACCAGCGTGACATCTAGAACTCCCACTAGATGGCATAATTGTGGTATCAGGCAATGACTGGAGCATCAGTCAGTCAGAGCAGAGTGAAGGTAATCAGACTAAGATCTCGATATGTATTATATACTTATTAGACAATATTATGAGCACTTGATGGAGCTTAATATGAGTCACATTCTGCATGAGGGCTGGTGGTGGTATTGAACAAACATTTCAGCATGGGGATTAGAAATACATAGAAAATGCTTGATACAATTTGAACCAGTGAGTATGAGGGCCTCCCATAAAAAAATCCTAAAGGATTGCAGTTGCCATATAAACCAATGGAGAATCTTTGGAATTTGGTGGAACATAATAATCACATCATACAGTAGATGAGCAGCCTATCAGCAGCAATTGGGCCATAACATACTGTCAATATGGTTCAAAATCTCAGATTAATCTTTCTGTGACAGCTTAATCTGTACCAGAAAGAGTTATGCAAAATCCAGAAAATCTGCAAATGGGGACACTTTTTTTTAAAGATCTCATTAACTTTTTTGTCAGTGAATTTCCTATGGTCTCTAGACAAATTATATGTCTCGAGGGTCTTGTTTCAAGAGGTTGCAATTTCAGGATCATAACTAATTTTTATTTACAATATGTCTCTGATTGGCTAAAAGCAATGCTACTCTTCTGCTACCTTTGTTCAAATAATAAAAATAACGTTGATGAGTTCCCTCCGCAAGATGGCTGGAGTCTCCCTTAGAGATAGGGTGAGAAGCTTGGTCATCCAGAGGGGGCTCAGAGTAATACCGCTGCTCCTCCACATAAAGAGGAGCCAGTCGAGGTGGCTCAGGCATCTGGTCAGGGTGCCTCCTGGACGCCTCCCTGGTGAGGTATTCTGGGCACGTCTGACCGGGAGGAGACCCAGAGGAAGACCCAGGTCTCTCTGGAGGAACTATGTCTACCGGCTGGCCTGGGAACGCCTCGGGATTCCTCCCGAGGAGCTGGCCCAATTGGCTTGGGAGAAGAAAGTCTGGGTCTTTCTGCTTAAGCTGCTGCCCCCATGACCCGACCTCGGTTAAGCGGAAGAAGATGGATGGATGGATGGATGGATGGATTGATGGACGGACGGATAGATGGATGGATGGATCCTTATTCACTGGCGGTGTTCCAAAACCAATTCCAACAGTTTCTTCCTTAGCTTATCTTTCTTTGGAAAAGAAAATCAACACTGATATGGAATTAAAAAAAAGACAAATTTTTCACTGTTTTCAGTGAAGGAGACCTTTAAGGTAAAGTATGACCATTATTGTTTCATATCAGGAAAATATACTGATATTTAACATTAGAACTTGACTTGACTGCATTCAAAACAATGAATATTTTTCTAATAATAATGGGCCATTTATAAATATGTGAGACCACCTTTTATGTTACAAATCAGCTCTTGTTGATTCATCCAACCTACTTTGGGTAAAAGGTATCTTTAAGCTCACAAGTTTTGTAGGATGCTTTAACCCAGCTCACCACACTAAAAAATAGACCAAAATCACTTTCATAATGCTCCCCAATCAAAAACACCCATAGCACACACGATGGTCTTGGCAACTACTATCACATTATATTGCTTCAATCCAGCGCATATATAGAACTCTTCAAATTAAACCTGCACATTGTGATCATGAGAACAGTGTAAAATAGTTCTTAAGCAATAAAAACCTGCTCTCCAGCAGCAGTGGTTAATGCAGGAATGCTGAAATCATGGAGGAATAAACCCTGAGCCCGCGGTATTGTGCTGTCTTTAAGTATGTGTTGAACACACACACACACACACACACACACACTTGTGTATTTGCATGCACAAAAGAGCACCTGCACGCAGGCCTAATTCAGTCTAAATGAAAAGCAGCTCCAATCCTAAATAGTTTTAGCGTGAGTCAACTGTGTTTTGGTT
This sequence comes from Apricaphanius iberus, assembly GCA_028564705.1. Classification (NCBI taxonomy): domain Eukaryota; kingdom Metazoa; phylum Chordata; class Actinopteri; order Cyprinodontiformes; family Aphaniidae; genus Apricaphanius; species Apricaphanius iberus. The sequence goes on from JAPXFQ010000689.1 coordinate 3,322,290, forward strand.
TCTACGAATAACCACCCTCTGTGGTTTCATGTGATCGTAAAATTACACGTTCTCATAGCACACTGACTGGATTCAAACACAAAAGCTGATGCATGTCAGGTAAGAAGGTGCTAGTTGAGGAGTAGAGTATACATCAGAAAGAGAGCACTGGACTGACAGCTGTCCTTTGCTTTGAGCTTGAAAAGGATAAAACAAGGGTGATGCTCACAAGCTTGGAGCTGAACTTCTCTTATCTACACTGTACAACTGCTTCTGAAATGCTGATTTCTGAGTAAAAATGCTGAATTGCAACAGATGTTTTACTGTTTTACTGAAAGTAGAGCATATCACCCCAGTTCTAAAGTCCTTACACTGGCTCCCTGCAGCTCATAGAATAGATTTCATAATACTCATACTAGTTCATAAATCACTGAATTGCTTAGCGTAAAAATATGTAAGACCTTTTGTCACCGCACCACCCACCCAGAACACTCAGGTCCACCTACTCTATTCTACTAATCATCCCAAGACTCAGAACCAAACAAGGAAAATCAGCTTTCCGTTTCTGTGCTCCCCTTATCTGGAACAAACTTCCTGACAACTGAAAAGGTGCTTAAATACTGAGCTGCTTTGAATCAAAACTTAAAACTCATCTGTTTACAGTTGCCTTTGAGTAAACAATTGTGGTTTGTGTATCATATGTTGTTTTTTCACACTTAACTGCTGTTTTTACTTTCTCTGATGTATTCTATGTACTTTCTATACACACATTCTATACACTTCTAACATTCTTAATATTAACTTTACCATAACATTATCAATGTTTAATTATGAATCATATATTTTGTTTGTTTCTTTTTTATCACCAAATCATGCCAAGCACCTTTAATTACCCTGTTGTTCAAAGTGTGCGATACAAACTAAATTGCCTTGCCTTGTTGCTCAAGGTGGTGAAACAATCATAAATTTCACATTCATCAGAATGCCTACTTATTGGACTAAATTCATTTAAAAAATGTACCAGCAAAAGTTATGGAGGGTTTGGATGATGGAGAAGCTGGATGACTTTACTCTGAATTGGTTATAAGAAACCTGCAGTTTGGAATCGATCAATTAAAGGATTCACAGGTAAAACAGTATGTTACTTAATCAAAACCACTTTTCAGTTCAAACAGGTTAACATCAGAAGAAGCTGATGTAGAAAATGTTATCCACCAGGTGGCATGAGCTTCTCTCAATTCTCTCACCTGCCTTTGTTAAAGATTCCTGTAGTATGACATTCATGATGTTTAAAAGCTTTATTTTCCAGCTTGGACATTCCAATACTTCCAAAACTCTTATCCAAGATAATCCACAAGATTCCAACAAGGTCCTTATGTTTCATTTTGCAGCAACATTTAAAATGGTTTCTCTCCCGGCATCTTTGTAGCTCTTTACTGCTTTGTACAAACATTTCAGAGCTTTCATCTGTTCTAAATAAAGTCTATAGGTGCCTCATGTTTCTTTCCAAGAATCTGCTGCCTGGGTTAAATGGTTACTGCATTGTAACTAAGTGAAACCATCAGAGTGAAAAAGGGGTTTTTCTTAGCATCCCATCAGGGTTGTGCTGGAGGTTTTCCAAACATGGTTTAAAACTTTAAAAAGTGAATCAAAACTGGATAACATGCTAGAGCATCATTTACCGTAGGCTTAAGCCATTATCCCTAAAGGACTCAGAAAAAACACATGTATTGCATGGAGGAAAACTTATTTCAGACTAAAACTCTTACTATTCTAAAAGTGAAATATATTTCTCTTGAATTGACCAGATTTTGGATTTTTGCCTTTTCAACAGAAATTACTTTAAAGTGTAATTTACAATGTCAGAAAAAAACGTGTAGCTGCATTCCAATATAAAATAACATTATTAAAAAAGACAATTAATTTTTGTATTTCAAATAAAAAAATATTATGTTCACATATGATATAGCTTTATTACACACAGATGAGTATATTTCAGACAGTTATTTTTGGTAATTTGTATTACTACAGCTCACAATCAGAGATTCGATTTCTTAAGAAGCTTAAAATAATGTAAAAATAAATGTCATGTTGTGATCTGCAAAACCACAGGGAAGAGTATTGTTTTGACAGTAGTCAATAGACAGTCATTGACACACTGGCTATTTAAAGAATTATGTATTTATGCTATCAATAGAAAGGTCAGTGGAAGAAAAAAATTTGGTAAAGAAGCAGTGATCCCATCTATTTGTGTTGGTGCAATGTGTATGTTTAAATACAAAATCAGTGCAGAGGTCTACCAGGATGTTTCAGACCACTTCATTCTCAGCTGACAGACATTATGGAGCTGTTTATATTTTTTTCTACCAGGAATTCACACATCACAGTTTACCCACTGCCAAAAATACCAGTACTTGCTTTGACGACTGTGGTACCACTGCACTTGATTGAGAAATAAACTGATCTGACATGATACCTATCATGCATTATCAGTTATTTTCAAGAGGAGGCTAAGAGTCAATTATGCAGTTGAACCGAAGGTGCAGAACAACCTGGCCTTCGTTAGGAGAACCATAGGCTTATCTGCAACAACAAAGTGTTTATGGCTCTTACTATACAGTGTATTAATATATATTTAGTTTAGCTATTAATTCTGTGTTAAAATCCATTTTTTATTGGTCTTAATGTTATAATTTTTTTAAAGACAGAATTTTTGGTTTTCATATAATCGAAATTCAGAGTTTAAAAACAGAAATGCTTGAAATATAGAACTGTGTCTGTAGCAAAACCACATCATATATGAGTTTAACCTTTTGACTTATGTTACTGAAATAAATACATATTCGGTGATATTCTAATTTGATGAGATGCACCTGTAGAACTGAGCTTGGAGGTAGGCCTATTGCTTCTTTGCTCTAAATGTTAAGGTAAGCAGAGTCCTACTGCAGTAACATGTGTGACCTACAGGGGTCGTTATTCTCAAACATTTCTGATACGAAGCAATGAACGTGCGCTGCACTAATGTGAGTAACAGTGGTTAATAAAATGTTCAGAACATTATATTGCATTATTATGATACAATATTATATTGCATGGAATATGTGCATTTGAACAGGTTGAATAGAAGCTACAGAGGGACATACAGAGATATGAATACTTTTAAAATAAAAACAAGCGTTAAGACACTAAGTATTCTCCCACAGTTTCCATCAGTTAATGCCGCTTTGGATGCGTGTGCGCACCCTGATGGCCACATGAAGGATGAGCCAAACATACAGAACCACATCTTCTCAATGTCCAGCTGTGCATGTTCTCCGAGCGGCGCTGCGGTTATGGGCTGGCTGTGTGACGTGCCAGGAGGTGTCGGACTGTGGGCTGAGATAAAGAGGCGGCCGAGAAAAGAAGTGAGCGCAGAACAGTGCGGCAGAGCGCAGAGGCGTGAACACCACAGTGCCTGAACACCACAGTGCCTGAACATCTGAGCCCAGAACAGAACAGATTCCATCAGATCAGTTTAGAGTAAGGCAGTCGGAATATGTTGCTGCACATTCAGACTCAATAACGCTTCTACCCTAGTTCAGACTCCTACACAGCGGGCTTTCAAATTTGCAACGTCCGGCGGGAGAAAACCACTTAAAGTCAACTTTAATTGGTAAGTCTTTATTTTATCTTAATCATTTTATAAATGACGTTTTTGGTTACACTTTTTACTAGAAGCATTTTCTTTAGTAGCCTATATTGATTTCCATATTTACTTGAAGCGCAACAGGTGTTTTTCCTTCTTGTGACCATGCTGCATGACTATTAACGATCATAACAATTTATGATCATAATATTTTCTTTTTTTATTCTTACATCGGTTTAACTCAACTATTAGCTACATGATACATGTTAACTTGCGATATAATTTAATTTCAACGCATTTTAATAATAGGCTACATGTATGTTTTACATGTCTGCAAAAACTGAATAAAACGCAGTGTTTAAATCAGATAACGGATTAAATCTCTATTTAATGAGGTAGAAACTTGTAAAAGTTGTAGCTACTCTGAATAAACATCTTTACAGATGTTTTATGACGCATTCACACCGTCTGGCCTCATCAGGAGATTAATCACGCTGCTCAACCAAACCACACATGGGATCTAATTAAGTTTAGATGCATTTAAGGGAGTCTTTGGGGGGTGAAATTTGACAGGTCAAAGGATCAAACTGTGCTTTATCTCTAGTGCCTCCAGAAAAGCATTTAACTTAATGCAGGATCAGTCATTAGCCAGCTTTGGTGAAACTTACGCTTCCTTCACTTAGTTTTCCTCTCTGTTTCAAACTCTATTTCTAACAATTAAACTCCCCTTTTCTAATAATAAATGTGCCAATTTGGCTTTTTCAAACAGTATTAAGTTGTTCAGACTGAAGTCTCAGCAACAACATCCCTGACCAGTTCATTTATAGGAAAAACTCAAATTTAAACACAACTTAAAGCAAAACAAACATATAATACAGCTCAGAATATGTGCAGAAATTGATTATTAAAACATTAAATGTATCATAAGATATTTAGATTTAATACAATCTCTATTGTTTTCCCTCCTTGTTCTCTTATATTGGTGTCATTGACAAATTTGCATCAGTTTTTCACATGTTTAAACTTTTTTTCCCCTCATTGCAAATCAGACTTTTACCATATAGATGTTCCTATCTAGTTGTTTTGTATTCCCAAATTCAAATAATTAGATTTTAAACCAGAATTTTGGAAAGTCTGGTTTGAACATTTCCCTGAAACTAAAGTTCATAAGAGAGGTCCTGGCTTTACTGTTTCCTGATGACAGGTGTTTATTCTTCAGGGTGCAGTAAAGAAAGTGTCCTCTCGCCGAGTGCACGAGGAAGCTGCGTTCTCCAAACACGCAGCCATTCATCATCTGCAATATAATGTCCGCAACTTTTATAAATCACTGCAGCAGCTTCATAGCCGTTAGAGCTTTTCTGCAAACCTTATTCATTGTTTCTGCAGTAAAAGAAAGGAAAAAAAAACACTCAGCAGACTTTCTGAGCCCACCTCTTCACCTAATTTTTTGTCCAGCTGAGAGAGCAAACTCCAACAGGCCTTGATGTGGAGCTCACATATGATTTCTAATGTTATCCTTTTTTTCTTTTTTACAATTTTGAGCAGAAACCTCTAAAATCCCGACACATACTAACCACTTAATAATATAATATAATCTCTAATGTCTCAATGAGTTTCAAGGTAAATAAAAATTTTAAAGGGAAACAAAATATGGAAATCATTTATTTTATTTTCACCTTCTGTTTACCTAAATGTGTTAAAATGTAAATCACTTCAGTAACATGAAACAAACATATCAGCAAACCTCAGTCCTGCTTATCTTGTCCTCTTGGTGTGTTGAGGTATAGGTGAGAGGCAGCGTCCTAGTGTAAAGCTCTGTGAGGTGCTGAATCTCACAGTCCAGACCAAACAGAAGGTTCCAAACGGCACCTGTGGGGCCCCTGCGGACATATAAGGGTTAATGGGAGTAGGGAACTTATCTCCTTTAATGACCTCCTGCATAAAAGTCAATTACTTCTGCGTGGTGATCAGAATGCAGGAGCCGACAGGGGGTTGTTTGAGCTCCGCTGCTCCTCATTAACAATCTTCACTGAAGTTTAAGGAAGGGGGCCCTTCAGTTCAGCTCATTCACATTTCTGCAACTTATAACTATTTGATGAAGATTATCATTTTTTGTGTTTCTCTTTTATAAAGAAATGATTTAAACAGGAGTTTAAATGAATGAACTCATGTACATTCAATATATTTTTAAAAAAGTAATCAAAAGAGTCGTTTTGCTTACGAAATTCACAAATTTTTTTTGGGAGAAATTACCTGCAGGAAAAAGGATCCGACCTTGCCTTTTATCATTATAAAAATGCAGAAAAAAAGTATTTTTGAACACCATATTTAAGGCTTCAGCTCAGCACTATGGGTGTAAAATCATACAGGCGCGTGAAAGAATGTTTATAATGATGAATTGTTGAACGAAATCAGATTTTCTTCCTTTTTAAGATAGCTGCTGTGTAAATTGAACTTTGGATCCATCATTTATGTGGTGCGGGTCATGAAATGCAAAGAAAACAACAGAAACCAGTTTATTTCAGAACATTTTGTCTCAGTTTATTTTGAAATATCAATCACACTACTGTTCTGGAGCATCACAATTGATATTATTTAAATAAAATAATGAAAATAAAATAATTAGGAATACAGTAGGATAACATCCTCTTTGGTGTAGATTAAGTGAATTAGCTAACCATTATGATTCCAAAAAAATACATGAAACAGAAAAATATATATTTTTAGAAATTGTTTTTAATATACTTCTTTGAAGTGATTAACATAAACAGTTGTTCTTCAGTGAATAATACTGAAAAAAGCACAATTTATTTCTAGATATATAAATTTACTTACCCAATAGCTTTATTTACTTACTTAAATTTCTAATTGCAAACTTAATAAGCGACTCTATTTATTTTGTATTGACTTACCTGCTTATTTGTTTATATACAACATTTATATGCTTTTAAGTGTTACCAATTTCTTTGTTTACCTATTTCACAACTTTTATTTATTTATTTTTATATTTGTTTATTTATTTATTTATTATTTGTTTTATTTTTTATAAATTTAGTTAGTTAGTTAGTTAGACTTTATTGATGGTTGATTATTTCTTATTTTAATGCATTTGACTAATTGACTTTTTTATTTTCTGATTTCTTAATTCGGTTTTGACTTATTTTGATATTTAGTTGATTACATACTAAACTATGTGTTGTTTTTTTAATTGTTTTGTTACTGAATATATTATGGCTTATTTCTGTATCTTTTAACTAGCTGTTGTTTACTTCCCTTACTCTACAGACTAATCTTTTTAAGAAGTACGTTAAATTCATAAATCTAAAATTGTTGAGATTGAAGGTTAACTGACAGCAAGCTACTTGTGATATTTATAGACATTAAAAGGACGTCAGAAAAGAAGTAGATTACTGGATTTCACAGAATTTTTGTTCATTTTGTTGAAGGTTTTAATCAAACAAGAAATAAGGCCATATTTTTTAAAGTGTCTTTAAATACAGCTTATCTACTCACAGTTACCAGTTATTCATGTTATCTGTTCTCAGCCATAATTTCTTCATGAAGACCAAAAAATCAGGAGATAATGGTTAGAAGATAGAAACAGTAACACTGAGTAACACTTTTTTACGATAGCAGTAGGGTTTACATGTGGTTAACATGTATTTCTGCTTATGAGCCAAGGTGTTGTCCCCTCTATTCTGCTATATTTATAAAAGCCTTTGGAAAAGTTAGCAAAACCATTTTAACAGAATGATTTTTTTTCTTTGCACAAGATGAAATATGAGCACATATTCAAGTTGAAAACTTTGACTTTTAAAGCTTTCAGAATTGTAACATTATGGAAGACTATGCATTCATGCAGATATTTCACTTTGACCTTGATGGTGGAAAAAAAAGTAACCAATCCTTTTAGTTGGTGCCTTTTTAAAAACTCAGCAGATTCAGATCTATAAGCAGGTTTGATGTGAGCGACGGCATGCTGAGGTGTGGCTCGTGCTCTGAAAACCTAGAGCTGCTGATCATGTCCGTCATCATCTGCCTCAGACAAAGAAACATTATTGTCTATTGTTACTCTAGCTTATCAAACCTGGTGTAACAGCTCGCAGGTATTTCTGTGGCTCAATGCTGTCATTCTGTCTCTCTGCCCTCAACAGCCCTGGGCATGTTGCAGGGAACAGGAAACACCCACACACAGCTTTGGGAGTATCCACAAATACTGGCAGTGGTTCTATATTTTCATTCACAGAGACGTTGGTCTCAAATATTTCCCCAAAAAAAATAAGTCAAGGTAATAAATCTTAGTTTAAATTTTTTAAATAATATTCACATTTAATACTATAGTTTATCTTACCACAAATATTGAAGTTTGAGGAAGTTTTTGTGTTGTTTGTTTTTCTTAACAATTTTTTTTTCACAAGTTACATTTCAGTTTTTGAAGAGATTGCATTAATCAATGTAATTTCCATTATCAAAAATGAAATATTCCATACTAATGTTTGAGCATGGTGGTGGAAGGCTAATGATAGGGACTTGTTTTGCAACCACACATTATGGACAAGTTGCAGTCTGCCTATGAACCATTAGCTTCTCTGTAGGCCAAAGTATTCTAGGCCATATGAGACATTATATTACCCACTGATTAAGCTTGCTCCCAACTGGATTATGAACAAAACAATGATCCCCAAAAAATAATCAAATCTACACCAGAGGGGCTGAAAAAGGACAGAATATAGGGCGACGCAATGGCCTAACTAAAGTCCAGACCACAAACTGATTAAAATGCTTGCAGTGAGTAATAAAACTGTGCAGATATAAATGTCAGCAAACATTAATGAACTGAGGCAAAACTGGAAAGAAGAGAGGGTCAAAATTCCTTCACAACAACGTAAGGGAATAAAGTCATACAGAAAAACACTATAGTGCTGCTAATGGTGTTTCTACAAGCTAAGAATTTTTATTTCCATAAATAATGGATCTTGGATGCAGGATGAAATGCAGCTGTGAGGTGTCAGTTTTGGTTTCTGTGGATTTAGTTGACATGCATTTGAGGAGTGGGTACTGCAGAGATTTAGTTACAGCTCTAAGGATTCATCTATATAGTTAAAGGGTCAAGAGAAGCTCAATAACTGATCTACTTTTAGTAGATCATCTATTCTACTGGTACTGTTGGTATATTGTTTGAACTTTGATGAGTTATATATTTGATTTTGTTACCTTTTTCAGACCGCCTACGGGATTTGGAGTAGCAGCCATGGGCAGTAAGACTCTACCAGCCCCTGTACCTCTTCACCCGTCCCTTCAACTGGCCAATTGCTCCCTCATCCAGACCTCCACGGGTCTTCAGCTGCCAGCTGACCATTTTCAGAGCATCTACAGCTTCAGTGCTCTTCATGCCATCCATCTTCACCAGTGGACCCTCGGCTATCAACCTCTTACCTTCCCCCGCTGCACATTCTCCAAGCTGCCTCCTCAGTTCTCCTCAATGGGCTCCATCCCCATATTCCCCCATCTCCTTCAGCCAAAGTTGGATACAGCAGGGTTGCTACAGAGCTCCAAGAGCAAACCACGCTTTGACTTTGCCAACCTGGCGGCAGCAGCGACCCAGGAGGACCATCTGAAGGTTGAGGATCTGAGCATGACGGGTGCTGCTGCTGCTGCTGCAGCTGCAGCGCAAGTATCATCTCAACACCAGACCTCAGCCAATCTCGGATGCCTGCTGGATGTGACCAAACTTTCCTCACCAGAGCGCAAGTCCAGCCGAGGCAGACTGCCCTCTAAGACCAAAAAGGAATTTGTTTGCAAGTTCTGTGGCCGACATTTTACGAAATCATACAACCTTTTGATCCACGAGAGGACGCACACAGATGAGAGGCCATACACCTGCGACATCTGCCACAAGGCCTTCAGAAGACAGGACCACCTCAGGGACCACAGGTAAGATAGATGCGTCAGGCCTTATCAATGAAACACCATGTTCTCTTTCCAAAGGCACTTCAGTGCACAATTAGCCAATTAAACCAATAAAATCCAGTTTTATTTTCACCCTTGTTGAATGAATGATGACTTTGGGGTATGGGGTTAAAAATAACCCCTAAATCATCCTCGCTCTTGACAGCAGAGACAAAAAAACAACATACTTCCTGCAACGATTGGAAGATTTATAGCTTCAGTTTAAGTTGTACGGTGAAAACTGCAGCTACAAAACTTTCAGAATTTGACCCATGAAAATCTTTAATTAACCTTGTCACAACTCTACCAAACACATTTCCATTCAAAGTGCAGTCTAAACTTTTTCTTTTTCTATTTTTTTCAATCAAAATTAATCAGTTTCTTAATATGGCTGCTGCCAGTAAGAAGAGAAATATTTGATGACACGTCTACAAAGGCATTGGAATGTAGGTCACCTGAGGTCGCTGTCATGCGGCAAGAAATAACTAATTCTTGAGTAGACGCTGCATCAAATGCATGTATGTCCTTGATGTTAAGGACAAATGTTAAAAGAAGTCTTTGTTTTGAAGCTTTCCTGTGCCATAATGCTGTGCCTTGTTGTTTCCCCCTGCAGATACATCCATTCCAAAGAAAAGCCCTTCAAATGTCAAGAGTGCGGAAAGGGATTCTGTCAGTCCAGGACATTGGCTGTCCACAAAACATTACACATGCAGGTCAAGGAACTGAAGCCGGCCAAGATGAAGTGATTCACTGCAGCAGCAGGGAAAGGGACCGGGAACACTGGAAAAACAACAAGACCAAAGACAAAAGCCAAAGATATTTTTTTCCTTTTCTCATCTCAGTCATTGGAGGCGCAGCTTTATGTGTAATCATTCCTCAAGAAAAAAAATGTTCAAGCAACTGATTCTCCTTACAAATAATACAGAAATAAGCCTTAATAATAAAGACTATGTGTTGGCTTATCAGAGCCCGATTTGGCAGCAAACCTAGTCGAAACGTGGACTATGAAATAAACCTCGAAACATAAAAAAAATAAAAAAAACTCCAGAGGCATTTCAAAACAAACTTTTTTATTCCAAAGCTTACAACATGAAGAGGGACGCTGCATGTATGCAAGATATGTTTCTACAAGCCATGTTAGCACCACACAAATATCACATTCCAATGTTATTTTTGTACAGATGCATTATATCAAATTGTATTTTTGCACTTTAATCTGATTATTAATTATTGACATATATCACTGGATTTCCTAAACTTATTTTTTAAATGAATAATCATTTCTAAATAAAATATTTTACTGTATTACATTGGGTGTGTTTATTTTATGCTGTTGTCATTTCAATCATCATCTAAATGACCTAATGTAAAGATACAGAGTTATTGCTCACAATAGTGTGTTTCATTTATTTTAACCTTTATCTAGATATTAGCATCTCACTATTGACTATCTTCTGGAAGAGAAGTATCTCTCCTGGAGCTGTTGCTTCTGAAACTCCACCTTGGATAACAACTAGCGCAAGTGATAACTTGGATAATAATTTTAATCAAAATAACTTTGGAAATACTCCAAGCTCAGTGCAATTACAACAGTAGAGCATTACGAAATCAGTTTTATTTTGCAAATTCAGTGTTATTTTCCCCCAAATGTCACTCTTCAAACCTAGCCAGATTTAATAAGTCAAATAGAGTATAGTTATAGAGTAAACAAAAAATAATCACACAAACCAATATCCAAAGAATTATACATTCACTGTTATGTTGCATTTAAAAATACAAGAAAGTGTTTTGGTTTAAAAGGTCATTGATTTCACAGTGTATTTAAAACTGTTTCATCATAATTTATTGAGAACAAAAACTATTTCTCCATATGAAAAACAAAGAATCTTGTATATTTTTCATTTTGAAAAGAAAGTCTTCCTTGTAAAAATGCCTTTGAGTTGAACTTGATACCAAAATGTAACTAACAAAAAACAACAACCCTGGAAACAGTAAAACCAATTTGTGGAATAATACCTGACTCCATAAATTTAGCTATACAATCCTCAACAAACCAACACCTTGCTTCTACTGATTTAGTTGAATGTTGCAGTTGTGACAGGCTTGCACTAACTTGCTTTTTCCTCCCCTTTTCGGATGTGACTCTTAGAGTGTAAGTGGTTCTAACATATATTCATTCATGTCCAGTCCTCATGGCCAACCTTGCAGAAAAGTATTTCTTCCAATTCATAATAATCACTGACGTTTTGTTTTGCCCATAACTTTGCACTAATCTTAATTTTCCAGAGGAAATCTGTGTTCCAGCCAGACTTTGTGCCATGGCAACCTTTTTTTCCCCCGTCTATTTGTGTGAACAAAAAAGAGCTGAGTCGATCCCAACCTAACCAATTGATGGCAGGTATGGGGGGCAACAATATATAGTTTATATAACGCCAATTAAAAACGCATTTCATCTTAAGGCACTTTACACGGCATTTCACTACAATCATACAAACATTCACATCAGTTTAAAAGTTTTCTATCTAATCAACATGCATTAATACATGTCTAAATAAATATTTGCTTGAAAAAAACTTGTTGGTTTCAATCGAAACAGCAATGAGAATAAAATGTAATTTCAATTTAGCAATAAATCTAAAAGACTACTCCAAACTAAACACTATTATTTCTGCATCAGAGAAATACTTCTTGTGCTCCCCCAAAATTAATGAAACTCTGAGGGAGCATTCTGTGGCTTTTTCTTGTTGAGTCATAGATTCGACTGAAATCCGGCTTACAGCTTCATTGGATGACATTATTGCATTTATTTGTGTTGTTCCTACCTCGGAGTTTTGAGGAAATATGTCTTTAAAATTATTTTGCTTGGTCTCATGATACTGTGTCAAATTGGAAACCTTTCTCGTTGCAATAGTCTCTTGGCAAATTAAGCACATAAGTCTTGAGGGAGAATAAATGTAAAATCTTCCGCTCATTCATCTTCAAATTGTCTATTTTCATTGTCTACTTTTCTATATGCAGTGAATTTAGAAAGTAGCATACTTTCTCTATCCGCATAACTGCCTAGGAAGATTAACGAGCTGAGCCAAAAGTAAAGGTAAACTAAGCTACGTAGCTGTAATATGCAAGTATCAGGCAAGGTGTCAATACCATTGAGAAGACTGAACCATAGGTATGTTACAGAGCTGAAACCTGCAGTCCTCCTGTTGTCATTTAAAAAGAGCACATACTACGAAATGCCCTCCTTGCATGGGAGGAACTTCGGAAAACCAACCTTGAAGCACCACATAGGAGGCCAGCTGAGACTTGAAGACATAACTTTCTTATGGTGAGGTAACAGTGACAATTACCATGTTGCTGTTTCCAACAGCTATCTGCCTGCAGCAGCAAAGATCCTCCATACCTATTAAGTCATAGAGGCTGTTATTCTTTATCCAAATTTGCCTGAAGTTAAAGCAGTGTGTCACACACATTTTAAATTCCTTCAAAAATTAGCATTCCAAAGAAGTGGCATAGCCAGATATGGCTTTTTAGGTGGGCCCAGCAAAAATGGGTGTGACATATAAATATTCAAATTAAGTTATTTCCACTTTTCCATGGTTGCTTCAATAGATAAGTGTCTGCATATATCAGAAACTGCTTAGAACTAAGCGACATTTTACAGAGTATAAACATAACCTCAGTTAGAAATCCAATGCTTTAAATAATTATTAAAAGCATATAGCCGCTCACGTTCTGCATCTCACCATTTTTTTACTTACCTGAAATAGCACCAGAAATTAAACAGGGCTGGATCATCTGGACTCGATGAAACCAGCAGTTGGTCAGCTTTTACCAAGGGACTATAGGAAAAGAAGTAGCAAAGTGTTTCAAAGTGTATATTTATTAATATACTTTATTTATCGTGACCTTCAACTCAGTTTAATGCTTGAAACTGTACTTTAATGGATTAGTCTGGAATATTGAGATAACTTATTTTCAATTAAAGTACAAGTTTTTAAATCAAAAATCTTAGACTTGATTACACAAAGTAATCTTACAGCTAGCCATATCTTGTCTGGAGAGTGCATAAGGAATGGTATTCAAAACAGCCAATGGCAGGTGTATATGTCACCTCCAGTGATGACTTTAAGTCACACTCCTCAAAAGTGAAATATAATTATATATATAAAGTGTCCATCCGAGTCACACTTAACCTGTTCTAGACCATCAGTGATGAAAAGGTAATAGATGACTATAATACCTGTTTTTGAGTCTCTATGAAAATACATGATTCATGATCGATTAGTGCTGGAGAGCATCATACGGAGTAGAAAATAAGAGCTTCAAGCAAGAAAAGCTTTTGGAGAATATCTACGTTGACTGGACATTGCCCCAAATTTTTTGGAAACATGCCCTGAACAAAGTAGTACGATTCATTCATTCAGTCAACATTCTGGGCGGATCCTTTAATGGAGATGTGAAGAGGACTTTAGGAAGTTGGAAATGTTTTTATTTTTTATGTTTGCTCTTTGTTTCTGAATTGAGAAGAGGAAACTTGTTAGAACTCTGTGTGAAAAATATATAGGTAAAGAAAATCAGTTTACATAAGTAGCTGGGTATCTCTATGTATCTATACAGCATATACACATTTTGCTGTTAAAGCTGTCATCAGAACTGATGTTTTGTAATGCAAAGACAAGTCTGAAGTATATAATTAAGTTGTTTCTGTAGTGTGTTATCTCCCTTGAGATAGAAACCATCCTGTATACAGTGGGGCAAAAAAGTATTTAGTCAGCCACCGATTGTGCAAGTTCTCCCACTTAAAATGATGACAGAGGTCAGTCATTTTCATCATAGGTACACTTCAACAACTGTGAGAGACAGAATGTGAAAAAAAAAAAAAATCCAGGAATTCACATTGTACGATTTTTAAAGAATTTATCTGTAAATTATGGTGGAAAATAAGTATTTGGTCAATAACAAAAATTCAACTCAATACTTTGTAATATAACCTTTGTTGGCAATAACAGAGGTCAAACGATTACTATAGGTCTTTACCAGGTTTGCACACACAGTAGCTGCTATTTTGGCCCATTCCTCCATGCAGATCTTCTCGAGAGCAGTGATGTTTTGGGGCGGTCGCCGAGCAACACATACTTTCAACTCCCTCCACAGATTTTCTATGGGCTTGAGGTCTGGAGACTGGCTAGGCCACTCCAAGACTTTCAAATGCTTCTTACGGAGCCACTCCTTTGTTGCCCGGGCGGTGTGTTTGGGATCATTTTCATGTTGGAAGACCCAGCCACGTTTCATCTTCAAAGCTCTCACTGATGGAAGGAGGTTTTGGCTCAAAATCTCATGATACATGTCCCCATTCATTCTTTCCTTAACTTTCTTTCTTTCTTTCTATTTTGTTCTTGGAATGCAACTCAGTATTCTTCTTCCTCCAAAAACGACGAGTTGAGTTTATACCAAAAAGTTCTACTTTGGTTTCATCTGACCACATGACATTCTCCCAATCCTCTGCTGTATCATCCGTGTGCTCTCTGGCAAACTTCAGATGGGCCTGGACATGCACTGGCTTAAGCAGGGGGACACATCTGGCACTGCAGGATTTGATTCCCTGTCGTTGTAGTGTGTTACTGATGGTAATCTTTGTTACTTTGGTCCCAGCTCTCTGCAGGTCATTCACCAGGTCCCCACGTGTGGTTCTGGGGTTTTTGCTCACCGTTCTCATGATCATTTTGACCCCACGGGATGAGATCTTGCGTGGAGCCCCAGGTCGAGGGAGATTATCAGTGGTTTTGTATTTCTTCCATTTTCTGATAATTGCTCCCACAGTTGATTTTTTCACACCAAGCTGCTTGCCTATTGTAGATTCACTCTTCCCAGTCAGGTGCAGGTCTACTATTCTTTTCCTGGTGTCCTTCGAAAGCTCTTTGGTCTTGGCCATAGTGGAGTTTGGAGTCTGACTGTTTGACGGTGTGGACAGGTCTCTTTTATACAGATAACGAGTTCAAACAGGTGCCATTAATACAGGTAACGAGTGGAGGACAGAAGAGCTTCTTAAAGAAGAAGTTACAGGTCTGTGAGAGCCACAGATCTTCCTTGTTTGAAGTGACCAAATACTTATTTTCCACAATAATTTACAAATAAATTCTTTAAAAATCCTACAATGTGAATTCCTGGATTTTTTTTTTCAAATTCTGTCTCTCACAGTTGAAGTGTACCTATGATGAAAATTACTGACCTCTATCATTATTTTAAGTGGGAGAACTTGCACAATCGGTGGCTGACTAAATACTTTTTTGCCCCACTGTATGTCAATCTGTGAACCTGTGAACTAAATGTGGATCTGCATTAACCAGGATCTCTTTACCCAGAAAAATGAGTCTGACTGTCAAATGTAAATGCAAGGACAATATAACAATATGCAAAACATTTCTGAACCTCTATTCAAATGTAGAAACAATACAAAGCAGAAAAGTACATTATATATTCTAAATAGTTTAGACAGGAGAGAATGATGTTACATTCAAAAATTATTTAATTTGACTTTTGTTTATTTTAGAGAGAGTCTGATCTATTGTTTTGTCTTAAAAATGTCTTGTTTTAGTTCCAAAATGCAAGTCTTTTGCGTTTCTATTTCGAAGCAAAGGAAATATATTGAACTAATGCTGATATATCTAATTCTATCAACTTCATGTTCATACTAAAAAAAATCTGATTTCAGAACCCAGATGAAAATAAGTGATTTTTTAAAGAGATAAAAATTGCAATCTGATTTGGTCAAAATGTAGTTGAGAAATGGAAATCAAAGAACATAAATAGTGATTTTCAGACGTGGCATGTTATAAGCAGTGACCACATTTCAGCTGTTTTACATTCATAACTTGATTGGTAGGGTAATTTAGTAAATTGAGCATCTAATTTGGGCTTTATTGAGATGTCCCATTTCTCCTTAACAAGTATCACCATTTCCTAGAAAAGAAACTCCAGGACTTCTCTGCTCAGCTGTTCTCTTGTCATCTGCTTCCACTTGTAAAAGGATTTAACATCTTCCTTCCCCAGTTATCTTCAGATCCTGTCTTACACGAGGAGGGATACTCTCCTGATTTCCAGATTTAGATCCTCTTGGTAGAGGTGTTGTAACAACCTCATACTCCTCTTTCCAATTCTCGAGCAAGGTTTCTGTCCAGCTTTCTCCAAGGGTGGGGACAATGTCTGCCTATTACAAGACTTTCCCAGAAAAGAGGTCACTGAACTGCTTGTGGAAGTTCAGCCATTTCTCTTTAAAATTTCACCAGTAGAATTAGCCTGAAAGAGGTTTCTTTGGCAGCTGGACATCTCCTGCCATGGGAGGATTTGGGAAAAAAAAGAGTGACCAGAACAAGATAACCTTTAAATTAACTCTTCAAGAGCAAGACGGGTTAGGGACAGGCTGAGTTTTCTTTTGGCTAGAAAGAGAGGGGGAAATGTTGTGGAGGTGATAAGACAGATGACCTAACCACATCTGAAAATAATTTACAATCTTTAACATTGTTTCACTCAGCATTCTTGGTGATTGAATGCAATGTATGTCTTTGTGCGTTTAACGTGTTTAGTGCGTCATGCAGGAAGAAAGCTGCTGGTTGAGGGGAAAGAGAAGAGCTGAGCGGATGGCCGAACCACTCACCATTTCTCTTGTAGTCAGGAACTCATCAGTCTGTCATAGAGTCCCTGAGTAGCCAGAGACACAAACGCACACACACACACACACACAAGCAGACAGCTTGAGCCAAGAGAGGTTTGTGGACGTGACTTCTTGCTGGCTGTTGACTTGGGTACCACTGAAGGGACTTCTGCTTAGTCCCCTTCTCCTGCTTCTGCCATAGATGAAGGCTTTTAAGTACTGAGGAACAAAGAGCATTGTTGAGACAAACACCATGCCTTTTGATGATCTTCTCATCAAAGGCTGCCGTAAATCACACATTCACACTCTAATGCTATGATTCCCTACACAGGGGGACGGCTTATTTTCAGGGGGGGGGGGTGGTTGGAGAGAATGGACAGACCTACTAAAAAGTTTTTAACATATACCATAAGTCCAGTCACAATGATAAATAGTTGTATGTTTCTCGAAATCATGAAAGGGTTGCTGGTTAAAATCCCGCTCTGTCCGTTTAGTTTCCTGTGTCCTTGGCTAGAGACTTCAACCGACTTGCCTACTGGTGGTGGTCA
This sequence comes from Apricaphanius iberus, assembly GCA_028564705.1. Taxonomy (NCBI): domain Eukaryota; kingdom Metazoa; phylum Chordata; class Actinopteri; order Cyprinodontiformes; family Aphaniidae; genus Apricaphanius; species Apricaphanius iberus. The sequence continues at coordinate 3,340,042 of JAPXFQ010000689.1, forward strand.
GAGGGCCCAGTGGCGCCAGTGTTTGGCAGTATACCCCAGGGCAGTTGTGGCTATACTGTAGCCTACTACCACCAGTGTGTGAATGTGTGCTTGAATGGTTGAACGCCTGGATGAAGTGTAAAGCACTTTTGGATCCTCAAGACTAGCTAATGCGGCATACAAGTACAGACCATTTTTAACAGCGTGGCAATACACACTGTCCCTTTCAAGCGTGAACTTCCGAATCAGTCTAAAATGAAAAGTCCTAATTGATGGTTTGAGATAATTTTGAAATGGATTATTGCTTAGATTAGGATGAAATCTAATTGGTCCATAAGTGGACTCTTGCAAAATAAATCTATATTTAATTGTGTCATATCTGTTTTTTGTTTGTTACATTTTTTTATTTCTTTTTATCTCTGTTGTGTGGTGTCCAATTTTTAAATTTTGTACCGAACTATTAAATTTAGGTCAACCTTTAAAAACGTAAAGACCCAATAATAAAGAATTATAGAGTAAAATGATTACACAACAGTCTAATGTCTCAATCATTTTGGAAGAAAGATTATCTTAAAACAAATTTCCTTCTCAGCCGGGTGGGTGTTTGTAAGTTTTTCACCTTTTAAAAAGGCAGCAGAGGGACATAGTCATTATGGAAAAACATGGCAAACAGCCATGCAAACCTTCATACTTGTCAATCAATCAATCAATCAATCAATCATTCAATCAATCAATCAAACAAACAAACAATCAGTCAATCAACCAACAATTTGATCACACTATTAGTGTAAACCTGAATACCTGAAAAAAAGAAAAAAAAAATCACATGGGGAGAACGTGTAATACCCACATTGCAGAATTAAAATTTTGTTCCCAGAAGATTCCTTGTGGATGATTGTATTTTTTAACTTTGAAGTCAAAGCAATAGAAATCACATTTAGACATCCATTTTCTTAATCCTTAATGGGTCACGGGGGGGGATGGTGCCTATCTCCAGCTGTCAACGGGGGAGAGGCGGGTTACACCCTGGACAGGTTGCCAGTCCATCACAGGATGCCAGTCCAACACAGGGCCACATAGAGACAGACAGGACAAACAAACATGCACACACTCATTCACTCCTAAGGACAATTTGGAGAGGTCAATTAACCTGACACTCATGTTTTTGGACTGTGGGAGGAAGCCGGAGTACCCGGAGGGAACCCACGCATGCACGGGGAGAACATGCAAACTCTGTGCAGAAAGGGGCCAGGAAACAAACCCACAACCTTCTTGCTGGAAGGCAACAGTGCTAACCACTGCGCCACCGTGCAGCCCAAACAAATGTTAAATAGAAACTAATTTTAAAGTATTTAATGCACTGCTGAGGTACTGGAAGGTTTTATCTATGTCCGTTTGGAGATGTACAGATGGGCACTTACAGGACATGAGGGAAAGAGTGAAATGCCGTGGGGCAAAAAAGTTTTTGACAGCCACCAGTTATGCAAGTTCTCCCACTTCAAAAGATGAGAGGTTAGTAGTTTTGATCATAGGTACACTGCAACTGTGAGAGAATGTAAAAAAAAAATCCAGGAAATCACACTGTAATATTTCTAGTGACCATATTTGTATAATGGTACAGAAAATAAGTATTTGGTCAATGCAAAAGTTCACCTCAGTACTTTCTAATGTAACCTTGGTAGGCAATAACAGAGGTCAAACATTTCCATTAGGTCCTCATACACTATACACTGTTTGCATACACTGTAGCTGGTATTTTGGCTCATTCTTCCATGCATATTTTCTCTAGAGCTGTGATGTTTTAACTTTCAACTTCCTCCCCGATTATCTATTGGACTGAAGTATGGAGACTGGCTAGGCCACTTCAGAGCCTTGAAATGGTTTTTACGTATCCATTCTTTCCTTGTCTGGGCAGTGTGTTTGGGATCATTGTCACGTTTGAAGATTCAGCCAGAATTAATCTTTAATGCTCTCACTGATGGAAGACGATTTTTGCCAAAATTCGCACCATACATGGGCCCCATTCATCCTTTACCTAATATGGATCAGCTGTCCTGTTCCCTTTGCAGAAAAGCGGCCTCTAAGCATAATGCTTCCACTCCAATGCTTTGAAGTTGGTATGGTGTTCTTGGGATGAAACTCAGCATTCTTCCCTCTCCAAACACAGTGAGTTGTGTTGACATAAAATAAGTCTATTTTGGTCTCACTTGACTAAACGACATTCTCCCAATCCACATCTGGATCAGTCCAGATGAGATGGTCTCTGGTAAACTTTAGGTGGGCCTGAACATGTGTTGGTCTGGACATGTTGCCATTAATAAAGGTAACAATTGGAGGAGAAGAGCGTCTTAAATAATTTATTTGTATAATGGTGCTGAAATTAAGTAATTAGCACCTACAAACAAGCAAAGAATTATGGGTCCCCGATCTGTTAATTCTTTAAAAATCATACAATGTGATTTCATTGATATTTTCAAACAATTTTTTTCACAACTGAAGTGTACCTAGGATGAAAATTACAGACCTCTTTAATCTTTAAAAGTGGAACAACTAGTATAATTGGAGCCTACCAAATGCTTATTGCCCCACTGCATGTACTCAATGAAAAAAGGGGAAACTTTCTCCATAATTCCCATTTTTAGCCTTTTTAAGACCGTCATAATTAAGCTAATTTGTTGTTACATCAGATCATCTGCGCAGCCAATTAGCTCACCAAATTTTGACATGTGTAACACAGTTTATTACTTTAAATCCAGAGTGATGTGTCGAGCTTTGACATATGGTTGGATAAAAAAAAAAAACTTGATTTATAGGAATACATAAAACGTTTACTTTAAAACAACATTGAGCAGAATTTTGTTTAGGCACAGGTGGTGCAGATTTTGTCGGATGTATTTTAAAGAAGGCACAGTAAGACATGGCAACTTTATTTGTACAGGACACTTTCAACAGCAGGGTAATTTAATGTGCTTTACATGATTCTGTGATAAAGAAACAAAACATATGATACATAATTCAGCAACAAAAAGCAGAGAATACAAAATTAGAAAAAGTAAAAACAGTAGTTAAGAATGAAGCACGAAAAAGCATAACATACATTACAGAAAGTAATAAAAAATAGGAAAACAGCAATCAAGTATGAAAATAAAGCATGTAACACAAACAAAAAATATTATACATTAAAACATAAATCAAAGGCAGTCCCCAACAGATGTGTTTGTATACTTTATTTAAAAGAGCTCAATGAATCGTCATCTTTGCAGTGATATACCTAAATACTCACTGAGTGAAATAATTTTAAAAGGACCATAAAAATGCAGTTGTGTTTTGAAAAAACGACAACATATTTTTCTATAAAAAAAACTCACCTAAACATGGAAATTCAGAACAAAGTCAATGACATGGAAGGAGTTGTCAGAGGTAGACATACTTTGGTTAGTGTGCAGACAAGTTATCGGCATCTAAAGGGTTTGAAACTGGTATGTTTAGGAAGTGCAGCAGAGGGCATAAGTTGTGATAAGTTGTGAGCGAAGATCAGCAAACATAGCAAATGTCAGATAAATGCATAACAATGAATTACGAGGAAAATTTGATTTCCTACAAACATTTTGGCCATGAAATATGATTCAGCTTGAATGTTTTAAATACAACATAAAAGTAAGTTGAAAATTACCAGCTTTTGTATGTTTACTGCCTATTTTGTATAACAATAGGAGGAATGGCTTTCCCGCTGGCCTTGAATTTACCTCTGTGTCCTCTGGGCTTGGGGGAAATGTCATTCACTGCTACTGTCCTCACCAGGGGATTTAGGAAGGGCTGGAAGCCTCCACAGTGCTCTGAAGGCGGTGCTGTACACAGTAGATGTCACTCTGGCTCACTGACACTTTTATGGCTTCCACCCGGCAGTTGAGTTGGAGGGTGGCAGGATGAACGCACCGTGAACTGACAGATATAGAGGTGAACTGAACCGGCCTCTTAGGCTACCTCCAGTGAGGGAGGAAAGAGGAAAGAAGCCCCCCTGTGCTCCCCATCTCCATTACAGTTGTTTTACAGCAGCATCAGAGCAGACCAGGAAGGTGAAAGCAGGTCTTGATGAAAATCATTTCCACATGGCTGATGGCCTCCTCACCCACAGTTATACAGGGATAATGGCACAGGGCTTGTAGTGACTCTTGCCACTGCTGGGGTCTCATAATGACACAACAACCTGCAGCTGCATTACATTAGTGCAAGGTGGCGGCTGCTGAGATCTTTACAAGCCAAAAAGTCAAATGTTATCCTGAGATCAGTGGATATTATTTTGGTTTTGACAATTCATCTACAAAAAATATAAACATAGCAATTTCAAAAATAAGCCTTTTAGTTATCAACAAAAGTTTACTTATATTTACCTAAAATTTTTCAAGATCTAAAGTCAGCTGGCTTCTCACAAAATGTAATCAACATACTTGAGAAGAGCAATTAATGGTCAAATGCTCAAGTATTATCACTTTATGAATGTATAGATTATGGAAAGATCAAATATTATGTTCTGTATGCTCTACAAGGCTAAGATTAAAGTTATATTTCAAATAAAGAAAAGCAGATTAATTGGGTAGATTTTACAGCCAAATTAATTTTGTATTATTTGGCTTGTTCCATTTTCATTTTATTTTACTCATCCTGGCTCACAGCTTTAAAAACATTTGTAGGTTTTGAAGTGTTTAATAAAATTAATTGGAATTACACTTAGACTTATAGCAAGTACATGAAGATATATCTATTTGATTTTTGAGACTTGTGTTTTCTAAAAGAGAGTAAGGCAGCCACCCAGTGCAGAAGGTAATCATGATTTAATTGGAGTATACTCAGATAAAATAAGCTTGCCATTTTGTGCAGCGCTGACAGTATATTTATATAGCACCATCCATGCAAAATTTCTCTTAACTGATGCTGAATCGGTCAACTTTGTCAGGACCTAAATGAAATGATCTGATTAAGAAGAATAAATTATTTACTTTTATATTTCTGGGGCAACACAGTAACAGCATAGACAGTTTAGATTTTGTAAGGATATTAGAGGGAGGTGCAGGAGACATCACCTGGTTATCAAAGTTGTGGCCATATGCTGCTTGTCTTATTTCCTGAATATTGTCTTCAATCATTTCAACAAATTAATCATAGGCCTTGTTGCTTAACAGTAAGAGGGACATGCAGTGAGGGCTTCAACCTTACTAATTAAAATAGGCAAATTCTTGTGTTTTTCTGAATAATATATGGGGAAAATGTAACACCATTGATCTTTACCTGCTTTTAGATACAGATGTTGAATTTATATGTAACTGTTAAAATAAACCTTACGCTTGGTCCAAAGCCTTTTAGACATTCTACAGGGGAAAAAAAGGGAATTGGCAGATCTTTGAATTTGCAAAAAAATTAATCTATTAAATTCTACACAGTCTATAGATGTTTCTCTTATTTACATGATTGCAAAAGTAAGAATGAAAGGAGAACTGAAGTAGTTATGAATACTAAATTTATATATATAGTTTTTGCATTGGAGGAAAGTGATGGAATTGTATAACTGAAACCATTATAATCATATTTGTTTAACATTTAAAATTAATTAATGTATTCAAAAACTGCAACAATATAAGATTGGACAAGCGGATGTACTCCTCACATTCTGGTGATTAACTAAATTTACAAAAATTGTTTGGAGAATGTTGACTCTATTTTTTGAGTAGTATCAAACAGTCAAGATATCATTGTGATAACCTCTGAACTATGCGAGGAGAAATATTGAAAAGGTATGTGAATTAAACCATTTTGGGCATGTAAAAATGTGTTGTATGCTATGAGAAAGGAGTCATCTTTCCATTATTTAATAGGTGTTAAACTCTGTTGAATTTAATGGGGCTGCAGTGGTGCAGTTGGCAGCACTGTTGTGTTGCAGCTAGAAGGCCTGAGTTAAATCCCAGCCTGGGGTTTTTCTGCATGGAATTTGCATGTTCTCCCTGTGCATAAGTGGGCTCTCTTAATTGTGTGTGGATGTATCTTTGTAATGAATACTGGAGATAGGCACCAGCCCCCTGCAACCCTACTTTTTTTTTACAGTGGGTACCACCTGAGAAAATGCAGAGCTCTCCAAGTACCACGATCATGACCAACCTAAACATACAATAGAGAACGCTTACCTTTTAAACTATAAACAATTAACAAAGGAGACTTATTTACTCCTAATAAGGATTATTTATTGGTAATTGTTGTCAGCCACAGCCACTCTGTATGTGAATTATATATGAATTTTATTTAAAAATAAATATTTAAAACTGGGCTGCACAGAGGTGCAGTGGTTAGCACAAGAAGGTTTTGGGTTCGTATCCTGGCCCAGGGCCTTTCTGTGTGGATTTTGCATGTTCTCCCCGTGCATGCGTGGGTTCCCCCCGGGCACTCCGGCTTCCTCCCACAGTCCAAAAACATGAGTGTCAGGTTAATTGATCACTCTAAATTGAGCTTGAGTACCACTAGTAGTACACGTACCACAGTGTGAGATCATGACTGTAGAGGATGTAGGTCACCTGCCACAGGTTGTATACTAATTAATTGATGGGAGAAAATTAAGTTGGATTAAAAGTTATGACTTTATGTCCCAAGAACATAATTCTATTGCTGTTACAATAAACAACACAATTGAGTAAGACTGTCAATCAAAAGTAAGTTGGTGTTAAACTTGAAAATATTGTTTGCATTACTTAAAAATATGTTTATACTTTATTATGTAATAAATTAATGTTATACATATCATGGTTAAATAATTTGACAAGTTAAAGGATTTGACTGATTTCTATAGTTAAACTGCCAAAAGATATTTTCCTGCTGCTCTCTTATTTGTCCAGTGTATACTCACAAAGTTGTCAGTAACTGCTTTAATTGGTTTTCCTGCATTTTTTCTTTGCATAACTATATTTCAGTTAGGAACATGAGTGCCCCTAAATGACTTAATTTATGAGTTGATTAAAGATTATCTTGGGAAGAATCAGATATAAACTGTTGGATGTAATCATTTGAGAAAAGTTTTTTTTTAATGTGAGGCAAGCTAACTTGAATGCTGAAGTATAATATATTGCATCTAATGTAGGCTCTGGAAATGGGAGTTCTTTAAGAGGGATTGAGAAAGGAACATTTTAAAGGAATGTTTAAAATGTGTGCAAGCATTAAAATATAGCAAGCGTTTACCTTCTAACCGCTGAAATACCATTGAGTCATTTAGACATCCCTGCAGTAACATTACTGCTTCATTGGGCCACGCCATAAAGTGGGCAGTAATAGAGATCAAACGAAAACTCTCTGCATGAAATAGTTTTGTCAGAATCCTAAATACATTATGCTCTGCTCCATATCATATACACATTTAGGTCATAAAACAAAGTTATAGCCATCTTTTTATACACATTTTAGGTCATAAAGCTTGAGAATCTTCTACAATTATCTCAGTATCATAGGATAGCAGGGGAGCAACTTCAATATCTACAAACCCAGAGAAAAATTGTTTAGATGGGAGATTCTGGTGTTCCACACTTGAAGAGGAATTTTACATATAAAAATATGATAAAGTTAGACCAGCTGAAACATTTCAATAGGATACTCATCCCTGTTTGAAATTAGAAAAGCACTTGGAGATCACAGATCTCTGCCAAGGCAGCTCTGCCACCCAACCCACACCCTGGCCCCAGATGGTATACCAGATCAACCTGAAATTCCAATCATTTCAGCCTAGTCCCACATTTCCTGAAAATAGTTTGAGTAATGTTGCTAACCAGCTGACAGACAAAGTAACAAACTGGCAAAAATGCAACATTCTTGGTGGAGGTAATAAAGCTAACAGTTGAAGATCTTTCATAATGTTTGGAACATTCATAAGAATTCATCTTTAAAGATTGAGTGAAGCTCAAAACTGTTATAACGAGTACACTCTGTAGCATACCTTTACGCAAAGACTATTTGAAGGTACAGACGTACTAAATAACTTCAAGCCCCCCCTCCAAAATTTGATTAGGTTTTGGAATCTCTAAATACATCGCCATTTCTTGATGAAATTAACTTTTTTCTACGGCTTGAAAAATACTTAGTGTGGATACCTACTGTTTTTGTTTTGTTTATTTGCAGTAAAAACAGAAAGAGTTGGAAGGGGTTGACAGAAAAACCTACCTGTTTGTTTTAACACCAGAATCTTGTTTTGCACAGAGTGGAATAGTTTTACCGTGCATGTTCACAGATCTAATGTTACAGTATGGAGGAAGGAAATGACTAGTACTTAGATTTGGTGGCACGCAAGTGAAATAACTCGTTGAATGTAGAGAAAGAGATGTGAGCTCCTTTGAATCTAAGGACACAGCTTTTAGCTGAAAGATGGGCCATATCCCTCACTTTGAGGCTCTGCTTATGGTGGATGAGTTCAAGTATCTTGGTATCTTATTTATCAGGGACAGTATGAAGTGAAAGATGGGTAAGACAGATTAAGAAGAAAAACACAGGGCAAACCTCAATGGAGGTATCATTTATCTCTTTTGATCTGGGACAAGTTAAGATCCCCTTATGGGGGGGATGAAGAGAGCCCCTGGCTAGATGGATGTAAAGGGTGTTTTGTGACAATGATAGATGACGCATAATCATTCTACATCAATGCAATGAAAGAAAATACATTTTAAAATGAATCTAAGCAAGAAGATTGGTCAGAGACCTTCCAGAGACTTTCTTTGTTGGATCATTTTCAAAAACATGCCATGTAATCTTCCAGTCCAACACAAATGCAAACAAGCTCTTCACGAGTTCTTGTGTTTTCCATAAACTACGTTTTCTTTGTAATATTAGTAAATGACAACCATCGTGAAATGCAGAAAAAGCCTTAATGCTGTTTAGAAAAGGTCTTAGTCACTGTTGTTTCACTGTCTGGTTGCCTCAGCAGCTGTATTTTTTCTGTTGGTGGTAAAATTTTCCTCAAACTGTTTATGTTTCCATTTGTTCTCCATTCGGAGCTAAACAAACATGAATTGAAAAATGTTCTTTGTCTAACCGAAAAAAAGAAAACCAAGAGCTGTTTAAAGGTCAGTGGTACAAAAAGGTAACATCTTGATGGTTGAAACACTTAGTGTATTAAATATTGACTTGCTAAACACTAAAACAAGCAGGCTAATGATCTACCTGCAGGGCACAACATATTCTTTTATTTTTAAAAGACAACCATAAGTGAGTAAATTAAGTTTTAATTTGCTGATTCATACCTGACAAATTAGTCAGAGCTGTGAACCTAAGCTCTTTGTGTTTTGAAGTATCAGAGTTCGGATTGCATTATTTTTCCTTCCACTTCTGGAGCTTTCCACTTCAAATGACATGTGGACACTTGGAAGTTTCCTCCAAGGGCTCAATCAAAAGGATTAACATGCACATAATGAATGTGTTTTAGGAATAACATACCTCTGGATTTGAATGCATAACTTTTAATGCAAAGATGGAAATTTCCAACAGTAATCTAAATGTATTATTATTTTTACGTAGTGAAAGCCTAAGTAGATTTTTTATAAATTCTATATTGGGTGGACTTGCTACAAACTGTGTTTATGGGAATACATGCACGAAACAGATCATTCTGCAGTCTAATATCCTGCTGAACATTATGATAAGTGTGTTTTGCCGATTGACGCTTGAGCTCCCTTCAGGGAATGGTTCACAGCACCCAGTTGGGAGTAGCACATGCAGGTGGAGAAAAGGAGTCATTATGATTTAAAACACATGATTTAGATATAAGAGGGTTTGTCCAAAGGTTTTATGAGTTACTGTGTGATAAATCTATTCTTTCCTGAGCTTATCAGGAACATGATTGATTTCAACAGTATGTATAAGGAGAAAATTATCCCCACAAATGAGCATTACCCTACCTGCAATCTCTAAAACATAAAAATAATCCCTTTTGGCTACTCTAGTACAACTATGTAATTTTTGTTGATGCAAAGGACACATTAATTTAACCCTTGTGTGGTGTTCATATTTATGTTCCTCAGCCAGCGTTCCTGGGTCTGGTGGACCTGCTAGAGTTTTGGCTTTCCAAATCAACATTATTAAACAGTTTTATGTTAAAATGCTCAAGAGTTGTTTACTTCATCCCAATTACAAGCCATATATTAAGCCCTTTACCTTTGTTAGATCCAGAGATCGGGGGACTCAAGTCGATGACTTGACTCGAGTCCGAAACACACGTCGCCAGATTTGTGACTTTTGACTTGCTTGATCAACATCAACAAAAGACTTGACTTTGACTTGCCCTTCTTGACCTGCGACTTGACTGGACTTGAGTCATGTGACTTGCCAAGTCACATCAGTCTTATACATTTTTTGTATTATTATCAACTAATAAATAATTAGATGAGCATTACTTTATTGTGCGCGGGAGCTCCTGACTTGCAACATATCAGCAAACGTGGCAACGCCTCGTCCACACAACGGACAGAAGGCAAGTCTGCATTAGTCTAATGAATAATGGCAAGCCGTTTGGACATTTATTCAAAGCAAACTCCTGTCTCTTCTTCCTTTGGTAGATCTCAACAATAGATTCTTCCTAGTCTAAATTGCATTCTGACCTCTAAGAATTGAAATGAAAGATTTAAAGATTTAAAATTCATTCAGGTTGAGCTAATTAATTAATCGTATGGGACATAAGCCTAGTTTATGCTTTTCCGACCAAGAATTTGCACTCAGACACAGTCATATTGACGGAGACGTTTTTTGTTTATAGTAGTCGTTTTTTCCTCTCCACTCTCTATTACATTTTCGCGTTGCTCGACCAGGACAGGGGTGCTAACTTTTCATGGCGTCTCTTCCTATTATCACAGCGCCATTTCAGTTTTTTTCTAGGCTTGTGAACGTATTTTTTCCTCAGGGAGTAATGGACGAAAGAAAGAAAGTTTTGATTAAGCTGTAAAGATTTTTACTAGAAGTTGAACTCATAGAATAGTCTAAAAAGAAATGGAAACAAACACAGCAGCCTTTTTTGTTGTTTACCTACACCTCCTTTTATTCAAAATCGCAAAACACAGATTAGATAAATTATCCTTTCTATATAAAGCATGTAGTGGCCAAACGCTGCATTAACTACTGATTACAGCAACTATAGAGCCCTGTTCTGGTGAAGCGATCGCCATCTGTTGCTGAAACTGACCAATCAGATGCATACGCTCTCTGTTGACGGAGACGGATAGTTAAAAATTGGGCCTCTACTCTGTGCGTCCTTGCAAATAACTTATAATCAAGTGGAGTGAGTGAAAAAAAAAAAGAAACAACACATTTACTAATGTGAAGCAGGTAATCCTGAAAATTCTGGAAGTTTCTGAGGTATTGACGCATGGAAACGTTTTGTGCCAGTTTCTGCTCTCCACAGGGAGTCTTGGGCTTCCCCTTTGGACCTGAAAAACTCCAGCAAGGATAAGAACCCCAAAGTAGGCGTGTAAATGTATCTGGTTCATTTGTTCCTCTCTCCAAAAACACACCTTCCTTCTAGACTACTGCAATCCAGAATAATTTTCTTGATGGAATTCTGGATGAAAAGCTCAAATGAAGACTTGATGTCCTGCGTATGAGTAACTGCCAGCTGTGCTGGCTCTGCTTGCATCCTTATTGCATTAGTAGCTCTGTGCGGTGGCTAAGTTTTTGGGCATGAAGACCATTCAATTTCACAATGTTTTGACATCCACATTTCTTAATTTGCTATCTGTTGGGCTTTGATTGCTCGTCTTCATTTTGGTTCTAAAAGGTGCTCAACCTCATCCCCAAAGTCACAATCAGACTCTGAATTTTCAAAAATGTGATCTTTACATTCTGAAACATCTTCCTCAACATCATCAGATGCTTCTCTCTCTTCATAAATCAATTGCAAGGCCCTTTCAATTGCGATAAGGAACCATACCGGCAAAGTCTTATTTTTAGTTATACGCCCCTAATTTGCAGGTTGGAAAGGGATAGAGAAAATAAAGTTTAGTTCCCGCAAGAGAGAGGGTAAAATGTAATAGCAGACAATGTTGGGGATTGAATTTTCCAACTTTGTGCAGGAGCAGGGCAGAAAACCTCACCAGCAGCCCCAGAAAGGAGGAAGAAAGAGTGTAGGTACATAAGACCTACACTTTCCATACTATTATTAGCCCCGGGTCCAGTGGACCCGAACATCTTGTAAATGCGTAGGGGTGGGGTACAGTATGTGGTCATTGAAAATTTGTTTTAATTTATGTTCTTCACAGAAAATGAGCAAAACCCAATGAATTATTTACTTTTGATTAAACCTAAAACCGGGTCCCACAGACCCAGACACCATACAAGGGTTAAAAACAAATCCTTATCATATAAACCAAACTTTGTAATTTTTGAAGCAACTTGCAGCTAAATGCAATGTTAAAGAACCACTAAAACAAATGTCAGTTTTCAAAGCATGTGGTGGGTCATACCGGGCTCTGACTGGACCACAGATGTGGTCAGAGTGAGATGAGCATTACCGTCTCTGACATGATAAGGTGGGGCACAACCACTCAACTGCTGTTGATGCATACGATCTGAATTTGGTAAATGTTAAATGAACAATTTAAATTAGTACAAACCTACACACTACGAACAACATTTTATATAAATATAATTGAAGAACAAAACTTTTTTGTATGCATGAAATTACAAATAAAGGGTCACTCGCCAGTGTTGTTAATTTCTTAAAGGAAAAAATATAAATCTTTCATCTGGACAAAATTTCCAATATCCATATAATCTTTTAAATATTCAAATCTTTCAAAGTTCTTGAATATCTAAAATCCACCGGCTGGTGAAATCCAATGTTTAATCCCTAATTTTTGTTCGAGAGGCATAAAGTGCAAATTTAGATTTCATAAAAAAAATCTACTTAATTCCTTTTTCTTTCTTGATAGGTTGCAAGACTAACCAACGTTTGATGACTGCACCCTTCTGTCCAACAGAATAAATGTGGCGTGTGTTTTTCTGATATTTTAATACGGCTTATGAATGCCCAACTTTTGCATTTAACAAAATGGGATGTGTCACTTCTTTCTGGTTGGACCCCTGTGGTTTGATAGCGGGATCTCATTTTCCGTCCATGACATTTTATGCCCAACAGCTTTCTACTTAGCGCAAGTTGGGGGTGTGCACTGCGATTTCAGATGTCCATTATTTAAACAATTGTTGATGGGCCAGCCCCAATCTCTGTTGCCTCAAGAGGATGTAGCCTACTGAGCTAGATAAAATCTTTGTTGTAACATAATTGTTTTTTGTATAATATTACTATGATGCTTTTCTTCTGATTAATTTAAGCGTTCATAGAGCTCAACAGCGATATCTGATGGTGCCAGGCTCCACTGGAAACAAATGCGGAGAAGCAACAGGAGATGCGATATCTGAATCCCCAGTTGTGCATCAAAGGCGTCAGAAGCTTGTCAAAAAATACTTTCACATTATTTTCTTTTAAAATAAACAGTGTGGCATCTACCTTAGGTGGAATCAATTTCTCTGAGGCCTGAATCACATGGCAAGATGTTTAGGCTTATTTTTCCATGAATTTGCCCTTCTGATAAACCAAGATTAGTGGGATGATTAAAATAATCCTAACAGATATTCCTGACCTGTGTGGTGTGTTAAGAGTGCTTGGGTCTGATTGGAAGGATGTCGGGACTGGTCCGATATCCAACAAGTTGAATTATCTTGGCCCGATCTTTGTGTAGTGAATGTGTAGTTCTTAGTTCATATTACTAGATCCGTTTTGTTAAAGTTGTTCTGTTCCATTGGTTGTTTTTGTTTGTTTCATTTTTCCCACTTTTCTGCCGTCCAACAGAGGTGGACTGGGATGATTTCTTGTGTTCTTTGTTTACTACCCTATCTTGTATCATCAGTTCACACTTCTACTAGTCCTCTTTCTCTTTTTTATCTTCTTTCTTTCTTCCTTCTTATCTCAATTTTGTGTCCATAACTTCAAGAAATGAAACCCACAGTAATCACTACTAAAGATTTTTCATACATATATATATCAAGTGGAGTACTATAGCAAAGCTGTAATGCTCTGCTTGGGAAAATAAATCTGTTGGGCTTGTACTTGGTACTCAGACAACAATTTGAGTAGCAAACTGATAGACAGGACACGTAAAAAAAAACACACAAAAAAACAGTCTGTGATTTGTGAAAAAAGCAGGGGTATTTTTTTGTTTTTTTAACTTTTTATTCATAAAAAAACCCATCAGATTTGTGTATTCTGGCTTCAGGGCATCTTGCACATATGTTTACCCTTTCAAAACTGACAGAAATATTTGAAAAACAAAATTATTGTTGATATAAAAAAATAAGATAAGATTAAATATATTAAGATGATTAAAATGAAAGAGAATATTTTACTTGACTTATCCAGTCATAGCAGCTGAGATTATTTTTTTTCTCCCATGGCTGTATCAACAGCACATTGTCCGCCCTCTCAGACCCACAACTCTGTATATTTTACTGTTGGGAAAAATGTCCACCTCATGACCAGAAAAGCCCAGCCAGGGTCAGGTGCAGGAAAGTATTTTCAGGTGTAAGAATCCATACCCTTGGTTTATTAAACCGTGCGCACCTGTATCGGGCTTGGGTCGGGCTCGAACATAAATATTTTTATGCCTGTCGGGCTTTGGTCAGAATTGGTTAATGCTCTGTCGGACGCGGGCCAGGCTCGGACGGAAAATGCGGCCCGATCCGCAATCTAAGCTAAAGTTATTGTGTTGAGTCAGTGTGCAGGTCTCAATCGGGGTGACATTTTATTTGTGATTTTATCTGTGAAAGGTGCTATATAAAAAAAAATCTTCTTCTTCTTCTTCTACAACCATCAAATAAGTAGCCAGCTTTTTCTAAAATGATTGCTGAGATCACCGGGTAATTAGGGAACTGTATCACAAGAATGTGGTGACTCATGAGGAGATTTTAGAAAAATATCAATCAGCAGTATGGCCTGGTGTACATGGCAAGATTTTGAAATGGCCATACGATTTCCAAACTTTGAGAGGCCACACAAAAGGAGATAAAATAAATTTTGAAATAACAGTTTTGGGTCCTATATTGTGTGTTGTGTGGCTAGATGGCAATGATGAGACACCACACACACAGATTGTACTCCCGAATATTCCCAGCTCAGGCAGGAAATCTCACAAAACTTCAGGAGTGTTTTGTGACCTCGGAGGTGGCTGAGGAAGATGTATTGGCAATAGTTTGTGGACTAGTGCCTGAGAAATATGCAGCAGTCACTCTACTTGCTACACAAAAGATTGGAGGTAAGTTAATGGAAACCCCGGAACAAGGAAATTTAACTAGCGGGCAGGAATTCATATAGATGGAGTTTATTTAACCCCTTTCGTGTTTTTACTACCATCGATAGTGTGTTACATGTGTCTATGTCTTTAGCGGACTCCACAAATCGCTGATTGTATATGAAGATACGGTCAGAAAAAACTAAATCACCCTGAAGTTCCAATAGTGGAAACTATTGTAAGCACTACAGGTGCAGCTGTGAGTTAAATTAACACTTCTCATTGTTGCACTCAATTCTATTGTCATCTGTATTAATATTGTTTGCTAGCTGCTACCAGATTTCAGTAGCACTCTTCTACTTTGAAGGAAAGTCTGCTTAACGTCTAAGGGCTTTGCCTTAGCAACAGAAAGTCTGAGATATTTAAGGGGGAAAAACAATCCTAACCCTGACCCACTTGAGGTAAAGAAACTTCATAGCTCCCTGGCTGAAATTCAACACCATATTATCCCTGCTTGTGAATCAAATAACACATGCCAATCAATGATATGCATAATAGCTGTAGACACAGTACAAGCTTTAGTAAAATAACTCAAAGTACTAAAATAGAGAACTTACCATTTGAAAAAGGATTTTAAAACCGAGAACAGCCATCTTGAACAAAAAATATTTTTAGATCCACAACCATCCAGTTAATGTGCTCCTTTTAAATAGTTAGCCCACAACAAGTCTTATGTCCGAAATCCAACATCCATCTGCTAAAAACCTTGATAAGTCCCTTTGTTGTCTGTATCTCTCATACATTTTCATCAGAACTACTATTAGCATGCAAGTTAGCCTAAAAGTACAATTCTTCGTCTATGTGTTTGTAAACGGCCTGCAAACAACAAATTGGTGGACTACTGCCACCGACTGGTACGGAGTGTTTACCACAGTCAAGACATTGCCCGGCCACCTATTTATGTTTTTTGTTTGTTTTTTTTCTCACTCTGATTGATCTCTGTTTCTATGCATTGGTGGACTTCCGTCAAGTAAGCCGGCCCTTAGAATTAAGAGTAGATGCTTCCAAGAAATATTCCTGCCTGTCTCCTCACTTTCTGATTGGCTACACGTTACATTCAATAAGGTGCCATCTTAGTTGTGTTCGCAACACACCTCTCGCTACTATGGACTCATTGAATGTTATTGTTCTCATCCGGGTATTGTCGTGCATGCATACAACACTGGAGGGCAAACATTTCCACACCTCTACACAAAGCCGTACAGTCACGGTTGAACAATTAGAAAAAAATAAAAATAGAAAAAAATAAACCATCTTTGTCACATCATAAAGCTAGCCAAGACGGTTTATGGCTGTTTACTTACAAGCTACGGAGTTGAAACTCCTAAGATATGACTGCTGCCAGATCAGTATGGGGATACCTACAATTATATGATCAACATGCCTTGACTTTACACAGCAGAACCAAGCTTTAATCATTAAGATAACTGCCACTGCCTAGTTAGCTAATGACATCACTGTCAGGTTGAGTGCAGCACCACAGCTTTTACTGTAAACAGGCACCCATTAACAAATAAAAATAATAAACTTACAGCCAACATGTAATTGGGCAGCCGTTTATACAACCAGTAACATGTAAAGAGCGGAGATAGATAAGAGCTAGCCCAAAGAGTTAGCTTCCAGACCGTTTCAAACAGCTGACAAGCTACAGGTAGAAACTTCTCAGATATGACCATCACCTGTTTGGTTTACAGATATCTACATCATTTGATAGTCATAACTCAACTTTACACAGCAGAAGCAAAGACTGTGAGTTAGCAACAAAGGTAGACAGTGGGGGCGATCCGTTTTTCTGCCCTCCAGGCAGAAGCTGGGTTCAGGGGCTTGGGTGTGTGACATCACATTTCAATGTGTCCATATCTTGCCAAGACCATCTAACATGTTGAATATCTTAGATTTCCAATCACAGTTGTCCCAGCATCCTTTCTAGTGGATCTGAGCACTCTGAACATGCCACACAGCATAAATATCTGTTAGGATTATTTTAAGAGCCATCTCTTTAATTGGGGCATCCTTCCAATTGTTGAAAGGGGAGAATCAGACCCGAAATCGGCTTCAAAATCTTGTCATGTCAGCCATGCCTAAGGGGCCCAAGGTGTATCAAGAAAATGAGCAACTGTTATCATCTTTCCAATATAAACTGGTCTACCTATTCCTCTCTGACCTCTGAGGCATTATCATTCCTAATCTGCAGATCACTGAATTATTTTCTATTTTTTTGGACCATGACGATTCTCTATGAACCCAAGAAACAACAATGCCATTTCATGTCTTGTAAATCCCATTTCCTCTACACAGTAAGGTAGGTTCAAACTTTAGCAAATAATTATCCACATCTCTAGATATCAAATGCATGTGTGTTAAGAAAAACAAGCTGTTTAACTGATATGGTTAATTAAATGGGTGCATAGTGGAACAGTTAATAGTACTACTGCCTTGCAGCAGACGGTCCTGTGTTCTAAGCCTGGACTTGAGTCTTTCTACATATTCCCAATGTGTTCTCTCTGGGTACTCCAGTTTCTGCCCAGTCCAAAAGAATGAGTGTTAGACTTGTTGGTTTGGGGCATTGCGTGGTGTAGTGTGTGGGTGCCCCATGTGCGGAGACCTTAGTCCTCAACGCAGTTGTTCCCAGTTCAAGTTCTGTCCTGGTGGACCTTTACCGCATGTCTTACCCCCCTTTTCTCCCCCTTCAAATGAACTGTTCACTTTCAAATAAAGGCCACTGTGGCCACTTTAAGTTGCCCATAGGTATCTGGGTATGTTTTCTTCTTTTTTTTCTTTTGTCCTGTGTGTTTCTATGTTGCCTTGTGATGGGTGTACATTACATCACCTTTTGCCTACTGACCTCTGGAGAAGGGCACCTGCCCACACATAACCCTTCAAGTGCATGCGGGAATAGACAGTGAATGAATGGATAGTTACGTAGTTATGTCCTGTGAGTCTATATCCTATATTAATCCGATAACAATCCTACACCATATGCCCACATTTCCAACATGCTTGGGGCACCAACCAGGCATATTTTTCACAGACTGCAGTAGATGTAGCTATGTGCAAACCACAGGATTGTAAGTGAATGTTCACTAAAGAAAAACATTTTATTAGTATTATATTCAGTGTTTGCTCAAAGATCTAAATCCATTTCACTGGTCCTTGAAGTACTCCATCAATTTGAACTCTAACAAAAAGCAGAGAGTTCCATACTTAGCTCATGAGAAAGCTGATTCTAATAAGTGTGCTAGCATGACACTCCCATTATTTCATTCTTGTGTATTTTGTAATGCCCCGTGGGCTTACAATACCCCATCAAAGCCTCTGCCTGGTCCAGCAGTTCACTGGTCCAACTGGCAGACCGCCCAGCTGAAGGGGAAGTGCCTGCCTACATCAGATCTTGAAGTGGGACAGCTGCCAGACGGCGCTGCAGGACTCTCAATGTGGAACCCTTTTGAGACATCTGGCAGTCATGTTTATTAGTTTGATTCTAGTTTGTTTGCAATTGTTCTTAAAAAGAAAGTACATGATATTGAAATGAAGCAAAGATAAAATCGGCTACAGTAAAACTGAATGCTGTCTGATGCTTATTTATTATGTTTGATACAGGAGATCAAACACGATAGCGTATGGTTCATATTTTGGTTGTAATTGGTCCTACTTAATATAAGAAATTCCACATTTTCTTCCCCAGGGTGCAGCTGCAGAGGCAAAATCAAATCAGCACAAACTAATTCAAGTGTGAAATTATATGCAAAGATAGTAAGGAGATAAAACACAAATGTAAAGGCAGCTCTGAATAATGCCAGATTTTTTTAATAGATGTAAATAAAAAATCAAGACGAGCCGGACTGTTTTATTTCTGCTCACATACTCATGTCTCAAGCACTGACTCTCAATGTTGTGTTGGGCTAATTTTACACAATTCAGTACCAGTCATATGGGTATACATGAGTCTATGAGCTGAATGAAAAAAAAAAGGCACCAAAAACCTAGTATCATGTAACTCTTTGACAAAAGGCAGTGCTGCAGTCATCTGACTAAAACAAAACATTTGTTTTTGCCTTACATAAGGTTCAATCTATCAGGAGGTAATTTAACTTCTGGTTCTCATTGGTTCTCAAAATGAGGGAGAGAAAATGAGGATAATAGAAAATAACAAATGACATAACAAATGTCATTAACAAAAATGCTGAATCACCTCACGACAGACATAGCACAGTTGTACTTTATTTGAATTTTTCAGTCTCTAACATCACTGTGGAGGTATTTCTGCCCTCTCTTCTTTCCAGTAGGATTTTAGTTCATTGACATTTGCAGACATTAATTTCTGCACAGCCCTTTTGAAGTTCCCACTACTGCATTTCAATGCGATTGACGTGTGGACTTTATTTAGGCCACTGCAACACCTTGATCATTTTCTTTTTCATCCATTATGCTGCAGACTTGCTTCTGGATTTGGCCTTTGCTTTCCATTTAGAAAATTTAAGAATACTGTAGTTTACAGATTAGTTTATAGTCAATTCAGTGACTCGAAGATATCTGATCTTATTGATATAAAAGAAGCCCAAATAATAAATAATTTCCCTTTGGTGGTATGAGGTTTTCTGCACAAATGACACTGTGTGTTATTGTCAAACATCTCTACTTTGGTCTCTTCTACACAATATTATTTCAGTCTCTTATTGTTCATTCAAATACAAATTTGCAAATCCTGACCTTCCTATATTCTGGTTTGTGAAATAATAATTCCTCTAAAGAGTTATCTCAAACTGTGATTGTTAACATTTTACATGCTAACCGAGGCCTGTAGAGTCTTTTTCGACACTTCTCTGAGAATTGCTTCTTTTGACCTTTGGGTGAATTTGCTGGGATAGCAAGTCATGTTACAAAACTGTCTATCAATTGCATTCAACAAACAAATTTTTTAATATAAGGTATTATTTCAAATTGTGAAAGGAAATAAAAGATATTCTTTAAAGTTTAAAGGATCAGAGTCCGGTCAACAATGACCAAACTGGTGTTACAGGAAGGGAGCTTATAGAAATTGGACATGCAGCGGAAATTTTTTCTAAAATACAATAAAAAATACCAAAGTTTGACCAAATGCACTTGTGAAAAAGAGAAGGTAATAACAATCAGCGTGTGTGGATTATTTGTTCTTCAGCTTGTTTGCTGACTCTATATTTCCTCCTGTGCGGCCATCAGCTCACATTCCCTTCCAGCAGAGGATCATCCTATGCTGCCCTGTCAGAAGAGCTTGCTCTAATCTTCCTAACAGAAGTCCGAAAATCCACTGATCTCCGGGTAGGAGCAGGAGATCACAGGGTCAAAGGTGCATGCACCATACACACTGCAGGGGAAGAATACAGTGTGGAGGTGGCTGAACCCCCCTGTAGATACAGAGGCAGCGCTGTTAGTATGACTCAGGATGAAGCAGAGTTCACCAACTGAAGATAGGCCCCTGTGAAAAAACTCCCACAATGAAGTGTTTTCTCTGAAAACTTCTGGGACACTTGAGATAAGTTTTCACCCCAAGATGCATCACAATGTCTTCCCTGTGCTTCCTCGTCTTTAGCCCAGCGAGCAGTGGCTGAACAGAACTCTGCGACCTGAGGAGATGGTGGGTGGTGGACAGTGGAGGTGCTGCAAGGCACAGGAAAAGCATCCCCACAATCCTTTGGCAGCTGCCAAAGTTAACATACATCAGGGGATTCGGTATCAAAGTTTCCAATATTTGGCTCCACAAACACAATAGCCACTACAAAAACACAAGCCGAAGAGTTCCCTGCTGCCTGTTCAAATAGAAAACGTTTAATTATGAACATTTGGTAAATATAGCTGCTGTGCTTCGGGTACTCAGCGCAGTGCTCCCTCCTGGGCTTAAAAGCATTGCTCAAAGTCTTCTACCAACAACCAAACTCCTCTTGTTCTCCCTGTTGTCATCTCCTGCTCCTTGAAGTGTTTCCCCATCACAGTTTCATTTATGTGGTTAAGAGAAGAAGAGCCATATTGTATAAAGCTGATATGTTATTTCTCCTGAGCTGAGCAAATGTTTTCATAGCATAAAAAAGGCTTGAGGTAATTTCAGCCAATCGGGGCAAGGTGAATGATAACACAGAAGCCTGAAGATATTTTTTTCAATCCTAATTATGTTTTTTTAATTCCTTTTGGATGCAACACAAACTAAAGTTTATAGTCAATATACTGAAATTTGTGTTTTTTCAAATTCCAAGCACTTCCCGGTGGATCACTTGTGATTCCTTTGACAACATCTTGCTTGTCTTCGAGTGAAGGACGCAAAAAGTTAATGGGAAATAGGGCTGAACCATTTTGGAAAATAATCTAATTGCGATTTTTTTTTTTTATATTGCGATTGCGATTTAATTTGCAATTATTATTATTGCAATACATTATTATTTTAATAGGGCTTTTCTCATGCATTTTTTAATTAATGCAAATAAAAATATTGTGTATTATAAACAGATTGCTTTATACATAATTTATTATATTCCATAAGATAGACTTATTTTAAGACAAAGGCAAATATAAACAACTTTATCTACTTTTAATCATCACACTTGGTCGTCATCGGCGTTGTTCTGCAATCAAGGTTTTCTTCCTTTTGATCCCAGCTAGCAGGTCCCCCGTGCCGTTATCCAGGAAGAAGGATGCTTGAAGCAACAAGCTCAGATTTTTAATTCTCCATCGATCTAATGCACTTACAGACTGGTATGGCTCTGTAGTGCGGTTTGATCACAGGTCAGTTGTTTCAAAACACTCCACTGTTTTCGGTGCGGCTTTGACTTTCTGTCGGCATTTTTTATACAGCGCAGGTAAAATGTGGCTAAAATGTGTTTGTGAGATTGAATCCTATCTTATTCATCATGCTTATCGAAGCAAATCCTTGGCTATAAATCCCGTTGGGCTATAGCATGAATCATTTCCGTGTGCCGTTTTTTTATGTTCGTAAGGAGCAATTCTTTCAAAAAGCAGCGATCCCTGTCGTCTGGAAGTTTGTTTACTGGAAATTGAAACACTGGTGGCGGTCATTTTAGCCATGCAACTCTCATATATGGTGGTGTGATGTTTTTAGGTGTTGATAAAGTTTCGTAGTGTATCTCGTGAGGCAGCAAGGCGGGTTCTGCATTACCTGGCGTTGCGCAGCATCAACGTTTTCATAGCCGATATAATTTCTCACAACTAATGCACTGTTCCTCTTTGGTACCAACTATTGTTCAGCATTGGATTCTGTTAAGCTTTAAAACATTTTATAACAGGTTAAAGTGCAGCGTTTCCTTCTCTCTCTGCATTGTTTGAGCTGTTTGCAAGTCACGTGACTTTACCAGAAATGTTTACGTCAAGTCAAATCCCAGCCTTTGCGAATTAGGAAATCGCATTTTATCAAATTGCGATTTAATTGCAAATGCAATTAATCGTTCAGCCCTAATGGGAAATGTTTTAAAGATTTATGTTTATAAATATGAAGATGTGTTTCCACAATTGGATCTCCTCAGTAATTTTACCGGAACTTTATGGTAAGGCAAGACAATTTTATTTGCATAGCACACTTTCAACAAGAAGGCAAGTCAAAGTGCTTTACATGTTTCGGTGGTAAACAAACCAAACATATGATAAAGACATGGAAAGTAAAAACAGAAATTAGGAATAAATGACAAACATAACACACAAAAAGCAACAAAATTAGAGAAAGTTAAAACAAAACAGCCTTAAAGTATTTAAAGTAAACAGCAGTTAAGCATAAAACATGAAAATCATTCAAAGAAAAACATTAGAGAGCAATAAAAATAGTTTACTCAAAGGCAGCTTTAAACAGATGAGTTTTAAGTCTTACTTTAAAGCAGCTCAGTGTTTGAGCAGCTTTGCAGTCATCAGGACGTTTGCTCCAGATAAGGGGAACATGTTTGTTTCTGATTCTAGGGATTATTATTAAATTAGAGTTAGAGGACTTGAGTGGTCAGAGGGGTTGGTGTAAAGACAACAGGTCTTCAACATATTTCGGCACTAAGCCTCTCACATAATAGGAAGGTCTATGGGGATAATGTGAATGTGAAAATTCTCTAGAAAATCATAGTGGGCATGAGTAACTGAGGTTGAAAGACAGAAAATATGAATATGAACTCCGCCTAGAAAAAAAAAAACATATTAGCAGCTTGTTTTCATTTTAAAGAAGCAAATAAACATAATAAATAGTAACTACTCGCTCTTATTGACTTTAGACCAACTGTTGGTGTCTGTAATAACAAATACTCGAAAGTTGAAAGTTAAATGTTAGCCGGCTTAAGGGGTTAATACTCTTACTTGAGTAGAAAATGTCGATATTCTACTCACTGAGGGCTAAATAAAAAAACAAGCATGTTTTGCCCTGGATTTCACGAAACAAGACACACATCTACAGGTCGAGGTTAAAGTAAGACTTCATGTTTGAACTCAAGCTTTGTTGTTGTGTTATTTTTAATCTGCAGTTGTTGATGAGCTATTTGGAGACCCTAAAGATATAGTAAATAGGATTATTTTTGGCTATGAAAAGCTGAATAATTGCTTTAGACAAGTATTAATAATTTTAGTATTTTATTTTAAAAAACAAAGTAGGGACACCATCTTGATTATCCATGATATAATATTAGCCAAATTGTTAAGTCTGTTCATGCATAACTGCCTAATGAGGCTGAGGTAATTAAACAATAATAGATGAAGGAGTAACCTCATGGTGTTCTTTAAATAGCAGTTTACTACACATGTATATGGAGCAACCAAAAACAGCTTTCCATTTGCAAGCGTTATTTACAAAACATTTGAACATTCCAGTCAAAATACTTAAATTAATAAAACTCCCTAAGCTAGTACCATATAGGCTGAACCTGGAATAGTTAAGTAGGCTACAAGAACAATAAATGAAACTAACTATGAAAAAATAAAACTGTAAAAGTGTACCAATATGCAAGAAGTAGAAACAAAAACCAGTAAATTGACAGTGATGTCACAGTACAGTATGCATATGCATGCTTAGAGACCAAGGTTTACATTGAAGAGTTTTAGGAGTGTGGCTAAGTTAGTTTTAATTAAGAAGAAGAAGAATGAAGAAGAAGAAGAATAATCCTTTAATAGTCCCACCAGGGGAAATTCAGTCGTAAACAGCAGTCAAAGAAACAACAAATATACAACATATGTAACAGAACAGAAAAATATATACAAAAAACAAATACAATAATAGACAGAATATGTACATCAACACAGAATAAGAATATGTACATCAGGTTGAAAATAATGTGCAAATTATATCTATATATATTAAACCGATTACAATAAATTTTTGACTAATTAGCACTATTTAGTGTGTGTTCAAACTACCAATTCATATTATTTGCTGGAAGTAATGTTTCATTAAAGGGACTATACAGTACATACGTTTAACTACAACTAAATATATAACCATTTAGAATTTCTTCCTCATACATGCTTCAGCAATGCTCTGGTCTATAGAATGAGCCCTGGTCTTTTCACCGCATTTGCCTCTATATGCCTGCAAATTTACTACAATTGCAAGTGTTCAGGTCAAAAAAGCAGATTTCCAGAGTGCTTTCCAGGGGCAGCATAGTGCATAATGACATTGTGCGCTGGGGCGCCATAAAGAGAGGTTAAGCAGTCACGATTCTCGGGGCCCATGACTGAGACGGGGGGCCAGGGAATTCCCTTATAAAATTGTAGTGCTAAAAAATATATTTGATAGTAAAAAAAATATTAACTTGATTCTGATAGCAATTTCTTGGTGTCAAATTTTTTTTTTGTTTTAGAAACACTAACACCCCTCTCCCCCTCTTGATTAGCCTACTGTAAATGGTTCAGAGCGCCAGCACCAAAATCATGTTCAGAACATCCTCTCAACCCCAAAGAAGTCACAGATGACAAGTCAGAGAACAATTCCTGCCCTTCAGTGCTATGGATGATCTTTTCTGTCAAACTGTTGCTCAACTTAGGTCAAAGTAGGATTAGCTTCTAAAACCCAGTGTTACAACTTTTCAGTTTTGTGTGTCAGCCGCTGTGAGATACAGGAGGATGTATGGATGCTGAACTAGCCACGTTGCTACTGGATTGGTAAATAATAAATGCTTGCTCCTGGGTTATTTGGGCATGATGATGCAATACAGTGCCAGGAAAGTTGTTTGATGGTTTACCAACTGACATCAGCTCTCAATTTGATGTTTTGTTCTTTTGTCTACACTTATAAATTTGTTCAGAAGCGCTCCATAGAGATATCCACATCTGCTTCAGTTGTCGGCTCTGTCTTGCTGATAGCCAGCAGCCCCTATGTCGAGATGCAAAGAGTATAAATTAACTCTATTTATGGTTGTTTATGCGTTTTGCTTCACTATATGTTTTCAATACATTTCGTAGTGAGTTACCATTGCATTAAAGTGCGCATTATTCAGTTAAAGCAACGTTTTTGGACTTAAATTAGTGCTAACTCATTAGCGGAGTAGCTCTGTAGATCTTGACATCATGGTGATGTGATACAGCAGCTTTGCTCAAATTTTCCACGTTAGCTAAAGAAGCCTCCTTTTTTTCTGTCTTAACTTATAAATGCAATCAAACATAAGCTGTTATATTGACTATCAGTTGACCTTGCCTCTGTCAAAATGAGGTCTTGATCATTCTGAACAGTCAAATACACTTAAACATTAGAATGTCCAAGGCAGTCATTTGGACCCTTTTGAAATATGCATATCAAATAACTTTGTCAAATTAAGTAATGAATCCTTGTTGGTCCCTGACTTTTCCTAAAACTATGTGAATTTTAATAAAACTATTTGGAATATTTATCATGTGAAAAATAACGGAAATATGATCATTTCTACAAAGGATTTTGCGCTGTTTCAATTTAGTTTGCAAACATTCTGGATCAGATGATATGAAAGTATTCTGTGAAGGGTGGTTGGCAGCGATGGATTGTACTGTATTTGACAACATAGGGGATCGTCTAGTAACACAATTCCACATCATCTTCAAGAGATGCACTGAAACCTCCCAAACAGCTCAAAGTAGTTTGTACAGTAGCTGGCAGAGGATTTCTATCAGAGTTTCTGCCTGCAACCAGGAGTTGAGTATAGATTTACTTTTTTATTACAGCTAAAACATTTAAGTCTCCTTTGGTTTTAGTATCTTTATTAATTTGTGATGGACTGGCGATGTGATGGACTGGCGACCTGTCCAGGGTGTACCCCGCCTCTCGCCCGTTGACAGCTGGAGATAGGCACCAGCACCCCCGTGACCCATTAAGTTTTAAGCGGTAAAGAAAATGGATGGATGGATGGTTTTAGTATCTTTAGTTATAATCATTCCCAAAGATTTTACCTAATTTTAACTGGAATCCCATATAAATCACTTTGCTCCATATCATCTATTGACATAAGCTCACATTTTTTAAATGTAAATAGAATCCCAATGCTTTAGAAAATATACCAATTTTGTTGATTACCAAAGGGATCTGGACTATATTTTTTAGAGATATAGCTAATAACTCAGCAGCTAAAATAAATAATTAGGGAGAAAAGGGACAGCCCTGCCGGATTCCACGATTGATAGTGAATCCTGTAGGTGTTCCTTGGGGGAGAGAAACCGAGCTATTAATATCCTCGTACATTATATGTATCGCTTTAATAAACTCTGTACAGAATCCAAAATATTCTGAAGTTTTTATAATACACATATGTTCAACAGAATCAAATGCTATGTAAAGATCCAAGAATTAAAATGAAACGCTCACTTCAATCAAATCATTATAATCTACTAAATCAAGGACTAATCTGATTTTATTATGTATAGACTTATCTTTTATAAATCCAGATTGTGTTTTACCATCTGTCCAATACCACTTTTCAAACAATTTGCAAAAATAAAAGTAAATAATTTGTAATCCACTAACATTGCTAGTGCAAGCACAAAACAATGAATTTAAGGTGGTCTAGCAGTTATAGATTATTCACATACAGTCTGATTGACTTAAATATATGAGAATGATAGTAAATATACCATAAAGTACATGATATTATCTAAATTAATATGAAAAAAATCTCAGCTGTGTTGGGGGCCCAGCCAGGATCGTTGTAATGGGGCCCAAAATTCTTAGCAGCGTCCCTGATTGTGCGCGTCCACACTCAGATGTAGCATTCGTTATCTCCATCATAAACAACTGCTGAGCGAGAGGTAGCTGAAGGATGGATTCAGCAGAGCATAAGAAGAGAGCAACTTCAAGTACTGGCGAAACTCCAGCCAAGACCCCAACGAAACTTACACAACAATAAAATTTCTTCCCTCGTTCGAAAGTCATGCCTGCAAATCTGTAACTTGTCCAGGACAGGAGTAACTCAGCTGTTGTTTCTGAGCCTTCATGAGTGATTCTGGTGGTATGGAATAACTCATGTTACATGATTAAATTTACTATCAGTCAATAACCTTTTAAAAATGTTTTTTATACCACAGGCCAATCAGGCTTGTTTGTACCCAAGCAATCTGAAGAATAAAATCTTACAATTGCAGCAAAACAGTTAAATCGACAATCAAAACAACCTCTAAATTGTTCATCCTAATAAAATGTATCTCCGCACAGACACAGCCTTACTCAAAACATTCTTAGATCTCAATAGAAGGGTGAACAAGTCAGGTTCAGGACTTATTCCATCGCACAAAAACAATTACCTGATCTATGATCAGAAGACTGTTAAAATTGGCAGTTTTAGGGTGCATTCACACCAGAGCTGTTTAGTCCACTTGAAACTAACTCTAGTTAATTTGCCCGGAATGTCTGGTTCGTTTGGGGAGGTGTGAATGGGAAATTGAACTCTGATTCGGACGAAACAAACAAACTCTAGTACACCTAAAAATGGCGATCTATGTTCGATTGAAACAAACTCTGCTTCAGTTTGATTGCATGTGTGAATGGTAAACGGACCGGAGCCGCAAAGAAGGCAGGAAACAGGCTATTGTACAGGGCATCCTGCGTAAATATAATCTAAACATCAATTAATGCTGGAGAGATAAATGCTGGATCTTGTACATACCTTGCTCAAATCTGTATAAGGAGGCCATCTGTGCTGAAAGTTGTATTCAGGTGGTCATTCTCATTGCAAACTGCCTCATATGGAGCGGTCTCAGCCGTCTTATAACAACGTTCTCCAAAGTCCACTGCCTCAGTCTATATTCATCCTAAGTTGCTGCTGCAATATTTATCTAGCACATTTGCCAAACACAACAGATCAATCCTAAAACCGCTACAATCTGCTGCTCCTCCGTGTTTGTTTACATTCAGCTGTACTGAAAGTTCCTTGGGCAGGAGGAAGCACAGCTCTACAACAGCGCCACCACAGGTGGAGAGGTTCAATTGTTGCTCAAAGCTCTGGACTTTCAGATAATTAAAAAGCCAGTGTGAATGCGAACCGCACCAGGTAATGACAGCAACAATGTTAGTATTTTGGGCCCCAATCGAACCAAGGCTACGGGACTACCAAGTGTGAAAAAAAAACAAAAAAGACAAAAGATAACTTTAAACAAAACGGTTGAGACAGTTCTTCTGAGTTCAGAGTTTTATTTCTTGCTATAGCAAGGAGAGACAGACCAAACATGTCATCCTGGCCTGTGTCTGAATCATTCTTTCTTACAACTCCGTTTTATACTACTTAGTCACTCCCACTAAAATTCCATTAACTCAAACGAAAGTGGAGCATCCCTTGCCCTTATGATTGGTGAGGGAAAAAGATCCAAAAAAGGAACTTGGTCCACCTCATAAAGCAGTATTTTTCTGACTTCCTCTGTTAAGTCTAAATTGTCACACTTTTCTTTTGCTGTATGTTAGTTGACCTGTAGGTTGCTGACCTGTGCTGACCTGTGAATGTCTATTCAGGTGATACAAAGTTAACAAACTACTAATTACTCACTTATATTGGTGCCTGCATCTTGTTTTTCAGCTGGCTTCAGCTGAAGGGGGGGTGGCACGTCGAGTTCTGAGACCCAGGAGGAGTGCGTTGTGGATCCGCTTGGTGGGAAGAACTTGTCATAAGGCTTTTGGAGATTGACTTGCATAGGTGGATCTAGGGATAAATCCCGTCTCATCTAGGGGTGATTGAGGACAAAATCCTGGTGTTCAGTTTTTAGTTAGTTTTTATTGGTGACTGGTCCACCACAAAATAAATTGTTGTGATCTACGGTTTGGATTATCAGCCTGTTATTTGGGTTTCTGAGTTGTTTACTCCCCCTAGTATCAAATGGCAGCTTTTGAACGTATCAATCACACTTGCTCCAGAGAAAAACAAGTTACCATCAACTCCTATATGCTAAAAATATAAACATCGCAGCAGAAATTAAGATCTTTACTGCCTGATTCAAAAACCATTTTAGATTTAATAGATTAGGTTTACGTCATTACAACTCTTACAGAGAGTATTTTTAAAAATAACTTATCCATTCAGATGTAATTTAAGGTTGAAATTATGAATAATGAGGGGCGTGTCATTTTTGATTGACATGTATCAGATGATCCATCAGTACAGGCGTTGGTGACACGCGGCTTGCCCCCTGTTAAATATCTTTGCCATTTTGTTTCTTTCTGTTGATACGTGTTCAGATGTTAACCGTGCACTTATTGGACGAAGATGGCTTGGTGTCATATTGATTGTACTAACAGTCCATCTAACCATCTTCTGCTCCATTTTTTTCAGTAAGAATTATATTTCTGCTGTGCATTTAAGATAACTTTGCTTGGTCAAAAATTGGTTTTAATGATCAGACTTATTTTGCAAATTAATAATTAAAACTTGTTTTATTTAAAATTCCCATAGGTTTATTGAGAGTTATCAACCAAAAACGCTTCATGATTTTATTTGACAAAATTATTGAATCTGCCTAGAGGCAGAGGGGGAGTAGAGTCGCTTGGTTTTCTGGCTTAAAAAAGCCGCCAACCTCAGTTAGCTTCAGTTAGCTCAGGGTTGGCTCAGTTAGCTTATAGCTACATCTGCTCAGAGTTTGATGGGTGTCAATCATCTGCCTACACAGCCCCTCTTTCAGGTCCACCGACTTTTTCGCATTTTTCGAGTGATGAGATGCGACCAAGATAACATTGGTGGGAACTGCCCACTCCCTTTAATTCAGCTATTTAGAAACCTACAGGTGACGTCACATAAACTCTGTCCATCTTATATTTACAGTGTATGGTTGAAAATGGATGTGATTTTAATAAACCTTTTTGGATTTTAGTGCAGTGCATTGTGGGAGGTCTCTTTCTGCAGTCCATTACTGTAAATATGGGCGATGGCACAACACTACATATTGTGAACGTAAGTACCTTACCCTGTTCCAGCATATATAAATCACCTACTTTAGGAACAGATTTGATTGGTTTCATATAAAAAAATTAGTAGAAATAAAGTTAAGTTGTTATTTTGTAATTAAATAATTTACTATTATTATTGTTTTTTTTTGTCTATATATTACCTAAATACACACATAACTATATATATGTTATATAAGTTATATATACAGTACAGGCCAGAAGTTTGTACACACACTCTTTCAGTGTGTTCTATTTATTTTTATGACTACATTGTAGATTCCCACTGTAGGCATCAAAACCTGGCCTCCAAAGTCACCGGACCTGAACTCAATCAAGATAATTTGGGGTGAGCTGAACCGCAGTGTGAAGGCAACAGGGCAGACAAGTATTAAGCATCTCTGGAAACTCCTTCAAGACTGTTGGAAAACCATTTTGGGTGGCTAACTCTTGAAGCTCAAGAGAATGCAAAGCAGTAATCAGAGCATGTTATGATCCGTCTCTGTCTGCGTCATTATCTCCTCCCTGTTTGTTTCTTCCCCATCTGTCTGTGTTAATTATCCTTAGTTGGTTTCACCTGTTGTCCTCCCTGTCTCTTCCCTCCAGCTCCCAGGTGTTTTCTTTTCCCCTGATTACTCGTCCCCAGTATACATATACCTCCCTGTGTCTGTCTGTCTGTCTTTGTTGGATCCTCGTCAAACCTCCCCTCGTGTGATTCCTAGTTAAGTGCTCCCTAAATGTGTTTACTGGTTTAAAATAAAACTGGAAAC
This sequence comes from Apricaphanius iberus, assembly GCA_028564705.1. NCBI lineage: Eukaryota > Metazoa > Chordata > Actinopteri > Cyprinodontiformes > Aphaniidae > Apricaphanius > Apricaphanius iberus. The sequence continues at coordinate 3,371,472 of JAPXFQ010000689.1, forward strand.
AACTTATCCAAGCCTGTCTCTGTGCCTGAGTCCAAACACCCAGACCTGACAGAGCAAAGGGTGACTACTTTGAGGAATCTAAAATATAACACATGGTTTCAGTTATTTCACTCTTTGTGTTTAAGTATACACAGTAATTCCATACATCATCCATAGTTTTGATGCCCTTAATTGAGAATCTACAATGTAGACATGAAAATAACGAAAACACATTTTAATGAGAGTGTCCAAACTTTTGGCCTGTACCGATTATATTTTTGATAATTAAATTAAGATGTTATATATATTTAGTAGTTCTGTCTTATTTTTTAAAAATATTCGTAACTCTTAAGTCATGTTTTGGATGTTACTTTTACTTGAGTGTTAGTAAGTGCTTTTTTTTTGGTACTCTACCCATACCTGCCATATGTTGCCATTTGTTAAAATATTGTTTAGAATTACTGATCAAGGATATGTTGTGAAGACCCCTTTACATCACCTGAACATCTAATTACTTTTATAAATTATTCACTGGCTTTCTGGCTCTCTTTCTAGATTTGATATATGGTATGGATATATTCATTGATGTTGGTTGTAAAATAAAACTTTACATTTATTTGATTACATTTTAATTTTAAACATAATTTCAGTTTTACTTCAGTGGTTTCTAATGCTCCAGAGCATATTTCAGGTTAATAATTAATGAGGTATACAAATCGGGACATTTTTTTAATAATTTAAAATTTAAATAAAAAAATGTTTATACTTTAAATGTTTGCAAATAACTTTTAAAAGCATTGGTCATCTTTGATTAATGAGAAATTGCGTTATCTTAAATTTCACTTTAACACCTTACTGTTTTTTCTCCTCCCCTGCCTCGCGTCATTCCATCTCCACGTCGGGTGGCCGGGCGGCTCCTGCACAGCAGCCACAGGTGGCTCCTGCTTGCCCTGCAGATTCAACCTCTCTCTAGCCAAACATAACAGCCCTCAGACCCGTGAGGCTTATGTCAAATAGCTTCTTTAGAGAGTGCGCTGAGGTCTGATGGATCATTTTCCTCTTTTCATCTGAAAGTCTTACTTTGAGAATTTGGCTCCTGAGAACTACACTAGCACATTCCACTCTCCTGCAGCTGTAGGTTTCATTGTCATGCTATCATAACAAGTCAGAAAAATGAAGGAATGACAGTCAAATTGGTGAAATCCTGAAAATTACATCAGTTTGGAGAAAAAGTATTCATGATGTCTCTCTAAATTAAATTTTAAAAAGTCATTGACAAACTAAAATGTTCTAGTATTTCATGAGATCTACCATATCCTTCCTTTTATCACATTACCAGCACATAATGTGTTTGATTTTATCATAACATAATTACTTGGATATTATATTTACTCTTTTGCAGAAAATGTAACCCGTATTGCTGCTTAGTGAAAAAGTTCAGATAGAAACCAATGCTAGCAGCTATACTCTTCCTCCCAACGCAGTGACATTAAAAAGCGGTTGCACCCTTTCATATTAACTTTTGAAAAAATAATTTGAGATTTACATAAATTCAACTAGGTTATAACATCTTATTCAATTTCAGATTTGTTGCAGTTCACAACTAATTTGTTGAAATTGAACAGAAAGTTTGAGAAAAACACAAGAGTATATTATTTATTTTCTTAATGTGTTAACTTAAGGCTTAAGGTTGATTTGAGTACATGGCATACAATAATTATGCGTTATTTGAAGACTAGATCTACAAAGTCATCTATTCAGTCATATATACCATCAAATGTTTTTGATCAATTACCAAGAGCCTTTTTTTTTCATCGCTGTTGAAATTTCTGACCCACTTTTCACACACTGGATTGTTTTTGAGCATTAACAGTCTAAGGTCAAGTCACACCATCTAAATGTATTCAGGTTCACTGTTTACCAGGCTCACTTAAAACATTATTATTTTTTTGCTTAGCTCTTTAACCCACACGCAGAATTCACACAGGAAACAATGATCAAATGGAGTGAAATGTTTATTGTACAAGTTAGATTAAGTTCCAATTTAATTCAATAATCCTTGTTTCCTTTGGAATCTGAGAATGACTGTAGGAGGATAAATGCTTAATATATTTCTGGTTAGAGGAGGTTTGTCACCAGTGGCTCCAAAGTTGTGGATAAATCTGAGGAGTTTTCCTCTGACTCCCGGGGCGAGTAGTTTGGGGTGGTACTGGGGGATAGTATCTCCAAGGGTTTTTAGACCTGGAATAGAGATTGGGCAGCAGGTAATGCTTGGAGAAGGCCTGGAGTCAGTATCCATGTAGCGTATCAGGAAGGAGGATATTCCTTGAGAGATCATTTGTCTTACTTCCAAAAACTGTGGTTGATCATACGTTATTTGTAATGTAGCAGGGAATACAATAACTTTTTTTCCACATAGGTTTTGGGTTATTTTGGATAGATTTTTTTCTCTTTAATAATTCTTATTAACTCAATATTTAAGAAATGCATATCTTGTTAGCTTTGGTTGTTATCACAATTATTGAAGATCAAACATCTTTAAATTTGACTGAGAAAAAAAAACAACAACTATGAAATGGAGTAACAATAAACATCTTCCATCAAACAGTGGATGAATGGTTTAATGAGTAAACTTTATGAGCTTTGCAAAAGTTCAGTAAAGCTGGACACTGATCGTTGAACTCCACCCTTTTCTGTATTTGAAAACAGAAGAGGTTTTTAATGTGGAAAATAGTTATTGTGACTATTGACTTATGTGGACATGTCTGAGAGGTCAAAACAATCAAACGTTATATTCCAAACTATTCCTCCTTTTTTCTTTGTTTTCCTCAACAAATTATGTTTGGTTTTTTGTTGTCTAACAGAGTATTTTTGGACCATTTGCTGCCCAAAACAAGAGGCTAAAGAATCAGTTTCCATGGGAATACCCCCTAAAAGACAACATCCCTTTAAGTCTCCTTCACCGGTTTTTAGATTTGAGCTGCCGAAAGAAACACTTAGATGATGTAAGTGTTGTAACAATCAGCTAATGGACGAGTAAACCCTGTTCTAATTATTTTATTGTTTCAGCATTAAGTCAGCTTTCTTCACAGATAATGAATATTACCAAACTAAATGTAACCAACAAAGGAAGGTTTGTTCTTGTTGTTAGGCAACATTACAATAACAGCTATTCTCCTTCCTTTTCTGCTCTTAATACAGGTAATAGTGACAGATAATTAGACTGATCCGTTACTTGTGATTGGGACTACTAACAGATGAGTTAATAAATAACTATGAACACTGACAGATGAGTTAATAAATACCTATAACTGTTTTGTGTCCATTATCCTTCATGTCACACCCTTTTAAAGAGTTAAGACAGAATTCAGTTGCCTTCTCAGAGCCATTTTCTTCTACGTTTACATTTTTCAGTACATTTAATAATCTTCTTGAAGTAGAAGTGGCAAAAATACCAGCATATCCACTGGTAGAAGCCTAAATAAACCACTTCACAGCAAGGGCACTGCTTCCTCCTTTGCTTGGATATTCTCACCTTCTCTCTATCATTGATATCATATGCTGTAAAGCCCAGCTGGATGTAGAGAGCTCAGAGAGGCTGTCAGGATGCTTTTACACAGTTTCTGGGAAAGAAAGGCAATCTTTACCGAGGTAGATATAGTTGGCAGCTTTAAAGAATGTCGATGTGATCAGACTTCATGAACCACATTGATTTCAGGACTATAAGGAAGGTCATGCATTTTTCGGTGTGTTTCTTCACAAGTAACTGTGTTCCAGCGTTAACCTTGGTCAACCAGCTCATGTTGTTTGATGTGATAATGCATTCACATTCAAGACTTACTAACACCTATACACTTGAATCTACGGTAATTAATTCATCCTGTCAGTGACTTTCTGTGTAAAGAAGTCATCAAAATGTGCTGAGTCCTTTTCATGTCCTAATGTAAACAGAGAGCAGAGCATGAAAGGAAGCTCAAGGACACAAATCACATGTGAGTAAAACTACATCACATAGATTCTTTACACATAGTTTGATGTATTTCAAACCAATATTTCTCTTTTCTTCTTAGCAAAATCCTCTAACATAAGCATAAGTGTGACATATCCATCACGTGGGCAATAGCTGTAACATTCCTTTTGGAAAACAATTTCTGAACAAGAGACGTCAGAACGATCTCACCTGGGTTAAGTGGAAAAATGACTGGAATGTTGCTCAATGGTTCAAAGTCTTCCTTGTAGATGGAAGTATATTTGCATTTAATTTGAAAATCAAAGACCAGGAGTCACGAGACAGAATAGAAAGATGCAGAATCCAAGTTGTTTACTGTCCAGTGTAATGTTTCCAATAACTTTGGGGTGCTTGTGTTGACTGATTGTTTTTTTTAAAGTCTAAAGTCTATCAGGATATTTTGGACTACTTTATGTTTCTGACAAGTTTTGTGGATATATATTTTATTTCCCGTCACAACCTGGCAACTGTCCACACAAAAAAAAATGATACCTGACACTGTGTAATAATGGCAAGCAAACTGGTCTGACCTAACTCGAACTGAAACATCTATTGACTGTTGTCAAGAGACACCAGGGTAGCAAGCAACCTGGGCTTTCTTCAGACCCTCACACAGCCACAGGCTGATCAAGTCCATGTTACACAGCATTGATGCAGTAACTAATCTAACAGATACTTCCTACTGTCTGTAATGGATTCAATTCTCAGTTGAATAGCATTTCTAAAAAAAAAATGCAATATTCAAATTGTCTGAAAAACTGATTTTTGGGTTTTTGTTGGTTGTAAGCTATATTTGCAAAAATAAAGATCCCCACAGTTCTATAAAAAAATGAAAAAAAAGGAAATTGCCATGTTTAATATGAAACTGTACAGGTATAGCTTTATGATCTGTAAGCCATTTTTTGTATTTACCTATGCTGGTTATCTGCAGAATATACACAAATGTTAAAACTTAATTATCGATTTTAACAATTCAATGCTAAGTAAATCATGGATAAATCTCCTAGTGTTTGCAAAAGGAAATTGTCCCCTGAGTTTCACTAAAATCATGAGTAAGACCTTAAATAAACATGGAAAGGTTCAAGTAAGGAAACTTCTTGAACTGGTTTGAAAGTTTTTCCTTACAACATGCAGATTATTCACAATCTTGTTCAAGTTTATCTAAAGTACTTATATAGCAGGCATTTCTTATTAGTAATTGAGGATTTGTAATCTCAAAGTTTCATCATTTCTATCCCTGACCCCCGTAATTCCACATGAAAACTGCTGTTTTCGTTAAATGTGGAAGATAGAGAGAAGCCCCCCGAAACCTGGTGCTGGACTGAACCGAGGAGTAGGAGTTTATCTAAAAGTCCAAGCATAACAAGGCCAGCAGGGATTAAGCATGACGATGAAGGCTCTGTTCAAGGTCTGATCTTCTTCCAAAAGCAACTTGGGAAACCTTAGCCAAACAACCCACCCTCATGTACTTGTATGTACTTTATCCCTTCTAGAGTGTGGGGCTGAAACCACTGTTTTTTTGTGGCCTTCTAGACCAAACAATTGTCATGGGGATGTTGTAACAGATCATGTGGAAATGTTGGCTTAGAGAGGTTAAGCTTTTGACACAACTGAAACCTTTCTGACACTAACAAAGAGCTGATGTCTTGGTCTGATTATAGTCTTGCAATTACATTTACAATCACCATAACAAAACTTTTACCTAGTGGTTTAATTTCCCATTGAAATCAACTGACAGATCTTTAAAACTATGCAATCTTTAATGTTTTTTTCTGAACCTGTTCTTTTATCTGTGTAGTACAGAGTACAGCATTTGTTTTAAATATAAATAAACATGGAATGATTTAACTTGATGTTGCACTAGAAATGGTGGTATTTCACCATATAAGGAAATGTTTGTAATCCACTTTACCCTGTTTACAAAAGCAAGCTGTGAGTAGTTGGAAAGTAAACTAAGAAAAGAAAAACAATCAGACTGGAACTAATTATAAATGACCCGTGCAACATTTAAATCTATAAAACAAAGGTGAACTTGACTTGTAAACTGAATTACCAAATCGCTCTCAAGGAGATATTTGTCCATCAGATTTTGCAACCAAGCAAATAATGTTTATCTGCAAAAACACACTTTACACAAAGAGACAGTTATAATGCATTTTGATATTTTTTCTTGGAGTTGATAACCCTCAGAAAAAAAAAATGCAGCAATCTGTTAATGTCTTTGGAGCTAGACTGATGTATTTGCAACAGCTTATCATTAGATCTATTTTCTTTGTAAATCTGAAGCTAAATAAATATCTAAAACAATAATTTTCCTATTAAATACACTTCTATTTTTTACATGAAATGTCAAGCTGCAGTTCAGAGAATATATTTATGTATCAGCGTTTTAGATACATTTAAAATGATTGTGGCCCCTGTAATTATGGGGCCACAAACAGAGGCCAATATGGCGACTGTTTACATTCGCCATTGTGTACAAGCCAGTTGGAATGGGAGAAGAAAAATGTCAGATTTGATGTGTGATAAAAGGGTTTCAACAAGAATGAAAGGAGAGGTGTACAAGACAATAATGAGACCAGCAGTGTTGTATGGTTTAGAGACAATATCAGCGAGAAAAAGACAGGAAACAGAACTGGAGGTTGCAGAACTCAAAATGTTGAGCTTCTCTTTGGGAGTGATGAGGATGGATAAGATCAGAAATTAATACATTAGAGGGACAGCTCATGTTAGATGTTTTGGAGATAAAGTCAGAGAAGCCAGACTGAGAAGATTTAGACATGTTCATAGGAGAGACAATGATTATATCGATAGAAGGATGCTGAGCATTGAGTCACCAAACAGGAGGCAGAGAGGAAGACCAAAAAGGAGATTTATCTATTTTTATTTGGAAGTGGTGAAAGAGGACATGAAGTTAGTTGGTGTGATTGTAGAGGATGCAGAGAATAGGACTAAATGGACAGATACTTTGCTGCTGTGGCCCCTGAAGGGAAAAGCCAAAAGAGAAGAACTTCGATTGCTTCAAATGTGTTATGGGAATTTTATGTGAATGGCCCTATAAGAAATATTTAAACTGAGAAAACGTTTATTTAGTACTTATTTGACCCATTGTGTACCAATATACTCCAATATACAGCTCAATCAAATCAAAAAAGAACACCACATATTACATGAACTCAGTGCAGATTTAGGTTGTTTTTTCATAGACCAGTGGTTACTAAGCTCTTCCTTCTTCTAAACATTAGATGTTTATTGTTAAACTTCATTCTATTAAATAACCCCACTTTTAAATTCAAAGGTGCAGTGTATACTCTCATAGGTGTCACATGCTTCCCAAATGCTAATTTGAGTCTATTAGCAACTGATTGTGATTCGATTTTTTTTTTATTCTAACGTTTATCAAACCAGCATTTATGTTGGAAGCAGACCACATGCATCCTGAAGTGTCAGCTTTAGTTTCAACCTCCTGTTTGGATTAATCAAGTGTTCATTCCTCTACAGAAGCATTTTGGACATTTGAGACAAAGCAAATATACTCCAACTAGGATTGGACAGAAGGACTAGTTCATGGGAATCTCTTAAAAATACCTCAACTAAAACATCCTGAGTGAATCTGCTGTTTAAAATGGAGAGTGAAGCTGTTTATAATCTGCTCACAACATAGATTTTTAAAATATTCATTTCCCGTTGCTTAACCAAAGTTGCGTAGGTAGTTTGTTTTCATCCTTACCTAGTATTTAAATTAAGATGATAAGTTAATAGCAAATGTTTTCATACCCTGTGAAATATTCAAACCATCCATCCATACATTATCTATACTGTCAATCTCTTCAAGGTTTGCAGGAGGGGGGTTCTGGTGCCTATCTCCAGAAGTTATTTGGCAAGAGGCAGGTTACACTCTGGACAGCTTGCTGGTCCATCACAGAGCAAAATAGAGACAAACAGGATAAACAACCATGCACTCACACCTAAGAGCAGTTTAGTGACCCCAATTAAGTAGTGGCTTATAGTCCAAAAATTATGATAATTTTGATTCAGTTTGAGAAGAGAGCTCAAACTCCAGTTTCTGTAAGGTGATGCAACATATAGATTAATCTGGGGTCCAACGCACCTAATCCATTGCCTGAATTACATCATAACGTAGTCAGGATCCACCCTCTGCTGCTGATAAACGTATTTGATTAGAATGTACTGAAGCAGAAACACATCTATAAATTGCAGAATACAGGGCCCCCACAACCTGAACTTTGATGACCTTAGGGAATGTGTAATAAAATCTTTAAATTGACAGAAACAGGAACACAAAGATTTTTCTTTTATACCACCACTTTGCACAGCACGCTTTCAACACGAGGCAATTCAAGGTGCGTTGCATGTGGTAAAGAAATCAAACATATGAAAAAAGCATAGAAAGTATAAACAGCAAAACGTAAAAGTATGAACATTTAAAACAGATAAACCGCAAGAATCAATAAGGGAAACATTTAGCATTCAATTGAAAATTGAAAACAATTTAGGAAAAACATGAAAAGAAAAAAGTATGTCAAAATACTATATCAGAATATCACTCAAAAACATCTCTAAACAGTAGAGTTTTAATCTTTGATTTGGAAAAAAAAATACCTAGTGATTCAGCAGCTTTGCAGTCATCTGGAAGTTTGTTCCAGATTTGTGGGGTATAGAAACTGAAAGCTGCTTTTCGATGTTTGGTTCTAATTCTAGGGATGTTTACTAAACTAGAGTTGGAGGACTTGAGGGATCTGCTGGATTGGTATAGTGACAACAGGTCTTCAACATACTTTGGTGCTAAACCATTTAGTAGGAGTATTTTAAAGTATATTCTGAGCTACAGGGAGCCATTATAAGGACTCTAGAAATGGGGGGATGTGCTCTAATTTCCTGGTGTTTCTAGTGAGGACGAAAGCAGCAGCGTTCTCAATCAGCTGCAGCTGTCTGATTGACTTTTTAGGTAGACCTGTGAGGACGCTGTTGCAGTCATCAATCCGACTAAAGATGAATGCATGGATGAGTTTTTCAAGGTCCTTTTGTGAAATTAGTCCTTTAATCCTACAAATGTTCTTCAGGTGAAGAATGGGGTCCTTGTTTATGTGAACTTGGAGGTTCAAGTCCGAGTCCGTTATTAAACCTACATATTTCCTGTTTAGGTCCAAAAATAACTACTTCAGGTTTTGTTTCTATCGAACAGGAGAAAGCTATGGGACATCCAGTTATTGATTTGCTCGATGCATTTATTTAGTGCTCTGATTGGTATATTGTCTCCTGGCAACATTGTAATGTGCATTTGAGTATCACCTGCATATTATGTAATAATCTTGGCTAGTGGGAGCAAGTAGATATTAAATAGAAGAGGCCCCAGGATGGAGCCTTGGGGAACCAATCCCAATCAAACCAATCAAACAAACAATGTTTGTTTTGATAAGTTTCATATGGGAACAAAGAAATCCCTGTTCTTCAGGTAGGACTCAAACCAGCCAAGTACTGTACAAGAGAGTCCAACCCAGCTCTCCAGTCATTGCAGTAGTATTGTATGATTAACATTGTCAAACCCTGCACTGAGGTCCAACAGAACAAGTACTGTGGTTCTACCACACTCTGTATTGATATGAATGTCATTGAAAACTTTGACGAGGGCAGTCTCAGTGCTGTCATCAGCACAATTATCTTGCTGATGAATGGAAGATTAGAAATTGGCCTTCAGTTCTGAATCAGTGTGTTGTCCAGGTTGTTCGTCTTTAGTACTGACTCGTCTTTTTAAAGCCTCGGGGAAGACACCTGACAGGAGAGATGAGTTAACTATTTGAATCTTATCAGACTTAAAGTGATAGTCTGGATCTCTAAATTAATTACAGATTTTAAGAATTGTATTAAATAAACCTCCTGGCCTTAAATGTTTATATAAAATAAGTCATATTATGAATTATAATATTACGGGTAAGTCCCGCTTTCCTGTATCTCGGCTATGGCTCGGAAGCCACGGTGCCATCCACTTTAACCAATCAAGTGATGCCAAGGGCTGTCACTCATCACGAACACTGTGTGCTCGTGCTCGTAACTGCGCGCATGCTCAGTTTTCTGTTTACACGGAGACTCCGAATCAAGCCTCCGCCAATATTTTCAAACCAAAAAAGCATCCTCACCTCCGATAACTCCATTGTTGACACTGTGGTTGTTTTCTCACTCTCCTCCAAATGTCTTGGCCCATTGACCTAGCGCATGCACGGAAGAGTAGGCGCGGCTTCAAGACCGATCATAAAGGGAGGGGAAGGGGGCTTGGGTTGTTTTTTTTCAAATCATATCCCTCTCTCTTTTTTCCAGCGAGGTCCAGACTATCACTTTAAAGACAAGGAAACATTTTTTTTTAGAAAAGCTTTGGGTATTATATCAAGGCAACAACAGGAGGAGCTTAATTGCTTAATGATTTCATCAAGGTTTATTTGGTTTACCTCATGGAATACAGACATTTTCTCGATTGGGGATGACATCAGTAGTAGGTTCTGTACTGAAGTATAGACTGAACATCTGATTGGCAAACTCATTGCAAGCCCTGGTGGACTTTAGCTCAGGAGCTACTGAGAATTAGGTAGTCTCTCAACTGTTGCAAACAGAGTCCATATATTATTAATTTTTCTGTTAGTAATTTCAAAACGGAAAAATTCCTTGCCATCTTTCAAAGTTAAACGGTATCTGTTCACATTTTTAAACAGTGAACCTGGAGTTGAATTTTCCGCCATTTTCTTTCAGCTTGTCAACGATCCCTTTTTTCACTACGTACCAGTGGATCCCACATCCATAGACTTATTTTTAACCGAAACTACTTTTACTTTAGTTGGAACAATGGTATCGATAATGTCTGAGGTTTTTGCTTGGAAGTTTTCCACCAGCTTGTTTACAGAAATGTAATTGGGGGGTGTGGTAGGAGAGTAGATATGTTTTAAAGTTTCAACAAAACTGTGCTCTAGAAAACGTTGTTTTACAGTTGTCTAATTGTGACTTCAATGTTTGGTAAAATTGGACATTTCAAAGAAAACACGCAGATGGTCAGATAGCGCAGTATTGACTACAGAGATGTTAGAGATATTTAAAAGATTGTGTGTTGGCTGTTTGACATGTTGGGTCAGGCCAGAGTTATGAAGAGTGTCACTTAATACTTTTGCTTGTCTATCTTGTTGGTTGTCTATATTGATGTTGAGGTCACCCACAATGATTAGTTGGTCATACTTAATACATATTGCAGACACATAAAAAATTACACAAATTTTACTTTTTAAAGCTGGAGTTGATATTTGCTGAAAAGTGTCTTGGTGAACTTGATTGGGAGTTTTTCCACTTGCAAACTATTTGTGCTATTTGCTTTGGTAATCGGCAGTGAGACAGCAAATAAAAAAAATAAAAAAATCTTTTGGCAGTGAGAGCTCCAAGAAGAGACATTGGTTATATTGTAAAGCTAAGTATAATCTGTATAGTTATATGAACTAATCTTATAGGTTGTTATAATGTGGATTAGCAGGAGCAAGTTGATGGTAATTATGAGGGGCCCCAAGATGATTCCCTGAGGCTCTCCACATTTAATTCCTGTCTGATCTGATGAAAAGTGGCCTATTGACACTATACCACTGTATATAGTAATGGAGACCCACTGTATGCGTGGGTCTCCATTACACCTGGCCATCCAAAGTTGGCCCTTTTCAGGGGCATTTCAGGAACCAATGGAGTTCGGAACAGTTTGATCGATTTGCTTAGTGGTCAAGCTGTGATCAAGTCATGTTCAATGGTTGTACCTCAGTGGGAAATCAGCAGACGTCACAAAATAATATGCTTTGTAATATCAGAAGAGTTGATGGCGAAGCAGGAGCAAGAGGGGTGGCCTAATTGATTTACACCATCCGAAAAAAGATCAGCGTAAATTACCCTGAAGTTCAAACAGCGGAAAGGCACCTGTTGAGACCAAAAACATAAAAAAACAATGACAACTGGATATGAAAATGTTCACATGAGTTTAGCTATGCTTATCAAGTTATTTTCTGTAGTCAAGGCCATGATTGTGTTATATATAATGAAATGATATTAAATCCACTTTTTGAAAAATGATCCATGATTGTATATATATATATTTTTTCAGAATTAAGAGGCCTCTTTCAAATGACCTTGTCGCATTAGGCTATTTTGGTTTTTATCTAAGTTAAATCAATCTTTAACACTCTTATTAAAATTCAATCAGAATTATGTTTTAGTGCATTTTCTCTGCCTGCTTGAATAGGGATAAACTTTTCACCAATAACCTCAACACATTGTCACAGTGACCACTTACAGTGTTTTCTAAAATTGCCAACACTGCAAAAATGAGTCACATACTTCAGTATCTTCAGTGGCAGGTTCAGTGAAATCTGAGTTCCTTCAAACACCAGTAAATATCTCTGAGTGTGGGCTGATGACAGATAAATAACCAGCAGCAGGCTGCTGCTCCCTTCAAAGGAGTGCTGATGGTCAAAGTGGGGCTCTGTTTAGGTGTTTTCATTCTACAAATGGGAATGAAGATGATTCATCTTCCAGGATATTCACTCTTAATCCTCTCTGATCTCTCAGTTTCTAAAACCTCTCAGCAGTGTTTGTGGTCAGACCACTTCAGCATGGATACTGGAGCAGTTTGCTGAAAGCTTCCACAATCCCCCACTGAAGCAGTTTTTAAACCTTAAAACCACCCAAATTTGTAGATGAATAATGTGTTTAAGTTCAGTTATTCTATTATAGTTCCCAGAAGTTTCTGTAATCTTACAATGAGGTCTTGATCAGAACTTTCCTAAGGATGTCATTCTAAGGTTGTTTTCCAAACTGGCCTCTTCTTTGCTCATCGTTATTTTGGAAGACAGCTGAAAAGATGTCTATTTGGACCCATTAATCCATTTGCTTTCTATTACCTTGTTGGGTCTGTCCCTGAAAATATGAAAACTATATAAAAGGGGTTTTATAATAATGATGTAGCGCCACCATTCCCAGCGTTGGCTTCCTGTCGTTATCCTTGGCGTTATCAAGCGAGAACTGCTCTCTCTCTCTCTCACCCTAGAGCATCGGGCTTCGATAAGTCCCTCTACATCAAATGGTCAGAACACCAGCTGACCAACCTCATCATGGTCTTCCTCCAACCTAACTGGATAGTGGAAGTACGGGAGGAGCCCCACGAAATTTAAAACCAACAATCAGGAAGCTGAAAGCTCTCTCTCTGGTTCGGCTTCAAGTCATGCTTTAAGGGGAGAGTAGATTAACCTTTTTCCCTCTTTTTGTCCGTTGTGTTGCTTCGAAAAGGATTTACTTTTCCTGAAATCCACCGTCACAGACTGCAAAGTAAGATCATTCCTTTTTTTTAGCAAATCTAGAAGATTTCTATCTATGCATGCTTCCCTGGACGTTTTGTTAATTATTGTTGTGTTGAAGTACTGTATTTATTTTATTAGTAAACAACCAGTGTTTTATTGTGTGTGATTTGCTGTAATCTCTGTGTTAAGCCACAAACCGGAGTGTTTCCGAGAGGCGAGCACAGCCAAACATCAACTATTTAACCCTTTTGTTTCAATCTACACCCATTTTAATCCATGATTCTTTGTTAGCAAAAAGCTAAACTATTGATAAGAACACGTGGTCCCTTTTTTTCAAAGAGACCACGCGGTAAATTGTCCTAATAAATAAAACCCCTAGTGTTCAGCATCGGCTCGTGCACCTGCGTACGCCGCATACAGACGTGGACAAAATTGTTGGTACCCTTCATTAAATAAAAGAAAAACTCATAATGGTCACAGAAAAAACTTTAATCTGACAAAAGTAATAATAAATAAAAATTATATAAATGTTGACCAATGAAAGTCAGACATTGCTTTTCATCCATGCTTCAACAGAATTATTTAAAAAATAAATGCATGAAACAGGCCTGGACAAAAATGATGGTACCCCTAGAAAAGAATGAAAATAATGTGACCAAAGGGACATGTTAATCCAAGGTATGTCCACTAATCAGCATCCTAGGTGTCTACAATCCTGTAATCACTCAGTGGGCCTATATATAGGACTCCAGGTAGTCACTGTGTTGTTTGGTGACGTGGTGTGTACCACACTCAATATAAACCAGAGGAAGCAAAGGAAAGAGTTGTCTCAGGAGATGAGAAAGAAAATCATAGACAAGCATGTTAACTGTAAAGGCTATAAGACCATCTCCAAGCAGCTAGATGTTTCTGTGACTACAGCTGCACATGTCATTCAGTAATGTACGATCCATGGGACTGTAGCCAACCTCCCTGGACGTGGCTGCAGGAGGAAAATTGATGACAGATCAAAGAGACGGATAATCCAAATGGTAACAAAAGAGCCTAGAAAGACTTCAAAATAGATCCAAGCTGAACTTTATGCTCAAGGAACATCAGTGTCAGATCGGAACATCCTTCGCTGTTTGAGCCAGAGGACAAATCATTAAAAAAAACAGACTGGAGTATGCCAAACTACATGCTGACGAGCCACAAAGCTTCTGGGAGAATGTCCTGTGGACAGATGAGACAAAAATTTAACTTTTTGCCAAGGCACATCAGCTCTATGTTCACAGACGGAAAAATGAAGCATATCTAGAAAAGAACACGGTCCCTACTGTGAAACATGGGGGAGGCTCGGTTATGTTCTGGGGCTGATTTGCTGCATCTGACACAGGGTGTCTTGAATCTGTGCAGGGTACAATGAAATCTCAAGACTATCAAGGGATTCTAGAGAGAAATGTGCTGGCCAGTGTCAGAAAGCATGGTCTCAGTCGCAGGTCACGGGTCTTACAACAGGAAAATGACCCAAAACACACAGCTAAAAACACCCAAGAAGGGCTAAGAGGAAAACACTGGCCTTCTATGAGCCTTGATCTCAATCCTATTGAGCATCTTTGGAAGGAGCTGAAACGTGCTGTCTGGAAAAGGCGCCCTTCAAACCGGAAACAACTAGAACAGTTTGCTCATGAGGAGGGGGCCAAAATACCTGCTGAGAGGTGCAGAAGTCTCATTGACAGTTACAGGAATCATTTGATTGCAGTGATTGCCTCAAAAGGTTGTGCAACCAAATATTAAGTTGTGGGTACCATCATTTTTGTCCAGGCCTGTTTCATGCATTTATTTTTTAAATAATTCCGTTGAAGCATGGATGAAAAGCAATGTCTGAATTTCATTGGTCAACATTTATATAATTTTTATTTATTATTACTTTTGTCAGATTAAAGTTATTTCTGTGACCATTATGAGTTTTTCTTTTATTTAATGAAGGGTACCAACAATTTTGTCCACGTCTGTACATGTGCGTGTGCAAATTACGGCGTAAGGGCGTTCAGGAAATTCCCCGGGTGACGAGGTCATTGTAGCTTCCGGTGACCCCCCATCTTTAAAGTGTTGTAGCATGTAGCCAAGCCATTTAGCCTACCCATTAGTGAGGACCTAATTAGTTGAGAGTGAATTCAGTTGTTGTTTTGTGTGGACCATTTTAGTAATTAAAGTTATTAAACTGAATCAAATCTCCTTGCTTCTTTTATTGAGTGCATTTAATTCATTGCTAAAGGGCTCCCCCTTCAGATAAACTATATCTGGTAACCATAGCAATGTGCTATTTGACAATATAGTTAATTCTGAGGAATAAATATATTTACTGGGTTAATTCCCGGTTGGTGCCCCAATGATAAATCATTTAAAGGAATAATTAAATGAATAATCATGAATTATTAAATTAACATTGCCCATATAGCCAGATAAACAAAAGCCTTCTTTAAGACGCAACAACTCTATCCTGTCTACATGTTCTACGCATTTACATTTTGTCAAGTCTGGTATGCTATTTATTCTCCATTCATTATATTTCTTCAAAGCTTCCAATGAGCAAGATATTTTTGCATCCTGAATTTCATGTAAATGTATGTTGTGTAAAACCACAAATGACCTTTAGGCACAAATAACGTGTTTTTTACGAATACATTACATTTTTATTTGGTACCAAGAAAAACTTAATAAGTGACCTGACCCACAAACTGAGTCATTGCAGATAGAATTTTGTTTGAGCTCCTTGTATCACATAACCACAATGGAGCAGATTTATTTGCAGCTCTAAAATGAACAGGCAGAGATAAAAAAACCTTTTAATAATAATTTTTTAAACCTTTTAATTTTCTTTTTGAAAATTAAATATAGGAGAAATCAATGTAATTTTTGTTTTGAACTCCAACATTTACATTTACAATGTAGGTATGGTCTCAAATGAAAAATAATTACAAGTAGAGGTAGAACTAACCAAAATATATGAATAAACTTAACATTTGGATATCAGCAGTCTGTGTTAAACACCACATAAGTCAAAGGTAATATAGATTTAATAATCAAATGACAAAATTTATCATTTTCCCGTAAGCAAACACACAGAAGATAAAACCCAGTTTCATCACAACAGGAAATTAATATTCTTATTGTGAAAATGTGCAAGCTACTTCCACTAATAAATTAGCACTAATTTAAATCCAAAAACATCACTTTAACTAATTTTTAATTAATTATTATTAATTTAATAATTATTAATTATTTAATTTTACACTTTAACTAGTATTGTTAACAGCTGTTTCTATGAAATTATGAAGTTATTCAATGAGCCAACATGCATAAATCAACAAAAATGTGGAGCATTTAAACTCTGCACCGCACACAGCGAGCTGACATCCGAAGCGGATGGAAAATTCCCTCAGAGAGCTTATGAACTTGTAATCATATCAACATATAAAATGTTTAAAAAGGTTAAAACAAGGCTGTTGTTATTTGTTAACTAGATGAAACTTCCCACATGGATTTAGGGAACAAATTAAAAAGGAGTGTGTCTGCTGCTGAGCCATTTCTTGGTCCTCCACCTGCCAAAAAAACTTGACAAAAGTCAAATCAGCAGAGGCAGAGATATTAAAGATCTGTCAACATCTGCCATGCATATTCACATGCATTAAAAGCATCCTCTCCCTAGCTCTTTCCCCCCAAACAGAGGTCACCCACCACAGAATCTCATTTGGTCATGAGACTCATATAATGACCACAGATGAGGTTTAGATAGTCAAGTAAATCCAGGACTTCACCTTCCAGCTCATCATTTTTCTTTCCCACAAGAGAGAGGAGCGATTCCAGCATTGCTGTGAACAAATTTCTGATCTATCTTTTCATCTATCTTTTCCTTTCAGTATAATAGTGTTTTAATTCTTATTTATTGTTGTTTAAAATTAGATTCATAGATAGATGCATAGATACCTAAAAAAGGAACAAAACACTTCTGAATTAAGTAGTTAATAACTGACGGTAAAATTACCCACACCAAAACTAACTGTGCTTATTTAAGAGAAAGCACCATGTTTTGCGGGTCCACACTAGGACCCGCTCCCATGTATTTTAGACCCGCTTTTTATGGTTATACCTTATAAAGCAGCTAATATTTTTTCAATGATTATGCATCATTTCATTGAAAAATATCAGAAAAATATGCAAGGCAGTGAACGGTGATCCGCTTTATAGAGAGAGATCACTGTAAAGCAAAGGCTGTTTCACACTATTTCGTTTTGCTTCTATTTTCCATTCAGCTTCGACTTTTAAGCTTATGTGCGCATAATTGCACACAAAAAACAAGCACAGTGAGGAGTTCCGCTGTTTTGTCAGCCCTCTTGCAAAAATTACTTTGCTGGGGGAAATGACGTGAGTTTGCCGCACTGTTTACATAACATCCCCTCGCTCCCCCAACCGAGCAGATTCATTAGGATCCTCAGGTACATTAATTGGTGTCTGAAAGCAGCCGAAAGGCAATGTTCCTGTAAAAATTGGTGCATTTAAAAAGGTTAAAGACGGCATTTAATTGTCTGTAAATATTTCGTAACATTATCTGAAAACATTTTAAGTAACCAGGGACTCAAATCCTGCAGTGCCAGACGTGTCCCGCCGCTTAAGCCGGTACATGTCCAGGCCCATCTGAAGTTTGCTAGGGAGCATTTGAATGATCCAAAAGAGGATTTGGAGAATGTTATATGGTCAGATGAAACAAAAAATAACTTTTTGGTGAGAACTCTTCCTGTTGTGTTTAGTTGAGAAAGAATGCTTAGTTGCATCCAAAGAACACCATACCTACTGTGAAGCATGGAAGGTGGAAAGATCTTGCTTTGGGGATGTTTTACTGCAAAGGGACCAGCGCGACTGATCCGTGTGAAGGTAAGAATGAATGGAGCCATGTATCATGACATTTTGATCGAGAACCTGCTTCCATCAGCAAGGGCATTGAAAATGAAACGTGGCTGATGTCATGTTTTGGCTCAAGGAGGACCCAGATGCGGAGCGGCGTTTGTGGCTCTTACGGCCCATGTTTATTAAATGTCCAGAAAGACGAGAAGCACAGAGAACTAGGGGAGGTAACGACGACAACGACCCGACGAGGACAGACAGGCACAGAAGGGCATATATACTGTGGGAAGAGGTAATCACAAAACAGGGAACACCTGGGAGCAGAGGAGGGAAACACAGGGAGGACAAAAGAACAGGTGAAACAAACTAGGACTAATAAACTCAAACAGACTGGGAGGAAACAGGGAGGAAAAAACAACACAGACAGGGACGGATCATGACAGCTGGTTCTCTCAGCTTGACAATGATCCCAAACACAATGCAAGTGTAATGATGGAGAGGTGTCTGTTGGAGCCATTCTGAGTATTGGAATGGGATGGCGCTGTTTCTGCCACAGGTCTATTTACATAACACTTGGGTTAATTAGTGCAGGTGTGGCGCACAGCGAGGCATATGGTTTTTGACCGTGAAACCCATGCGTGAGTCGTGAGACACAGCGAATTGATGACTGAATATTGTTTATGTTTTTTTTGTAATTTAACTAAATGGATTGATATATCCGACTTTAAGTTGAGAGTTTTTGAAAGTAGCCTATATTATTTTTATTATAAGCCACAAGGAAACAGCACGCCGGTAAACACGGGTGCAAAAACAACTTAAATGTGCGCCAACAGTGTCGAAAGAAGCATTTCAAGATCCCAGAGTGGCCTACTCATTTTCCAGATCTCAACACCATCGAAACTCTTTGGAGGAAGTTAAAAGTTTCCAAGCAACAGCTCAAAAAAAATCTAGCTCTTGAGGAGACCTGCAAGGAGGAATGGGGAAAAATATCAGCAACAGTGTGTGAAAACCTTCTCAGGACCTCTGTCATTTCCAACGAATGGTATATAACAAAGTTTTTGTGTACTGTTTTGCCCCACTGTGTTGGCGGGACTTTAAAGTGTTAATTACATAAGATTAATCGCTTAAAAAAAATGCATTTAATTACAGTTTTCATTCCAGTCAATGTGGAACATTTGTCTGTGCATGACTTCCTGGGACACGGATTACAATGATGCACACGTGAGGTTATAAGGTGAGGCTGTGAATATAGCAGGTGACAATCCACTTTTCAAGCACTCTTGGGTTCCGAGGAGATTTCCTTGTTTATCAGCAGAACATATTTAAAATGACTGGTGCGAAGTATGCAGGACGACACCATTTTTCTTATCTGACATCCTCCATAAGCGGCCACTTAAGGCCTGGTTCTGATTCATTAATAGACTGAATAGACTGCAGGTGGTCATTTTGGCAAATGAAACATTGAGTTTACACTTTTTTTAATCAACTTTTTGAGACTGCTGCTTTTTACTTTTATAATAGTGAATAGAAAATACTTCTCAGAATATTTCAGTTTTTTGTTTCATGTTTTGTAAAATTAAACAATAAGCTATCAGCTACTAATTAAAATTCTAATTTAGGAGAGTAACTTTTTAAAATATTATTTAAAAAACATATTTATACTCATGAATCCTTTGGGAGTTTGTTATTTAACTATTCTTTCTAACTACAGAGAATGTACACTTTAAAATTATAAAATCAAAAGTCTAGCCCCAGTGCTGAAAGGGTTTTAGGAGAGTTTCAGGACCAGGTAAGGTGTCCACTGAAAAAGCCAAGTGTTCTTTAAACATCAAAATATGGTCACCTTAAAATACAAATCTTTTTTGCTATTATTTTTAAAGGCAACGTTCGGAAAATAGACTTACAATGCCACTTCGGTGTTCAGTAATTATTTCAACCCTTGCTGATTTTATAACTTTGTCCAATGACAAATAAATTAAAAATCTTAGAACAGTATTGTTTTAATGGTAGGTTTAATTTAATAGTGACAGATAGCACATCGGCGGAAAATTTAAAATAATAAATTCAAATAAAATGTGGATTTGCAATTCATCGAGTGAAATAAGTATTTGAACCCCTACTAACCATTAAAAGTTCTGGCTCCCACAGAGTGGTTAGACACTCCTACTCAATTAGTCACCCTTATTAAAGACACCTCTCTTAACTAGTCAACTGCATAAAAGACACCTGTCCACAGACTGAATCAATCAAGCACACTCCAAATTTTCCAACATGGCAAAGACCAAAGAGCTGTCCAAGGATGTCAGAGAAAAAAATTGTAGACATGCACAAGGCTGGAATGGGCTAAAAGACCAATAGCAAGAAGCTGGGAGAGAAGAACAACTGTTGGTGCAATTGTTAAAAATGAAGGAGGACAAAATGACCATCAGTCGAGCTTTGTCTTGGGCTCTGCACAAGATCTCACCTCGTGGGGTGTCAATGAATCTGAGAAAGGTGAGAAATCATCTTAGAAATACACATGAGGAGTTAGTTAATGACCTCAAAGTAGCTGGGACCACAGTCACCAATAAAACCATTGGAAACACATTATACAACACTGGACTAAAATCCTGCAGAGTTTGTGAGGTCCCCCTCAAGAAGGCACATGTGCAGGCCCCTCTGAAGTTTCCCAATGAACACCTGAATGATTGAGAGAAGGACCGGGCATAAGTGCTGTGGTCAGATAAGACAAAAATTGAACTGTTTGGGATTAACTCAATTTGCCGTGTTTGGAGGATGAAAATTGTTGCCTATGACCCCTAAAACACCATCCCCACCTTCAAGCATGGAGGTGGAAACATTTTGCTTTCGGGATGTTTTTCTGCTAAGGGCACAGGACAACTTCACATCATCAACAGGAAAATAGACGAAGCCATGTATCGTAAAATCCTAAGCGAAAACCTCCTTTCTTATGCCAGGAAACTAAAAATGGGTTGTGGATGGGTGTTCCAGCATGACAATGAGCCAAAACATACAGCAAAGTCAACGAAGGAGTGGCTCAAGAAAAAGCACATTTAGGTCATGGAGTGGCCTAGTCAGTCTCCGGAACTTAATCCAATAGAAAACCTATGGAGGGAGCTGAAGCTCAAAGTTGCATAGAGACAGCCTCGAAATATTAGTGATTTGAAGATGATCTGCAAACAGAAGTGGAAATTCAACTTAAAATGTGTGCAAACTTGGTTATCAATTACAAGAAACATTTGACCTCTGTGCTCTCAAACAAGGGTTTTTCCACAAAGTAAAAAGTGTTTTTTTGTTAGAGGATTCAAATACTTATTTCACTCAATGAAATGCAAATCAGTTTCTAAGTGTTATTTTTTTCAATTATCAAATTAATGTGCTATCTGTCACTGTTAAAATACACCTACCATTAAGATGATACTGTTCTGAGACTTTTCATTTCAAACTTACAAAACCAGTGAGGTGTCAAATAATTATTTTCCACCAAATATATATATATATATACTGTATATATACTGTATATATATATATATATATATATATATATATATATATATATACTGTATATATATATATATATATATATACTGTGTATATATATATATATATATATAAATATTGATGGACTGGTGACCTGTCCAGGGTGTACCCGGCCTCTTGCCCGTTGACAGCTGGAGATAGGCACCAGCCCCCCCGCGACCCCTTGATGAATAAGCGGTTCAGAAAATGGATGGATGGATATATATATGTATATATGTAGAGAGAGAGAGAGACTTGGAACAGTTAATTAATTTAACTAACTAATGACACAGGCTTCCTGTAATAGTAAAAGCTGGCCACATGTCAAAATCCTTCAAGACTCACATTAAGCACTCATTAAATAGTCTTTATCTTCACGCATCTTTGTAAAGCTTCCAATGCATGACATGTTTTTCTTCAGCTGCCTGCAGCTAAAGTTCTTTTCTATTACGAATTTCAGCCTGCTCCCACACCTTCACAGTCGATTTTATCTGGAGTTTAGAGCAGGTGTGCTCCTGAGAAATATTACCAAACACCTGAGAAGCAGACGGATGGAGCAACTGTGTGGTCCAAACACACGACCTCAGGCTCTGCTCTGGTTGGCTAATGTTCCAGACTCACTCAATATTTTTATTAAAGATTTGTCAATGAAACTGAAAAGATAACTATTCACATCCAACAATTGGAAGGCCAGGGAACAATCCAGTTATGGTGTGAACACAACTCAGGAGAAAGTTTTAAGAACTGGTTTTGTAGTGCACCAGCGATGCTTACTTTTCAAGAATGTATACCAACATAGGCAACTGACACCTGGTGGCATTAAACAATCACTCAATGCTGTCAACATGCACAACAACTTTTCTTCATTCATCTTTGAGACCAGAGCAAGAAACATTTGTTCTTATCGTACTCAGAACTCCTTAACAAGGACAAAAGAAGAGTGGATTTTGTCAAGGTTCTGCAGTGAAATTGTTTCAGCTTTATCCTTTCTCATTCAACTATTTCATCAATTATGGGAAAGGTGTTGGTGTTTTCCTTCTGCATAGCTGAAGAAAAAGACCTCATATTAATAGTGTTGTAAAAAGGTATTTCCGACCTTTTAGATTTTTTGGAGTTTTGTTTTAAAAAAATCTTATGTTTCAGATTATCAAACAAATTTTAACGTCAAACACATTAGTACAAAATAATATTTTTAATTGATGCTTTTATGTATTAATTGTTATGGCAGATGGCCGCTTGTACTAAGCCATGTTCTGCTGGAGGTTTTTTCTTGTTAAAGGGGAGTTTTTCCTCTCCACTCTCGATACATGTTTCCTACAATCCTACTGAGGGAGAGCTAGGAGTCCAGGATCTCTGTGAAGCTTCTGGCTGAGTTCTAGGAGATGGTGAAGTCTGGGAGCGAGGAGTGAGCATAGAGTGGGGTGGCAGAGCATCAACGTGGAGCATTGATTGCTGAGGAACTTGGAAATTGAAGGCAGTCAGACGTGGGTAAAAGACAAGAAGCTGGAGACCAAAACATGGGGAGTTTTCAACGACAAAAACACCTGAGAAGGAACACAGAAGAATGAGCAGGTTTGTCACAAGAAATACACATAGAAACACTGGGGTTCTCACAGAGGACTTGAGGTATTTTACCATACAGTTTGCAACACTCAGGTTTTAAAGATCTCCCAGCCAGCTCCATATATTCTCAGCTAATGATGAGGTCAATGAGTAACACTTGTGTAGGTGCAGCACGAAGGCTCTGTCCTCTGCTTGATTGGCAGGTACACAGCTCAGCCAGGACCTGTGGTGGAACAGAAAGCAGGAAGCAGAAAAACAGACAAACACACCAAATTCCCAACAATTGCATATCATTACTGAAAGTTTTTTTTTTAAAACATAAAATAATTCACTTCACAAAAAAGAGCAATATCACAATAGTCAACTTTGTGAAAAAATAAATACATAAGCCAACAGTTATAAAAATATTGCAACAATAAAATGAATCACTTAAAATTAATGCAATTATTATATATATCGAAAAAATAATTATTGGGAAACTGCACAATAATAATGACCCGATTAAAAATACACTGAATTATTTAATACAAGCACAGGGGAAACTATGGAACAATATTATAAATATAGCCTTTTAGTTCATATTTTAATTTAATGTTCTCAACTCTTTATAATGTCACGATTATATAATTTCATCCTAGTATAATTTTATAATTCAAACCTTAAGAAGAAGTTTTCGTATTGTTTGCAGGGTGACATGACAACTTTTCACGATTCACGGGTCTTCTCTATTTGGTTCGCCTGATTGATTAATTACTAACCCTAATGTTTGAAAATCATTACCTAAGCCTAACCAGACTTATTTTCTAACCCTGATATTCGAGGAACAGTGCCTAAACCAAACTTATTAATTAGAACATTTAGGACTAGTACCCAATCATTATCCACATAAGGCGTGACACTGCTGCTAAACATGGACATTTTGAAAATTTGCTTCCTGACCAGTGACCATTTATCATCAGCTCTCTGTACGATCAGTATAATAAAGTATCTGGTTCTAATGCCTGTTTCACCATCATATTTTTTGTCAAAGAAATTTTTGTGGCAGTAATTTTACCAGAGACTATATATATAAAAATTTTACATTAAAACGTAACCAGACCGAAGGCGGCAGCTAGAATATTGGTTACTTGGCAACGGCGGCACTGTCCCTCACCCCCAGGAAAAATAATGTAAATAATCGGGCCTTCAAAATGAAGGTGTTGTGAGTAAAGGTGGGAAAAGTAAAAAAAAATTGCCAGATTTTAATTTTTTTATTTTATAGTATTGAAATAACAACATGAAAATAAACAACATACATCGATAGGACAAATCAGAAAGCAAGGACCATTTAAGCGCTTAACTTATTACACTTCAAAGTATGAAACCGATCAAAATTACTGCCTTTGGAGTTCTAGTATTAAAGGAAAGAGTTATCCATATCAAGTCTTTTTTTTAAATAAGTGTTTTCTAAATTACTGGTTTTGCCACAGCAACGAATGCCATCAGGTGTTTGTGATTACTGGCAATGACTTTTTCTCACAACAGATGGATTTCAGCCTGCAGAATTGTGTTAATTGAGCCCCTTTGAAGCAGTGTGGAAATGGTCTATTTAAAGCAATGCCAGTTTTTGTTTTTTTCTGAGTGACAGAGAGGTGGACTTGCCTGTGTGGATCATTCTTTCTGCATAACTGAAGTATATTTGAGGTAGAAATTATAAAATGAAAGCTGAAGGTTCTTCTTGAACAGTTTCTGTCATATTCCTAAAGTCTCTCTCTTTTATTTGAAACATGAACACAGACCTAAACAGAGTCAAGGGAAGCTTGTAATGCTACATATTTTTATTGTTAAGGCTAAATTGTCAAATCACCAGTGAAAACATGCAAAAAAATTGACAGCAATTATTAGAAAGGTTTCATTGATGAACTAAAAAAATATGTTTTCACAAAGCTGAATGTTACATCAGAAGCAAACTTCTTGGTTAAATGAAAGTAATTTTCAATTGAATTCTGACAGGGGTATGAATAGTTATGGGTTCAACTATATATTAAATTATTTTACATAAAACTAAAACACCAAAACATCTCATTTTTGATAGTCTCATTTATGTTTATTTATTCTTTGGTTAAGTTATTTACATGTTACTCATTTATAAGTATTATAGAAAATTAAGTTGAAATCATGTTGGATATTTCACATCAAATTTTTGATGAGGTTTGGCCCCAGCAACTGAATAAGGACATATTGTCAACTTGGGGAAAATGAAACAGAGCATCAATAAAGTCTTTAGTATAAGGAGAGTCAAAAACCCCAGTAAACATAAAACTAGTAAAAAAATTTAACATGCCACAGC
This sequence comes from Apricaphanius iberus, assembly GCA_028564705.1. NCBI lineage: Eukaryota > Metazoa > Chordata > Actinopteri > Cyprinodontiformes > Aphaniidae > Apricaphanius > Apricaphanius iberus. The sequence goes on from JAPXFQ010000689.1 coordinate 3,397,087, forward strand.
ATGCAGTTGTATGCTGATGCATGTCCAAAATGGTCTAAATCACATAAAGAATAAGAAAATAAACTTTTGGTTCTGGAAGTGATCCACCCGGTGGAAGTTCTGGGTTTTCTGTTGGTCTGTCTGTATGAGCGTCATCTTATAAACGATTTATTGGTTTAATAATGACTTGAGATGGAGGTCAAGTGTTGGTGACAAGAAGAAAGAATGTTTTGTGAGGAAGACTCTTTCACAACTTCCAGCTGCCAATTTTCAAACAATGCGTATTTGTCAAAGACGCGCTGCTGGAAAACACCTTTCATTCTTCTGGCACATTTTACGGCTGTAGGTTGCCAAAGTTGGACTCAATATCGCTTTTGTCTGACTCCCTGTTTCTTTATGTCTAAGATATAGGTGGGAGATAAAACACAGACTCAATGAAATATATATACTTTTACACTTCTATGGGCTGCTGTCAGTCTTTAGCGTTTTAAAAACATCAAGCTGCAAAGAAAATATGACGGCCGTCTCTGAGTAAAGCATGTAGTGGTAAATATTTACTACTCATTTAACTGTAAAGTCTAAAAACCCTAATATTACATTCTTGTTTTGATTTTTTTTAAAGCCAAAGCCTTTCAGGAAAAAGGCAGGATAATTATGTGAGAAAGTGATCTGGGTTGAGTAGTTTCTGTTACTCTAAAACACGTAGTACCTGTGACGTTTAAGGAAACTATCTGGAATGTGGCAGGTAGAAGTTACATCTACTTCCTTCTTGGTTTACCTTAGAAAAACATCAATAGCATTAAATTACTGCCTGTCAAACAATAATTCAACATATTCATTTTATGAGTAGTTCATTCAAAAATCTGTTTTTAGGCTCTGTTAATATTTATCATAAAGACAAAAACTAAAAAATCCCTAGTCCCCGATTTAAAAAAAATATATATTTTATTATGGAGTACAACAACCCTTAAAAACTGACAAAACTGGAATTTGGAACACAAGAAAAATACACACGTCATCACAAAATTTCTACTGCATGTTTGAAAGAAGTTACTCCTACATGCATTTAATGGCAGTGCTCTAGAACACAATTGAGATGAATTCCACTCCCTTGGATAAGCAACCCCACTCAGGATTCTTCACTTTCAAAATCTGTTCAGCATCTGTTAAGTGTCTGCTCAGAGAAGATATCTTTGGGTTAAGAATGTATCCAAACTGAATAAAATCTGGAATCTGTTCAGCGTGGGAACATTGTTCAGCATAAGGATTTCTGTTCAAATTCAAGAACTGGTTCAGAACCAGGAATCTGTTCTCTATTTAGAATCATCCATCCATCCATTTTCTGAACCGCTTAATCCTCCATGGGTCGCGGGGGGGCTGGTGCCTATCTCCAGCTGTCAATGGGCGAGAGATGGGGTACACCCTGGACAGGTCGCCAGTCCATCACAGTATTTAGAATCATTTAGATTAAAATTATTTCAGTAAAGAACGTCTTTAGGATTTTGGATCTGTTCAAAAATGTGTAGTGGTTCTCAATAGAGAATCTGTCAAACATTGGGAACCTTTGCAGTTAGGAATCTGTTCAGATTTGAGAATCTCCTGAGCATCTAATATCTCTTTTTCATCAAAAATATTTTTCTGGATTGGGAAATGATACCAGATTTAGCCTAGTTCTAAAACTAGTAAACCCTGGATAGAAGAGAGTCTATTTAGACCATTTTTGCCAAAATTGTTCATAAGTCTCACTTTAAAAGCAACCAAAAAACATTTGGAACAATGACCTCGGTATCGGGAAGAATTCTTTTGAAACCAACACAAACCACAATTATTCAACATCACAAGTGTGATAATTCATCCAGGTACGAAAAGTAAAGAAGAGGATTCATCAAAAAGAACAACATAAACTGCATTAACTTGATTTTATTTGCTTATTGCATCCTCTGCACATATAGAAGTCTGCAGCCTGTTCTCTGTGCTGCACCTGGTGGGAGGGGTCTATGTGTTCAGTCATGCATACATCGCTCAGAGTTCGAAAAGGGATTAAAAACAGGTTTTTGACATCGCAGTACTCCAAGAAAAAACACATACAGATGTTTGTTATTCTAAGACTTAGCATAGTCAGACAGCTCCTTCAATTCCTCCTTTTAAATCTTTCACTGTATGTGTGCTTGTCATCCTGCCAAATGTTTGGAAGTTGAAAACATTTTCTCACACTGACTCAGTATTGGCTACAGGAACTGATGTCTGGTTGATACTTCAGCCATCTGATCCTCTTGATCAGGACAGCACGGGGTGCAGAAATTAGTTATATAGGCAGATTACTTTGATAAGCAAATATTATGTAGGACATAAAGATTCACTGACACTAAGAAATGCCTCATAGTATGCTTTTTTTTTCATATGTTTATTCAGTTTTACCGTGGGAGCACAGGGTGCAGAATATTCTAAATATATTCTCAGACCCCAAAGTTATTGGAACTGAACCTTTCCTCCAGAATTGTGTGTGATGTTTCAGTTTTGCTCAATGATCATGAATTTACAGAAAGTTTAGTTGACACTGAGCTCCTTCACCGAAAAAAAAATAGCTATTCTCTGCAGTTCAAATGACACCATATATTCCATAACATATGTTTATGTCTCAGTAACTGAATGTCATAGCTGGAGTTACAATGCATAAATGTTGTATTCATAAAAAAAACAAGATTACATCCAAGATTGCTATGAGCATTCTTTTTCTCAGTTTAGAACACCTTACTGTTTTGGCAAAATAGAGGCCCAATGGATCCTAAAGACTGGGCTGAAATTTGCAGTTTTATTTCCTTGAATAAATCCTCAAATTTTTACATTTTAATAGTGTCAGTCCCTCAGCAGCTAGCTTGGATAATACAGTGCGGCGCAATACTGCAGTTATTGGCATATGTACAGTGCATGACGATTTTTTTTCCTGACATGTAGGGCCTATGGAGCCTTCATACCTTTGTTTTCTCATTTAATTACCAGCCGATTATACAATAAAGGATAAATAAAAATAAATAAATAAACAAAAACTCACATTTTGGATATGATCTCTGAAACATTAATTTAGCTTTGACATATGATCAAAGGCATTTGGCATTCAATACTGACTGTTTTTATAAGTGTCATATTTTCCTTTTTCCGTTTTCTGTAACAAAATGTCATTTTCCTATGAGATTATGGAAAAAGTGATCGAAAACCAGATGATTGGAGCTATTTTTGAATTCTCAAACAGACCATGATACAAGAGAGTAAATGTTTACAAAGACCTGATTCTTTGAAGCATTTTGGAGATTTGTTGTTTAAGATTTCAGAGCAACCTCAGAGTGACAGGGAATATCAGTGATTGCTATTATAAATACATTTACTACTAATATACTGTACAACTATCACCGGAGTTCCTCACTGTTCAAAACATCAAAACATACTTATGTGTTGGTTGTCTCATTAAGCTGTGACCCATGAACAGACACAGATTGAATGTGGAAACCAGCAGGTTTTGCTGCTAACTGTGGAACTAATAAGGCCCTGTCATGTGGATTTTGGCATCCTTCTCCTCATGCTGGTTTTCATATCTGCAGCTATTTTGTATATGCTTGTATAAACAATAACAGTGCGTCAGTCGGTAGGAGGATTCGCCTGCAGCGGTTCAGCCTCCCTGACAGACAGACAGCACTAACCTCCTTTGTTTTATCTTGAGAACAGAAGTTGTATTGTGGTTTTGCTGTTTCACTGCACTGGAATGTACTGTTGAGAGAAGCCAATCGAAAACACACACCCAACTGTTTTCTCTGCAGATAACATCACGGGTGTCATAATGAAGGCTGCTAATTTTCTTGGATGCCCAGAGATGAAGATTTACGTTTTATTTATGGTAGAGTCAAAAAATGTTCTCAGTGCGGAACAAACAGGAGTCTGTGAGATTCGGCTGTACTGTCATCATCCCATGTATTAGTCTGTTATAGAGCTCCACCTCCCGACCTGCAGACACTAGACAAAATCTTAAAGCCAAATTTTATAAAAAATGCAATTCCTTATAGCAAGTAGACCTTACTTTCGGGAAACGTGATTTAAGAACAACTGCGGACATCTTGATTTACACTGTAAAATGTTTTTCTGTTTTACTAGATTGACCTAAGGGCTTTGTGATGTCTGTCTCACCACCTCCTTGCTGGTGAAGACGGCCTGTTTAAGTCTTTGCTGCCTGGATGATGAGTAAAATGGGGCCTGTTTGTCTAAATTTCACCACCTTGTCTCCAGACTAGGCTGTGTGAACTCAGTAAAACAAGACTACATCATGCAACAGTTTACTCCAAATTTCTTTCACTGAGCCTTTGTAAACTTTGCAGTTTTAAAAAAAATAAAACATTTTGATAAAGGAGCAATCCGCTTTTCATTTTCTAGCCCCAATTATCACAATTGAAGCGTTAAATAAACAAGACAGCAAACCATAAAGCTCATAGCAGGATAAAACGAACATGACCGAACACATGCAGATTGTTTGCTAGAGTCGAAGGAGAGAGACTCAACTCTTTAAAAAGAAGAGTGCAGCCCAAAATAAGATCTCACAATATCTCTGGAACAGACGATGAAACCAAAGTAGAGCTGTTCAATCAGAAGGCCCATGACAGGGGAATAAGGCACATCACCATGAACACCTTATTACTAATTTCAAGCACAGTGGTGGATGGGTGGTGATTTGGAATTGTTTTCACACCCACAGGACCTTTGCACCTTGCAACAAGTGAGCTATCCATAAAGTGGGTTGTTTACCATATTATTCTAGTTTAAAATATGAGGCAATCAGTGTGACAGCTGAAGCTTGTTCTAGCTTCTGCCTAGTTGTTTGCGTGCACATTCGCACCTTGAAGTGTGTACAACGCGAACTGGTCGCGCTTAAGATATGGTATCTTCACATGCGAACTGGCAGAGTGCATCTGCGGTGGATTATGGACCGAGCTGACGGAGGACAGCGTGTTCGGCCCGGGTTTCAGCTGAGCTGGGGCTAGAGTGCAGCTGGCAGTGGATAATGGACAGAACTGACGGAGTGGATTACGTGTTCGGCCTGGCCTCCGGTAGTGCTGGGACCGCTGCCCTGGAGCTTTGGTGAGCTACAGATACAGTCTAGCTACGGCGGAGGGATCCATAAACAGCAGCGAGCCTCTCATGAACACCGGCTCCTAGCCGCCTGGAGAACGTGAGCTGCTCGCCCAGTTTGTGCCGTGAAGGTCCAACCTTCGCATGCCGAAACACCAAATACATTTCTGAGCAGCTGTCCATCTGTCTGCGGTTCGTAAAAGTTTATAATATTTGAGCAGCGTGGGACGTGGTGCGGGAGCTGCTACCAGGGAACCGGGTGAGGAGGCTGTTTCAAGGCTCACTTCCAGGCCGAGACGTGCTTTTACAGCAACAACAGCTCTTTTAAGAGCCACCCACAAACCTCTTAAGAGCATTCCTGTCTAAAAAGTTTTATGTTTTTTTTTGTGTCTGTATAGAAAACTACTTGTGTCATGTAGCTCGGGGTGATTAGCCACGGTGCTTATCAGTATTTCCTCCATGTCCTGCTGAGGCTGTGACTCCATGACAGTCACAGAATCACTGAAACTCTGTCCCGATTGGTTGTCGCGGCACGATTTGACGCTGGAGTTCAGACTTTTCCAACTGGAGCGATAGACGCCATGAGCGTGAATGCACAAAATGCACCACATACATTTTCCATCGCATCTGTAGCGCGTATTGTTCGCGCAAATCAGGCAGAAAAGTTTTTTTGCGACGCAAATCTGCTTCTGAAGTGTCACGGGACCCCCGGTCGTGCTTCATCGCGCTCCTCCATTGATTTTACATGTAAACCTGAAGCTCTAGTCGCTCCTATCACGTTTGGTCTGGACACACCGTAAGAAGGGTCATCATCAAGAAAACGATCCCAAATATAGCAGGAAATTCACAACAGAATGAATGAATATGAAAACTGAATCAGATTAAGCCCTGGCCCAATCAAAGTCCAGACCAAGGACTTATTGAAATGCTGTTGTTTGACCTTAAAATAGCTATGTAAGCAAAAACTGGATTAAACCACATCAAAATTGTTTACTATTTCATGTTTTGCTCATTATCTAGGGTTTTACTTTCACAATATTAATGACAGCAATAATAAAGTGTTAAACACACTGACACACATTCATTAGTATAGTATCCAGCAGTCATCCTTAGTCCTTTCTGTGGATAGTCACACACAAACACACAAGCAAAAAAACTCTCACTGGATCTTTGGTTCTTTAGCTGACTCTAATCCATCTCCCAAGTTACCCCATAGAGACAGAGTAGGAATAGTTAAAACAGACTTTCTCCTGTAACATCCTGCACATTTTTACCCTTCGGCTTAAAATCAACCAAAGTCATGCAACATCTAAGTGTTTGGAGGAACTGACTGGAAGCAGGACAGGAGCTCAATGACTGCACTTGTGTTTAGGTTTTCTGTATGTTGTCAGAAACTGTTCACTCTAGAGGAAACATGAAGATGTTATATGCTGTCTTAAGCCACATACTATATGTCAAGTTGTCCTTATAATAAATCTTAGAGAGGAGAGTCTATATCTGGGTACCAGAAAGGAAGCTCAGGTTTAGGGGGGTGGGGCAACACCATTATTTCTCATAGTTGAGGAGCATTTCTTTATAGTTTTATACTCAAAGTACTGGAAAGCAAATGGGAGCAGTCATTGTCTAGGGATCAAGGAGCAGGAAAGAATGAAACCAGGGGTCTCACAATACACGTTTAATAGGGTTGGTGTCCTGCAACTTTTAGATGGTTCTCTGCCTCAGAACACTAGAATTACACAATTCAGTCATTACTGCATGACTTTATAAAACTTGATTGCATGCTGAGGAAGGCATTAAGCAACTATAACATTATTATCGAGTTGTGTTGAACCAGGTCAAGTGTATCTAAAATGTGGCTTTGGGGAATTTTCCGCCCTCAGAAAGTTTTTTTCTTTTTTTTTTTTTGTGGTATCACCTATCATTTTAGAATGCTACAAATTTGACCCTCAAACTCAGGTAGATGATGTTGAGAGACACATATAAAAATATTTAGGGTGTGAGTTTCACTGATGCAAGGCAGAAAAAGTAAAATCCTAAATAGATAATGTAATGATAATCATATGTTAAATAATAAATAAATAATAATGATAAATAATGACATTTGTGTATACCTACATCAACCACATTTTTTTTTGCTTCAGTGTTAATTAATTACCTACATTAAAACAGGTATTGATGATCTGATAATATATCAGATACATTATTATACATTATTATACATCCACTGACATTCACTCAAAAACAGGCTTGGGTTGGTAACATACACAAACATTTAGCCTAATGAAATAGAAGTGACAAACTCAAACAAGTTCAGAAGTTGTCTGCTTTTCATTTGATTAAGTGAATGTGCATGGCTGACATGTAAAAATGATCAATTCTTATTTTCAGGAATCAAACCACTTTGGTCATTGATTTAAGATAATTTGTACTATTTTATTGTGCGGGTCAAGACAACAATTACATCCATTTATTTTTGTGGATATAATTTTTACGAACAATATTTTTTTTGTTCACAACTACTTTCAATTTAATAGTTTAGATATGTTTGGCTATAAGACACCTTTATTTAAAGACTATAATATTTGGAATATTTTTAATGGTTAAAAATCCTTTTTCAGAAAAATAAATGCATAAAAAACAATTACTTCATAGAGTCAAACGACTTTCAAAATTTGTTTAAATAGTTTACAGTAAAGGTTCCAAAGCATCAAATCAATCTTTTAACAAAGTTAAACTATTTTTTTTTCTTTAATAATACTTGTATAAGTACTTTTGTTATAAACCAGTTTAGTTTTTCCCCGTACAATTTTAATCTCTTAATTTCGCTATAACAGTCTGTCTCAAAATACCCTCAACTCAACAACTTCTTCATAGCTTGTTTATTTACAACCTATAGGGCTTTGAGTCATAAGGTGATGCACATATAGGCACACTTTGATCAGCTTCTTCTCTTCCCATAATGGTGAGGTCCAGTTTTGCTCTCAGTCCATTTTAAAACAACATTATTTAAGAAAATAATTACTCTGCAATACTACTTACATTTTTCGGTCAATTTTCCAGTTTTAACTTTCCATCTGGGAACAAAAGCTAACATGTACAATTGTGATAGGAGTTTAACGAACATGCAAATTTAAACTTTTAGCTGATCAATGAACATTGTATCATCCTTCAAGAAATATGTCAAGTTAATTATTTAATTTTCAGACAAAGACTGTCTGACAAAGTCAGTTATGTTTCATCTCTCCTCAGGCAACAAAATGTATTACTAGAAACAAGGACAATTTTTTAGAAAATATTTTTTTTCTTTTAATACATTAGGTAAGTAGTGATTGGAAGATCCACTAATAAATTTTCTATCCATTTTCTGTCTTGGTAAAAATATAAAAAACACGTTGCAAGCACCAAAAACAAAACTAACAAACCCCCAATTGAAACACTGAATTTCTCAATGTAAATGGAGAAGATCCCCAGTTTGTCTCCATCTGCATCAGTTTGAGCATCTTGAGTTTTATCTGAGACACTAAGTTAACTAATTCTGAAACCTCTCAGGCACACCTTAATGTAAATAAGCCCTTTTTACGATGTACTGTGAACAGATCGGTACAGTTTGAGGTGACAGCAGGTAGTTTTTGGTTTCAGTTTAGCTTAGCAAAATACAGAACATAAAGCCCGATTCCTCTGCAGAAACAGGCCTGTTTTAGATCTGACACACACAGCTTCTGGCAGCGGGATGACACTTGAAGAACATCCGGCATTCTCTCTTCTCCAAAACCCTTGTGTTTTGACAAGAAATTCCTGCAGTGAGCCACTGTTTGAAATGTGGGAGAGTGTACACAGTCTGAATAGCTGCTCCTCTCTGCTGCTGACACAAGGCTTGATTGTGTTTGTCAGTCGTCAGGTGGTTCCTGTTTGTGTAAAAACCACTGTGAGTCATTTTAATTCCACTGATTAATACTGAGCAATACGAGCGCATGTTGAGGGTGAAAAAAAAGTTTATTTGTTTGAATGTGTATGGATTTGATAAAGTACACAAGAAATTTACCTAACTCAGACAAGGGTAAAAAAAAAGATGTAATAGAAAACAAAACTCCACAGCTTTCAGTAATTGAATTGCACAAATCTTTCTAATCAGAAACATTTACAACATGTGGTTTGCTAAGCTTACATTTTTGTTGGACTCCACTAAAGGATACATAACAGGGTGTTTCGTAATTTTTACAGCACACCTCATAAATCGGAACCAAACTCACCAAATCACATTGGGCAGCTGCTCCAGGAGCTGACGGACTTTCTAAATGCAACAAGCAGCTTATTACGCCGGCCAAGTGCTGCCTCCAGTTTGTTATTTGAGTACATGGTGAGAACAAAATATTCCATAGTGCAGAGACAGGTATCTAAAAGGAAGGAAGTCTCGTATCATTGTCAAAGAGAACTCATCAACAGGAAATTTAGGCAGACAAGATATGCTCTCTGTATGCATGTAAATATGGCTGCCGGATATGGGGTGCCACCTGGTACATTATTCAGTATTATCTTGCATATACACTTATAAAATTAAACTCCTTTCATACACACTAGTAAGAACTTTTCATACACACTAGTGAAATCTCTCATATAAACTAGTGAAAAGATGAGCCTTTCATACACACTATTGAAATCCTTTCATACACACTAGTGAAAGCTCTCATATAAACTAGTTAAATTCTTTCATACACACTAGTGAGAACGTTTCATACACACTAGTAAAATCATTTCATATAAACTACTGAAATCCTTTCATACACACTAGTGAAAGCTCTCATATAAACTAGTGAAAAGATAAACCTTTCACACACACTACTTGTTATGATCCGTCTCTGTCTGCGTCATTAATTCCTCCCGGTTTGTTTCTTCCCCATCTGTCTTTGTTAATTAGTCCTAGTTTCTTTCACCTGTTGTCCTATCAGTCCTTCCTATGTTCTTCCCTCTCCCAAGTGTTCTCTATTCGTTAATTGCCTGTCCCTCAGTATATATACCTTCCTGTGTCTTTCTGTCTTTATCGGGTTCTTGTCTTCGCTTTCCCTGTCTTCGTCGAATCTACTATCAATTTTGGACTATTCATAAACATGGGCCGCAAGAGCCTTAAACGCTGCTCCGCATCTGGATCCTCCTTCAACCTAAACCTGAAGAACAGCCCAACCAAATGGACCCAGCGGAGTACACCACCTACTCCTGAGGAAGAGCTAAAGAACTTGAAGGACTGGTGTGTTAAAAACGGACTGTACTCAGACTCTCCACACGCGGGTTCCCGGCTGGCAATCTGCCCTCCCGACGCTGGACTGAGGGGATGAAGTGAGGCCATCCTTCCACGCCGTTGTTCTCCAGCCGCCATGTCCCTCCTCAGTCCTCCCTACAGGATACGGATGGTGTGTCCCCGGCGTTCTTCCTCGCTCATCGGAATGATGATTTGCGTCATGATGAGCCCAGCCTCAATCCGGATCTCCCGGATCCGAGGGACGGTCTGCGCCACGGCGACACGGATTCATCTTTGAGAAGCCCTCCTCATTCTTCCCGACGTTGCCACCAGAGACGCCGTGGCTCAGCTCCTGTTTCTGGCTACAAAGGCCAAGTTCCCCCCCCCATGGTCTCCGAGTCTGCTTTTTGCTGCAACCTATCAGCTACAGCTTCCTCCCTTGACCAGTCTCCAGCTCCTGGGTCTTTCCTGCGTCATCCTCAGAGCTGGGGCGCTTTGGCTCCAGCTCCTAGCGGGCCCGGTCTGCTTCCTGTAGTCTCTGCCGGCTTCTTCTATGGCTGCCGCCACTCCTATGGTCGACAGCTCCATCTGCAGCTCCCTAACAGAAGAAGAATTTGAGGAACTCTTTGTTATTTATAAAAATGACCCCACTATGTTGGAGATCGTTTTTGAAAAATATGAGTTCATTCAGAAGAAAAAGCAAGTCTCCTCTGGATTATCTTCTGACAGTAATCAGACTTTATCCAAACAAAAAAGTTAATTTCAAGGTCTGAACCCCAGACTACTTCTGTGATAGTTGCTAAACCCCAGTCTCCAGAGTTTGGTCCAGAACTCAGGGCTTCAGAGTGTGAACAGAACCCAGGTCTTCAGTGTATGGCCTATAACCCAGGTCTTCAGAGACTGTTCCAGAGGTCGCTCTTGCTCCAGTGACCGTTCCAGAGGTCGCTCTTGCTCCAGTGACCGTTCCAGAGGTCGCTCCTGCTCCTGTGACGGTTCCAGAGAACCCTGACGTTCCAGTGATGGTTCTAGAGACCCCTGCGCTCCAGTGATGGTTCTAGAGACCCCTGAGCTCCAGTGATGGTTCTAGAGACCCCTGACATTCCACTGAGGATTTTACTAGTATATATGAAATGTTTTTACTAGTGTGTGTGAGAGATTTTTACTAGTGTAAAAACCTGTGGCGGTTCCAGAGGTCGCTCTTGCTCCAATTAAGGTACTAGAGACTCCTGACATTCCAGTGAGGATTTTACTTGTGTGTATGAAAGGATTTTACTATCCATCCATCCATTTTCTGAACCGCTTAATCCTCAAGGGGTCCCGGGGGGGCTGGTGCCTATCTCCAGCTTTCAACGGGGGAGAGGCAGGGTACACCCTGGACAGGTCGCCAGTCCATCGCAGGATTTTACTAGTGTGTGTGAAAGGATTTCAGTAGTGTGTATGAAAGGATTTTACTTTTGTAATTTTGTTAGGTTAATCTTTTTACTAGTTTATATGAGAGCTTTGACCAGTGTGTATGAAATGGAGGGTGACAATTTCAGGAGATTCCTGCAGGATTCCCGCGGGACAGTAGTCAATTTCACTGCTGGTAACGTGATTTGGACGAGACAGGAAATAATCCACGGGATCGGACGGGAAACCGGAAATTACAATTATATTTCTTATTTTTACATTTATCTTGTCAGATATCAGGGAATTAGCTTTAAAAACGGACGCTGAAATGCGGTGCCAATGTGTGTGGTTATTAACTCCGCTTCTAAATGCAATCTGACATGACACTATCTTTAGTTGAATTCCATTGGGTCTACTACACTGTACGCACCAAAACTGAAACTGCTATGTTGTTGCTACACCACCTGGATAACTTTTTAACTGCATTATATATTAAATCCTGGATGGCAGAAAACTTTCTCCAGCTCAACCAGGACAAAACTGAGGTTTTAGTTATCAGTCCTGAGGCTCAGAGAGAGAAACTTTTACCAAAACTACAATCATTGTCTTTTAATCCTTCTTTACAAGTGAAGAACCTGGGTGTGATTTTTGACTCTGAGCTGACTTTTATCCCTCACATTAAAAACATCACCAAAATAGGTTTTTATCACCTAAATAACATTGCCAGAGTCCGCCCCATTCTCTCTCGGGCCAATATGGAGACGCTAATGCATGCTTTTATCACCAGTAGAATTGATTATTGTAATGCCCTGCTCTCTGGTCTTCCCAAAAAGACTACCTCAAGTTTACAGCTTTTACAGAATTCAGCAGTTCGTGTCCTGATTAAGACTAGGAGGCGGGAGCACATTACACCGGTCTTAGAATCACTGCATTGGCTCCCCGTATGTTTTAGGATCGATTTTATTCTTTTAATGGTTTTTAAGTGGTGGTGGTCAGAGGGCCCGGTGGCGCCATTGTCCGGCAGCCTCGCCTCTGTCAGTCCGCCCCAGGGCAGCTTGCCAGCATCAGTGTGTGAATGTGTGCGTGAATGGGTGGATGACTGAATGTAGTGTAAAGCGCTTTGGGGTCTGTAGGGACTGAGTAAAGCGCTATACAAATGCAGGCCATTTACCATTTAAGTGTCGTAATGGTCTTGGGCCTTCTTTTCTGTCAGAAATGCTTTTACCCAATGAATCCTCGCGGTCTCTGCGCTCCTCTGGCAGCCGTCTCCTTGTCATCCCCAAAGTCAGGACATGGACCCGTGGTGAGGCGTCTATCCATTATTATGACCCTCACCTCTGGAACAGGCTGCCAGAGGATCTCAGGGCCGCAGAGAACGTTCATGTTTTTAAAAGAAGGCTCAAGACTCACATTTTTAGCTTAGCCTTTAACTAATTATTATTTATTAATATATTTTTAACCGCTCAGCATGTTTTACCTGATTTAATTTTTAGTTTCGCTTTTAACTGTTTATTTATTAATCTGCTTTGCATTTTTATTATTTGTTTTACACTAATTGTTTTATACTTTATATAGTTTATATTTTATAAACTTTATATTTGAAAGTATTTTAATCTTTCTTGCCAGTGTTTCCTCTCTGGGGGCCCCCTGCATCGGGGGCGGTGGTCGGCTGTGGCTGCCTGGGTGCCCCCCAGGTAGCGCTTGGGTGGAGGTGGGGGTACCAGCCCTCCCTCCTCTGGGCGCCCTGGGTAGCAGCCTTGGCTGCTGCTGTTGATCTGCTGCTGCTGATGCAGATGGCTCCCATGATGGCATTTCCTGGCTCATCTGTACTCAGCCCGCTTTTTGTAGCTTCAAAGTGTGTGTATGAGTATGGCTGATGGGTTGGGTTGGGAGGGAGGTAAATTACTAATCTATGGGATTCTATGGGACAGGAGTCTTTCTCTCTGGATTTTTTCGGGACAAGTTTTTTTTTGGGGGGGCTGTCAAGTGATTGGGACGTGACGGGAGTATTTTTTTGGGATCGGGATGGGACGGGAGCGACAATTGATTCCCGTGTCACCCTCTAGTATCAAAGGATTTCACTAGTGTGTATGAAAAAATTTTACTAGTTTATATGAGAGCTTTCACTCGTGTGTATGAAAGGATTTCACTAGTGTGTATGAAAAGTTATCACTAGTGTGTATGAAAGGATTTTAATTTTATAAGTGTATATGCAAGACAATTCTAAATAATGTCCCAGGTGGCAACCCATAGCCGGATGTTACTACTGTTACTCACTTAATGTTTCCAATGTAGTTATGCACTAGATAGAAGTAATTAGTTAGCTAGTAATACCACGTGGTGTGTTGGGTCATTGTCTTCTTCTTTGCTCCTTCTGCTGATCAGCCCTGAACTGCACTGCACTGCTCCCATGATTATGGTGGTATGGCTCAGTTTGTTCCATTTAGCTACATATTCAGAAACTCCTTAAAGACTGACTAAATGAAGTACTCAATAAATTAAGCAGAAGGTGAACAGAAGGCCCTGTCTATGTGCTTATGTGTGTCTAATTTAATTTTGCATAAATTACTCTCATGAGATGTTTAAATGACAACACTGACAAACCAAAGGCATTCTGGTGAAGGGTTTTTACACAACTATAGACATGGACAACTCTACTTCTTTGAGAAGATTGGGTCTTTCATTGTTCACAGTATGGTAAGCTACTGGACTTCTTCTATAAGTTCCATCATCTTTTTGAGATGCAGCATCAAAGTAAATAATTCTATTCTGTAAACTTGTTTTCAGCCTTTAGAGATAATTGTGATGGATCATAAAATGAAGAACATTTTGGATACCACAGATAATCCTCATCATAAGACTTATTCGAGCAAAAGAGTCTCTTCAGTCAGAATTATCTTCAGATGCAATACAGACCACTACAAAAGATTATTCCTGCTCATAGGCATCATAATCTACACTGACTTTAAGAAATAAATTTGATTGAGTTAATGTTTGTTTTTGGGATTATTAAAGTATTTGTTTTTTATATAATATTTAAAAAAATAATTAGTATAAATAATAATAATAATAATATTTTCCACTCCGGAAAATATGCATTTAAAAAGGGTCCTGTGACAGATGTGGACTTTCTAATTGAAGACATTGTCACCCACATCCTTGAAATAATCACAAGCGATGTTGGAAAATGAAATGGTGTTCATAAAGAGCAAAACATCTGCATATAAAAGCAGTTCCCATTTAACACCGACTGTTCTATTGTTTAGAATACTCAGTAATACTTTTTAGCGGCCACATTAGTGAAATCCATGCACACACAAACAGGGCCTCATTTTTACATGGAGACAAAACAGGTATAGTTTTAAAAACTGAGTCTGTAAAAATGGCACCCCAATGAAAAGAAACTTTTGTCATACAAATTCACAGAAACCAGATCAAAATGCTGCAGTACATATGCCAGGCCTAGTGGTGGATCTGTAACACTGGCAAAATAAATACCGAAAGAACACTCAGCATGTGCAGTCAACCAGGTGTCAAACATGACAAATCTAGCTTCAAATGAGAGCTTTATTCAAAAGTACACGGTTTATGTGGTTCTCTGGATCCATTTTGCACTGCTGGTGATAAAGGAGGAACAGCAAATCATATTCTAGGATTCATAAAAAAGTCAGCATTCTTTGTAAGGACTGTACAACATTATGGTACTATATTTGATCCCAGAGTTCTGCAGGAACGCTAAATAGAAGAATGGGGCCGGACAGACATCCAATCAGAAAAAAATGCCAGAGAGCTCAGAATCATGGTGACAACTGAACCAGTGTTGTGAAGTTTCTCCACTTTGGGACCCAATTCAAACATGATCGTTTACGGTGTCCTGTAACGCCAGCTCCTTGTGGATGAGAATACCTATTTGATTAAATATTTTTGCTGCTACACCTAGTTTATCTGAGTGTAGACAGGGCCTTTGTCAGATTTCTTGTTTCCCCTCAGAATTCCTTATAATTGTTTTTCTGGATATAACTGATTCCTGACTGCTTTCTCCCATATTTGGATTTTATTGAAGCTCCAAACCCATTGAGTAACTTTTCAATAATTTCTTTCTTTGTGCAGAGTAAAACAAGGAGCAGTCGGAGGGGATGTAGGTGGACCATCAACTTTGAGCATTCTCAGAGTCAGACACCTCCACTGTATGTCCTAGCCCTTTTTTTGCAAGCTTCAGTTATTTATGGTTTCTGAAGAACCTGGCACACACCCTGGCTCCTTGATGTGTTGACCTTTTAAGTCCTACTTGTGGAATTCCCTTTCAGCATCCCTGTTTGAAGGACTTATTCCCAGCTGAGTCACTGGGGGGGTCATAATGGTAAGGCGTCAGAGGGGTGTGGACAGACACTCATGCCCGATGTTTGAGTTTCAGTGCGGGAATGTTAACATGTATGAATAGAAGGTTACCAAACGATCAAAAACAATTAATGACGGCTTTGATCCTTAAGTTTAAAAGCAGCTCTCTGGAATAAATCAAAATGGGTAGTTTAAATTGACCTACAACAGTGGCTGTAGCTCAAAAGCTGCAGAACATGTTGACATCTGAAGGCTGCTGAATCAGTGGGAATGATAAAGATCATAAAAAATACTTTTTTTTTTAATTGTTCAAACTTGGCTTTTCTTATCGAAAATATCAGATAAAACAGAGTTGTAATATAGAGATAAGCAGGTTTTCAGCTTTTTTAAATAGATAAAATCAGCTAAAACAGGAACTCTGTCTTACTAACTCTTAGACCTTGTGCACACTTAGCTTGGTATCTCACAAAACTGAGATATTTTTCTATGCTATGGCCTGTCATCCACACCTAAACGCAGATATACGGCACAAAAAAAAAAAATCTTTCTCAAAACTCTGGCCAAAGTGAAGATCTGCGTTTTCTCACATTTTTACTAAGTGTGGACAGAAGAAACCGGAGTGTGCATTTAAACGTTTATTTTGTGTTTTACTTGGAACTGGATCCCTTAATTGCACTCTGTACACTGTTATGCATACCTTAATAGGAAAGTACCATTTTGTGAAACTTGGACCTTATTTTTAGCATGTATTAATTCAATTCAATTCAGTTTATTTATTTAGCGTCGTTTCACAACAGATTTCATTCATTACATTCATTTACTTGCCCAGACAAGTTTGGAGCCACTTGGAGCCGTTTGGGAGAAGTTTATATCCATTTGCGATTTGCGTATATCCATGTAATGGGAGTTAATAGGGCAAAGAACGTGCAGCCTATAATTAAGGCATTATCTGCCACAAAACTCCTTTATTTCAATTCAATTCAATTCAGTTTATTTATATAGCGCCATTTCACAACAGATGTCATCTCAAGGCACTTTACAAAAAGAGTTATTACAATACAATGTTTAGTGTAGAAATTACAGAACCACAGAAGATTGCGTCGTGGAATTCTCAGCAATCCCTCATACTGAGCAAGCATGCAGCGACAGTGGGAAGGAAAAACTCCCTTTTAACAGGAAGAAACCTCCGGCAGAACCAGGCTCAGCACAAGCGGTTATCTGCCGCGACCGTCTGTGGCTTGGAGAATACACAACAGAGACACAGAAAGAGCAACAGAACCGATGCACAAGTTTGTTGCAGGACGTGGAGAATTTTCCGTCACTGCAATGCCATCTTAGTCAGGGTCGTCAAGCAGGGCTAATCCGGAGCACCTACTATAATAGAAAACAGGTTAGTGCTTGAATTGACAGCACATCATGCAGTTGGGGAGAAGTAGGAGAGAAAGTAGGAACAGACCCTAATAATGTCCTCCAACAGCCTAGCCTAAAGCAGCATAGCTACTAACATTAACCTGTCTCCTAGCTACTAGGAGACCTGGCTACCAACACTCTGTCTGAGTCCTCCTGACCCGTGGACGGTGTAGGGCCGGTAACGGCCCCCGTCATGCCGGGGTCTTCTCGGAGTCGGGTTGTTTGAGAATGCAGCCCAAAGTGGGTGGTAAACTCCATCTAAGGCTAAATACCGGCACGAGACCGATAGTCGACAACTATCTTAAGGAAAAATAGACAGAACTGAGAGGACAGAGTTGAAGAGGGCGAGAAACGTTTAAGAGATAAACGGGTGGGGTCCGCACAGTCTGCCCAGGGGATTCAACCCGGCAGGTAATGGGCGGCCGCACTGTGCGGGAGGATCCCCTTGAGGGACCTCTCTCCGGCGCTGGCTGGCCCCTGTGGGGCACATTTCTTCCGCGGCGGTAAGCCGCGACCGGCTCCGGATCTTTACCTGGCTTACATTAATCTATCTCTACCTAGCTACTCTACCTCTTCCTATCTCTTCCTAACTTTTGACACTCTGCCTGACTACTAACATTAACCTGTCTCTTCCTATCTACCTGTCTGACCTGACTCTAACTACCTATAAACATATCTCTAACTGTAAGCTTTGTCAAAGAGGAAAGTTTTTAGCCTAGTTTTAAAGATAGACAAATTGTCTGCTTCACGAACCAACCCTGGGAGCCGGTTCCATAGGAGGGGAGCCTGATAGCTGAAAGATCTGCCACCCATTCTACTTTTAGAAATCCTAGGAACTACCAGTAAACCTGCAGTCTGAGAGCGAAGGTCTCTGTTAGGAACATATGGAACAATCAGGTCTCTTATGTATGATGGAGCTAGATTATTAAGGGCTTTATATGTCAGAAGGAGGATCTTGAATTCTATTCTAGATTTTACTGGGAGCCAGTGAAGAGAAGCTAAAACAGGGGAAATGTGATCTCTTCTTTTAATATTCATCAGAATCCTAGCAGCAGCATTTTGAACTAACTGAAGACTTTTAATTGTATTCTGTGGACTACCTGATAATAGACAGTTACAGTAATCCAGCCTTGAAGTAACAAAGGCATGGACTAGTTTTTCAGCATCATTCCTGGACAGGATGGTTCTAATTTTTGCAATATTCCTAAGGTGAAAAAAGGAAATCCTACAGACTTCTTTAATGTAAGTTCTAAACGACATATCTTGGTCAAAAATGACACCGAGGTTTTTTGCTTTATTACTGGAGGCTAATTTAATGCCGTCCAGGTGAAGGGGCTGACTAAGTAGTTTCTTTTTCAGAGCTTCTGGTCCAAAGACGACAACTTCTGTTTTATCAGAATTTAGAAGCAAGAAGTTTAGAGTCATCCAAGTTTTTATGTCTTCCAGACATGCCTGTAGTCTACCTAACTGATTGGATTCATCAGGATTTATGGATAGATATAGCTGTGTATCATCTGCGTAACTATGGAATTTTATCCCATGCTGCCTAATTATTTTACCAATAGGAAGCATATATATAGTAAAGAGAATCGGCCCAAGCACTGAACCCTGTGGTACTCCGCAAGTAACTATTGAGGTTGAGGAAGATCTATTGTTTACCTGAACAAACTGAAATCTGTTAGACAAATAAGATTTAAACCAACCTAGTGCTGTTCCTATTATACCGACACTTTGAAGCCTTTCTATGAGAATATTGTGGTCAACAGTGTCAAAGGCAGCACTGAGATCTAACAGGACCAGAATGGTCACCAGTCCATTGTCTGAGGCTATGAGAATATCATTAGTAACCTTCACCAGAGCTGTTTCAGTGCTGTGATGAGCTCTAAAGCCTGACTGAAACTTCTCAAACAGCTCATTATTGTTTAAATGCTCACATATCTGGTGTGCAACTATTTTCTCAAGAATTTTAGATAAGAAGGGAAGATTAGATATCGGTCTATAGTTAATTAAGTCGTTTTGATCAAGAGAGGGTTTCTTAAGTAGAGGTTTAATTACAGCAATCTTAAACTCCTGTGGTACATATCCATTGACTAAGGATAGATTCATTATATTTAAAATTGGAGCAGCGATCAGAGGGAAAACTTCTTTTAAGAGTTTAGTTGGGATTGGGTCTAAAACGCAAGTTGAAGGTTTAGATGAAGCTAATAATTTTAGTACATCACAAAGTTCGGCTGCATTAAAGCAGTTTAAGCATATATTAGGTTCCACCATTTTTGAGGCTGCCTCATTAACTAAGGAGGAAGCAAGCATATTGGGAAGGTTCCCAATTATCTTATTCTTTATGGAGTCTATTTTATTTATAAAGAATTGCATGAAGTCGTCACTGCTTAGAGCTTGGGGAATGGTTGGCTCGATAGAGCTATGATCCTGTGTGAGTTTGGCAACTGTATTAAAAAGAAACCTAGGATTATTTTTATTCTCCTCGATTAAAGATGAATAATATGCTGTTCTAGCTGTGTGAAGGCTCTTTTTATATAGCAATAAACTATTTTTCCATATTAAAAAGGAATCATGTAAATGCGTGGAGCGCCATTTTCTCTCTAGTTTTCTAACATTCTGCTTTAGGGTACGTAGCTCTAAATTAAACCAGGGAGTTAATCTTCTATGGCTAGCCACCTTCCTTTTCAAGGGGGCAACTTTGTCTATTGCCCGACGCAGGGAGGAATTAACGCTATGAACTAAAATGTCAAGTTGTGAGGGGTCACGAGTTAAATCACTGTTTTCTGTTCTGCATTTATAAACTGAGGAAATTAAAGTTGGAAGAGCTTCTTTAAAATTTGCTACAGCGTTGTCTGATAACGTTCTGGTATAATGAAGTTTTCTTTCAGGTTTGATATGATCCATTAGAGTAAGTTTAAAAGTGATAAGGAAATGATCAGACAGGATAGGGTTATGTGGAAAGACTGTTATTTCTTCACAGTCAATGCCATAAGTCAGCACAAGATCTAAAGTGTGGTGACAAGAATGTGTTGGTCCCTGCACATTTTGAGTAAAGCCTATTGAGTCTAGGATAGTGTTAAAAGCTGTATTTAGACTATCACTTTCATTATCAACATGAATATTGAAGTCTCCGACTATAATGACTTTATCAGTGTTTAAAACTAAGTCAGATAGAAAATCTGAAATCTGATCTAAAAATTGAGAATAAGGTCCTGGTGGACGATATAAGACCACAAACAAAAGTGGCTTTACTGCTTTGTTATGTGTATGAGGAAAGCTAAAAACTAGATGCTCAAAGGAACTGTAACTATTATTTTTTTGGAGATTAATTAGTAAATCGGAATGAAAGATAGTTGCTACTCCACCTCCTCGACCAGTACTTCGAGGGACACTAAAGTTTAAGTAGCTAGGGGGAGTTGACTCATTTATTGTGACATGGTCCTCTTCCTGCAACCATGTCTCTGCAAGACAAAACAAATCAATATTATTTTCACAAATTAAGTCATTTACCAAGAGTGTTTTTGAGGGGAGAGATCTTATGTTTAGTAAACCACATTTAATTGATTTGTTTTTATGTTCAGTCCGAGTTTTATTTATCTTTATGAGATTTTTATACTTTGCTCTAGTAGCATTAACTTTTAATTCATTAGTTTTGGGTAGTGGACGGGAAACTATCTCTATAGGGTAGTGGGTGGGTGGCAGTCCCTGTTCCTTGACCTGGACTCTGGGTTCCCTGATGGTTGGCTGGACTCTGGGTTGTCACGGCTTTGGGGAACTAGAGATAACCCTATCAATGTTCCTGGAAAGAAGCGAAGCTCCGTCCTCGGTGGGATGGATGCCGTCTCTACGTAACAGTCCAGGTTTTCCCCAGAAGGCCCCCCAGTTATCAATGTAGCCCACATCGTTTTCTGGACACCACCTTGACAACCAAAGGTGGAACGAAAGCATACGGCTGTACATGTCATCGCTAGTACGATCAGGCAGGGGACCAGAAAAAATTACAGAGTCAGACATCTTTTTGGCAGCCCTACACACCGAAGCTACGCTAATTTTAGTGACCTCCGACTGCCGTCGCCGGGTGTCATTGCCACCAGCATGGATAACGATCCTGCTATACCGCCGTTTGTCCTTGGCCAAAAGCTTCAGATGGGACCTAATGTCCGCAGCCCTGGCCCCTGGAAGGCATTTGACGGTGGTCTTTCGTGTCTCTGGAGCCACATTCCTAACTATGGAGCTGCCAATTACAAGAATCGGCCTCTCCTGCTCGGCGGGTGCGTCGCTGAGCGGGGCGAACCTATTGTTCAGAGAAAGGGGCTGGAGGTTGGCCGCGGACTGGGGTCTGGCGCTAATCTTCCTACGAACAGTCACCCAGCTCGCCTGAGGTCCCGGCTGCACGGGAGCTGTTGGAGGACGGCTAGGTCCTGTCCTAGTTGACTCCGCGCTAGCTACTGCTGGGCCTGGCTGTTCTACAGCGCGGAGCCGGGCCTCTAGCTCAGAAACCCTCGCCTCCAAAGCTACAAAAATGCTGCACTTATTACACCTACCAACTTCACTAAATGAGGCGGAGGAGTAACTAAACATCTGACAGAGAGAGCAGGAAAGAGGAGGAGGTGTAGAGAGAGATGGAGGGACAAGAGAGAAAGCTGCCGAAGCCATGCTAGCCGTAAAGCTAAGCTAACCAAGCGGTACCTTACCTTACCTAAAAACAAAGTAATTAACCCAGTAAAACGCTTAAAGAGTCCTAAACCGTGAAGAAACTTAACGTTTTAATGTGTTTGTGTGTTAAGCAACTCAGAAAAAACTTATTGACAGAGAAAGTTAGATCAGTTCAAGAGAGAGAGAAACACCGACTTGCTACAAACGAGTTAGTCACAAAACAGGAAATGACGCGATACGTCTTACCAACGCGATACGTCTCCACCACCGTCTCCACCAGTTTGTCGTATTCCCCATTTCACCCATGTATTGTTCTGAATCAATGACGCTATTCCCCTGTGAGTTTGGAGCTTCTCTGACATGCTTTGTTGTTGTCTGCAGGGGTTTTATGCAGACTTTTAATCCAACCGATTCCAACATACACTAACTGGCTATTTCAATAAGGTTGCAGCTATTTGCCATTGCAGCTTTATGGTGCATTCACACCGCACATTTGGTCTGCGTCAGGCAACGCATTCAACAGATGAAGTTTGACGTATGTACTTTGGCTTCCATAGCCTGCTTCTGAGCAAAAAAAAATGCATGGGCAGGGCTTCCTCTGTTGCCGTATGTTCGGAACTATGGTGGATCGTAACTAGAGAGTGGCTTGGCTTTGTTAGCTAGATAAAGCTAGACAACGCTGACATCGGGTGCATCAGCACCCATTATTCAGATGCGTTCTGAGTTTGGGGAGTTTAACCATTTGCTCCAGGAGCTGCTTAGGGATGAGGTTCGCTGTCCCGCGCCTAATTTTACGAACTCCTCGGCCGCATCGGAGCTTAAATCTCCTACAAGGACACCAACTACAGGTTCTCTGTTCCTCCTTAGGAGTGCCTGTCCATCTGACTTTGGTAAGTGTTATTTCTGATTTTTTAAATCTGCGTTTGTTGAAAATGTTTTCACTGGACCCGGGCTTCATTCAAGATACGTGTATAGTGACATAACTACAGGGAGACGCTCTGATTGGTTGCTGTATGTAACGCAAGTGAAGTTGACGGAGCCAACATACACAACGCACCGCAGAGACTTTGACGGGCCTCTGACGTACTCTACCATAGACTTTACATGTAATCTTGCCGCAACTGACGCTGACGCATGGGGCGGTCTGAATGCAGAATTAGTCTATGCAGTTTGCAGGAAGGGAGCCTGTGGAAGCGGAAGGTAGTCCACCTGGTCATTTTATTTGTGCAATTTGGAAACGCGCAAATGCGAAACATGCTGCTGTTGTAGGAAGTTCTGTCGAGCACAGAGGGAAAGCCCTGCTCAGATTACAACTGGGATGCTGTACAGCAGTGACGTAATTTAAATTGCGTGTTAGTGTAGTTGGAATAAAAGCCTTTAAAACACCTGTGCAGAAAACAACAAAGCACTTCAGAAATGCACCGAACTCACTGGGGAATATTGATCATGAATCATAACAAAAAACTGGTTAAATAAAGTAGTTTTGCGGCAGATGCCTTATTTCGAGGCTGCACGTCCATTGTCCCAGTAACTCCCACTATATGGATATACTGTACACTGATGACGGATGGATATAAACTTCTCCCGAAGGACTCCAAGAGGCTCCTAAGTTTTATAAGTGAGTAAATTAATGTAACACATGCTAAAAAAGTTACAGGTTGCAACAAAACTGTAATTTCCTTTTAAACTAAAGATCTAGGAAAACTTGCCAGATTTATACAACAGCAAAAAAGAAGAAAAAATGTCAGCTGCATTTCTTTGCGATTGGCCTTTGTTGTTCAGCTCTCTGGAAGTTCCTGTCCCAGAATCTTCTATTTATCACTGTTGATAAATCATTATGTTTTCCCAACCACTGTTGGAGGAAATAAGGTGCGGCCCCAAGCTAATACTGTTGGACCGAATCATAACGTAATGGTGGTGCACTGTTCATGACTTCTGATGCCGGTTAAACTCTCAGCACATTTCTCAGGAATCAAAGTTTGCTTTAATTGGTTTGTGAGTCACTTTTTACGTTTAAATTGAACCTGCAACCAAGGAGTTGAATGACTGATTGCATAACTCCGTGACTAATGATATGACATCATGTTTATGGTTATTGTAGTTGACCGATGTTTGGCAGATGTTTCTTCAGGATTATGTTGTGCTCATGCAGACCTGTTTTCATGGCCCGTGGGTGTCAACAGAAACACATGGATTTTTATGTGCCCAATTTGTGTCCGTACCCGCTGTTTAAGGCTTTAAATTGAGCTGCACGCCATGGGACTTTATTTGCAGAGTTTGCATCAGTCCACTGGCAAACAACCATGCTATGGCTTTGTGGGTAACAAAACGTCAGAAATTGTGGCAGATTACAATATTTGAGTTGGTCAGCCTGTTTTTATTCACTGCTTATAAACATTTAGAATGACATCTTAGTTATTTTGTTAAATATCCACATAAATTTCAAAGTTTGCACGTTGCACATACAAATATGAAATGATGCTGCAACACTGAGAAAGATTTGACATTAGGCAGGTAACATCAGGAGGCTCATAAAGGAAATTCCAACTTTACGGAAAAAAAGCTGAGCAAGTAAAAGAAGTGTTGCTCCTGTTATCGAACCGCTCCCCCAAAAGAAAAAAAAGAGAAAAAAAAGAAAACACGGGTCTGTGAGTTTGCTAATAAATGAAACCTGAACTGATTATTTTAAGCTTCAGGTGGCTAAAGAGCAGTTTAAATCCCTGGACCTCCTTGGGATGATGAGGTGAGTTTTTGGACCAACTCCCTTAACAATCAGTAAATAACTGCGTTTAGTTACACTTCCTTGCATGCCAGGTCAGAAAGCTCAATCATTGCTTGGGCTTCCAGATGTCTACAGATGGTTGGCGTTTTATCATTCAGTCATTGCGGGAAAACTTAATATTTCCAATAGTAGTCGCAGAACCCAAGAATATAGTCATATCCTGTGCAGTTCCACAGTATGAACATCCATATTCATGCTACTCATCAGAACGATCAACTGTTTATAATGTTATCTGTTTATCTGTGTGTGCTGATCTTTTTTGCTGCTTTGCCTCATTGTCAGAGTCCTACCACTGATGAATGGTTCCTCTTCTCCCCTCTAGTGGCCACTGTCATCAACACTGTTACATGCAAAACAAGTGGAATCCAAATTGGGCCATTTTTAAAGGCTCCTGATCTGCTTTTGTGGCTGAATATAGCTTAAAGCAAGCTGTTGTCTAAAGCTTTCTGAAGCAGGATACATACATTTACAATTGTTGTTGTGTAAAGTCAGTGCATTATCCACCATCTGCTTTATGAGGGGTAATCAGCTCTCAACAGTCCCTTCTTGTATTTTAAGAAAAAAGTTCCTTAAAGTAAAATCGACCTGAGCGTCTGACTGGCCGACCAGATTGTTTTCTTTACAACTGTACAGCGATGGTGTAATAAAGAGCCATTTGGAGATTTTTTGCATTCCGTCGCCCTGTTAGAGATCATGAACAAGCCTTGCTTGCAACACTGAGCCTATTATAAATTTTTATATCTTTTTTTTCTGGCTACATTCCAGCTGACAGCTTATCCCACATTTTTCTTCAGTATCTACATCCATCTGTTTAGATGTGATTACTACTGCCTTCTACTTTCTGAATATTTTTTAATGGGTTTTTATCCAACATACAGAATAAAACAAAAAAATGTTTTTAAGTTTAAACATAAATATAACATTGACAATGTTTATTAACAAAATCCAAATCCAACAAAAATATATTCATATATATATATAGTCCATAAACGTATTGAATAGGAGATCGTTATGATATGTGGCAAGTTTGAGGATTAGAAACAAAGAACAGGTGTGACAAGAGATAGGAAAAACGGACATACAACCCTGTTCTATGAAATATAATCATATAATGGCGGATTGGAAGTCAAAAAATATTTTTTTCTTGATCAGTGAATGCACCACAACCATGCTGACAACATAAATCTTCCATGTGGAATTTGATAGTTAATGGACAATAAAGCCAAAGTAACCCAAATCTGACAGTGTAGATGTCCTCTCACTGTGGCTCTGATAGATGATGTGGCCAAGCTCTCACCTGGGAGTCGTGGGATCAAATCCTGCCTGGTCCCTCGTTGTGTACCTTGCCACATTTGGCATTGCCGGCAGGATCTGAAATGGATTCCATGGAGTCCATGGATTTGAAATTGGTGGCACCCTGCACGGGAGCACAAGGATGTGCTTGTGATAAGAGGGGGTGAGATGTGACAGTGTGGAGGTCCTGTCACTGTGGCTCCGATAGATGACGTGCCCTGGCTGCTTTGCCACAGGGATATCCCTTTGGCTGACTGGTTAGCGCGCATGACTCTCACCCAGGAGTTGTGAGATCGAATCCCGCCCGGGCACTTGTTTTATACCTTGCCACACAAGCTAAGAGTTTGAAGCTCAAGTCCAAGGTAAAGTGTGAAGAGATTATTGGAAAACAATTGTATTTTCTCCCAAATCAGCTGTGCGTTCAGGCTGCCAAAACAAGATATCTGCAGATAACAGACAGCTAAAGGAGTTTTATTGCTTTGACATATCCAGTTTTATAAAACTTGACTGGGAGTCTCTGGGACATTTTACATTTAAGTTAGGGGTTCACTAACATTACAACACTGATCCTGGGATATGTGCCTTTGTTTTTATAACATGTTGACATGTGTTTTAACTACAGAGCTTAGGAACACCAACTGCTCCCTCTATAACCTCACATCTGGTGTTAAATATATGAATTATTCCCATAACAGGTTGTCCCACCAATGATGGCACAATCAGTCCTTGGGTTGAGGGGGTAAATGCTGTGTTACATCAGGCCAGGTAGGTTTGAGTGCTTTTTCTTCTAATGGAATGAAACAATTATTTGAAAACTGGATTGAAATTTTTCTCAGTTTGTCTTTGTTTAATATTAAAATAAACAAGACCCTAATATCAAAAGTACCAACACCTGGTTTAATGACCATGCTATCACCGTGCTTTAGCACACACACCTGATCTGCACTACATGATGCATAGATGGATTTCTGCCCAGAGGAATACAAAAGGCATGACGCAGACAAGCTGAAGGACGCTACTAAAGCACCTGAGCTTGCTTAATACTCAAGCAGAGCCCGAGGCTGATCACCATCAATGTTGCGGTAATTAATTGAAAAAGTAGCCCCAGAAAAGTTTGTTTATTTATTTCATTTTCAATTAAATTTTAATGCATTGGCATTCACCGGCAAATTTGCTTTACAAATATGTGTTTGTTTTGTTTTTGTCATTTCATTTAGCTGGGAAATTTTCCAAGAAGCAAACTACTTCCTAAAGGCAGGCATACTTGGACAATCCTGGCTCATTTACTTCCTTCAAGAAACTTTTTGTCCCACCGATGTCGCTCCTGACACCAAGCATTATTAGTTATTACAAATAAATCTCTTTTTGTCTATGATGGATCCTTAAAATCATCATGCTGTCCTGTCTAAATGTGTTAAATAGCCTTATAGTGCCTTGCAAATGGTAAAACAAAATACACATGTAAATTAAAATATTGTATTGATGTAACTTTACATTTTTAAGACTTTAAACTGTTCACATTTAATTGTTGAATATTTTTACATCCTTTCTTAAATACTTAAATGCAATATCACATTTATCTTGTCAGCTATTTTTTGTCATGTGTTATAATCTGGTTTTAATAATTCAAAACAGACTTCAGATTACCTTGCCCTACCCAACAAAGTAATGTGATTTTTTAACACAAACTTAGAAGTTTACAGTTTGAAGTGCTTCTCAGCACTCCCATGTCACTCTCTAAACTATCCTTAAGGGACATCCCCTGATTTGTGCCTGATGAGCTTTTATATAAAGCTGGTTATGATGTAATTGTGATATTCATAGGCTGCATTAATAATTCTTTATCAGATTTCCATTTTCACTTATCTACCATTGATTGACAGGAGCTGTTTTAAATGTAGCTTTGAAGCGTTAATGTGGCTTGTTAAATCTTGCTTAAATCAGCGCGGATTGAATTCACCAAATTGAATAAGCCTGAAGTGGCCTGTAACACCAATTCAAGCAAGGAGATTTGAAATGCGGCTTGATTTCTTCGCTTCATGGTATACCCCTCGGGATTGTTATCTTATGCAGCTGCTATTCAGGAGCATCTGATATTTCCCCTAATTTAAACAAAGCAGTTACCAAAAAACAGGATGGAAAAGTGTAAACAGAGAAAACTGTTCTTGCAATTCCTCATATATGTTACTTTACTTTAATACAGACTGTACTTTCAACTAAAAGATAATTAAGATTGCATTCTTTATTATCAATCAGATTTCAATGTTTTTGTGTATCTCTTGTTTCTAAATGAGCTAAAGTGTGGGTATTTCAACAGCGCCAGACCTGAATATTTCACAAAATCAAAGCCATGTTGTAAAGGTGATCGTCACACTGGCAGCCTCAGGGGTAATCATGCAGGAGATTAAAATCTCTGCAGGCTAAACTCAAAAACTCAATCCCGCTTTATTAAAGCCACTTGTTACTCCACACATCTGCCTGTTTAGCTCTAAAAGCTTTGCAAATGAAGACTAAGTTATTTTATAAAACCCCCTGCATGTTTTCATCTGCTATGAGCTGTCATCATCAGAAAGCTTCAATGAGTCGCAGGCCATTTTTCAGGTGCTCACCTCGAACACAGAACCTCTTCATTTTCCTGTGACATGTTTCTCCTCCTCGTGGAAAGGTTCTGAGCCTCAACTCATGTCATTTTACAGGCTCTTGGTGATAAATGAGAGAGATAATGTGTATTAAGAATATCCAGTTCCCCAGAAAGCTCTCTGCAAGGAACTTTATGGGATAAAACAAAGTTCTGCTCTTCATCAAAGTTTTTCCCCTTAGCCCTGTCAGAGAGGCCTTTACAGGATGTCTCTGTCCTACTGCTCCTTCCTTTTGAACATCTAAAATGCATTTTCATTCAGCAGAATGCCAAAATGGAGGATTTGCTTGAATCAGATTAAGTTACTAAATTTGTTTACTGGAACAAAATGCGATCCAGACATGTCTTTTGGGAGCATTTATCTCTTTTATTCTTAAATTCAGAAATACATAACATTTTGCATGAAAACAGGGATTAAACCTTTAGGTTGCCAAAAGACTGTGTTTCATCTATCAGGGCATCACATTTCACCGCCCTTCTGGGAGAAGTTACTTTAGAGTCTCAGAAAAGAGCCTTTAGTCAACTGAGGAACCTCACATTCAAGAGGAGCTATGTGGCTTTTGTAAGAGTGCACCTATCTTTAGCATCCCACAGTTGCTAGAAAGCGGTCAAGGGGATTTGATTATCCATTCCATGTGTTTTTTTTGAATTTAGAAAAGGGTATTGAAGAAATCCATTATTTCTTTTTTTGTGGGTGCTGCAAGGAATACTGGGTACCTGGTTTTAGTTTTAACATGCAAGACCATTTTGCACCTCATTGTCTAATTTTTGCTTCTTGGACATAATGTGGTTTAGTTGGTGATTTAAGCCATGAACCTCAGCGCACACTGTTCTTAGTCAAACCCAGGAATAAAGTCAGCCCCATTAGGTCTGAGCTCCTGGTTCTCCCTGGTTTTTACTTCAGGTTAGGAGTGAGACTCAAGTGGCACAGTTCAACTTATTTCTTTGGCAGGATGGAGTCGAGGCCAGATGGACAGATCAGGGCTGGATGTGCCGAAAATGAGGGCATTGCTCTTGTCCTGGTGGTGGAGGGAGGAAGACCTAAACTGAAAACTGAAACTCTGGAAAATCCAAATCTTCCAAAGCTGTTGATCTATCAACTTTACAACCATTACTTATTTTCATGAGATATGAATGATAAAAAAAGAACAAAACTCTGGATGAAAGCAGCTATAAGCTTTGTCTGTAGATCCGCTGGGCTCTGCTTTGGAATAAGGTAAGGGGGCTTCATCAGGAGTAGGGATGCTGTTCCTCTGCACGGCTAGAAACCAGGTGAGGTGGTTCATCTCATCAGGACTTTTCAATTTGGAGGTTTTGGGAAAAGAGTCAATGTTACAGGCTCAAAAGCCTTGATTCCACTGAACAAAACGGTGTAGATTGGTCTGATCGGGTCTTCTATTTCATGGTGTATTAACGAGAGTGTTTCCACTGCCAACTACACTCTCATTGGTCAGGCAGGGTTGTACTGCACCATCTTAGTAGTGCAGTGAGAATTGTGAGGTGATAAAAAGGTGATAACAAATAAGTCAAGACAGCAGCTCACGCTTGGTTTTTATTTATTTCTTTACACAAACCTTGCTGTAGTATTTATTAATGGGCTCCATGTGGCGAAGAGACAAATTTTCCGTACAATGAGGTGAATTTAAACAACAGCAATGGTGTTTATCTCTTGTGCTTGTTGCAGGCATTGGTGTATATCATTCCCCCAATCTAAGGAATACCTTGTTTGATGCCAATAGCTCTGTGCTAACCGTATCTGACCATTGTCCTATGGACCTACAACTGAAGGGGAGCAATTAATAGATAGCACAGGCACTGGGTTATGGGTCGCTTTTACAATCGAAACAAACAAAAAAAGCAGACCTCACTGAGCTGCCCGTTCTGCTGAGTGATAGGTTAAAGTGTTGTACTTTAAACAGCTAATTACTTCAAAACACCAGCAAAGGGTTCCTCAGCCTTTAAATGGTCTCTCAGTCTTATTCAGTAGTAATTACGATCATGGCGAAGACATCTGACCTGACAGTTGCACAGAAAACCACCATTGACACCCTCCATAAGGAGGGAAAACATAAAAAAATAACTGCAAAGGAAGTTGGAAGTTCCAAAAGTGCTGTGACTAAGCATATTAATAGATAGTTATGTGGAAGAGAAAAGTTTGGCAGAAAAAGGTGCACAAGCAGCAGGGATGACGGCAGCCTGGAGAGGATAGTCAGGAAAAGGCCATTCAAAAATGTCAGGGACCTTTACAAGGAGAGGACTGAGATTGGAGTTGATTTGGGGAGCCATATCATCTGCTGGTGTTGGTCCACTGTGCTTTATTTAGTCCAGAGGTAACGTAGCTATCTACCACACAGGACATTTTTGGGGCACTTCATGCTTCCTTCCGAAGACAAGCTTTATTAAGATGCTGACTTTATTTTTCAGTAGGACTTGGCACCTGCCGATATTGCCAAAAGTACCAAAATGTGGTCCGATGACCATGGGTTTACTGTTCTTGATTGGCCAGCAAATTTGGCTAACCTGAACCCCAGAGAGAATCGGTGGGGAATTTCTGAGAGAAAAATGAGAGACATTAGACTGAGCAATGCAAAAGAGCTGAAGGTCTTCATTGAAGCATCCTGATCTTCCATAACACCCCAGCAGTGCCACAGGCGGATGGTATCCTTGCCACACAGCACTGAGGTAGTAATTGATAGAAAGGAGTCCCAAACTAAGTACTGAGTATATATCCATGATTATACTTTTCAGAGGTCAAGCATTTATCTATTTAGAATCCTTGTTGTATTTATTTCATGTAATATTCTAGTTTTATGAGATTTTGAATTTTGGGTTTTCATAAACTGTAAGCCATAATAACAAAAATGATAATAATAAAGGTTTGAAATATCTTGCTTTGTATGTAATGAATCTATATGATTTATAGTTTCCCCCTTTAAGTTGAATTGCTGAAATAAATGAACTTTTGCACACTATTAAACTTTTTTGAGTTTTACCTGTGTTGCAATAAGGATAAACAGAAATAAAAGATTTTATGTGAAGATAAAAGAACAGATAAAGACATTATGATCTAAAGAAGAAGTAAATAAGTACATTATATGAAATAATATGAAAAATAGAAATACTGACCAACAGAAGCTAGAAACGTGAAAAGAAAGTCAAAAACAAACTTTTAACTCAATAAAAGAAGACATTAATCAGAACTTAATTCAGAGCAAATTTAGAAACATAAAAACACAGAAGTAAATATTGCATGTTTTAATCTGTATCAGCGCACAAGTAGAATAATTTTCTTGTAATCAAAGTAAACATTGGATAGAGAAACCACGTTTCCTTATGCACCAAGTATGTGCACTAAAAAATCCTTTAATCTATCCTAATTTGTTGGCAGTGTATTCCAGAATGAACACAGCTGGAATCTGTCTTAAAGAAAAGTCACCAACATGGAATGTTAAAGTCCTTCCAGGCTGCAAAAAGCCCCAATCTTTAATAAAACATTGATGACATGATGTCAGAGCTCCTCCTGAGCATGTTCTCTCCAAGTTCAGGCGGGCTCTGAAGACCTCCCCATCTAAGTTCACAAAGCAGGCATGAAGCACACCTCATTATGTTTTTATGTACATGTTTGGACAAATCAAGCAGAATTAATGACAAGTTCGGTAAAAAAGATAAGTTATAGTTTGAGCAGAGACATATGCACAGAGAGGACGGTTTACCAGTTCAGTAAGATGATTTCAATTTCAAAGTTTTATTGCATTTTCAGAGTAATCCATGTTTTTATGTCTTCCAGACATGCTTTTAATTTACCTAACTGATTGGTTTTATCAGGTTTTATGGATAAATACAATTGTGTATCATCAGCATAACTGTGGAAATTAATTCCATGTTGTCTAATTATTTTACCAATTGGAAGCGTATATAAAATAAAGATAATTGTTCCAAGCACAGATCCCGGTGGTACTCCACAAGTAACCCTTGAGTGTGAAGATGTATCATTGACATGAACAAACTGGAATCTGTTGGACAGATACCATTTAAACCAGCCTAGTGCTGTTCCCTTGATCCCTACAACATGTTCAAGCCTTTCTAACATACAAGAAATGGGTCAATAGCTGGTAGGAGACACAGGGTCTTTTCCTGGTTTTAATAGAGGATTGATATTTGCACAGTTCATATTTGGCAGAAGTCTGACATAATACTTTGTTACCTGCAAAATTTTGTAGAATGTTGGCGCCAGAATATTCCTGAATTTTTTGTGAAACTCTGCTGGAAATCCATCTGGGCCTGGAGCCATTTTGTTGGGGAGGCTTTGGAGGGCCTCATGGAGTTCAGCTGCTGTTAGTGGTGAGTCCTGGACCATTCCTTGACTGTCCGATAATTTAGGAAGTATTTTATCCAGAAATTGTTCGATATGATTATTTGATGGGTTTATCTCCAGTTAGTATAAAGCCTTGTAGAATTATTTGAAAGTGTTGTTTATTCTTTTAGGATCATATACTATATTCCCAGTTTGGTCTTTAATTGCAGATTTAGTAGTTTTCCATTCAAAGTCTTTGAATTAAGAACCGGGTCCGTTTATTAATAATTTCATTTAATTCTAGCTTTTCTTTATGCATTTTGCCCATGTGCTCCTCATCCAGGACGCTTCTAATGATTTAATAGTTTATTCTAAATCCTAATTATGTTTATTTTCTATTTTCTTTTTATTTGATTAGAATGAGATTGTTTTACCTCCGAGCACAGCTTTCTGGCCTCGCAGAGAGTGGGTGGCGATATAAAAGGGAGGTCATTAAGTTCCAAGTATGAAGCTCACTCTTTTTCGATGTATTTAATAAATTCTTTATCCTTAAGTAAAGATAGCCTATATTAAATCTCCAATATTTGGATCAAAGGATATGATTTACTGTCCCTCTATCAACAGGAGAAAAAATGGCTCCAGAGAACCATAGACACCATACACTTTGAATAAAGCTCTCATTTGATACTAGACTTGTCTTGTTTGCCACTGGGTTAACTGTGCATGCTCACTGTTCTTTTCTATTTCTCTGGCAGTGTCACAGCCCCACCAATGGACCCAGAATATGTACTGAAGCATCTTGAGCTGGTTTGTGTGAATACCTGTGGACAGACGATTTAATTATTGTGGTGCCATGTTTACATCCTCATCTTTTTCGAATTATACCTATTTTCTCTCTGAATGAACAGGAGCCTAGACTCCCAAATTCATCTGTGTAGTTTTTAACACACAAAATATGAAGTCGGAAGCAGATGATAAATAGTGTTAAAAAATTATGTTTATCAGTGCACAGAAGTGAGCATTGATTGAGATAAAAAACCTGACACTCTTATGACTGAGTATTCAACATAGATTTTGAGCTTTACAGGAGTAATTTTAATAACAAGTAGTTAATTGTGGGTTCAATCTACACATAAAATGCCAAAAACTATAATTTCATATCAAACTGAAAAATATATCAGCTGATCATATAATAATAATTTGTAAACCTGGCGTGGTAACTTGCTGCTTAAAGGGAGAGTCAGCCAAGGTGACAAAAGTACTCACAGTCTTTTCTTAAGTGGAAGTACAGATACTTACAGTATGAAAAAATCTTTGGTGAAGGTAAAAGCGCAGACTGAATTCCTTTAGGTAAGTAAAAGCAGAAAAGTACAGGTTTTAAAATGTTTTTAAGTATAAAAGTAAAACGTAAAAAATCATTTTCAACCGAAATGATAGACATTTATTTTTAATAAATCTAAAACAAAGTTGTAGGTATAGAAATACATTTTGTTTCATTCAAAACCTCCACTGTGTTAGTGTAGAGAGAATAGAAATAAAAAATACTGATACGATCTTGCTTTTATTCTTATCAAATTTCAGACAGTATAATATAGTCCTTTATAACAGCACAGGACTAGTAAAAAGTAAAGGTTACAATGTTCTACTTTTTTAATATTTTATTTTATATACAATATATATTCAAAGGTTGAAGGTTACAGATGTCTGCAATCTCCTTCTTATTCGTCTTCTTTGTCACTGCAGTTTGCAGCCAACATCTTGGTGAACACCAGTCCACTATGACATGCTTTATGTCTATAGATTTTTACCCTTTTTGTGTTAACTTTTATTTCATATTGCTTTCCTAATGAAAGTAAAAATCTATTTTTCAAGCATGCAAGAAATAGAAAGTACAGATATGTCCCTTAAAATTATAGGGAGTAAAAGCACATTCATCAGAAAAATAAATACTCAAGTAAAGAAATGATACCTGAAAAATCTACTTAAGTACAGTAACATAGCAGAAGTATTCTGTTACTTCCAACCTATATGAGTCAGGTTAGGTTACATACGTCGGTGGGTGGTCCTGAATCCCTTGATGGATAGGTTTCAGACTGTCAAACGAATGCCCCAGAGCATCTCTGAACGTCGTGTCAAAGCTTTTTTACAAACATATCCCACAAAAACCCTTTACACTTTATTTGAAAGGCACACATTACATCTCCAATTTCGGAGTGAAGCTTGCAAAAAGAGAGGAGTTGTGGGAAGTCAGTATTAACACACTGTAACTGATGTTACGGATATCAATTTACTTTTAAGAAACAAGTGGAAAATATGTTTTGGCCTAGTGAACTGTATAGTCAATTCTGCATGAAAACTAATACTGTTGATAAGGTTCATATCTGTCAAACACTGGTATGCCTGGAGGTTCAAGGTGTTCCCTGAACTCTCTGCTGTTCCTACATGGACAACATAATCATACACACAGCAACCGTTTTCCTCATGAAAATGTTGATGAACCCAATGAATTGTTTTGGACAGCAGAACACCACACTAACTATATCCATCGCAGGAACGGTAACACAAGTTTAAATTAATACCATCTAGAACCTCCTGAAAAGTTGAATCTCTATGAAGTACTGAGACCACCAAAGTCTTCAAGTATTCGCAGAGAGTAGTTTGGAATTTAACTTTTTTTTTTTTTTTCATTATTTATCACCCAGTGTCACTACCTATTAACAGCCCAAGGCATTGTTCTCTCTCTGCCAAACCCGTGAGGGCCCTGCACTGAGCTCAAGCCTCCCTCTTGCCTGAGGAGTGAGAAGCCCCTTCTTTTCACCTGAAGGGGCAGGGTTTTCCCAGCTGGACATAGTATGTGGAAGGATCACGTTATTCCAGGCAGATCCTCCCCAACCCTACAGGAGCCCCAGTCAGCCAGGAGGAGGCAGTATACAGCCCAGGACTGGGGGATGTTTTTGTGGGAGTAGATCACATAAGCTGCTCAAGGGAACATGGGGAGAACATGCAAACTCCACACAGAAAGGCCCTTTTGCCAACCCCACCCAAGGTGTGGGTGCTGATGATATGGAGGAACAAACACACCCTCAGCGTCCCCAGCAGGAATCGAACCCCGGACCTTCTAGCTGTGAGGTGAGCTGCGCCACCATGCTCCCCTCACATTTAACTTTTTATGAAACATGTTCATGCTGCCATAACCACATGAAGTTAGTTTCTGTGAATGTTTTGGTGTAGCCCATAAATCCAGAAAAACACTACATGTTTTGTTTAAAATTTTAAAACTAGCATAGAAATAAATAAAAAAAGATGAAAACAATAAAACAAGCAAGTTTAAAAAAAAATGTGTTGCAAACACTTTAGATTTTCCTTAGGGACCAAAAAGAAAAATAATATTGTAGGAAAGTTTAAGCTATGTCCTCATACAAGCCAGTTTTTCATGAGCAAGCAGCAACACGTTAATGTAAACCATAAACACCACTTGTTGATTTAAAATTTGATTCAGTGTGTTTCAACAGATGGATTCCAGTGCATCTAGTCTTTTATTGTTTGTGTTAATAAAGGTGTTACAATGTTAAAAATCCTCAGGTAATTAAATAAAAGGCATTACACCACAACGGTTTTCATTACAGCAGAGGAGAAACAGTGTAGTTTATAAAAGGGGGAGAACATGAAATTATGAAAGGGGTGCTGAAAAACAACAACCACCTGACTCAAAATGAGGGCCTCTAAAAATAATACTCTGCTTCTCCCAGATAGAAGGTGCAAGACTTCCCAGATGCAAAGTGTTTATTCTTGTTAATTCAGAAATCAAATCCACATGCACATATCTTCAGTTTGGGTAAATAGGGTGTCTGTATTTGGTACATATAAGAGGAGATTATGTTGACTGAGACCAACCTGTTTTATGGCGGGAAGGAAGCACATCTGGAGCTTCATCAGGTGACGTAAAAAGGGAGCAGTCCTGATGCTGCTACGTGTATGGACTCCTCCCTGCCAATCACATGTGTTTGGATAAAGCTCTCCTAAGGTGGTTTAATAGAAGGAAAATTAATCTTCTGTGCTGGAAATTCTTCAGCATAGCAGATTAATTTTCCAGCACACCTGTGTTATCATTAGACCTAAATATTCTCCTGTGTGGTTATCACTGCAGACAGAACTGCACATTAAATATACAAATTTATTTTTTTTCATGAATCTAAGATAAAGTCTTGAGCCATGCCAGTTAATTGTGATGATAGCTGAAGCATGCAAGATGGGTTTAGTGCAGTTTCTGTCACCCTATTGCAAACCATTTCTACCATTTTTTAAATTTTGCTTGAACCTGTTAAAATAGTAAAGATATCCAGAAGATCCCAAAGATGATCAAATATTAAATGTTTCCTCTATGGTATATTGTGAAAACCTACAAAACCCCGTCAGGCCAGACAAGGTGGCCAGACGCTTTAAAAGTGTAAAGCCGCTACTCTTCTGCAAAGGAGTCATTTATGATGTTTTTTTCTATAAGATTGTCTCCCTTTGAATGTTTTATAGTGATATCCTGTTTACATGAGTTCTTTGGGGAGACCCAGAACGTTTTACAAACACTATTTTTTTTCTTTCTCTCCTGGTAAGATCTAAAGATCCCATTGAATGAGCTAGAGAAGATTGCTAGGGAGATGAATATGTTACCCCCCTGAGCCTCCATTCCTCTAGGACTGAACTTAGCAGAAGGCAATAGATAAATATAAGTTTGCTCTCTTGGTGAACTTTTGCATGTTTGGTTTTCAGATATGCTGTTGTCACAAGATCAGATGGCAAATCCAGGGTGGATTTCAGATTCATATAGTTATGATCTCTCATACCACAGTTAGAACTGCTCTAAGAAACGTTTAGCCACTTTCACAATGACTCGAAATTTAACACAGACTAATTCCATAAAGACACTCTGTGATGTTTGTACGACCAGAACCTGGTTTACAGAAGTCAGTCTTGCTAAGTGAGCTGTAACTTTCCATAGGTTTTATTAGAAAACCTCCAGCGACCACTTGTTGACTTCCCAACTTTACCTAGTTCTCCACCTTCAAAAAGGAGCGCATTTGCTCTGCATGAATGAAAGCTGCATGTTTGATAAGTAAACAGAATAAAAAAATGTGTCATTAATTTAGTTTGAAAGCTTTGAAGAGCTTCAAAAAATTCCAGTTAATCAGTAATGAGATCTGAAGTGACAAGAAAACCTTTTAGGCAGCTTTGGTGTGAGTAAATGTTTGGTTTCTCACCTTTTATTGTTCGCCACTTTTACACATGTTCATCAGGTGATTCCACAGGAAAGTTCGGGGGAAAAAATCAAATGAGTCATTTAAGGCTCAAATTAAAGCATGTCAGGTAACAAAGGTGAGAAACAATATGACAAAAAAACCGGCAGACCTGACTCTAAACTAACCAAAACTATATAGCTGGTACACTGGAAGGAGTGATTATTGACTGGAAATAAATAGCTTGGTAAGGAATCAGTGAAAAGCTGGAAACTAAGAAGAAACCATGAGAAAAAATAACAAAAGAACCATAAACTTAAACTAAATATCAATCAAGCTTAGAACATTTATACAGAAAAAAACAGGCAATCAAAATTCGGCATGTGCATAAATTAGATAATATAATTATTATTAAAATGAAAGTAAAAAAAAATGGGAAAAAATGAATAGTTATGTATACATTGTGAACACATTTTTTTTTGAAAATACGTTCAGGAAAAATACAGGAAAATTAAATACTAACACAAGCCTGGGATTTCCAATTGAGCAAAACTCTGATTAGTTCCAGTAGGTTATATAACCAGATGTTGGTGAAAAAATGTTCTTGTTCGAACAAAATAATTTGGCACAAATAAAGAATTGGAGGCAGGAATTCAGCCTTGTACAAAGTCTTGGCTTTAGAAAGCATCTGGATTGATTTCCCAGCAGGAATAAGTTGAGGATACACTTTAGAAGAGAGTGCAGATCAGTTTCAGTATGTTTGGACAAAATACACTCTTAGTACTCAGAACAGCTCGTCTAGAAACCACCATCACGTCACGCTCAAATGTTATAGGATCATATTCTGTAACCATTCAAATGCTAGATATGAACTTGAAGTGAAGCTCCTGACCCATATCTGCATGATTTCATGCATTGCACATGATCGGCTGATTGGATAATTGCATGGATAAGGAGAGCTGCAGGTGTTCCTACTAAAATCCCCGGTTTGTGTGAGAAGGATTATTAACCTTCCCCTCATGGTGTTGTTTAGAGGACCCCTGAGGAGTAAATATCACCTGAAGGTGATTGAGGGTTAATACCTCTATAAGTAAACACAGGTTAAAGTTGTTGCTGTTGCTGGGACTAAGCCAGCTTGAGAGGCCTTATCTCTGCTGTGGGCCGTCACCCCTACCAGCCAGCTTGGGACGACATTTCAACATGTGCTCCATCACTGTCTCTGTGTTTGCTTTCCTGAGAAGAACGGCTGACCAGAGACGATGACATGGCTTATTTGTGTCCACAGTGGTGCAGCTTGGTTGACAAACTGAGGTACGCTGATGGATTTTGAATGCTGTGAATTTTTAACCGACAAATGCAGCATATGACCCTTAGGAGCCACTTTGAAGAGCTGCTGTTTAAGAGTCATTTCAACTCTGAGAAGCCTTTAATGACCAGCAGTGGATTCTTCAGGATAAATTCTGAAGTTAAATATTGGATTTAACCAGAAGGAGTCGAAACACAAAACCATTTAGGGGAGATTAAATCAATGCTTTATAAACTCACCAACTAGGCTATGCTTTCCAATTAAAGTAACATTTCATGAAAACATCCTAAAACATCTCATTGGAACAAACCTCTCTAGTAGGTGTTAGCAACAACATTTCCTATACTTCTGGTCTATTAACTGAGTACAGCTAATGTGCTTAAATTAGGACAATGTGTGTTTTGCTGTGTTTTTATTCACAGTTGCTCATTGTTATTTGCTTGTATTCCGCATGGCTATATCAAAACCTCTGAGCCGTACAGGAGAACACTGCACATGTTTCCAGATAATTTGTCAACAAGAAACACATGGAAGGGGTTAATGTAGAGGACTGAGGCAGACTGGAACTGAGGTAGCATCTGCCAAGAGAAATCACCCGAAGACGGATTTACTATGCGTCGAGTAGAACTTCATAGCCTCATCATGTGAAGCTATGCTACTTTAATAAGTAATCAATCAATCAATCAATCAATCATATTCAAACAAGACAGAATTCGAGAAGTACAGAAGTAAAAAGTCTGAAAACAGTTTATTTGTAAAAATGGTCATAAGTGCAGTGATAATAGCTTCCGTGACATTACAAACAACAAACCGTCAATACATATTAAAGACACACTTTGTAGCTTTTACACTATAAAAACGTGTTTTCGAAATGTTTTGGTGACACAACACCATATATAATGTTTATTTTCCCACTGCTGAAAACTGCACTATAGTACTTTTCACATGCGGAACGCCTGCCCAGAAGTACTGACTGAGTTTTGCTTTACGGCAGTATGCTACATGCAACCTAATTATATAAACAAACCTGTGGTTTTGAGACTTGAGTTATGGCAGATCCACCTAAGACACCACAGAAGACGCTATCGGAGAAAGCGAGGAACAGAAACTGGGCCGCAAGAGCTGAAAGCTGCCAGAGCTTCACCGCTGGAGAAAGCTTGTTAACCCCTGTTTCACACCGGGTGTATCCGTTAGCCCAGTGTGAGCTGTGTAGTTGGACCCTCAGCTTAGCCAGCTTCTCAACCCCAAAGAAGATGCAATCAGAAGAAGTGAGGAATAGTCTATATTCTCAATATTCTCAACTCATGACCAGGTTGTTTTCCTCGTTAACAGCGCACCTCCTTCTGCTGCCTCATAGAGCAACAATTGAGGAGAAGTCACAGATCAGTTAACACTTCCTTTCCCTCACTACTGTGAAATATATCTTCTGTCAAAATGTTGCTCAGTTTAGGTCAAAGTAGGAATAGCTTCTAAAACCTCTGTTACAACTTTCAGTTTTGTGTGCACAGTGTGAATGAGACATTAGATAGACAGAAGCATATACTACAGATGCTGAACCGGCCATGTTGTTACTGGATTGGTAATAATACATGCTTTTTCAGGGGTTATTTGGGCATGATGATGTGATACAAGGCCAGGAAAACTATTTAACAGCTTACCAACTGAAACACCGTTAGTTTCATGTATTTTTTTTTTTTGGATGGCGTGCTTGTAAACCTGCCAGTATACCTCTTCAGAAGGGCTCCATAGAGATTTCTTTTTATGACAGTGACATGACACCGCAAGCCGTGAGAGGGCGACAGAGTGCAAATCTGCAAAGTTATGGAGTGTGTCTTTAAAAGCTGGGGTAAACAATATATTTTCAAAGTAATTAAAGAAGCAGACTGCTTCACCAGAAGAGGGGACTTATTTCAGAGTTTAGGTACATATACTACAAAAGCTTTCCCTCAAGATTTAGGGGGCATTCACACCAGCACTGCTAAGTATGCTTGAATTGAACGCTGGTTTGTTTACCCAGAAAGTCCAGTTCATTTTGGGAGGTGTGAATGTGCAATCCAACTCTGATTCAGACAAAAAAAAGGCGAACTCCAGTCCATCTAAAAAGATGGGTCTCAGTTTGATAGTAACAAACTCTGCTGCGGTTTGATTGCAAATGTGAATGGCAAGTGGATCAGGACCACACCAACATCAGGAAGCAGACTATTGTGCAGGACATTCTGGGAAAATACACTTTTTCAGACCACAGGACCACAAAGCACTTTACACTAAATTAAGTCATTCACCCATTCATACAAAAATGTACACACTGATAGTGGCAGCCTACTACACTGTAGCCACAGCTATGCTGGGGCACAATGACAGAAGCGAGGCTGCTGGACATAGGTGCCACCGGACCCTTTGACCACCACCAGCAGGCAAGGCGAGTGAAGTGTCTTGCCCAAGGACACAACAACCGAGATGGATGGAGCTGAGATTAGAACCATCAATCCACCAATTACAGGACAAATTCCTACCATGTGAGCTATAGTCTCCCTCATAAATGTTTTTTTTTTTTTTTTTGATTTGGTTATAATTTGGTCCAAATGCAGATCAGTGATTAGGATGTAAATGATTCTACTTACAAGAGGTATGCATATTTGCATATGCAAATTCGGGCATCTGACAGTCAAATTAGACCCATTAGTATTACCAGTAGTCTACTGAGTTTAACAGGGTCATCATTGGCATTGCATTAGTTTTTTTTTATTTTTAGTTCCTTACTGCTTCTGGAACAAAATCACCTGATTTAGATCTGGGAAGTTGTGAGGATTTGTCTATCCAAACAAAAAGTATTTGTTTAAGATGTTCAGCTGCCATAAAGGAATAAACTCGGGTAAAATCCAGATAAATGCTATCTAACCACATGTTTCCTGGCAGAAACCAGCAGAGTAATAAAATGATCAATTTGTCTGAATGTTTGGTAGGAACAATTATCCATGTCTCAATGCTGAGTTCAAGACCCAAATTTGTCTCCTACAGAGGGCCTTGGGTTTCTTTTCCTTTTTGTGACCAATGTTTCCATTGTTGTTACTGGTTTGGTTTTGTAATTTCATAGTTTATCAAACAAAATTATCACATTGTTCGGCAAGAATAAAACAGAGCAAAATACTCCCAAAACTGCCTAGTTTTTTTGGGGGTGTGGGGGTTGCTGAGTAATCCCCAAACAATATACCTGCATAACTTTTCAAGAGAAGTCTAAAAATAACTGCTTTTTAAAAAGCTATTTGCAGTATTGTTCAACAAAAATGAAGTTATAAGTAACCAATAAATGGAAGAAGAAAAACTATTTGGTGTTTTTTAATCCTGACAAAGTCTGATGGAGCATTTGGTGTATTTACCAAGTCGATCTGGGTCAAAGGTCTGTGGAAAACCAATCACCTCAAGTGTTCATTTCAAAAGAACTATTCCCAAATCTGCGCAGAAGTGGACAAGAAAGCAAAGGATCAGTGACTAATGACCGCTCTTAGGGACTATTGGGAGTTCCGTCCTGCAGCTACCACTCCCAAATGGGGCTGCTGCATTTCTGTGCACACACGGCGTAGCTTATCATATCAAACATATACTGATTTCAGGGCTGGAACACAGCTTTTCACATCAACAAGGTGAATAATTTCCCTCATTTAGAGCTCAGTAACTGTGAGTCAAATGATAAGGCATTCTTTATAGTCTAGCTTCTCTTATCAGAAACTCTGTTACTATTACACATTAAAAAGATTAAAACCAAGGGAATTTGTTCTTCCAAAAAAAGGATAATCCAAAATCCCCAGATATACAAAACATTTTAAGACCTCAATTTTTCTTCATATTTACTGAAATGTGCACATG
This sequence comes from Apricaphanius iberus, assembly GCA_028564705.1. NCBI lineage: Eukaryota > Metazoa > Chordata > Actinopteri > Cyprinodontiformes > Aphaniidae > Apricaphanius > Apricaphanius iberus. The sequence continues at coordinate 3,440,609 of JAPXFQ010000689.1, forward strand.
ATTCCAAATGCCGAGAAAACTAAATTATTTGAACTAAAGAAAAAATGGAACATGCAGCTCTGTGCCAGGGGGGTTAAACATTTTATTAAGAAAATTATTGCATTTTGTGTCAAAAATAGCACAACGTGGAAACCTAGATAGACTCAGACTCCATACATAGTGGAAGTAAATAAAGCCACCTCTACACAGACATAGTCATACAACATGATCACAACAACCAGTGTCACAGGTGAAATGGCTCACTGCCCCATTTTATTTATGGGCTACACTAAAAAATTAATTGACCAGCTGCACATTTCACCCCTAGGCATTCAGTGATATCATACTTAGTCCAACCTTATACTATCAATATAACCTTAACAACACAATCCGTTTGTCCATCTGTCCATCCATCCATTTTATGCATATATATATATGCATTTTATGCATATATATATATCCATTTTATGCATATATATGCATATATTTTTGAAGGGTCATCGGTACACTCTGGACATCATAGAGCAGAGCAACCAACATTTCATTAAAAAAAAAAAGAAAGTCAAACAAACACATTAGCCTTTGTTTTGGAGAAAATGCAACAAGACAAGTTGACATCTCAAAGCAGCTGCATGCAGCGTTTTATTTACATTGTAAATTACAGTGGATCAGAATTTTTTTTTTTTATTTGCAGCATTTTTGAAATTTAGTTTGTCACCGTAGACTGATGACTAACAAAAAGAATTAAAAATTATACATTAATGCTTTTCAAATGAATGCTGTTCCAGATTAATTTTGAGTAGAGACATGGCTGGGGTCTCTTTGAAAAGCAAACACTAAAATTTCTTCCACAAATGTGATAATATGTCTGAGATATATTGTTACCAAGCAATGTTAATTTAAATTCAGTGAAAAAGATTTAAAAAAATTGTCCACCTTTTTATTTTCATTATTTGCATTTTTGCATTTTTCCTCAACTTGTATATTTTCCTCAGATTTTTAAAGGACCCACTGCTCAAAATACAGAAATATGGCACATTGTGTGCAAATTCTATAATTACAGTTTATCTTTAGATTTGAGCTTCAGTAAAAAAAATAGTGCAGAGAAAATTTAAGAAAACGCACCAAAACACCACAGGAACTACAAACCCGAGAGAAAATGACCCACACTAAAAAAAAGATTTAAAACACAGAGAGGAGAGAGAAAAAAACAGACCGTAACTAAAACACTCAACGTGAAGGAATTAGCTAATATGGAAAAACCCTAATCACAATAATAAGCGAGTAGATCATGACAAACCCTTGTACTGAGGTCTCCCTGTCCTGTTTTTTTTTTTTTACCTCCACCAAAGAGATTATGTTTTTTCCAGGGTTTCTTTGTTTGTTAGCAAGATTACTGAGGAAGGTTGTAGTTATCGGCCTGTGATCTGAAAATCCTAGGTTTAATTCCAACTTCCACATGCTGTTGTGGCTTTGGACAAGACACTTCACCAACCTTGCCTCCTGGTGGTGGTCAAAGGTCCCAGTGGTACCTTTGTCATGCAGCCTCGCTTCTGTCAGTGTGCCCCAGGTTACTTTCGTCAACAAAAAATATGACTAAAAAGTCTCGTCAACGAACATTTATCACTAAAACGAGACGTAACGTAAATGCTGGTCATGCGACAATGACTATAATTAAATGTATAATGCAATATTGTTGATGAATAAAAACGAGACTAAATCTGCTTTACAAAATAAAAACTAATGTCTCTCTGAAACTAAGTGTTACAACATTATTTTGTCTTGTTCTGTCACGTTACTATTTTATTATTATTTTGTAGTTTGTCAGTGTGGCAAGGTGCACAAAGAGCTCCAGGGCAGGATTTGATCCCACAACTCCGAGGTGAGAGTCATGCACACTAACTATTCAGCCAAAGGGACATCCCTACAACCAAGCACCCAGGGCACATCATCAATTGGAGTCTTAGTGACAGGACCACCACACTGTCACATCTGTTTCCTGTGTCCAGAGGCCCGTATCTCGCAGGCGACAACACTTCCTCAAATAAACTCATTGATAATGTTGAGAAAACGGATTAAATACAACGCGACAGCTTTTATATATATATACTGTATATATATAATATTACCATATTTCTTATGCATGTGCGCCCTGAAAACGTATCGCATAGGAATGTATAACATTTTTTTTTTTAATCATGGCTTTTATCCAAACACATTTTATGTTACTGTATTAACATCAGCGTGTCTCAGATGTATTTTTCGGTGCTCTGCTGTTATGTCACATTCTCGCCTTTTTTTCTACAAATAGCATGAAATTTTTATAACAACTAAACTTTTTAAAGTAGGCATTAAAGGGTGATATGGACGCAAACAGGACACAGTATGAGTAAGAAAATGTTCTATCCGCTTTTCATGGCACAGTGCACAATTTTGTTATCGGTTTACCTAAAAACTGTTGAATAATATTCTTCATAAAGACTCTTGTGGCAGGTGTGTGTGTGTGTGTAGGGGGGTGGGGGGTGGGGGGGGGGTCTTGGATTTTTGTTATTATGAACTTCATTATGTTGATGCAGTATTTTATTTATCAATAGATTAAAAAACACTCCTACCTGGTTGTTTGTTTGATTGTACTCCTCTTTTATCACTAAAAAAGATGGCACAGAGAATAATAAAGTTATGAATGATGCGTTATTTTGAACATAATTCCATATTTCCTCTGAGCTACTAGTGTGAATCCCAGAGCTGTCGGAAAATGTTTGGCTTTAAAGGGGAGGGAATGCATATTTTGGCAACTTTAAATTAGCACCCGTCAGACGGGGGTCTTTGGTAGAAGAAGAAGACATTTGGAAAAACTTTAAATGCATCAAAGTGAAAATAAAACGAATGTCTTGTGGTGAAAGATGAGGAGAAATGTGGCCACAAAATTGGTGGGAAGAACATAACAAACTTGAAGTGACATCTCAAGGCATTACATAAAAGATTTAGGTAAGTAAAGACTAAGGTAACAATAATATAACAAGAACCTTGTTTGAAATAGATTTGGTGCTTTTAGTGAGGGGGTCATTGAGAATGATTACATGTAATATAATGCTTTATTCACAATAAACACATTAATGCATTAGTGCTGTAAATTAGGCTGCATAAAACTGCAAAGAAATGCACCCACATAAAAAAGGGCAAAAAAAAAGTACATACAACTGGCGTTAACAAGATGCAGTATAATCTAACACATGATGATACTAGGAACAACATGAGATTGTTTGTTGAGTTTCCAGCAATGTATTTTCAATATACCTTAAAATATGTTTATCTGCTCATTTAAATGCAAATTTAGGAGTGGGATTACAAATAGTTAATTAAATTAACTTGCATGGTTTGTCTGAATAACAATCAAAACACATTAAGACATTTAATACAATGTTCACTTAAAATGTATTGGCTATTTCTCTGAAATATAAAATTTCAACAGCCAGAAACCTATCAAAACATTTTTTTTTAATTTTCATTTTAATCTGTTTAAAAGCATAACAATTAATCAGTTAGTATAATTTGTTCTTTAAGTTGTCATTTATATCGATTGCATAATAAACTATGACTAAGCCTACTGGCTTTAAAAACAACAACAAAAAAAACAACCCCAGATCCTCCACATTTAATCCAGCAAAAATAAAATGGCACATGCAAAAAACATATTGGAAAATGCACAATTAATGTAATTTATTATGAATATTTTAGGCCACATGCCACATAAGCCTCACAGACGTGTGTTTTCTGCATTCTTGTGTGCCTTCCCTGATGTGCAGCGAGTGTTCTCAGTGTGTCACTATGAACACTCACCGACATAGGTTACAATTTGCCTTGTGTTCGTTTTTGCTGGCCCTGTCCAGCCAATGATGGACATCTTCTCATTCATCTAAATCTCTGTAAGCACTTTTTGGGACATTTTTAAAGATGCTGTGTGGGAAAGGGCAATGTGTTGTGTTTGTCAACCTGATCCTCACCAATCCTGGGTGCGCAACCCTTGTGAGTCGCAAACACAAACAATTTGTGGTCCCTTTGGATCCTGCCACTAGAACAGTTTTGCTGACTGTATGTACAGTATGTCATAAATACTGAACATATTGGACATTTATGAAGATACCGAACAAATGGCGTGCCTTATTAGGTCAAAACGGGACAGATCTATGCTTTGTAGTTTAACATATGTCCATCTAGTCTTACATGTTTTAAAAAACTTGGTCATTAACAGGTTTCAAAAAATTTTATGGTATGATGAGAAATTAGAGCCGTCATTAACATCAGGTGTGCTTGATCAGGGACACATGTGAAACATTCAGGACAGTGGGGACCAGGTATAGGGAGGACCGATGCAAGGGATATGGCAAAAACATACCAAGTTATCCTAAAAAACACAAAGTCATACTGATGATGACAACAAACCTTGAATAAATCTGCTGAACTGTTGACCAAGACCTTTGAAAAGGTCATCAGAAAGTGATTGATCAAAAACTTTCCAAAAGGAGCTAAATATTGATATAGATCCATATTGCGTGGAAACCCAGTCTGACACTCCATAACCTTGTCACCTCTTCTTCCAAAAAAGAAATAAACAATCTCAAAGCCAACTTGCGTTTTTACTTTTTACTAAGTGTTGTACAATAACAAAAAAGATGCATGATATTTATCCTAATGCTACGTTCATACCGCCCCACACGGCAGTGTCAGTTGTGGCAAAATTACATGTAAAGTCTATGGTTGAGCCCGTTAGAGGTCGGTCGGAGTCTCTGCGGTGCGTTGTGTGCGTTGGCTCCGTCAACTTTTCAAGCGCAGAAGTTGTGATAGCTGAGCTGTAGACGGACTTGACGCAGTGTGGCAACCAATCAGAGCAGAGAAAGGCCCACCCATGTTCTTTGCAAGCTTCAGCTTAAAAATGTATATACGTCAAACTACATGCGTTGGGAGCATTACTTGACGCAGACGAAGTGTGTGGTGTGAACGCCACATTAGTCTTAAATCAAACAAAACGGCAGGTGGCATGGGGGGAGGTCAAAAAACTGTGCGGCTTCAACTGGCATCCTATCCATCTGGAATATTTATTTGCTCTCGCCATAGGCCTACACATTTCCTCTCATTAACCTAAACAAAATATTAATTAATCATTCTATAATTTTGCATGTTTCTAAACATATATTTTAATAATTTCAAACCAATAAAGATTAAACAGTTCTAGTTATGCATGCAGTCCTCAATATCAGTTTAGGCTCCTATAACTGTAGCAGAAGGTAAATAAGAGGATAAATAAAAATAAAAAAGCTATCTCTGTTTATTTTTTGAAATCGGTATTTGCAATGAATTTAATTTTATGAGGTGAGTTCCAAATAAATCTAGTGTTCAGCTCCTATGTTTTTTTGATAATGTTGGCCTGGGCACTTAAAAAAATAATTGTATTTTTTAATAGATTTTTTCACCTGAGGATCTTATCAAATGATCAAAATCTGCTGGAAGTAGTTTGCTGTTTGCTTGAAGGAAGCCTCTGGAGGTGTTTAATGGTCTTATGATGACCCCCTGACCAGGCTAATTGTGTGCTGCAAAGGTTCGGCTTAAGACAAACATTACCCCCTCAGGAGATTCCAGCTTTGACAAGCACAACCGGCCACATGTGCGGTATTTATTTCAATTTTCACTTATTATTAATTCAGCCAAGAAATGTGAACAATTTGAAGCGTAACATTCCCAAGATTCGATTTGGCAGAGGCCTTGAAAGTGTGCAAATCAGCCTCCCTGAACATGTGGGCCAGACTCGCCAGAAAAGTGTTTTTGTAACAATTTCTTCACTTAGCAACGTCTCTGACTTGGCCAACCCGTCTCGAAGCACACTCATAGATGCAGAAGGGAAGCTTCTAGGTTCGTCATCAATCATGCTGCTCTGCAGAAAACAATTATGAGTGAGCGTGCACAGTTCAAACATAAAACAACAGTGAGAAGAACAGATGGACTCACCACTGGCTTTGTGGATGTTATCAGATCCTTTCACAAGAAACTAAAACGGAAGATGACAAGTCAGGGATCAAAAAGAAGTAGTTTAAAGATCAAAGAAAATTACTGATAATTATTGACTTTTTTCTGATTTCTCCAGTTCCATTACCTTCCTGTGCCATTAGTAATGCAAACATTCGTCACAGGAATCACTGACATTTAAGCTAAATTAAACTTGTAAAACTTAACCACATTTGTAGGGAGAAGAAAATACATAATTTCTCTGTTTCCAAGGTTTGAGGCATTACATATGCATCAGTTAATCCATTGTTTCCCAAACTATTTCTGATGGCCCCCCTTTATATTTATAAGTAAATGCAACCCTTCTCTGAAAATCTTGCGTATCTAAACTCACAGTTTAAAGACCCTTGACAGCACCTTCCCATATGACAGTTATTGGGACTCACTATGAAACTGAACGGCTGTCTGTCGGAGACAATTTTCTCGTACCACAAAAATTAGAGCTTTAACAGGTTGTGCTTTGATGTAGTTGAGTGTGTTGAAGACATTGATCAACAGCATATGACCTTTAATTTTAAGAGAAACGCGCCTCATGAAGACCTGCAGCCCTCCTAGTTTCCAAGCCATAGTCTGTGCCCCATCTTTTCAGGCTCTTCAAAGTCCCCAAATGTCCGTTGACATAAATGCATCTGCCGACTGTATTATTGGAAAAGAAAGTATAGTCTTCTGGCCTCTGTTATGAGGTCAGATTACTTTTCCAAATTAAAACATGTAAATTATGGTTTCCTAATGATTTTAAACTGGCCGGGAAGCAGATTTTTAAAAATGGAGCGTTTGTTTACCCTTGGTTTCCTCAACCAGCCCAAATACACCCCATGTGCACGCGCACTCATACACAAGATCTCAGTTTCTCTCTCGTCATGACTTCAAATCAGATGGATATATCATATGTGGACACCTCGGACCGCTGTAAACTTGCCTTCCCCCCAATATTCAATCTAGCGCTGGGGCCACCATTATTGAATTCGGATTTGGAGTAGGCTATGAACTTGACTGTGGAAAATGAAGAAATGAGGTGCACATGTGAGATGCTCTGTTGTTGACTCCCGAAACAGACCATGCTACCAGGGATCAGTGGATTAAATTCAAGTTTAATGAGACTGTTCCTGCAACCCTCCCCACCAGAATAGAGGTCTGTGCCAAACATTATAAGGCAGAATGCTTTGCTAAATTGGGACAACGTAAGGCGAATACAGCATCCGTTTAGAAAGGGACTATTCCAACAGTCATAAACTTTCCTGAAATTTAACCGGTAGGACTTTGGTTTTATTACTTTACTTTGTATAACAAATAGCTTCTAACAGCTATTGTGGCTATAGGGAAGGGAGTTGGCGCTATAGGGGATGGTGTGTGCCATGTTTGAAAGACTCAGAGTTCGAAAACTGCCGAAAACACAGAGAAAGCTGAAGTAGGAAATATGTACTGAATGCATTAAATTACGTAGGACAGTTACGGTGTGACTCTCTCCCTGTCTGTGTCACCCCCTGTCTTCAGCACACCTGTTTCCTGTTGTCTCATTAGTCTTCTCATTGTTGTCCTGCCCTTTACATACCCCTGTGTGCCTTTCTCCCTTTGCCAGTTCCTTGTCAACTCTACCCTCTTCTGGTTCCTAGTCTTTATTTTCTATCTTCCTACCTTTTTAAAATGGGAAATGATATTTCCAAACCCATCTCTGCATCTGATGAGTCACCAGCTCTAGAGGGTTACCAGCTCCTTCCCTCTCCAGTGCAGTGGGCTTCCAGCTCCAGTACCTAAAGAACCCAAACTGCTTCCTGCTCCGGCCCCCTTAGTCACTCAGCCGCTACAGTCCTCAGCTAGATTTTAGGTTTCTCATCTAATCCCCAGTCTGTGAACTTAGTTTCTTGATCTGAGCCCGAGTCACCAGATGATATTCATAAACTCCAATTTCATGTTCATAACTCCGGAACTCCAGTGCACTCTCCAGACTCCAGGACTCCTGAATTAGTCCTCTCGAACGGCTACCAGCAGCAGTTCTCCATTTCCCCCAGTGGATCTTGACCCACAGCCTGCGTTTTCGTAGGGGACATCCAATGGAACATAAAATAATTTTTTCTGAGGTCACTTAAAAGTGGTACAATTGTAACACAACCAAAATCAACAGCGGATATATCGACCACTATGTTGCTTTTATTAATTTCAGTCCTGTTTTTCATTTTTCCATTTATTAATAAAATGGATATGCCTGCTCATTGCCATTTCTGGTGTCGGTATTATTTTCTCAAGAGAATCTCAAGACCCCACACTTACCTGTTTGTGACCCCAACTTTAGGAACAGCTGCTCTACACCGTCCTCCAGAGGGTCCTATATGCTTCCATGCATTTGGTCTTCTACACCGCCACTTTGTGGTTCTTCTGCGCCTCCATGTCATGGGTCCTCCGCGCCGCCTCATCATGGGTCCTTCATGCCTCTTCATAGGACCTCATCGCTGGTCGTCAGGACCTTTCAGAAGGACCTCTACACCTTGTCGTCGGACCTTAGTGCCTCTTCGAGAGTCCTCTATTGCCCCTTTTCCACTAGGGTCTCTTTAGACCTGACCGGTAACAAACAGTACAGTCTAGAATGGGTAGGTTGTGTTACCATTACCATTTCAGAAGAACGGTAGTGGATGAGGACATGTGTTGGGTTAACTTAACAAAAACTCCAGCAAAAAGCAGTCACAAAGTCATTATGACAACACAAATCCTCTCAAAAGTTTAAAGACTTTTGACTCACCTCACATCTTCCAGACATTGATCTGTTCGTGCCTCAAGCTCCTAATCTGTATTCTTTATGCCAGTACTGATCTAACCAGCGATCTTCCAGTCTGGTCTGTTGTGACTCAGAATCTGCCATGCAGCCGATCCAGCTCTCTGATCACCATAGAGACATCCTTCCTCTCTGCTGCGATACCAGCTTCTCCCTCCCCAACACCGTGGCTTGCTGCCGGCTTTTCTTATCACACTCTGACTTCGCCGGCTACCGCTACCTGAAGAAAGCCTGCTCCAACCCGTGTGCGGAAGTAGATAACCGCGCCAGTGTTGCTCCAGTTCTCTGATCACCGCAGAGACCTCCTTCTTCTCTGCTGCTTCCACCAGCTACATGCCCTCTCCCTCCCCTCACTGCAGGCTTACAGTGGTTTCTCCATTCTTTTACACACTAACTTTGCCGCTACAACCCGAATTTGGAAGTCAAAAACAGCCCCGATCGTAGCCCTGAGCTGCAGCCCATATCAAGCCATTTTCTCCCCTTATACAATTGAAGCTGTAGCTGGTATCAATATAGATTCTCCCCTCGGCTTCACCTTTATCAAAACCACAACCCTCCCTAAACTCTATAAAACAGTTTAAAAAGCGCTCTTTTTTATGGAGCTACATAAAGCAAAGAAAAATGAAACCTTCTCTGACACTTTGAATACTTCCAATTGTGTGGAGAAAATTTCTGATCTTGGTGCTGTTACTGTTAATACATTCTGAGACATCACTTCAAACAAACCACTCCTATCAGCAGCTATCGCTGCTAGGTATGAGTGAGAGGGATATTACATTACTGGACCAATCAGTCCATAGGTGGGCATGTTGGGTTGCTTTTGTACACTTCCAAGGCAGAGGTTGTCCAAAAAAAGGGTCATCTGGGGTTGGTTTGGAATGGACACAGGTAATTGAAACACGACAGAACCGTTCCAAAGCGACCCGTTCCATACCCTATCTTCCCTAGTGGAAAAGGGGCATATGTCACGTTGGGGGAATTCTGCACCTCTTTGAGGGTCCTCCACACCGAGCCATGGGTTCCTCTCTCGCTGACACCTAAGGTCCGAGATTAAGGCCTGCTGGTCTTGGCCTCAGCTCAAGTGTCAGCTTCAGCCCAGCAAAAGGCTCAGTTCTGCCGGCTTTGCCTCAATGTTCAGCTCAGTTGGCCTCAACAAAAACTTCAATCCAGCCAGTCACCAAATCCCCATAGGATTCAATCTATCCAATCCTAAAAAATCCCCATAAGGTTCAGTCCAGATGGCTTCCAAGTCGTCACAAGGTTCTGTTCAGCCAACCTCACCATAAAGTTCAGACCAGCTGTCCTCACCACAAAGCTCAGTACAGCCAGTTTCAGAACCACCACATCGCCGGCACCCTAGACACAAGGATCTGCATCAGCGGCCTCTAAGATACATGGCTCTGCATCGCCGGCCTCCGAGAAATAAGGCTCTGCTCCATCACCGTCCACTCAAACACAAGGCTCTGCTCCGCCCCCAGCCACTCAAACACAAGGCTCTGCTCCGCCCCTGGCCACTCAAACACAAGGCTCTGCTCCGCCCCCAGCCACCCAAACACAAGGCTCTACTCGACCCCCGGCCACCGAAACACAAAACTATGCTTTGTCGCCGTCCTCCATGACACAGGGTTAAGGCACAAAGTTAAGGTACAGCATCACCAACCTCCCAGACACAAGGTCCAGCATCACCACCGGTCCTCACGCCATAAACTCTTCAGGTGCTCTCCATACCACAAGTTCTTTAGGTGCCAGCCTCCAACCGGCCTTCTCAGTACCTGTTTCCATGTCGACGGCCTCCTCGACACCTATTTCCACATCGCCGGCTTCTTTGTTTCGCTTCCTTAAGGTCAGGAAGGTCCTTCCTGTTTCAACATTGCTGGCCCCTTCGTTCCATGTCACCGACCTCTTCGTCCCCTGTTTCCACGTTGCAGGTCTATTCGTCATCTGTTCCCTTGTTGTCAGACCCCTTGACATCTGTTCCCTTGTCATCTGACTCCTCACCACCGGTCTCCAAATTGGACTTGTTTTTGTTTCTAACGTTAGAAACTGGATGTTCGTTGTTATTATTTGAATAATGGTGCAGAAAATAAGTATTTAGCACCTACAAACAAGCAAGAATTCGGGCCCTCACAGACCTGTTAACTTCTATTCCAAAAGCTGTTCTATCCTCCACTTGGTACCTGTATTAATGGCACCTGTTTGAATTCGTTATTTGTAGAAAAGACACCTGTCGACAACTTTTAACAGTCAGTCACATCTTTTTCATCTTTTTGAAGTGGAACAACTTGCACAATCAGTAGCTGCCAAATACGTTTTTGCCCCACTGTATGTGGGAGCCTCATCCAAAACCTTTCTATTGTATTAGCATTTAATTTGTATTCTTTCATACTGCACCTCCCTGTAATGAATCCACGGCTCCCCTAGGGGTGTGTCCCCACTTTGGGAACCACTAAGTTAGATAGTGTTGTGCAACTGTAGGTGCAGTAATGTTTGGTTTACCTAACTATTGAATGAACTACTATCATGACCAATCTTTTAACATTAATATAATGATCAATTAAGATTTTTTTGTTTGTTTAACAATTTGGGACACCACCCTGGGACAGGGGCTATTGAAGCAAACACTCACCACCTTATGAAGAAAATGTATGACACATTGGGATGATATAATTGCATGCATACACCAGAACATTCTTTCTCAAAAAGAATAATTTACAGGACAAATGCTTACCCCCTGAGGCATGGTCATCCCAGCTAACAGCGCAGGGCGATGGGATCTCGTCCAACAAAGTAAATTCTCACAGTAAATGGCTCACACAATTTTCTCTTCCAAAGTTACAGTCCATGTAAGCTTTAAGCCCCCTACTACCAGAGCTTACTGATTTTGAGAGCTTTACTGATTAAAACAGTTGTAAATCAGTAAAATTGGTAATACTTCAAATAACAGTATATTTCATCTTACAAGAATAGTGCATTAACATTGGCTTACACTGCCTCTGTCAAGCAGTTCAGATCTGCAATGCATGTGCAGAAGTGAGGACAGTAGAGGTGCAACAGTTTTAAATGCCACAAGTGTTGTTTGTATCTTCAATTTAAAGCTACCAACATATATTCAGAGACTACATAGTGTCAATATTATCTATGTTGTCTCTGATTCTAGTTTCCATGGCTACATCAGCACCTAAAACAATTCTCCACCCAAACTCAAACATTGGTTCTGTTTCAGGTAGGAAGCAGGATGGGAGGGTGGATGATGCAGAGCGGGAATCCCTTCCCATCTAAAAGTGCAACAAATCACAGACTAGAGACTTCCTCTTTATCCTGCATCAGGTTGGGTTGTATCAAGGTTGGATGCTTCACTACTGGCTCTGGTACTTTTTCTTGATAAGCTTCAAACACAATCTAGGCTTACACCTTTAAATGAAATCAAGCTGACACTTTACCTCCTCTGTTTTCCAATATGAGGGATATTTTTTATGTCTTCCATCTGTCTCCCTTTTAGATGACAGCCTCTTGAAATCCTTGCCTGTAATGCACTGTTTGACAGTTTTTACTAATTTTGTACATGTGGGAAGTACAGAGAAAACAAGATGTCATTGATGTTGCCTGCCTTTCACAAAAGATCCGTTCCAGCAGCAGAAGCAAACTGTTCTGCTCTAAAGAAAACTGTCTAAATTACGAACATCGGTCAAAGTGTCATTTACACAGTTAATGTCAGCTAATGACGAGAGCTGTGTGCTAAGAAAAGCTCTCCTTGTCCACTCAGCTAAGACTCTGCTGAGTAATGACAAGCTATGCAGCCATGCACCAGTGTGTGTGCTCAACGACGAATAAAACGCTCGACAATTAGGGGGACTGATTGCAGCCAAAGACCTTGCCAAGCAGTAATTTCCATTGTTAATAACCAAAAGAAAACATTTATGTCTGATGCTGAAAATTGTTTTCCTTTTAGCTGCAGTGGCTGTCAGCCATGTGAGGCATTTCATCATAATTAGCTGGAAAAACATCATATTTACGGAGCAGATGTACGCACAACGGCAGTGACATATTTTTTCAATTAGGTAGCGTTTTATGACCCCCTTAGAAAAATACAAATCCTTGTAGCAAACCAAAACACATTCCATGTCAAACTGCAAACATATAGGACCAAATTCCAACTGTTGACATATTAGTGCATGTACAGCCAGCCACACAGAACAGCAGAACACTAAACCTCATAATTTCTCAATGCTCATGAGAAACAACAGACGTTGTGGTGTTTTTGTTTAATTAGTCTTATTCCAGATCTTTTCCATCCAGGTACTGGTTCCCAGAGTTTCAAAGATTTAGAGTGAAGTCCAAAATTATTCATGCTTTCAATAAACCAAGAAAGTTTGTCTCTGATAGAAAGTAAGAAAGTAATGTACAATGAGGATCTCATTTCACTGATTCTCAGATTCAAGTAGGGTCTCTGGCTGGTCCATTCAATAAAGGTGATTGTGGTTGTACTTTCAGTCATTAGATACAGACTCTTTAAAATTACATTAAACTGTAGCTACCTGGGGTATAAATAGTTTAGGGCTTCACTCTAGCCACCCCAGTTTATAAACTATGAAGCATCTGATTACTTCACCCATACCTTAAATATGGGTTAACATAAAGACGAATTAGTTCAGGTCGATGGGGTCTACCATGGAAAGACAAGACAAGGCAAATTTATTTCTATAGTACACTTTCAACAATAAGGCAATTCAAGGTGCTGTGGGTGGTTAGGGGAGAACAACAGTAAAAGCATAAAACACAACATTAGAGGCAAATAACATATGACACATTAAAACATATATTGTTTACTATTTACTCAAAGGCAGATTTATTTTTATTTTTTTTTTATTTTATTTTTTTTAACGTGTCCTGTCTAGCAGTATGCTACTCAGAATTGGTGTCTGAGTACCAAGTTCAAGCCCAACAGTTTTACTTTCCCAAGCAGAGTATTACAGCTTCGCTGTAGTACGCCACTTGATGTATATGTATGAAAAATCTTTATTAGTGATTACTGTGGGTTCAATTTCCTGACGTCATGGACATTAAACTGAGACAAGAAGGGAGAAAGGAAGAAGGTGAAGAAAAGAAACCGGACCAACAGAGGGGCGAACCGATGACACAAGACAGGGAGGCAAATAAAGAACACAAGAAAACATCCCAGTCCTCCACCTCTGCCGGACGGCAGAGAAACAGTAATACAAAACAAAAACAACAAAGTGTACAGAACCAAACCAATAGTTCGGATCTGGTAGAATAAACAAAGAATTACACATTCACTACACACAAGCATTGATTAATGAACATAATACAAATGTTTCTGGTAAGCTCCTGTGAACAACTAACTAATGATGATAACCTCAGCTTAAGATATGTCCGTCCTCACCTATGTCCCCACACCTATGTGTGTGCGAGCATGCAGGTCGGAATAAGGTTTCCCCATGCAAGTGATTGATAGCTGGTGTAAGGAACCGTCAATCCGTCCTACAGGAATCGGCACAGACATGGAGGAGGCAAGAGATGTATGCATCCAGCGTCCCACAGAGTACAGAGTCCACAGGCGGATCAGCGCAGGGTCGACCACCCGCCAAGAGGGGAACAGATGGAAGCCCCAGGGGAGCACCCACCAGCCGCGATGCTGGGGCCAGAGAGATCGCAGTGACGAGCCCACGGGCTCCGCTGGTAACCGGCTACGCCAGGGCGGGCCCGGACCGGGAACCGGAGGCCACGGTGACCAGGGGCACCCCACCCCCCAGCGGGGCCCCAACCAGGGACCAGCCGACAAGGGTCCCCCACCGCCGCCGCAGGCAAGGAGGAACCGCAGCCAACCGACTGACAACAGACGCCGCCGCCACCCCGGACCAGTACCCACCGCCAACAACCCGGCCCGCCTCCACACATCCACACGCCAGGGAGCCACAGCAAGAGCCACAGCGGATGTACGCCCTCCCCAGGCTGCGACCAGCCGGCACCTGGACATCCAGATCTTCCAGCTCCAGGGTCCAGATCCCGCCCCACATAGGGCGCCAAGATCAGGGGCCCAGCCAATGCCGGACAGCCCCACCAGGCGAACAGACCAGCCAGCTGAAGTCCTGGAACCGGCAGGAGGACTGGGCGCCAGGCACGGTCCCCACCGATCCACCGGACGGCACCAACCTATTCTACAAACCCGGCACCCCCATAAGAGGTGCCCCAGTCAATCCAAGGAGGACATCGGCCAGAAACAGCGGCCGCCCGACACACCGGACCACCCAGGACCCGCCCGACATGCACCAGGACCGAGCCGGGCCGCAACCGGGACCCCCAGCCCCATGCATCGAGAGTCATCATCAACCAGCGGGCAGGAGCAACCATCACCGACGGGGAGTGACGGGGAGGGAAGAAGATGCATCAGGCCAGAGAGCAGCCAAACACCCAACCTGACAGGTAGACATAGACAGACAGAGACACTCATACGTACCCTCCCTCTCATGTGTACACATTCTTACAAATACAGGACATACGAAAAAAGGACGCTATACCCTCATTCATACCCCCCATACGTACACTATACTCCATACTCCCAGGCCCAGGGACAGACGCCCCAGTAGAGAACCCTGCCCCTGCACCCAGGAGACAGACCCCTTTGCCCACCAGGACGGGGACAAGTAGACCGCCAAGGCCCCACACCGGCAAGAGCAGCCCACCAGCCCAGGACCCCGACCAGACGGCGTGATGTTGTATCCGGGCTCCGACCCCTGATGGTCCAACGAACAGGGGTGTGGAAAGACCCCCCAGCCTCTCTCCCCCAGCTCAATGTGGTGTTGTTGCATGTTGTTCTAATGTGCACTTAAAACAGAGGGGGGGGACATGGGAATACTGCCGGGTACCCCCATCTCCCCCCCCGGGCCCTCAGTGTCTAGATGCGTTTAACCAGTGGGTGCCGGCACCACAGGCGAGGCCCCCACAACGGGGGGGCCTCGCCTGTGGCGCCACACCGCCAGGTCCCTACATGTGCGTTCCCTGTAAATGTTGCAAGTGTAGTGTCTAAATTGCTCAATAAAATCGGGACCCAGGCCGCCACCGGGTAGCGAAGACGGAAGCTCCATCCCGCACCCCAGTGACGTGCCCACGTCCATGGGCGCCGTAAAGGGGTGGAAGGTTAGGACGATTCTAAGGGCCCAGGCTGATGAAGGGCCCAGAAGAGCAGACCCTCTTTTTCTTTTCTTATTTTTTTTCTCTTTTTTATACATACGTTAAATGTGCTAGGGCCCCTCATACACTTAATGTGTATTTTGTCCGTTTTGACCATAGATTTATTATTTAACAAACAAATAATGTATTTACTGTTTAAGTCACACCCCCCTCACAATGGTTCATTCCACCTGCGCTGTTCGAGGTACACTCGCTAGCGTAACGTCTCTTGCTTATTGCATTTGTTATGATGCAGTGCAGATAGTGACACACGCAGGCATGTCACATCAAAAGTCAGGGCATCAAAAACGGAAAGAAAAGAAGGAAAGAGAAGACCGAGAACGCCGAAGTCGACAGTATGTCACACAGTTTTTCAAAAAGAAAGGTAGCTTGCCCTATTCCTGTATTCCAAAACTTTCACTTACTTATTTTTGTTGCTACATGACCTGCTTTTATCTAGCTAGCTTAGTAAAATAATTACTGAATTATGATTTACATCCAACAATAATAACATCTCTGCTGTCTCCGGGTTATCATGTCTCGTAGACACAGATTCAGCGGCCGCTGCACACCCACGTCTTCCTTCCCCCGCGGCCCCCGTCCCCGTCTCAGCCAAACAAGGTGAGCCTGAGCGCAAAACTTCACGAAGATTGAAAGCTCTAAGCACGTCTTATCTACTGTGTTCTCCACATGATGATAACTTTACTAAACAAAAAGTAATCTACACGCTTTTATTACAAATCAGTTTGCCGTGTGTTCTGTGAAGTAACAGTGCTGCTGCTACGATCGATGATGTCAAACTTGACGTTCTTAATATGAATAAAATGCCCCTTGAAAAAATAATATAAAGTGGAATAAAAATGTGTCTGTAACCATTGGCTATAATTAGTTTACAGAATAGATATTTTATATTTTATATTAAGAAAACTACTCAAAAAAATACAGTTTTGGATTGTCTAATTTTTTTCTTGTGTTGTATAGTTATCTATTTCATATTATTCAACAATGCAGGTGGCGAGAGAGCATTCAGTAAGCTCAAACTGATTAAAAATTATCTTAGGTCTGCTATGTTGCAGGACAGACTTTGTCACCTTGCCATACTGTCCATTGAAAGCAAACTGGCAAGAAAGCTGAACTTTGATGATTTGATACATGATTTTGCCAGCAGAAAGGCACGCCGCTGGGCCATTATAAAGTGATGTTGAACATAACTTGTTATACCTGGATAACAAACAGTTTATGTCTGGTTCAGTACTTGTTTAGTCCTGGACTGGTTTAGGCCTGGCATTACTCCTGGTGTGTCTTGATTTTGAGCCCTTTTGGCCTAGTTTTAGTCTTGGACTGATTTAATTATGGGTTAGTTGTAGCTGATGTTTCCTGATTGAGCAGTTGGACCCAGTTAAAGCTTGTTCACGTAAAGTATATGTCAATATGTGTACATTATGTTCTGTTGTGTTTGCAATTGCAATTGAGATAATAAATATTCTCCTTTTATGTAAACAAGTACATATTTCCATAGCTTTTTCTTGTTTTTGTAGGCTTTTACTCATCAGACATTTTAACTATGCAATGTGCTAAGTATCTTTTTTAAAGTATACAGGGCATGTTTATTGGGTTACATTTTATCTGTAAAAAATGTAGGGGGCCCAGAAATTTTTGTTTCCATAGGGCCCAGAATTTCTGGCGGCACCCCTGCCCACGTCCCAAGGCCTTGTGAATGGTAGAATGAAGGAGCAGGTGGACAGAGGCATGGGGATGGGGAGAAAATAACTGGGGTGACCATTGCCAACCCCAGGGAGCCAGCTCCCCTGCTGACTCCAATAGGCACCCCCGTTCGGCCCGATCCACCAGGGGTGGGAGGCCCCAGCACGTCCAGTCGGGGCCCACGGCAGCGGTACCGCCGAGCCCCATGGGGGCCCCGGCAATCCACCAGCCCCCATGCCAGGGGCATACCTAAATCCTCCCCAACATTCACACTGCTAACAAAACACATGTCACTAGACACCCAGGTTGAGTTTAGCCCCCCCTCACCCTCAACGCCCTCCCCCCTCCCGTCCCAAGCGCACCCCGTTAAAAAGAGCGCCTGTGCTAGATGGTAAAAAGCCTCCCCGCCAATAAGAGACGCCCCAGGCACCGCCAGCGTCCGAGGACCCCCGGGCCGAGGCCGGAACCCGGCGCACCACCGACTCGGGTACCCCGGACATGCCGCGCCAGGCCCGTGAGCAGACCGAAGTCCCGGGCGGCCAATCCCCAGGCCGACATCCTCCAGCCTTGCTACTACCGCCCGATGGCCGGGTGGCAACAGAACCCAGCACGTCCACCCACCAGCCCACACCCCACCAACTGGTCAGTCACCGTGGAGGCCGACCAACACCGGCCAGAGCCCCCCACCCCAGCACCCCCGCGAGGGCTAAGACCAAGACCCAGGAGCCATGTCCAGTGTCAATATAGCCGATCGGGCCCGGAGACGCCGGCCACCCGCCACGGCCTCTCGCCGACGCCCGGACGCGGCAAGCGGCCACCGGGGAGCAAGCGACAGGAACCAGCCCGGGGAGATGGAAAGGGCAGCAGCGCCCGCCAACCACCGGCCGACCACAGCCCCCCCCCAGCCGGCACCGACGGCAGCGCCCCCCCCCGGCCAAGCCCCGCCAGGGCCCCAGCCGGGGGGCGCGCCGCCCCAGAACCCCGAGCCCCAGGCCCAGTCCAGACCCCCCCAGAGCAGCACAGCACCAGGCCAGTAACCCGTGTCCGCCAGCACGACCCCTCTAAGGCGCCGCATGCAGCCACTAGGAGTCACCACACAAAGACCCCAAAGTCCCACCCCAGGCGAGGGTCTCGGCACCTATCGCCGAACCGCAAGCGGACCCACCCCCAAGGACCTCCCCGCAGTCACCACCAACCCTTAAGCTCCACATCGGCAACCGTGTCCCACAGAACGGAATCAAGGGCCCGACCCCACTAGGTGATGGAACTGATCAAGGGTGACCAGAAAGATTGATCAGATGTGGAGGCAGATGCCGTTTCTAGACCAATGTAATCCAGAAGGAGATCTCTATATTGATTAATATTCAGAGTATTTTTATTTTTCCAGTTCAAGAGGATATTTTTCTTAGCGATGCATAAGGCGATGTAAAATAATTGCATAGACTTTGTATCCATGGTAACTTCATCTATATTTCCCAGCAAGCAAACTCTGGGAGCAGGTGTGATATTACATTTCAGACACTTTGATAGATCTTCACATATCTGGTACCAATATTTCTTAACAGGTGGGCAGAACCAAAGAGCATGAATATAATTGTCTGGTAGATTGCTTGTACATTGTAAACAGGTATCAGACGGCGTATAACCCATCTTGAACATCCGTTGCCCTGTATAATGCACTCTATGAAGGATTTTATATTGTATTTATCGTAGATTAGGATTCTTAAGAAATTTGAAGGTTCTTAATGAAATTTGAGACCAGAGGTTTTGGTCTATTGAGATGGACAAGTCCATCTCCCATTTTGAAATAGGAAGGCCTATTGATTCATCTATTCTATTTAATGTTTTGTATATTTTAGATAGCAGTTTGGGAGGGTTAAGATTAAGGAAGTCTAAAACTTTTCCTGGAATTTGTAAATCAACTGTATTGAGCCTAAATTTATTTTTTATAATTGATTTAATTTGTTGGTATTCTAAGAATTTATTCTTGTTAATTCCGAATTGTGTAACCAATGTATTAAAGGGGATAAAGTCTGTTCCATCAAATATATGCTCCAGGTATTCAATTCCTTTACAACTCCAGCCTGGAAAGTTAATCATGCATTTTTTTTTGTAAGATATCCGGGTTATTCCAGATGGGTGTACGCCTGCATGGGACTAGTGAGGTCTTTGTCATTTTAAGAAATTCCCACCAAGCTGTCAGAGAGGAGCTGATATTTATACTTTTGAAACATTCATTTTGTTTTATATTTGAGCTAACAAAAGGTAGATCTGAAAGTTTTATCTTATTGCATAGTGTCTGTTCTACATCTACCCAGCACTCATCGATATAACTGTGTTTTACCCATCTTGATGTGTATTGGAGTCTGTTGGCTAAGAAATAATGACGAAAGTTTGGTAGGTCTAGACCTCCTTTATCTTTGGACTTCTGTAGTGTTTTTAAGCTGATACGTGGGGGTTTATCTTTCCAAAGGAATTTAGAAACAGAAGAGTCCAGAGATCTAAACCAATCAGGTGATGGTTTGCTTGGGATCATTGAGAATAAATAATTGATTCTAGGCAAAACCATCATTTTTATTGTAGCTACCCTTCCAATAAGTGATATTGGAAGGGATTTCCATCTTGCCAGATCATCTTCCACTTTTTTTAAAAGTGGGACGTAGTTTAGCTTAGATAAGTCTGCCAGTCTTGGTGAGATATGGATACCTAGATATGTAATATTTCCCGACCGGAGCTGTAAAGCAACAGGACTCTGGTAAGAACAGTTGATAGGAAGGACTGTAGATTTTAACCAATTTATGGAATAGTCTGAAACTCTTGAGTAAGATTTTATTAACTCAATTACCTGATACAAGGAAGTTTGTGAATGCTGTAGAAAAAGTAGTACATCATCTGCGTATAAACTGATTTTATGTTCTATTTTGTTGCATTGTATACCTTTAACATTATTATTTTGCCTGATTGCTGCTGCTAATGGTTCAATAAAAATAGCAAAGAGGGAGGGAGAAAGTGGACATCCCTGCCTGGTACCTCTCTGAAGAAAGAACCTTGATGATGTTTGATTATTGGTCCTAATACATGCTGTTGGTGAGCTGTATAATATTTTTAACCAGTTTACAAAAGAATTACTGAATCCGAATTTATTTAAGGCTGCAAATAAAAATTTCCAGTTAACTCTATCAAATGCTTTTTCTGCATCTAAAGATAATATATTGGTTTGGACGTTTTTACAGTGGGAATAATCTATTAAATCTATTAATCTACGTGAATTTGTGGAAGAGAGCCTACCTTTTATAAAACCTGTTTGATCCGGGTGGATTATTAGAGGTGTTATTTTCTCTATCCTTCTTGCAAGAGCTTTGCAAATTATTTTCAGATCCACATTGATAAGAGAAATCGGACGATAACTGGTAGGAGACATAGGGTCTTTTCCTGGTTTTAATAGAAGATTGATGTAGGCAGAATTCATGTTTGGTGGTATTCGACCATTTTCCTTTGTTTCCTGTAACATTTTGTAAAATGTTGGTGCCAGAATATTCCAGAATTCTTTATAGAACTCTGCTGGAAATCCATCTGGACCTGGAGCTTTATTATTAGGCATAGATTGGAGGGCCTCCTGGAGTTCAGACACTGTTAGCGGTGAATCCAGGGCCTTTGCTTGACTGTCTGAAAGTTTAGGAAGAGTTATTTTATCCAGAAATTGTACAATATCATTATTTGAAGGGTTTATCTCTGGTGTGTATAACGTCTCATAAAATTCTTTGAAAGTGTTGTTTATTTTTTCAGGGTCATATATTATATTCCCAGTTTTGTCTTTGATTGCAGATATAGTTGTTTTTTCTTTATTTATTTTTAACTGATTAGCTAAGAAGCTACCTGATTTATTACTATGTTCAAAGTTTTCTATTCTAAGTCTTTGGATTAAGAACTGCGTCCTTTTATTAATAATTTCATTTAACTCTAATTTTGCTTTCCTTATTTTACTTAAGCTCTCTTTATCCAGGGAAGGTTCTAATGATTTAATAGTTTCTTCTAATTCCTGAACATGTTTATTTTCTGTTCTCTTTTTATTTGATGAGAATGAAATTATTTTACCTCTAATCACAGCTTTCCCTGCTTCCCATAGAGTGGATGGCGACATACCAGGGAGATCATTAAATTCCATGTATGAAGCCCATTCTTTTTCAATATATTTAATAAATTCTTTATCCTTAAGTAATGATGTATTAAATCTCCAATTTTTATATTGAAGGGTTGCAATTTTATTTGCTAAATTTAAAGAAACAGGAGCGTGATCGCTGATCACTATAGGATGTATCTCAGTGTCTGAAATGTCATTCAACAGTGAGCTGCTGACTAACAAATAGTCCAATCTAGAATAAGAATGATGTACGTTTGAGTAAAAAGTGTATTTTCTGTCGTTGGGATGAAGCGATCGCCATGCATCGCAGAGTCCATAATCGCTCATGTACTGTTTAAATATATCTATGGATTGCCATCTGCGCAATCTCAAAGGCAGATTTAAGCAGATTGGATTTTAGCCTTGATTTAAAAGAGCTCAGTGTTTCAGCATATTAAAGTAGTCTGGAAGTTTGTTCCAGACTACTTTAACAGTTGTAACAGTTTGTGCAATTGATCTAGATGATAGAGAGGTTTTCCAGGTGGGTTCAAATGAAAGGAATCCCAGAACATCCAGAGCTTAGAGGAAGAAATGTGTACCTCTTCTGTAGTAGGCTGGGAAGAGGATGTCTGGGTTTGCAACTTAGACCCATTATCATGAAGTGTATAACAATGAATTAATTGATAAATTAAGATTTATTAATTGTGACTTCCGCATTTTAAATCATTAGAAAGGACCCGTGAACCTGCTTGAAGATTTTCTAAAAAAAACAAAAAATATTTTCTTCCTTTTGGTGAGCTAAAGTTGGCTGCAATCCCAGTGCGGTTTAAGTAATAATTTCATTTTCACCCATTAGTTCAGTTAACCAAACTAATTTTAGCAAGGCTGCAAATGACAACAGTGTTGGGAAGTTAAACTTGCACGTCACTGACAAATTACACTGACCTAATCTGTTACTTTTGAAGTTTGCTCACATGGTAACAGGTTCAGAATGTCAGTGGCTGAGCCGAGGTCCCCCACCTGTACACAAGGACAGGATATCCTGCAGTGCAGGCATTAGTTGCAGCAGCCAACATTGCATGAGAAGCATGACAGATGGCTCACTGAAACAGTATGTGTACCAATAACAGTTGTGATCTATAAGCATTACACTCACATGTCTTTATTTTCCTTATTTTCCTTTTCTTAGATTCATTTTCTTTATTTGAAAAAAAATAAGCTTTCCTCAGAAGCTTGTTTGAAGTTTGATAAATACACTTAGTAAAAGATAAAATTGTGAAAGCTGCTTCAAAGTGAAATGACCTCAATAACTTGTGCAAATACCTTGAAAAGACATTTGTTTTGTGTCACTTGATTAGTCAAGTTCAATGGAAAAATACAACTTAAATGCAACAGAACAATCATAACTGCCCACCTACAATTGGCGTTTTACTTGGGAGTGATGGTTGGGAGTGACTCTTTTTGTATTATGATAGGTATGTGTTTGGAGAGAAAGATCAGTGGAGGTGTGATTTACTTATGATATTAACAACAGTGAATTGTGTACTAGCATTAATCTTGTGCATACGTTTTCATGTTTATTTTCATTATTACATTTCTAAAAAAACATTTTATTCACAATTTGTATTGGTTTATATTATTTAAGGCTACCATTTTAATTAATGTAAAATCAATATTTAATCGTAACTTGTTCAACCTCTGTTTAGTCCCCCCCTGCATCCCACACTTTCTTTCAACTAAAGAAATTAAAATTATGTTAGACGAGAGGAAACACGTCACCGGTATGGTGCTTTTTCAGGTTCCTGTCTGTACTACTTCTGAAGCACTCAGGACATTCCTGGTGCAAAGTCTTTTTGGTCTCAATTACTAGCAGCTGCCCACTCCCTGTATCTCCCCAGGGATCTGTGCTTTCTTATTTCTATGAAATCATTCCAACAGGGTAGCTTTTAAAACATGTCATTTCACATTTTCTCTGTCGTCTGGGGGCAGATTGCATTCAGATGTTCATAATAGCTAAATGAGGAGGGCGTGTTAATGTGCTGCCCCCTACTGTTTGAGTTTAAATCTAGTTCATAGATATAACGTGTAAAACCGCCCAAATACTTGCAGCAATGTCTAGTTGTTGATGCTGTCTTATTCTAATAAAGCAGATCATCTTGAATGAGACCCAGACTTTGCTGGTTTTCCTTTTAAATTCCTGTTTCTTGAGCACTTAATAGTAAAGAATCTCAGAGAATACAGCTGTTGGGGATGCTTCTACTTTTCACTCGAAACATTCACAGCACTAGAGTTAAGTTTATTTTCTTAAGGTCTCCAATTGTTCCCCTTTAATAATCTTGTATACTGTGGAAAACATGGCCCTCAGCTGTTTAAATTCCACTCTCTGGGTTCGCCTCACAGACATTTATTTGCAAAAAGGGTGTTTTTAAGAGTATTTTCCTGAAATTTCAGTCAGTAATAATAATAAAAATAAATATAACAATAATAAAAAAAAAACATTTAATGTTTTTGAGGTTAAATTGTTTTATATTCAAACCTAAAACATGCACACATGTTGCCCTGTACATTTTTTTAAGTTAAAAATATTTGTATAACCCAATAAGTAATTATGTAATGTAAGGTTTGAACTGTGAAAAATTCTTGACCGATAGTGACTGTGCAAAAGCCCTGTTTCAAGGAAAGGTTTTTTTCTTTTTCCTCACATGGATAATTTATTTTCTTCAAATCTCTCAGGGAGGAAATGGCATTAGCGTAGAATGTTCATACCAAACCTTCTTCAATAATGATTTTTGCCTTTAGTTTCCTTAGATCTCAATTACTTCTAGGATCTCTCGGATATTCTGGATAGGCCCAGTTTGGATGTAGGGTTACACGAAAGCTAAATTCCCCTTCTCTGAAAGCTGCATTATTGTAGAAAGGTCAAGCAGAGATTTTAGAGGAACATACGCCACATCTTTTCCACTGATATCCATACACTTTTCACCAAGACAACTGATCAAATTTTCCACAATTTCTGAAGGCATAGCACAGGTTGTAATCTGATATGTATTCTGCCCTCCTTTGTTTCTCATTCTCATTTTCCATCTTTGTTTTTTGTCTTTGTCCAAATTGTACAGCAGTTTGATTAACTCATCTGCGGTTTTTAAATGTACTTTATCAAATGGTAAGGCATGGTAGCATTTGTGGTAGTAGAGGACCCAACCACAGATAGGACAAAGGAAAAACATCATGAAGCAGATAATAAAATAAAAAAAGATAGACAAAAACTGGACAAAACTGTGAATCTGGGAAGGAATGCTAAAATAATAGAAATTATGTAGACACTACAACCAAACATGTTAAACAACCTGCAGAATTTGAAAAACACTGTTAAGACAGCAACCGGCTGAAAACTTTTCTAATTTTTACGAATAATGCCAAATGCCCCATGGCTATTGTAAAGGGCAGACAGTGTAACATTAATTTTATTGGTTTAATATGTTGAAGCAACACTGTATTTTGAAAATTACAATCTTCCATTTAAATATTTCAACAGAGACCTGTAGCACTGAATTTCCTCAGGTTGTACTGTTTTATGTCTTTATGCTCTGAGAACATAAGTCAATCTGGTATAAATGTTTCAGCAGCTTGTGCATGTATATATAGTGTAACACGGTGTCTGAGGAGCTATGTTGGTTACTGAATCCTCACCATGTACCCTTTACCGTACAAACAGTTAAAACACAGCTGTGGATGTTCAACCCTCTGAAGGGCCACATCTCCACAATAGAGACTGCAGCATCCGTCTGCCTGAGGGGTCCAAACCAAGCGCCGTGTCCCTGCCTCATGCAGTGCACTTTATTTACTCTCTGGTCACATGTTCCCTACTCAGACGGAGGCTCTGGCAGAAGCAGTTGGCTTCCCTGTGCGTCCTCTCTGTCCATCTGCAGATGTTGCAGACGTTTATTTGTATTTAGAGGGCCTTTGTTTTCCTCAGTTGCATCAGTAAGCTGCTCCTTGACCGGTAGGGTCACATGCCTTTGTGTCGGTCTCTTTCCAGCAGTCAGACAGCTGAGACTTCTTATGCTCAGTCTCTGACCTCAACAGTATACAAAACATCTCTTTTTAATGACTGCTCATTATCTTTCTGTAATGAAGTTAAATCATTATACAACTTTAGATGTTTTGGACAATACAACCATTTAAACAGCATATATAATTAATAGATAAATAGATATAGCTGAAAGTATGAGTTCCTTTCTAAAATGATTGTTGACTAAACATCTGGGTGCTAAAATATAAAACCTGATGTTATGAAAAAAGCTTGAAAGAACTACCACTCATCTTGATATAAATACAAAATCTTTGGTGAAACTGTTGCCCTTAATCAATATATATCCTTATTGGACACAAATTTTTGATAATGTCTTTTGGGTCCATTCCTACTATGACTGTGTACATTTTTGAGCGATCAAGACAAAATTTCTCATGTTTTGTGCATTTAAAGGACCCAATGGCAGACAGGAGATATGCAAGATCATGCAAACAAACTTAAAAATTGACAACTTTTGCCTAAAAAACAGACTGGAGTCCAGCAGATGAATCCAGCATTTAACAACATGAAACTGGATGATTTATTAATGAAACACGAAACAGGTCAGCTATACTTACTAGAATGTATGACAGCTGCGTGACTATCTGTGTAAAAAAAAACGTGGGAGTTCAGAAATTAACTGAAGATGACAAACATTGTAAACATAACCAAGGAATAAGATAATTAAAATGCCAAAATATAAGGATTAACAGCAGCAAGACTAAAAAAGACTAAAACCAACAAAAATAACTTTTCTGATGTATTTTCTCAACGCTTCTATACGCTACCCTTCAAAGCAAAACTTAATTTTAGAATTTTTATGGCTCTAGAGTCTGGGAGAAAAGTTTAGGGACAAGGTCACAAAGTCAGCAATTGAATCTCAGACAGCTGTGTCGAGGACTACCTGCCTCTGCAAATGGAGCACCCACCCACCTGCTAACCATATTATTTCTTTAAACTAAATTTCTGGCTTCTAAATACACTTCCAAATCGTATTTGCTATATATTGAGAGCTGCTGGCTGTGACTGTCTAATAAATGAAACACAGAATATCAGTCCTAAAGAGTGAGATTACTGTGTAGAGACATGTTTGGTGATTTAGAGACAGATTTGGAAAGTTAAGCAATTAGGGAGACTCTAGGATTGAAAATACTTAAAATGCAGTAAAAACAACAGCAATTCACCTCACAGAATGTACATACATAGATTCAACCCAATGATAGTATTTTCAACAAAATTTTAACAAAAATCACCTAAAAGTTGATGTCAGCAAGGTCATAGCACATATAGATTAAACAAAACAAAACAAAAGAAAATAAAGTTTGTTACATTACAAGAAGGGGTGTCCTGATCTCGAGATTGGATCGGGCTAGTATTTTCATATTTTTCAGTGATCACAGATCGACTATATTAGGTGAAGAGTAATGCAGATTTTTACGAAAGTACCTCCTAGTTAAGTTTGACATTAATTGCCTAGTAATTCAAACCTCCGTAGCACTGCAAACAAGGACTCTTAATTACCACAAATCAGCATAGCAGATTAAACTGACTTTTAATAGCCTTATAGGTAAACGTTAACAAATGTCCTTCACTGTACTTCAAACTACATAAATTCATAGACATTCACTTTCTAGTATTTTCACACACAAATATATAAACAGAGAAAAACTCCTGTCTTAGCTCCTGCAGCGGAAGAGAGAAAAAAAGCAGATGCTGAACTAAGCTGCTGCACCTCTGGTGCATTCAAATAACATCAGAAATCTATGATGTGTTCAGGACCATAGGATATTTCATCTTATAGAGAAAACACCCATAATAACAACACTGCAACTTATAAACTTAGAACAATGTGGGCTTTTTAACACTGGTGTATATTCAAAAATATAGAGTGAATTCAATCCAGTGACAATGGAGGTCAGCAATACACACACAAACTTATAGCATGATGGAAATACTTTTCTTTATACCAACACTTTTTAATACTGTACCAAGTATAAGTGTTTTGCTTTTTACTTTTTTCTGAAATATTAAACTGAAGGTGACCTTTAATAAGATTTTGATTTAATGGAATTTGCAACAATAATTGTAATACTTACTATTGAAATTACTCTTATAAAAAGTTAAGTTGCATTACTTGCTAAAAATATATTTCAGTTTTATAAATTTCAATTCTAGAGGCAAAAATCAGATCGGTTTTGAGATTAAAAGATTGGATCGGGATCAGAGGCCTAAAATTAGGGATCTCCCGATCAGGTTTTTTTGCCCTTGAGTCTAAGTCCGAGTCATTTGATTTTGAGTATCTGCCGATACCGAGTCCTGATCCGATAATATAATCCGGTAATGCATAAAAAAAAGGAAAAAGGAAGAGTGAACGAACAGATCCGGGATGTTCTTTTTTTATTCACCTTATTTTAACATTTAAATATTCAGTTAGCAAACAGAGCACTTCTGTCAGGTAGCTTGGACAATCAAGTGATAGATAACACAAAACATTCACTTACAACTTTAGTGCAACAGTAGCCTAAATATAAAAAGTCTAATTTAAAAACGACTAGCACCGTTGACTTAAATAAAAGTAATAATGAGAATACATACCAGGAGTCGTGTTAACTGAATATTTTCAATTTTTGACCAGTTTATTAGAACGGTAATGAATAATGAAGGCCGTCTGTCATTTTCACAGATTAGTAGAAGTGACTGACCCTGACTAATGTGCAGATGCTTTCAACTTTATGCACGGATTCCAGGTCAATAAATCAATTAAAGAAAAGATTCCCAGACACTTTGAGCAAGGCATGTCGCTGACCGGGGGCTGACTGCAAGTAAAAGGTTCTGCTTCAGAGAGTGATTGTAGCCTTTGCGGCTGGTTAGACGCGCAATGATGTACCAATAAAACTGACTGCTTCTACTTTTCTGCCACTGAAGCATAGTTTATGGATCATGAAACAATTGGTTCAGTCTTTAAGACTTCTGATCAATTTAATTGGGGAAATGTTTCCTCATTTTAAAACTGAAGCGATGTTTAATTCCAGTCTCCAGTGCAGCAGCACATGGATACAGCATCCAGAACATCTAGACCCCCATAATAAATCATCTGCCCGAGGTAAAAAAACAAACAAAAAACTACACCATATGATAACAACTGCAGCAATCTATTTGATTACACACGAATGTGCATTGCAGTTCCATGTGGAGCAGGAACCGCAGCAGTTGTATTCTAAGTGCAACTGTTTAATTTCACTTTAATAAGTTGTTCTCTGTTCAGTTTGTTTGGACTGAATAATGTCTAAAGTGTGTAAAAGATAAATGATATTGAATTAATTAATTAATTAATTGGTGTGACTAGAGAGTGGGACTAGCCCCACTTGCATTGAATTTAAAAACTGACAGGTATATATATCTAAGTCCTGACCGGGAAGTACCGACCCATTCCGAATGAGTCTGAAACCATATAAACTGTAGATGATGGAAGCGGGTGTTGACAGCGTAGATAAACGGCGGCCATATTACTTCAGTCAACTGATGAGCTGCTCTCTGTGCTAGCAGATAGAAGGTGAGTTATCATCTCACATAATAATACTCAATGAAATATGATCAGATTAACAAACGGTTTGCTTTATCACAAACCTTACTATACACAGGTTTGTTTTGTTAAAGGATATTTGTACATGTTGAAATTCATGCTCTTGCTTTCCAAAAACCACTTAATTATGAACCGTAATTTTCATTTGGTTGAATTAAAATACTCTTGACTCTTGAATATATATATATTTTTTTTGACGTGTCCTTGTCTGGCAGCGTGGTACTCAGAATTGGTTTCTCAGTACAAAGTACAAGCCCAACAGATTTACTTTCTCAAGCAGAGCATTACAGCTTTTTCTATAATACTCCCTTTGATATACAATAAGATTTTAAACTTAAGCCGATAAAGAACTGGTAGCCATTGTAAACAGTCCAACACTGGGGCAATATGCTCACGGCGTCCTGTGCCAGAAGTAAAATGGGCGGCAGCGTTCAGAGTCACCTGAAGGCAGGCTAAAGACGTTGAAGCAGCACCATAAAGTATAGAATTAGCATAATCTAATTGTGAGGTGACAAAAGCATGAACCACTTTTTTGAGGTCTCGCTTATTCAAAACAGACATTGATGCAGACGATGACGTTGATAAAAACAGGATTTCACAACCTGATTTATATGTTTATCCACACATAATTTAGGGGCCATTGTTACCACAAGATCGACAATTGATTGCTTCAACAAAGAAGACAGGTTAGAAGGTAAAGTCGGCTTTTTAGCAGCAGAACTATTAGGGGTAAACAGAGCCAGAACCGTCTTTGACTCATTCAGGTGGAGGAAATTCGCAGCCAACCACAACTTGATGTCATTAAGACAGTCAAGAATAGGCTGCACAGAATACTCATTTTTCAAAGAAAAATAAAGTTGACAATCATCGACATACATGTGATAACTCGCTCCATGCTTTCTAAAAATGGCTGCCAATGGTAAGATATATAAGCTAAAAAGAAGGGGGGCCAAAATTGAACCTTGAGGGACACCACAGAAAAATCTGGTCAGCTGGGAGACACAATCATCTAAATGAACACTAAAACATTTGTCCAACAGGTGAGACCAGGGGCGCCCAACCCCCCAGGAGGGCCAAAGCCAGTGGACGACACCCGCCGCCACCCTGGGCCAACCTCCACCGCTGGGCCAACCTCCACCGCTGACACCCCACTGATAAGCATGAAAATTGATTTATGTCTATGCTTGGTTATAACAGGTTTCTCCCATGGCTGGAGGCGAAACATGTCCCTCAGAGTAACTGTTACAAAGAAACCTTTGCTTGTATATTATTGAATATCTCTGTGAATTTGTATTTCTTTAAAATTATTTGAAACAGCTGTTGTTCCATATCTGCTGCTGCCTCCTCTGCTCCACCCAGCGGCTGTTCCATCCTCACACTGTCTCCTTCCGTATATTTTATCTGTCTGATTATGAATGTTATTGAAATAGACAAACAAATATCTCCTTCACAGGATCAGTTAAGTATTTATATATCTATTTCTTTTGTTTTCGATTATTTCTAAACTTGTTCAGAAAACATTCCCAAATGACTTGTAAAGAATTTAATGATAGAATCAAAAGAAAGTCCATAAATAAGAAAACAAAATGTCAAGAAATAGTGAAATTACAAAATAATTTGCCTGGTTGGATTTTATCGCTGGTTGGCCAGTTCTGGCTGACAGGTGCAATTTGTTTGTCTTATTTGTCTTGGTACACATGTCGCTAGGATTCCTTAAATAGAAAACTTTTAACTGATTGGAATGTTTGTATTATTGTAATGAAATGACTTTTCTTGTAAAGTGCCTTGAGATAACATCTGTTTTGAATTGGTACAATATAAATAAACTGAACTGAATTTTGTAACTGTGTTCTGTTTATGTTTTACCTCAAAGGAACCTTGAATCCTCATCTCTATACAAGTCCTACTTATTTAGATGGATAGAGGCAAAATGATACTGATGAGTGTATTTATACACATTTTATTGTTATACATATAGTTATAGGCTAAGTATACTAGAAATTACTGTAATATACAATTACATGTGTTGTATATGAATGAATAAATGCCTTGTGCGTGTAACTATCTGATTAACCATAGATCTTTTTATAAATATTAAACTGTACATTGAATATGCAGGAAAATAGACTACTTCTCCAAGAATACCAGTTTTTTAAAACGGTCGTGTTATTTTTAGGTCTACGGGAAATTGACAGGATAAGGGAATACGATGGGAAATTGGAATGACATAACATGAGTTTCCCAGCCAAAACTGATATATTTCATATCCACATCTCAGTTGTTGATAAATAAATAAAACCATCTGAAAATCGATTGAAAATTGAGAAAGTTAGAGTTATTTAAACAGTACATGCACCATTGACAGAAATGTTTCGAAAGGGGGCAGCTTACTGAATGAAGTAAGATGGCCGGCGTGTTTCTACGTCAACGCCCATTTCTGAATAGTGCAGGTAAGCCATCTAGTGTTTATACATGTCTATGTCTGAAACAAAGTGATCAGGGTCAATTTCTGATCACATGATCAGATCGGTACATCCCTACCTAAAATGCTGATCAGGATATCCCTAGTTACAAGTAAAGGAGGTGATACATAATACAAACTCACTGTTTTCCAGAAACGTATCCTGTTTGATTATGTTTTCTGGAAGCGCAACCGGAAATTTCAGGTAAATGTTTTTGCTCAGTTCTATGTAAAGTTATCCACAATTTCCATAAAAGAACCATCAAATCAAGAGGCATTAACAGGTTACTTTAAACGAATGCAACACACAAGTATTTGGTAACTAACACAATAATATTTAGCTTTAAGTAAATGTTACCCTTCAATTTCAGCGAAAGCAACCAATAAGTTACAAAGAATTTAACCAGTAGAAGTACACAGAGAATAACCCCAAAGTACTTGTACGTACCAGTTATCTCACACATGTATGATCCAGGGAAAGTAACTGTTTTGCTCAGGGTAAATGAACCTATAAGAAAGTAGTTAGTTTTGGATTAAAGCACTGGGCTTCAAATGACGCAGTTTTGGATGCTAGAATTGTGAAAAGAGAGGCATCCAGGACAAACACAATTGGCAGATAAGTGCAAGTGCAGTTAAAAAACTTGAAATATGTAAAATTTTGATATGTAAAAATATTGAGTAAAATTCAAAATAGGCATAAACATAAAAAAATTACACTTTTCACTTATGTTATTATCAATTCTAATAATTATGGATATGCAATATTGGTTGATATTTGTCCATAAATCCAGCAATGAACATATAACATGTAACGGGACTGTCATTGGAAAGAGACCAAAAGAAAGGCCTCCTTTTTTTCTTAGATAACTACCCATTAGTGCCTGATTCATTCCTCATTTTCTCCTTAGATAGTACTCATTAGTGCCTGAATAAGACTGGTGGGTGTTTTCACCAGTAAGTACTGGTTAACTACCCATTAGTCCCTGGTTCATTACTGATTGCCTCCTAAGTTTGTCCCAACTAATGAAGCACAATTTGTGTACCTTATTGTAAAGTATTCCGAAGACCTCATTGACTATAAAATGCACTAGGGGCTTCTATAGGAGAAAGATCATCATCAAAGACATTTTGGACAGTGACCCAACAAACCACAGGCATTGTGTCTAACAGGGAACATACACAAATATTGAAGTCTCCCTTCCTCCTCCCCCCATACCTCTGTAGGGCACCATGTCACTTCCTCCTGGGAGCTGGAAGTCGTTGAATCTCTGTAAGTTGTTCCACCTGCTCCTCTGCCTCTGATGTGAAGACGGGAGTCAAAAGGCTGGTTGTTGTTTCAGCTTCCTCTCATCCAAAGCATTCCCGTTAGAGCAGATCCTGTGAAAGACAGGAGGTGGGAGGGGTGGACGTGTCTTGGAGTGATCCACATGACATGTGGAAGAGGTGGTTAAGAAAAGGGTTGAGAAGAAAACTTTCAGGAAAACACACATAAACTTTGATGTCTGCTGTTTCCTCAGGTATGAACATCCATTGAAGTAAAGAAAAGAAAAACACAGCATTACATTTCCTAATTAATTCTTTAGAGTTTATTAAATATTTCAGAAGACCTATAATCTGTCAGTGGTGTGATTTTAAGCAATATATTAAAACGCATGCAACTAGGAAAAATACCATGTCCCTCAAGACTGAGCCAATTCCAAAACTATGGGCGCTCAAGACCAAGTTAAAATCAACATCAGATGAGTAAATCTCTTTTTTTGGAGCTCAGCATTAGGGGTGTACTCAAAATATCGATTCTTAGATACATACCGATATAATAAAAAAAGATACAGTATCGACATTTTAGCCCTTAGTATCGATACTCCGCCCAGCCATTAGAGGGCGCAGCGGCGCCCGCAAAGTTTCAGAAAACGCTAAGAGAAGAAGAAGAGTAAGAAAAGACAAAAAAAACACAGGGAAAATGTCGAAGATTTTACAAGCGCCGTTGTCCCTAAAGGCAGATGTTTGGACACATTTTGGTTTTAAAGCAAAGGACGGAAACCAAGGGATCGATAAAACAAATGCGATCTGCAAACATTGCCAGGCTTCTATACGCTACACCGGTAATACAACTAACCTGCGCGCCCACCTGCAAAGACATCATGCAGACAAGCTTGCTTCGCAGCAGCCCCAAAAAACGCGGGACCCCACGCAAACTACTCTGGACAGTGCAACATCCAAGCTTCCATCCAACTCAGTCCGTGCACAGAAGATTACGGAGTCTGTGGTGCATTATATTTGCAAAGGTTTGTGTCCCTACAGTGTTGTCGAGAACACAGGCTTTCGCTTTATGATCAACACGTTAGATCCCCGTTATGTGATCCCTACCCGCAGCTACATGACCGACAAAGCAGTACCGAGGATGTATGACAAAGTCAAAGACAATGTTAAGTCAGCCCTGAGTTCTGCCCCACGAGTGGCACTGACTTGTGACGGGTGGACATCGCGAGCCACGGAAGCTTTTGTTACAATCACCTGCCATTACGTTAACGAGGAGTGGGAACTGATGTCGCACGTTTTACAAACGCGAGCCATGCATGAGAGCCATAAGGGGTCAAACATTGCTGAGTTACTGAAAGCGGCGCTGGAGGAGTGGGACCTCGTATCCAAAGACCCGGCTATTGTCACTGACAATGCCGCAAATATGAGCGTTGCAGCGGAGCTTGCCGGTATGTTGCATTTCAGGTGCTTCGCTCACACTTTAAACCTGGCCTCGCAGCGTGCACTGAAGCTTCCTGCTGTCGCTCGTTTATTGGGACGTGTTAGACGCATATCCACCTTTTTTAAGCGCAGTACCACAGCCAGCCACGTACTCCGACAGAAACAGAAGTTGCTCGAGTTGCCTGAACATAAACTGATCACGGATGTTGTGACGCGCTGGAATAGCGCACACGACATGCTCGAGCGCTTTCTTGAGCAGCAACCCGCTGTCTCCGCTGCTCTTCTGTCCAACGAGCTTAGGAAAACTGAGAAAGAAGTTTGCACCCTATGCGAGTCGGACATTACATCTGCGGAGGAGATAGTGGATGCAATGAAGCCCATGAAGATTGCTACTCTAGTAATGTCAAAAGAAAGCTCTCCAACACTGTCAGTTGTGGCCCCTCTTCATGCTCAACTCATCCAGGATTTCCAAGAGAGAAGAGCAGATAGTGATATAGTGAGAGAAATCAAAGCAGCTATTTGCCAAGATTTGAGCAAGAGGTACATGGATCAGCAGAGAGAGACCATGTATGTATGTTCAGCACTTGATCCAAGATTCAAAGCTTTGCCCTTCCTTCCTGATGATGAACGAGAGGAAATATACCTGAGAATTACTGCAGAAGCTCGAAGAATTCAAGAACTATTTCAGGTAAGCCCTTTCATTGTGTTCATTACATGTTTTTTTTAAAAAAAGAAAAAAGGTATATACCTCAAGTTTAATAAAACTAAATATTCAGTTCATAATTTCAAATTCATAATAGTATGTTAGAGCTTAAAAAACTAAATGGTTTCAAACATATACTTCATGTAGCACTATACTAGCAAAGCAATATATTGTAAAGATTTCAGTTCATCGCATCAAATAAAAGGCAAACTAAATATTATGTCTTTTGAATATGCTCTTTATAGAATTAACTATTGGTTTAATGATAAAAAAATCTGTATTTTGCATTATAGGAAGAGGCTGAAGTGATACCAGGAGAGGAGGACAATCATGTGGAAGACAAGGATGACGTTCCTGCCAGCCCACCATCCAAGAAGAAAAAGGACTTGTGCTGTTTGGCTGATCTGCTTGGTTCAACTTACAGTGCAGGCCCTGCGGTGAGACACAGAACCACACAGGCCCAGGCAGAAGAGGAGATGTCAAGGTACAAGGAGGCACCACCCCTGTCTCTTGCTGAGGGAAGTCCACTCAGTTGGTGGAAAGAGCACCAGAATGAATATCGACTAATGTCACACCTTGCCAAAGTGTACCTGTGCATTCCAGGGACTAGTGTCTCCTCGGAGCGTGTTTTCTCTACGGCAGGCGATATTGTAACGGCACAGAGAAGTGTACTAAGCTCAAACCATGTTGATCAACTTCTGTTTTTGAACAAAAATCTCAAGTCATAGGATAAAGCTATAGCATTACCAAGAATATCCTCAGGTTATTGTTTTGTTTCTGCAGTGATTTGTGTTCAACCTGCCTTTTTTGAGGACAAACCTGGTTTAGCCTTTAGATTTTAAAATCCATCCTGTTATTAGGTGGATTTGTTGTTGTGCCAAATGTTAAAGCTAGATGTAGCATTTAAGTGATTTCACAGTGAAATATGTTATGGCTGTACATGATGTCACAAGAAAGAATTGAAACACCAAGATTTTGTGCTTGTGTGAGCTCAGACTATATCCCCTTGCAAAGTTAAATGTTGACTTGTGGTAATTTCCAGATTAATACAATAAATCTGTGCACTTCAAGCTGCAAAATTTTAAGCAGAATGCACTTTGTTATAATGCAATTTTGTCTTCAATAAATTGAAGGAAAATGCAGAGTAGTGTTTGTTGAGTAAATGTGTTCAGCATTAATTAATTGGCTCTGGCCCATGCATTTTTATTGAATCGTATCGAATCGTGTCACATTATATCAAATCGTATCGAGACAGATCTGTATCGAGGTACATATCGAATCGTGACCTGTGTATCGAGGTATGTATCGTATCGCCAGGTTCTCCAAGGTATACAGCCCTACTCAGCATTAATGTGTGGATATTTGATTGAATAATACACAAGTTTAAAATGCATGTGTTTACTGAGATGTCAGGTCCATGGATCAGAATCTGCTGTAAGTTACTCATACTAATTTTTGCTTTGGTGACTGTTCCTTCCAGGCCATTGCTCCTAGGCTTTGAAATGATCTCCCCTCCCCTTTGCGCTCAATCCATTCTGTTGACAGCTTCAAGAGTGAAGTTAATACTCACTTATTTGTTTGGGCTTGTAATTAGCTATTTTAGGCCTTAAATAGTTTCCAATCAATCAATCAAACTTTATTTATAAAGCGCTTTTCAAACAAAGTTACTCAAAGTGCTTTGCAGATTTAAAATAACCCCACAACCCCCCCTTCAAAAATAAAATCATCAAAGCAAATACCACCCCCTCCCAACCCATCAGCCATTCTCTCACACACACACACTTAAAAGCTAAAAAAAAGCGGCCTGAGTACAGATGAGCCAGGAAATGCCATCGTGGGAGCCATCTGCATCGGCAGCAGCAGATCAACAGCAGCAGCCAAGGCTCCAACCCAGGGTTCCCAGAGGAGGGAGGGCTGGTACCCCCACCTCCACCCAAGTTTGATTTGATTTTAGCCCATTGTTCCTATGTTTTCCATATGCATCGTGTGAGGTACTAGAGCAGTTTTTAGTGCAGCAGTGAGTTCCAGGCATGGTAAAACAGTGCGGAATTGAAAGACCCTCCTCTACTACAGAGTTAACAATACACTAAACAATCACGGTTTCCCGGTTTAATCATGCCAACATGACGGAGACTCCGAGGATCCCGCGACATACCGCAATATCAAGGGGAGGGGCTCTGTACCATGACGACAATCCCTCACTCTCACTACTGCAACTTTCAGTTGCATCACCTCTCGAACACAACTAAAAAGTATTTGGACTAAAATTGAAGTATTTGGTACGTTTGTTGGAAAAGTACACTAAATGGTGCTCCTGAGTCTAATACCCGTAATCCTCATTCCCTCTGTATATAAGCTTTCACCTCCTCTCACTCCCTGTTGGTTCCTGCTGTGTCTCTCCTTTATGTCTGTCTGGTGTCCTGTCACTCTACCTCCTCATTAAAGTCACACCAAAATCTTACCAGCATCTGCCTTTGATCCATACACCTCCACGGACTACTGACAACGTAATTCTATTTTATCTGAGTGCCATCTTTAGTTACATTTGAAAGCTTCTAATTTCCTTTTTCTCTGTTAACTTTTGGTTCACAATATGATTAAATATATTCTCTGCTACACCTGGTCTCATCTCAGTTTAGATATGGCCTCAGCTTCCTGCACACCATAGCTGTCTACCACCTGTTCACCTGTCTAGCATTCCAAAAAAATCAAGTACCAACACTCTTTGGTTTTCTAATTTGGTGTATGACCAGTATGTTATTCTTATCAGCTTGGTTGGAAAATTTGTGATTGTATTTATTTATTTATTTATTTATTTTTCTCCCTGGTCATTATTTTCATAAGTTTTTGAATTTCCTTGTTTGGATTTTTTTATTTAAATTTGTCTGCCTCCTCACCGAAAGTGGGTCCTGCTCTTCACCTTTACATGACATGCAGAGACTGTTGCGGTGGTCAAGGAGATGAATTTCGGCCTGCAGTTGTATGTATTTCAGTCCAGAGAGTGGACATTTGATTGCTTTAACAAAGCCAATATGGGATTTTGTTTGGAGAAAAAAGTGTGCTGTGACCTGAAGGTCATATGGCGGACATTATCTGCCCTTGACAAATTACTGACTCCTCTGAAGCTCAGAAAAAAAATCTTAATCATGAAACTGCAGATTTAAAATATTGGTTTTATGGGTGGTGTGTGTGTGTGTGTGTGTGTGTGTGTGTGTGTATGAAGAGGTGTGTGTGTGTATTGTTTGCCAAAATCCCTGTTTTCATCATTCCATCAGCCTAAATGGGCATTAAGGTTATCAGTTTGAAACTTGCCCTCAATGCACACAAGGATTTATATTAGAAATAGATGTCTTAGTGCCTTCATCTGAAACCAAACCCAACCCAGCATGTAGTGCCTCTCATATATTAACCCCCCTCTCTCATCTCACTGATGTTGACTCAAAGCTACTGAGTTCTCATGTTTGGACAGTCACCAACAGACCACATTAAAGCTACAAAAGGAAATCAGTCACCCAGCGGGCCTGCATGAGCTTCATTTCATCTCCCACCCCCCTCACCTGAATGGTTTCAATAATCCATGGTGGATGTAAGGGAGGCCTTTAACCAGCCAAACTCTGAATACCTAATAACATCCACCGCATGAAGCAGCAGCCTCTCAGCTAAGTGTTACACATCAGATTCTCTGTACGCTCACGCTGCAGATTGCAAATTAAATTCAGCTGCTGTAGTTTTTTTTCTCCTTTTCCTCTGGATTCTTGGATCGCTCTCTTGAAAGCAAAACCCCTCAGATCAGATGATTGTGTTCTTCTGATGATGATGTCAGCTCATATCATGATATTCTTCCAGCTGCATGCAGAGTGCCAATTTGGGATGCTCTAAAAGCATGAGAACACGGACATTAAAATCAGGCTGAAGTGCTTGCCTGTCAGCTCGTTTCAATGATCTCTCGCTTAGCGCATTTTTAACAAAATTAAAAACAGCCTGTTATGTGTCACTGGAATTCAAACAGATCAATTTGGCAAAAGAAATCGATGATTTTAGAGGAAAAAAAATAACTAAATACAGGGATTTCTGGTGTCAGATTACCATGTAGTCTTTATTTGTTGTGCACTTCTCGCATTGTTGTTATCCCAATAGGTTCTTGCATTATAATTTAGGGAATAGTTCTTATCTGAAGCAAAAACATCTAATCACTTATATAGTCTTAATGCTCATCTCAAATCTTGAAGGGTAAAGAACAACTAAATATAGATTTGTGGTTTGATAGTTTAAATTTGCATCACAGTTAAAAGAAAAAAGTGCAACAGAAGACTAAAGTCTGAGAACATGGGGTCCAAAATGTAACACTGAATGTAGAAAAACAAAAGTTCTCAAATCTTGTTTTATGAAACTAACTCCTGCATTAAAGTTGTTCAAAAATGTATTCTGGAACTATCTACAGTGTTTCTTAAGCCTGTTAAAAAAAAAAATAATGGGGCCGCTTTGCCATAAAGCGGAGGCGGCATCAGGTAGCCTTTGGTCATTCATAGGAGATCAAGTATGTTGCGGTAATATTACAATCAAGCTTGGTGGCACCAGTGTCGCAATATTCTCGACATGCCACCACGGTCCATTCAAAGAACACACTGTGGCTGCAGCACTACCCTTAAATGCAACCACAGAGTTTCTTTTGAAACAGCCTTAAGTTTTCATGATGCAGTTGTTCACTTATGTCCTCTAAAAAACCTCTAAAGCCTTCAGAAAACAGTTTTAGTTTATACTGAGATTTAATTGCATATGGTTGACTCATGAGTTGATTTGTTTGCAATTGATGTTATTAAGTTGATTTGGTGAAAAAGAATGCCCCATTTTTCAGTTTCTTTTCAAAAACCTTAAAAAAAACAGTATTATTTTATTCTAGCATTTTCAGTAATTTTTATTGATCTACTACATGTTCTATATCCAAGTTTTGTCCTAGCTGAATACTGAAACACTATACATACATACACACATACATACATACATACATACATACATACAAACATGCATACATACATACATACATACATACATACATGCTTACATACATACATACATACATAAAATTCTATCAAAATACATGTGCATTCGTAATGTAATCAAACTTATAAATGTTTAAGGGTTGTTTTGATTGTTTTGCGAGGCACTGTAGTTTCTCTGCAGATACGCTCTGCAGCATGAATGCATTCGCAAGGTGAAGAAGAAAAAAAAATACATGCAAAGGCCAGATCTCAGCTTCCACAAATGTATGATAACAATTAAATGGATTGCAAAGTCACACCCCTTGAACTTGATGTAAAAATGTTCTCAGGAACTCTTTTAGTTCCTAATTCCATCTGTTCCTGTTCTTCACTCGCTTCTCCTTATCTTGAACAAAACATTTAATTAACAAGGAGGACAGCCAAAACCATCAGTTTCACAAGAAAATATCAGGCAACAGTTTATGTTAGCTCTCAGTGTCCCTCATAAATCTCCTACTATATTGTTGGGGTTGCTCCACACCATATCAGGCTGCCATTTTGTCATCCTCCACTTGTTTTTACATCAGATATGTAAGTGCAAATGCCTGGCACGGTAACATGGGAAACAAGCGCAGTACGAAATGGTGCGTTCCAGTTCTTTTAGGCTGAAGGAGACCTCCATCTTAGAATCAGATAGGTCTTTTCTGTCAGAAATTATTTAAGTGGCTAATTTTGAAAGCATTTTTCTCTATGAATGCTTTTCTGCAAAACAGACAGTGTTCTTAAGGTTTTAAGGAAATTAACTGAAAATATCTTTAGATGGTGAAATCAGCGGAATCTAGCTCAATATATGTGATGGAGGACCACAAAGGTCATATTATTAATTATATTCAGGGCTGTGTATACTGTAAGTGTTTCCCTCCTTACAGATTTATACAGCTTTCTTTATTACAATTGAATATGCCAGTTCGACTACCTGAGTAAATAACAAAAAAAACAGTTTTCTAAACTAGGTTTTGTGAAGAATATTTTCCCTCTTAAAGGACTATTATCATTTTTATTTTTTTTTATTTTCAACCTGGACCTTATTTATAGCATGCATTACGTTTATATCCTCTCCCGGACATTTTTGGTGCAACTTGAAGTCCTTTGGGAGATGTTTAAATCCATTTGCGATCAACGTTCTTCCATATAATGGGAGTTGTGTGGGCACGTAAAAAGCAGCCTCTATCACCGATGGGTGTAAGTAGGAATAAAAGTCTGTAAAACACACTGGATGACAGCAACAAAGCATCTCCCAGACGCTCCAAACTCACAGGGGAATAGTTTTAGCGATTCATAACAAAGCACTGAGCCTGGTTCTGCTGGAGGTTTCTTCCTGTTAAAAGGGGGTTTTTCCTCTCCACTGTCACTTCATGCTTGCTCAGTGTGAGGGATTGCTGAGAAGTCAGGACGCAATCTCCTGTGGTTCTCTAATTCCTATATTAAACATTGTATTGTAATAACTCTTCTTGTAAAGTGCCTTGAGACTACATCTGTTGTGAAATGGCGCTATATAAATAAACTGAATTGAATTTAAATTAATACGTTTCTGTGTCGATTCCTGTAGGACGGATTGACGGTTCCTGACACCAGCTATCAATCACTTGCATGTGGAAACCTTTTTCAGACCTGCATGCTCGCAAACACATAGGTGTGGGGACATTGGTGTGGACGGACATATCTTGAGCTGAGGTTATTGTCATTAGTTAGCTTTTACCAGGAGCTTAACAGAAACATTAGTATTGTGTTTATTAATCCATGCTTGTGTGTAGTGAATGTGTAATTCTTAATTTTTATTACTGGATCTGAACTATTGGCGTGGTTCTGTTCAGTTCGATGTTTTTGTTTATTTTGTTTTACCGCTTCTCTGGCATCCGGCAGAGGCAGAGGACTGGGATGTTTTCTTGTGTTCTTTGTTTGCCTCCCTGTCTTGTGTCGTCAGTTCGCGCCTCTGGTGCTGCGGTTTCTTTTCTTCACCTTCTTCCTTTCTTCCTTCCTGTCTTGGTTTCGTGTCCATGACTTCAGGAAATTGAACCCTCAGTAATAACTAATAAAGATTTTTTAATACATATACATCAAGTGAAGTGTTACAGCGAAGCTGTAATACTCTGCTTGGGAAAGTAAATCTGTTGGGCTTGTACTTGGTACTCAGACACCAAGTGATTAGACTCTGTGATTTAAATAATCACCGAGTGGTTATTTAAAGGCTGCAGTTTGGGTGCCCCAACCACTCTCATTATATGGATCTTTGCTGAATGGATCTAAACATCTCCCGAAGGACTTCATGTCACATCATAATTGTCTGGGTGAGTATACAGTATAAACGTATTGTTTGCAAGAAATAAGGTCCAGGTTGCAAAAAACGCTAATTGTCGTTTAACCTAAAACTGCTTGTGCTACACTTGGTTACACCAACTATCATTAAGCATTTGCAATGAAAACTATGAGAGTTTTAGTCCCCTCAATGGATTTTTTTTAACTCAGCCACTTTGAAGGTTATCTGAGCATAGATGGACGGTTTAAGGTCTCGCCATACCATCTGAGTCAAATTTAGGTTCAGACGTTAATTGGGCAATTGAAAACCTTCAATTTCTTATTTTTGTTGCACTAAAGATAATTATGCTGCTGCATTGACTTAAAGGTTTCAAAATGATGGTCAGACACTCTCCTTCAAGTCTTTCTAAAGGGGTTGTAAACATTGCCCAACAGGGATTTTATTTATTTATTTATTTATTTACTTATTTTAGCCAGACCACCTACTGGGTTGATGGTTAGATTCATTATTTAATAAGGAAGCTGAATTATTTTACAAAGGACCAGATCAATATGGTTCAAGGGATCAGGTGGTAAGTTGGTAGATTAAATGTTTTCTCGTTCTGCCTTGGGAGTGTATGCATGACTGTCTGCCATGTATGGACTGCGGATTTTTCCAAGGTGGCATTCCACCACTTCCGCCGCGACACCTGGAGATAGGCAGTATGGAAAGTTAAAGGGTGATCTGCATAGGTTGTTTTTCTCTCTTAATATATATTGTTAGAAACTATGTTCATCCCTTTTGATAAGAGTTCATGCA
The DNA here is from genome assembly GCA_028564705.1 of Apricaphanius iberus. NCBI lineage: Eukaryota > Metazoa > Chordata > Actinopteri > Cyprinodontiformes > Aphaniidae > Apricaphanius > Apricaphanius iberus. The sequence continues at coordinate 3,484,040 of JAPXFQ010000689.1, forward strand.
TCTTCTAATGGTAGCAAGATATGTCATTTTTTAAAGGTCACATCACCTCAAACTGGTTTTTAAAACATATAGTGAGTTTATTTCACTCCAGTGACCTCTACATTAACAAAATTGCAATCCAGTGATCAACTTTGGCATATGAAGGAATGGGAATTTTACATTGTGAATGTGACACCAATATGTATATTTCAATATGTACCAAAATCTATGAGGAATGTTCCTGACACCTTGTTAAATGTATGCTGTGAAAAATGAAGAAAAAAGTAGATTGAAACCAGCAACAGGGGGAAAGATTATGAAGGGACCTGTGAGTGTATGTTTGTTTATACAATGTATTAATTATATGATTAACCAAAATATAAAGAATGTTCTCGTTGGAAACATCCAAAAAGGTTTGACAACAAAACTATATACCAGGATTAACAGGTATGTTAAAGGAGTCAACAGAAAAAAACACAGAAAATTCCCATAAAAATGTGTTTTTCTTTCTGCTTTACAGAATCCATAAAGAAACAGGTCCACCCCATGACTTTGTCAGGCCATTCTTGTTATCTCTCCTGATACCAGTGGAGAAATACAGGCAGGTTTACTTCTAAATCTATGAAACATGATATTTCTGCTCTGTGTGCATCATTTATCAATTCCAGAAAAGTTGCAAAAACACAAGATGTTGATGTTAGAATGTGAGCCAGCAGCAAAATTTCAGGTTCACCATGATGTCATTGTGACGTGTTGAAAGCTAGTGAGGAGACATTATGGTAACAATAATCTTTACAGCGGCATGGCAACATACTGGTTGGATTGGTTTCCCCAACAGGTCATAGTTTGGTTTTTAGTGACAGAAGTTTTATTGGCCCAAAGCTCTGAATGAGCATCATATATCTGCTCAGGCCAATAGGGCTGTAAATCAGTAATGATGACTCACTGATTTTTTGGCTCTGAGTCGCTCCCTAGCCACAGGAATTTCAACACACTCCCATTCCCCACGACCTCGTGGTATTTTCAGCTGGAAGGCCGTGGAGGACGGCGCGCTGAGTGAAGCAGCTGAGTTGCAACACTTTTAAAGTTGGAAATGCCTTTTTCTCAAGCCAAATAATAAGCACAGAGTGCTCTGTTTCATGCATACATCCTGCTATGAAAGCTATGTGCTTACATTTTTTAGCATCTTTCAATTGGGACACAGAGATGTGAACCTTGCCCTAAAATCTTAATTTATTGAGTTATTCTAAAATTGCTACCAATTACTTTTTATAGTAATGTATTTCTTACTCAACAGACATGACTGTTCAAGATGTTCTATTATACTGCAAAAAAATCTTGATTTAAAAAAAATGAGAGGTTATTTTTGTTTTGTCTTTTTACGCACAAATTAAGGAATATGCACTTTAAATAACTAATGGTACAGCAGCTACATTGCAGATTTTCTTATCTCTCTGTCAATCTCAGGTTCTTAAATATAAAATATGTTAACTTTGTTGATGGTTATGAACTTGATTTTGATTTCTGTCCAATTTGCCCAATCATAGAGCCCAATTATAGCCTGAATTTATTTTAACTTTATTGTGTTTTTTTCCAAATATGTTACTGTTGTTTTAAAAAAATATCAAGCAACAGTAAAATTGCGTTTAAGTTAGCAAAAACACAGAGGAAAACTGATACAAGGAAAGAATCAGATGACAAAACTCCTGCTTTTGAGAACGGGGTCCCAGTGATGATAACTTGTTAACTATCCTACTCTCTGTGTTAAATCCTGTGGTAGATAAAACATTTTCTTCTTGCTTCTACGTTTTGGTTAAAAAAACATTGTCCATCTGATAACTTTATTTCATTTTGACACCTGATGAGGATATGTAAAACTTTATAGTATAAAATGAAACTGAGAGTAATGTCTTCTTACAAATTGTAACTCAAAAACAGATAACCTCAGAGGTTATCTCTTCTCAGGCTAGAGGGAGCTTCAGTCTGGTGGAGGATCAGTTGCAACCTGGTAGCCATTTCTCTTACACCAGATGTGGAATCTCACAGTTTGACAGCAGCAAAGTGCACTGATTACACGACACAGTTTAAAATGGAGTGAGTGAGTTCCAGAGAGAAAATGTAGGAAACTATAATTCATGGTGTGTGAGGCACTGGCGGTGCCAAAACAACCACGTTTTGAGGGGTTATAAACAGAGCTGGTTAGAGCAGCGCCAAGGGAGTCAATACACAGTTCAGGGGAGTCAGCCAGTATTACGATATTTCATCCTTCACTGCCTCATCTAACCACAAAGTTGTGAATCATGATGAAATCTTCTTTCTAAGTGGCTGAGTAGACCTCCATGAAGCAATGTGGAGTCTGGACTTCTACAACGAGAAGCTGTTTACCTCCTTTTTCATTCGTCTCTGTGGCCTGTAAACCTGATTAACATCAGAACCAACAGTGAGTGTGGGGGTCAGAGTGTTAATGCGGAAAATGGCTACCACACTTTGCAGTGTTCTGATCGCCAGTTCTACTGAGCAGGAGGGAGCTGCAAGTGGACCGTGGCTCTGTACGATGCATGGAAGTCAGCCGAGCACAATCAGTCATTCCTCATCGTACAGGAACATGCCTGCTGTTAAGCTGTTTACATATCCCCAAAATGACTCTGGAGTGGGTAATAAGTGCAAATCAATGAGCAGAGAAGGAGGGATGTGGGTGAATGGAGCTGCCCCTGACGTAGCACAGACTGACAGTACAGACTCATATGATGGATTAGCACAGCTGGAAAATTACATCCTTCTAATTGTACTTTGCAAAGTGCATTGCAATGTATCACTCCTGCTTTAATCTTGGCTAAACACAGTTTATAAGAGGAAAGTATGTTTTGAAGAAATCATGGGGTTTAGAATAGTTTCTTTTTTTAGCAAAGGATTACTTATATGCGAATTGAGATGAATTCGGATTATGTCACAACAAAGGTTAGAGGGAATAAAACTGGAATCGGTATAACAAACATGAGTCCAAAGACAAAGAGATGTTTTCATTTGTTTTTTGAGTATCAATTACCTCACGGGATTGGCAGTTTCCGCAGATCACGTTTTCTGATGCAGTTCAATTTCTTGTTAACCCATGGTTGTTAACCATGGAGAAGGTGACTTGCTGAAACTTAAAGCAAGCATCAATATAATAAAAAAAAATTTCACTGACTCTAAGCATTGACTTTTTTGTTCATTTTTTGTTGTTTTTTTCAACCTGGACCTTATTTTTAGCATTTATTACATTCATTTACTCACCAGAAAGGTTGAAGCCACTTGGAGTACTTCGGAAAAAAGGTTATTATCCAGTCATGATCAGCTTCTATCCATATAATGAGAGTCTGTGGGGTCAGGAGATTTGTCACCTGTAATAAGGCATTATCTGCCCCAAAACTCCTTAATTTAACCATGTTTTGTTATTAATCGTTAGCACTGCTCCCCTTGGAGCTCAAAACGTCTCGGAAGTGCTTCTTTGTTCTGTTCCAGGGTGTTTTAGAGGCTTATAATACAGATATACTTGCATGTGATTTAAAACACATCACTGTCGTGCTCCATCCCTTCTGTAGTCAGGGCAGCACTTTAACTCTGTGTCTATGCCGATTGGTTAGACTGAACTTTCTACTGCAGACATCAACATTGTGAGGTTGCATTAAAAACTGTAAAAACCCCGGAAGCTTACACCGTAGCACTTTAGAGTAATTTCAAACTCACAGGGGAATATTGCTAACTACTCATTAGGTTGAATGATGGGGTGTTGGGGCAGATAATGCCTTTTTTCAAATCTCCTGCCCCTATTGACTCCATGGATATGTGGATATACACTGATCGCGAGTGGATATAAACTTCTTCCGAAGGACTCCAAGTGGGTCCAAACTTTTCTGGGTGAGTAAATGCACATAATAAATGCAAAAAATAAGGTCTAATTTGAAAACAAAGAACTTTCCCTTTAAAAAGGCTAGTACAGTCCAGTTTTGTGGCCAAAAAAGCCCCTTAACATCCCAGATCTGGGGAGACTGGGCAGCCTTTGTCAAAATTATAGAAAAGTAACTCAAATAAGGTAACTCAAATAGCCATTTGCTACAACCAACTTCATCTTGCATGTCGAATCTTAAACAGGTAGGATCCAGTGTAGAAAATCAACATCATTTAGGGACAGGAAACAGTGTCCACAATTTGAACAGGCCCCTGCAAGTTGTACTCTGACAGTCTGTTGCTGTTCCACAGAGTTTTGCTTTCAGATGGAAGGGTCAGAATTTTTCATAAGCGACACAAAAACATGGATCCATCAATATTATCAATGGTTTAGGATGTTGGTTATGTAATGAGGAGGATATTTTCCTACACAATTGAAACAGATGATTATTGTTTAAATGCCACAGGCTACCTTTGTATTGTTGCTCCCTCTGACCATCCCTTCATGTACCTTGAGGTTATGATAAGCTAATAATAAGTATTCCTAGTTCTAACAGTCTAGATAATTGCTATTTGATCTATTAACAAATATTCTACAGCTACAAATGGCTATACTGACAAAATCTTTATATTTTAACAATTTAAAATCTATTCAGCTTGGTTGCATAGCATGGATTCTACCAATGGTTCCCAGACAGTGAAGCATTAAGGAGTCAGAAATGAAAATAATGTGACTGCAAAATCTAATTCCTGGCAGCAGATTGACCTGAATGTTTCACCGTGGGAGTTTCAAAACTACATGTAAAAGCTGTTATTCCTTTTGCCCCACAGTTGATCCAGACAGACCACAATAAAGTGCAACGCACAAAGACGTGATTAACGTTAAGCTCCACTTGAGAGCAAGAGAGAAATCGACTCCCCCCACCCCAACTGATGGTTTACGCTGAGAACTTATCTTTGTCTGTCTTGTTCTGTTCAATTAAAATAAATCAAACCACATGTTGCATTCAACAAATCCAAACACTGATCTTTTTTCTTTTGTTGTTGCTGGAAAACCATCCATAAGATAGGTTCCACTCCTAGGTTTGTGAGGCCTCATCCTACTGGATGGTAATCACCAGCAGGGGTAGCTGAGGTCAGGCCTGTCAGCGCGGATCCCTGGAGAAACTCTGATGGCCAAAAATCTGAACTATTTTTTAACTCTTCTAAAGGGCTGGGGTCAACCTGGGAATGAATGTAACACAGGAAACTAATCAACTAAATGCATGAAGTTGGAGTTGGTACTTTCTCAGAAGTCACTGTAAGTGCCTCACATCCAGAGGTTTACCTGACATTAAAGAAGTATGTACCTCTGATGTGGGGAAGCGAAGACAAACAGGGCTGGAAAAGTGTGTCTGGGTGTCGGAAAAGTGCTGCTGCCTGCAGGTGAGGTGTGCATTTAAATGTCTGTATATGTTCTGCAGGAAATGGCTGAAGTGAAGATTTTAATCTCCTCACAGCTGCTGTGAGCTTTTCTGAGTTCTCACACAGAGACAGGAAAAAAAGTATTTTTGCTTCAAAGAAAAGTGATAATAAAAGATCTTTTTGACATTTCATGAAACATTTCTTTGGCTACAGGAGTCTTTTTTTCTTTACCTTTTTTGCTGATTTCCATGTTCCCATGGCGCTGACTGCAGACCAGATGTGGGGGAGTGTTGTTGTTTATGAATGAAATGGTGATACTGAAATATAAGCCCCCTGATATTGCATGATAATCATTTGCCCATTTTCTTAAAGACGATTCATTTTGCAATAATGAAGAATGCAGAACAATGCTCGATAGCATCACAGCAGATATAACAGCTTTGAGCAATCATTGGTTAAACTCCACTTGTTTCACACGAGAAGGTCAGACAGCAACTGAAAGCTACTTTTTACAGATAAATTCTTCCATGATAAGCCGTGAGGAAACTACAGGATTAAGAGCATGTTGATGTGGATTTTTTTGTAATTATTGATTACCAAATTGACTATTTTTTCTATTAGACCTTGATCCACTATCAATCTGCTCAATAATAATAACAATAATAATAATATTAATAAAAATAACAATAATAATTATAATAATATATTTTTTCTTTTTATTTCTATATTTGCTGGTGATTGTTGTCAGCTGTATGCTTTATCTCAAAATGTGATTTGCAAAGGTGATAGCACCAATTAGATATTGGCACAAACACAGAGTTCTAGAGCAAATCTGACATAATAAAAATGATGTAAATTGTATTGATTGATTGAGGTGTTTATCAGCTGGAGATATATTTTTAAACAGTGTCTCTTGTTGGGGGTTTTCCAGTTTCTGCATAAAAAAGAAGCCTTGAGTTTAGTTGTGTGGCTTGCGCTAAACTCTTTTATTGTTCACCTGAAGAAAAATAAACCTGTAAGATTATGGCTAAAATCTTTTGTTGTTTTGGGGTTTCTAGGACTTCTTTGGCCTGAAAAAACTGACGGTTTGGTTGAGTCCACTGGTTGTTGAGACGACCGTTTTGAGTTGTACTGGTTGTGGACACTGGTGCATGCTCGGGGTAGGATGTCTCCACCTGATTGACGTATTTGCTCAGAAAATGACGGACATACATGTTCTTTTTATTCTTTTCCTAAAATTGCTGTTTTTAATCAAATGTTAAATGTTTTAATTATTCTCATGTTGTCTTTTTTAAATTTTGTACCATATCTGTTTGGTTTGTTAACCACCAAATCATGTAAAGAACATTGAATTACCTTGTTTTGAAAGAGTGCTATACAAATAAACTTGCCTTACCTTGCCTTATGCATTTAGAAAAGAGACAAAAACCTACTCTGTAATGTGATAAATTGGTTTGCAGCTTTCACTTGATATAACGTTGTCATATTTAGCTAGTACATGTTTTAAAATACCCAGAGTAATGTATAGCACAAACTACTTGATAAATGTGTTACCTCTTGATTATTGTAATTTTTTACAAGAGTACCGTGCTGCAGTTAAAATGGCTGAAAAGGGCACCGATACAGGAAGTCTGTTAAATACAGCCAATCACTAAGTTGTAATGTTTGTTTTTTATGGAAATAACCACTAAAATCTCATTTAACACTTTTAATTGTAAATGTTTTCTTTGTTGTTTTACAGCACTCAGCACTCAGCGAGAGCAGACGCTTTTTATCTTTCTCCCTCTCTAGTGTGTCTTATCCCACAGCCCTTTGTCTGTCTACTGCTATGGAGCCTCGTTTTGCATTCTCCTCCGGAATAATCAACGTTGGATCTGGACATAGACTGGTCAGATGGTCTCGTGAGCAAATTTTGTTTCCCGGAGAAGGTAATAAGGGAGTGCCGAGCTGTCCCGATGGATTACCATGGAGGATCCTGGGTCTCTCACTTTGACCATCGAGACACTAGAAACATCTGGACAATTGGATTCATGATAACTGGATATCTGCTGATTAGCGCATGGCAGGTTTTTCCCAGGTATTGTAAATTTATGGCTTTTAAGGCAGAAATTGGCAGGCTGCCTGGAAGCGGGAAGCTGCATGGCTGTTGTAACACTCAGACTTTCGAGCATGGACTCGTTTGTTGCAGTGTGGCGAAACAACTTGGAAAAGTTCTCAGCCGGCTGGAATGGAAAGGACCCCTGATTTGGAAGGGAGACCATTCTGACAGACTCTAAGGCTAAGAAGGAAAAGTAATCTTTGCCTGTGCATTTCTTATCTATTGAAATTCGGCCTAGACCAAATATACTCCCTTTGATGGGAATCTAGAAGAACGCTCCTTCCCCCCACCCTACACCCACACCTTCAACTATGAGCTGGCTCAGCTCTCCAAGGACGCAAATTACATCATAGGCGAACAGACTGTGGGATTGAGCTGTGTGGAGTTCATGGGCCACTCACTACTGATGCCCACACACCGACTCACATCCTTACAGATTCACACACTTTCCTTGTCATCACTGCTCTAGCTGTACCCCCAATCTCTCCTGCCCACTCCAGGAATCAGTTAGATGGTGCGCATCTGTTGCAGCACGTCATCTGTTGATTGGGGTCCCCCCCCCTATCCCTCCTGTTGTGTCATTGTTAATGTCTGCATATGTGCTTAAATGTTAAGGTGTGTTTTTTTTTTCTATTAGCTGTATTCTGACTCTGGATTAAGAATCAAAACACAGTTGAGCATTTTTTCCCCCCACCGTGGACCCCTCCCTCCCTGACGTTTATCTGTTTCTGTCTGCATACATGGGAGTGCTGCTCTGGCGGCTACAAGCCCTTCAATGACCTCGATCTGCTTTTGTGTGTTGTTGTTTGTAATGATCTTGGACAGGTTGTACTGTAAACTGAAATTTTACAGTAGCCTCCAGGACGAAGAAAGTAGTATTAAACATGGAGAAAACCTCAAAAAATCTGACCATGTGGAAAGTAGCAGCTATGTCGGGGGTAAAGCAGTCGGTTGAGTGAGAGCCAGGATGGAGAGAAGCTCTACAAGCTCTAGGTGAGTGTTTTACGTGCTATAGCTAGTGCTAACTCCCGTTAGCAAAATTACGTCATACATGCGACTTCTGACTTCTGATTTGTAGGCCTTTCAAATGCAAATTTTTAGAATCAAATAAATACCAAATTACTGGACAAACATAGTCGAAATGTACATCATTAGTAATCATTTAAATCGAAGTACAACATATGTGTCATTCAGAACATAAGACAAAGCGGACCAGAAAATAACTTTTATCGCTCCATTGACTTCCATTCATTATTTTTTCAGTTTGGGGACCCACGGGCCGACTGGAAGGAGAGGAGACTTAGGCTCCCCATAGGTTTAGGCACTGGTCCTTGAATATTAGGATTAGGAAAATAGTAAAGCTAGTTTCGGTAATGCTCCTCGAATGTTAGAATTAGTAATGACTCAAGCAAGCTAGCCAATCAGAGATGAGAAGGGCGGGACCTTGCCTTTAAATGGGTACAGTTCAGTATGAATGCCTAAAAAGCAATACATACATTACAGGATGAAGAAACCTCTGCTTGGGACTCACCTTCATAGTCTGTATTATATTATATCTATAAGGATCAGTCCATGAGGGGTCTATGTTTATTATGTCTATGCTTCTTTTCTTTTTGTATTACCACGGTTTAAACTTGAGTCTTCTGATGTGTATTAGATATATGGTGCCAACCTTGTCAGCCATTGTAACCGTAGTTGGGATCCTCTCATTTTTTTAAAGTAAGGAAGCACATAAAGTCAATAAAAACAGTTCTTATAATCTAAGAACTGAAAGAAAAATACAAAGTGAGATTAAAATGTATATCAATTTAGATTATTTTTATACAATCCTTGTCATGTACAGAATATATTTCAAACCGAATTTTACTTACATATAAAATTATAAATAATTAAATCCATCTCCCTATCTTCCTAATGGAGCACTTTGCTCTTAGACTAAAAATGAGATTGTAGTTTATAGAACTTTCTAAGAGTAAACAATTATCAAGGCCCTCTCCAGTGTAGCGAGAACTGTTTTTTTTTTTGTGTGTTTTTTTTTCATAGACTAGGCTTGAAATTCTTACTTTTTTTGGTAATGCTTATAGGTGTGGAATCTTCTCAAAATCTGATCAAAGACTTATTCTGTAAAGTTCTGTATTTTTCTAAAAATGTTAAACATGAAGACAAACTTTCACTAAGTGATATTTCTACACAGGGATCCTTTTCGTTTACTTGTAAAACTTATCAAATGTATCTAACCAAATTTATTTGCAGTGTCAAATACAGCTGTTTAACATGGCTTAAAAGAAATATAACAGATGAGATCTTGTAACATACTGTATAATAAAGATGGATAAAATGGAAATTTGAAAGATTTGTCTCTGAAACCGTGTGCCTCAGTCACCTGAAGGGGCACAGAGGGTTCAGAGCTGCCTGCAGATGGAGTTATACATGGAGCTCTCAGCCCTAAGTGTTGAGCTCCACCACTGTGATGGACCTGGCCTCGTTTCTTCACCTCCACACCGCGCACCGGCCTCCATTTATCAAAGCCGAGTCTTGGCTCAGTCGAGTGACACGCTGGGACTGCGGCTGTCGTCCAGGCCATACATTAGGTCAGTTAAAGCTGTTTTTTATTAGCTGGATGATAGATAGTTCTTTAATTGTTTAGTTATTTTTTTCTCCTTGTGTGAAAACATGGACATGAACGTGGGAATGTGAGGACTCTGCTGTTGCTATGTTTGGAAAGGAAAAGAAGGTTTGACAGAGGGAACATTAGACTTGCTGCTGATGTGCTGGAAGCTGAAGAGCATTGTTTCTAATAAATAAACACGTTAACCTGAGTGCAGATGTAAAGGAGTCAGTGCTTCATGTGATGGCAAAAATAAAATTGTAAAGATTTATTTTAAAAAGTCATCTTCTGGCCTAAAATCTTTAGATATCATCATGACGATTTGCTCATTTGTCAAGAAAAGATAATAAACACTGCCTGCCATCTTCTTCAACTTAACGTTAGAACAACCCAATCTGAAAGCTCTTGAGTTCAGTTCTATTTTTCTTGCTGGGGGATTTGAAAATAAATAGAGTAAAAAGGTGCCCTGGCCCGGATAGTTGCATCACATTTTCAAGTTGGAGATGTTAGTGGGATGTACATATACACAGAACTGTCAAGAGGAACAACTGAAATAAAGAATTATTCAATTCACAGAGTTATCTTACTTTAAAAATGAAAAAAACGTACAAATAAGCTCTATTTATATAGCACCAACTCACAATTAATGTAATTTCAATGTACGACACAAAGATCCAAACTATGGATAGAAAAAATTACTTTCGGGGCTTTACAAACTTACAAACAAGCTTTGTTTTAATTGCTGTGGTTAATTCAGTTTTTGGTGAAGTTCTGGTGCTCAAGATACAAAATGAAAACCAGCAAGGCTAAGGCCCTACATTGAAACCAAGTGGAAGTTAATAACTGGTGGCTGAGACTCTCAGTCAAGGCCTTGTAAGGAAATCCTCAATGAACTACATTAGAATGCCCTCCTATGGACTGCCCTTCTACAAAAGGCATTTGGTGGTCACATTGAGAGATGAACAACTTGGCAATCCTGTCTCTGATAACTGAAACTGGGTTTAATATCCTATTTTGAGGATCTGAACAAAGTGCCTATAGAGTAGGACTGAAAATCCACTAAAACTCACTTTCCATAAATGTAAACCTCTTTAAAACAAAATGTCACACACTTTGTCAGTTTGTTTTGCTGTCTGGTTGTTAATCATGATGTAACTGGAGGAAATGTCCTTGAAAAAAAAACGGCTGCTACAGTCCGTGCATGAATCAGATTTTAATTCAGAACTATTGAAAACATTACACAGATTTCTTCACAATTTGGCAATCAAAAACACATTTAAAATGATTTATGAAGAGAATTCAGGTGTGTTGAAATCGGTGTTTGACTTTTAAGGAATATCCTACTAGATACTGGATAACAACCACCTTATCTTTAGAGATTTCAAGATTCACTATCAAGCAGGCATAAAATGCAATCAAAAGTATTTCAATACTTACACCAAAAAGTTATGTGTTATACCAATTGCAGCACATGATTCGGTTCAGCAGAAGTCATGAAATTGGGTCCTCCACTCTTTTTGTGTACTTTGTAGTGTTTAATGTAAATAGCGGTGAAATTCCCAAATTTATGACTGCTGTGGTGGCATGTCACATATTGAACGCCATAGCAGCAAAATATGACAAGTGAAATTCCTACGTGGCTAACATGATTGGAAATTAAGCCAATAAAATACTTCAAAAAATATTTTTAAAGATTGACACCAGTTCTGACACAAGTTCTGAAGGTGATCATTAATTGTTTTAATCCTCAGGGAAAAAAAGGTCTGGATAAAGACTGGATGAGCACTAAATCTCAGCTCTTATTGTTCCTAATTATCCTGGGTATCTAATAATTGTCCATACAACATCCTCCATTATTACAATTAAGATTGATATGGAAATTATATATATTTATAATTTTCTTTAAAAATCAGAAATTGTGTCTGAGAAACAGTGAGGCTACCCTTAATAAGATCCCCCTTTGCACCATTGTTTTGTTTAGTTCCTTTAACTTTCCTCTGTGCACTCATAAATATGTTCATTTTCTCCTCATAGTTTGTCCAAGCATCCAGCAGTTATTTCTCTCCAAAGGCAGCTGTGCAGCAGCTACTGGAGTGATAGGAAGCTGCAGAGCCAAGCAGCTTTCCTTCTCAGCTGCTGGAACCAGGCTCATTTGTCTACTACAAGCTCAGCTTTTGCTCCGATGTTTTCCAGATGTTATTACCACATTATTACTACTGGTAGAGCCCCAACTGTGAAACCAACCACGACAGGCTCAGCCTCGGTACCACCAGTGGAAGTGGAGGGGTTTGAATCCATGTTTCTCTTGGCAAGAGGCCACTGGGGTCTCTAAAGGTGTTCACTGATTTATTTAGGAAATCTGAGAATCCAGTGAGAAGAATATAAGGTTTTTCAGTAGCATGTTAATGTGGTTGAGGCTCTCATACTCAGTGAATATGGATCCTCAGAGAACCATAAATGTGGGATATTCTAAATGTTTGGTGGACGGACAGTAATCTTTAACCCGACACACTCATGTCCACATCTTTCTGTGAACATCACCACATCTTTAATGTCTTCCTCTCAGTTTATTTATAAGGAGCCAAATCACAACATAGGTCACCTTAGTGACTTTCAAGGTCTGTCAGTGGAATAATCCATATCATGAGACACTAGAGACCATCTGACCAGAGTCAGCGTGATCCACACAGTTTTACCACTTGTAAATGAAATCACAAATTCCTGACAAACAGTGACAACAGTTTGATGACAGAATCATGAGATCAGGTTTAAAGTTCATGAAAAACTATTAGAAGCTGTATGAAGCTTTCATTACATGTAATGTAATTCTGGTTGCTATTTGATATTGTCAAGCATAAACATTCAGCCACAGAGGAATTTTAAAATGACTATGAAGATCAGTAATAGTTTTATGAAAATTCATACCATTTAAGAACATGCTGTTCACATGATTTCCCCATAGTCCTGCATAAAACCATAAGCCAATATTTTTTTTGGTTTTCAGTTTGATTTTGTAATCCTCTAAAAATCACTTTGCAAGTACAGTGACTACGGAAAGTATCCAGACCCCTTTAAATGTTACAGTCTTTGTTTCATTCCAGCTATTTGCTCAAATTAAAAAGTTCATTTAATTTCTCATGAATGTACACTCAGAAAAAAATAGAAATGTAAAACTTAAAAAATATATATATTAAAAGAGTAAAACTGAAATATTACACAGTCAGAGGTATTCAGACCCTTTGCTCAGTATTGAGAAGAAACACCCTTTTGGGCTTGTACAGCCATGAGTCTTCTTGAGAATGATACATGTTTTTAACACCTGGATTTGGGGATCCTCTGCTATTCTTCCTTGCAGATCCTCTCCAGTTCAGTCAGGTTGGATTATAAACGTCAGTGGACAGCCATTTTCAGGTAAATCCAGAGAAGTTCATTTGGGTTTAGGTCAGGGCTGTTGCTGAGCCAGTCAGGAATGGTCACAGCATTGTTCAAAAACTACTCATTTGTTATTTAAGCTGTGTTCGTCACGTCATTGTCCTGTTGAAAGGTGAACCTTTGGCCCAGTCTGAGGTTCTGAGCACTCTGTAAGAGGTTTTCTTCAAGGATATCTCTGTACTTGGCCCTATTCATCTGTCTTCAATTGTAACCAGTCGTCCTGTCCCTGCAGCGTAAAACACCCCCACAATATGATGCTCCCTCCACCATTTTTATAGGGATTGTATTGGGCAGGTGATGGGCAGTGACCGTTTTTTCTCTAAACATACTGCTTAGAATTAACGCCAAAAAGTTCACTCTTTGTCTCATCAGACCAGAGATTCTTATTTCTCATAATCTGGGAGTCCATCATGTGGTTTTTGGCAAACTCTATGCTGACTTTTTGACAATCTGCTGGAAGAGTCTAAATACTTATGACCATGTGATATTTAAGTTTTTCTTTTTAAATAAATTTTCAAAAATGTCTAGATTTCTGAGATGGGGTGCTCAGTGTACATTCATGAGAAATAAAATTATGTTCTTGTTTTTTTCTTTTAATTTTAGCAATGGCTGCCGTAAAGGGGGTGAATACCTTTTGTACCCACAGTTCCTGCAGGGGTGACAACCAGACAATCCGCTGGAAGGAAACAACAGGTACATTTAAGTGGCTCATAGTGGCTCATTTATTTGGTTTTAACTGTCATATTTACAAACTGCCTGTCACACTCTTGTTTGCAAATAATAGTTTTGCTTCCATTCCCTTACATGCCAATGTGGTCTAGGACAAGAACTTAAATTAAGTCGCCTATATTATTGATTTGGGTTTAATGGTGTGTGTTTTTTTTTCTTTGAACAAATAAAAAAAAATAAACAATAACAGATTCTGACAACCAAGTTCATATCTAAAGGGAGGACAATTGACACGTATTCCCAGATAGCACACGTACGTCTTGCCGACGTCGGCCCAAGGATGGACGTCGGCCCTATAATTTTTACCATCTGTCAAGCATCGGCCCATGGGCACATTTCTCATACATAGCCCCTGCTCATCAAACATCTCTGCTGCGTCGGCTTTAAGTCGGCCCCAGATCTACCCACACACGGAAGACCCCAGAAGGCGGGACCTATCCTATCAGTTGCAGTCCAGGGGTGGAAAAGAAGTGCCGATCGGCTATCATATTCTGAAATCTTTGTTTCGACATCCTGTTCTCTTATCGCATATAGGTCAGGTTACTGTCGGCATGTATCTTGTTGTATGAAGTCAATGTGGTTTCTAGCATCATAGAAAGGAGACTGGAACTGAACCTCCTTTACACTAGAACGGCCACTAAAACTGTTTGCTTCGTATTGGACGGTTCATGCCTCAGCGTCTTCCATTCATTTCTGATTGTGGACACCTCGGTATTATTCCACTGATACCATGGTCATTTACGAACGAAAGAAATATTAGGTAAATTATTATTACGTTAATATTGTTTTTTAACCGATAAAATTGTAAGTTTTTCTAAAGAAACGGCTGAGTGGGCTATCTGCCGTTGTGATGCGTTGCCAAGGCAACTGCTGTTACGTCAGTCAGGATGTGTTCCCCCCACAGTAATTAGTTATAAAAAGTAAAAAATATTCTTTTTTGGATCATCATTTTTTATAAATAGCCTATTGGTCAAACAATCAAACTGTATCAGATGCTCAAATGTTTTTTATAAGTTGAAATATTTTCAACCATAGCAAATGAGCAAAAATCCAGTTAAGATTTTCAAAGTAATGTGTTCCAGATTAACACAGGCATATGTGAAAGACATGAATTTACATTGTTTGGTAACACTTGATTTGTTCTCTTATTTTCCTAAGATTGCAGAACTGGCCATAATTAGGGGGAAATCAGTTTTAAAAAGTTTGGCGTGTATGCCACAAATTGTTTTCCCCTGATCTTGCTACCAAATTGAATTGATGTGGGAGGAGACAGAAGACTGGAATCAAGGGCAGACAGTCATGATATTCTACTAAGTAAGTATTACTACAACTGTTTTTCAGTTTGAATGATACACTGTGATCCCTCTATTTATACTTTGTTCAGTGTCTTTGTTTAGGCTTGAGTTGATTGTCAATTTTCTACTTCTCTACTTTTCTACTTCTATTAAATCCTTTCGAGAATGCCTGCATTTATGTCCACTATTGCTTCAATCCTGACAAAATTTTATTTCTTGGGGTTAATGACTAACTCTAACACTGACCAGCTTAGGTTTAGCCTAACTCTTGTTTTTGTTTTGTTTTTTTCTTGCAGCCTTGGTTCTTAGAAATGGGTCCTTTCCACAAACCACACAGGCTGAAGTGGAAGCAGCAATCCAGAACTGGCTCCGGCTAAGCAAGGATAGGGTGGAAGGGAGAAGGCTGAGGCCAAGGACTTTAGAGCTATAAGTAAGTCTTTTGATTAAGTTAATGCTATGATTTTGACTTATACTAAAACATTATTTTTGAATTAGAATTTACAACAGCTAGCCCTGCGATAGACTGGCGATCTGTCCAGGGTGTACCCTGCCTGTCGTCTGCTAATTGCTGGGATGGGCAAGCATTTGAATTGGCTCACACTGAAAACAGGACAATATTGTGTGCTATGGAAAAATACACATACTGTTGTATTGATGGCTGTCATTGTTTTTGTTTATTTCCATAACATCACACACAAACACCTTCTACACACACAGATACATACTTTCTAAGTGTGTTGTTTTTTTTTTTTTTTACACAGCTCCGAGTCCCTCTGCTGTTCTGGCCGCTGACATCTCTTCCTCATCTAAACTCTTTCTCTTCCTCACCTTCTGGAGGAGCAAGTAAAACACAACACCCGTGTTCGTCACATTTGGAGATGCCATGTTTTGACCTCAAATTTTGTTGTTATAAATAAATGAAATATGAATTTCCATTGACTAAAGTCATATTTATTGAAATCTTACAACAGGATTCAGCTAGCTCAGATGGTCATACAATGATAGGAAGATTGACGGTTCAAATCCCTCTTGGGAATCACTCCTGGAAATCTGTTTCTGTGTCCCTGGGCAAGACACTTCACGCTCTTTTCCTCCAGTAAAAGCATAGCTGGTTCATGATTGACTATGAATGATTGGTGGTGTTCAGTCTGTCCCAGGGTAGCAGTATTAATGTGAGTGAATGAATAGTGCATTCAGTAATGTAAAGCGTGTTTGGGTGTCTTGAAAAGCACTATATAAAACTGATGCATTATTATTAACATGAATACAACTAATGTATATTTAGTATATGTAAAATAAGGGATTTTAGTAAATGGAACATAGTGGTGTTCCAGAAATTCTACATAATGTTTAGTAAATTCAACATAGTAACATTCAGTAAATTCAACATAACTATACATGATGTTGTGCTTAATTAAGATGGTTTGCTGAAATGTAGTCATCTGGTATTTTTCCAATTTAAACAAAATAGTTTTGTGGGACTGGCTGACGTCACTTTATTATTTAACTCTAATGTTCCATTTCTTTCAGTGCATCTCTCTCCAGTCAAGCATGCATCCTTCCAGTAGCCAATCATTGACCACCAGCTGGTGTTGCTCACACAGACTAGAGTTTGGCATCTTACATTAAAAAAGTAATTAGTTAGAGTTACAAATTAATTTTACGAAAATGTAATTGAGTTAGTAACTCAGTTAATACACTGTAAAAGTAATTAGTTACTCAGCAAAGTAACTGTGACAGTATTTCTATGACATACTTATGTTCTATAATATCTATAAGGTAAAATATTTTTACAACTGAATGTTGTAAAAATGAATTACTGATTGTTAATATAAAATATTCTATGCAATCAAATGTCAAATAAATTGTTGTCTGGTTCTTTGGATGTAATAAGACATTTCCAGATTAATTTGGAGTTACCTGCGGACACATGAACTGGAAGATAGACGATCATGTATTTTACAGTAACATAATAGGATGTCACGTTCCTCCGGTGTCAAGCAACAATTTATTAATATTTTGGGGTTACTTTGTTGGTAGATCTCACATGTATTTTCTGGGATGTAAGGAGATTTCTTGAAAACCGAATCCACCGCCTCCAGAATAGCGAGGACTTGACATCTGCAGCTGGTTTATATAGAGCAGTTCTCAGGATTGGAGGGACGTCGTTGGTTTGAAAACGAACGTCCGCCTCTAATTCAACTTAAATCTAAGCTTAACAACCAAACCAAGTTTCTGAAGCATTCCCAGACTAGCGACGGAAGGAACCTGCCCACCTTTATTAAAATACATATGGAGTTTTCTGAATAGCTTTATTGGGAAAATGCACTGTATTATACAATCCAAACAGCAGCTCAAAAAATTAATGTGAACATTACATAAAAAAGTAATATACAAAAAATAAATAAAGAGAAAGACCTTAAAAAAAAAATTTAAGCAAACACAAGATTGTAGATCAAATAAACACATTAAACATAGTGCAAATGTCAACCGTTTTTACAGCTTTTTTGTTTTGTATGTAAGATATGGTAGAGATATACTGTTCCATTTCAATCTTAAGCACAGAGAAAAGTGGTTTTTTATTAGTGAATTTGCATTTATGAATGTGAAATTTAGCAACAAATAAAATAAGATTTACTATAAAAAGTGCATCTCTTTCCTTCCTTGATTCACTTAAACCAAAAATTACATTTTTGTAGTACAGGGAGAAATCAGGGAGAATATTATCAACTACAAAAGAATTAATGTCCTTCCATAGCTTATATGTGAATTCACAAGACCAGAACAAATGTGAAATAGTTTCAAGATGTAAACCACAAAAAGAGCATCTTGCATCAATGTCATTCTTAAACTTGTTTAAGCGTACATTTGTGGGGTAAAACCTGTGAAGCAATTTGAAAGACACTTCTTTCGTTTTGTTAGTTAAAAGGAACTTCTGTGGTAGGGACCAGACCTTTTTCCAGTCTATGTTAAAGTCAAACTTATTCCAATATAATGATGCAGGAGAAATAGAGACTAGGTCTGCCTGAAACAAGGTTCTGATTTTAGAGTTGGAAGCTTTATAGGTAGAGAAACAGACTTTACCTAACGGAAGTTGAGTTGGCTCTGGAGGTGAGATTGATAATGTCGCTGAGATGTCGACTGTCCTGAATAGCATTTGAAGACCAGAGGGCACAGCGTCAAAAACTATAGAAAATTCTTTTGGGCTTACTGGAATCTTATACTTGGCAAGAAATTCTGAGTAACTGCATAGTAGTCCATTCCTATTAAAGAGTGGGCTGACATATAAAATACCATTGTTGAACCAATTGTCATAAAAAAGTGACTTGTTCTTGTAGACAATATTAGAGTTGTTCCATATATAGCATCTCTGCGGAGAGAAGTTGTGCTTGTAAAGCAAAGCCCACGCCAAAAGAGCCTGTTGGTGGAAGCTGGAGAGTTTGACTGGGATTTTCTGTATTTTATAATTACAGAGCAGAATAAATTTTAGGCCGCCTAACTGTGAAAAGACATGATGAGAAATAAAATTCCAGATGGAAGTAGGGTTTTTCAGATATTGCTTGATCCAGTTTATTTTGAATGTGTTGTTAAGAGAGCTAAAGTCTATGAAATTTAAGCCTCCTTTGTTGTATGAATTCAGAACTACAGATTTGCGGATATAGTGAGTTTTATTTTTCCATAAAAAGTTAAATAGCATCTTATCGACAGATTTGCAAAAGGAGTTATCAATATGTAATGACTGAGCAGCATAGGTTAAACGAGAAATGCCTTCCGCTTTGGTGATCAGAACTCTGCCTTTTAAAGATAAATCTCTTTGTAACCACCGGTTGAAAACCTTTTGAGTTCTTCCAATGAGGGGGGAAAAGTTTAAATTACCTCTCTCTTCTCTATCTTTAGTAATATGAACACCGAGATATTTGACTGAGTCTCTTACAGGGATATTGCACAACGCAGAAGCAGTACAGTTATTCACTGGTAACAGTTCACATTTATTAAGATTGAGGGTGAGACCAGAAGCTTTGGAGAATGAACGAACAGTGTTAATCGCAACTGAAACCTGTGAAGCATCTGCCAGAAACAGGGCTGTATCATCCGCCAGCTGACTGATTAAAATATGATTATTTGCCACACTAATGCCTTTAATTGGGCTGTTTTTAATCTGTAAATTAAGAAGTTGGCCAGCGAGAAGGAACAGGTAAACAGAAAGAGGACACCCCTGCCGTACTCCACGCTTTAGAGGAAACCTTGGGGAAGTACCATTGCTTAATTTGATAGAACTGTTTCCATTAGTATACAAAGTTTGGACTGACCTGCAAAAGAACTGACCAAAACCAAACTTGTTTAGGGTTTCCATTATAAATTCATGCTCTAAGAAATCGAAGGCTTTATAAAAGTCTAAGAAAAAAATAAAACTGTCTTCGTGAACTAGCTCAGAGTAGTCTAACAAATCTAATATCAATCTCACATTATTTGAAATATGTCTATTTTGCATAAACCCAGATTGGCTTTCATCAATAATAGTCTAATACTGATTTCAGTCTGTTGGCAAGTATTGAAGCAAAAATTTTATAGTCATTATTTAACAATGAAATGGGGCGCCAGTTGTCTAACAATAGAGAATCTTTTTTGGGTTTAGGGATAAGTGCAATTAGACTCTGACTTAAAGTAGGAGGCAAGGAACCTCTGTTAACACTCTCAACGAAAACCTCTTTTAAAAATGGGGCTAGGCTCGGAGAAAAATGCTTATAAAATTCAGCAGTAAAGCCGTCCGTTCCAGGTGACTTATTAATTTTTAGTCGATTAATGGCATTGGTAATTTCAATCAGTGAAATAGAGGTGTCACAAAAGTCACAATCAGTTTCAGAAATCTGATTGAGACTGGGAATAGATTGAAAAAAACTGGAGGCATCTTGAGGACAATATCTTGAAGTGTAAAGATCACTATAAAATCCAGCACAATACTTGGCAATTTTCTTTGGATCGTCAATAACTGATCCATCAATTCTTAATTGTTGAATGGAGTTAGTTTTTGATTGTTGCTTTTCTAACCTAAAAAAATATGCAGAATTCTGCTCGCCCTCTTCAAGCCACTTACGGCGAGATCTAACAAAAGCACCGTCCGTTTCGTTTACATATCTCGTCCAACCTATGCTGCTGATTAGTAAGCTCCAACTTTTCTAACTCAGTAAGTAAATCTGAAGGCTTGGATGATAAAGATGCAATTTTAAGTATAGTGACGTTTTCCTCAGTTCTTCTTTTTTTAGCCAAATCACTACAGTATTTCCTAAGAAACTTAGCAGTTTCGTATTTTAACAACTCCCAGTTATTGCTATAAAGATTTTCACTACGAGCTTTGTCCCAGTAAAGCCGAATTAAACTCTCAATCTTAGAAGTCACCTCCTTGTGTTTAAGGACCGTGCTATTAAGTTTCCAGTAGGAAGTTTTAGGAGAACTGGAAGAGAGTGAAGGAATGAGAATTTTAACAGTCTTATGGTCAGATAGCGGCGCTGGCAGAATGTCTGTAACTACATTTATCAGATCCTTGGATACAAGCCAGAAATCAATGCGAGACTGCCTCGATAGCGTTTTATTGCTCCATGTATATGACTTCTGTAGCGGGTGAGTATCTCTCCATATATCGGCTAAATTAAAACTATGTAAGGGAGTTTTCACATAAATATTAGAACAATCCAAATTCCTTGCAGGTACCCTGTCCAGGTGATTATCTAACACAGTATTGAAATCTCCGCCCATAACAATGAAAGAGTTTGGGAATTTAGAAAACCAATAAAAGAGTCGTTCTTCCAATTTAGCAAAAAAACTATTGTTCTCAGTTTGTGAATTGAAGCCATAAACATTAACAATTATGTAATTTACGCCAGCAGTTTCTAGAATCAGAAGTATGTAATGACCATTTTTGTCACAGTCAGAATTTAAAACTTTTCCATTAAAGCAGTTTTTCAGAATACAAACACCAGCTGAGCGTTCAGACCCGTGAGACAGCCATAGGTCCCCCCCCCCACTGCGATTTCCAAAAGTTAGCATCCTGTTCAATTGAGTGCGATTCCTGTACAAAGCAAAAGTCAGTATTGAGCTGTTTACAGTATAAGAATATGGCTTTGCGTTTAAGGTGGTTTCTTAAACCTCTTGTGTTTAAAGAGATAATAGACAAAGACATAAGGAAACAGATAAACTAAATAAAATACGAGAAAAACTAGACCAGATAAATGGTAATGCGCTTACAAATGTAAGGATAAGGTCTCTACGAAAGTGCCAACATGGGTCTGAGAACAGCAAACCTTATAAACGAATGTGAACATGTGCTGTCAATACAATAAAACAGATTGTAAACATATTATGAAAAGACCTCTGCAAGGAGAGCCAAAGGAGAACCCGTATTCCTTTGCTCTCACTCATTTTTCCTTTTTATAATTTTTTTTTTATTTTTTTTTTTTAAGTATCATTATTTCCTAGAGGAAAAGTAAATATAAATCAACAAAAGACTGATAAACTGCAATAAAAACGCTATTAAGCAGTATTAGTTTAAAGTATCAAAACACGTAAAAAATATTGGTCAAACATAGTGTAAGACGCTATGCATTAACAAGCAGGTTAAGACCATTTCTCACACTTCTCTGCTTAAAAAATAACTTTTGATTCAGTAACATAAATAGCAGGTAATAAAGCCTGACTAAATCACATCTTGAATATATAGAAAATAAAGACAGTCTTGTACTGTGCAGTGAAGTTACCTTACATACAAAATCTCAAGGTGGGGAAATTTCCTTTCCTCCCACAAAAGCACGACCACCCACGAAGAAAGCAAGCTTGCCATCTTTCCGTGCCTGTTCCACAAGGGGCCACAATCTCCTTCTCTTTTCTCTGTCCTCTGCCGACAAGTCCTCCGCCAGTTTCAGGTTTTTGGCCTTCAGGAAGCTGGAGTTCTTTGCGGAGCGCCACACGGCATCACGGCAGGATCTGGAGACGAAGCGCACGATGACACCTCTCGGTTGATTGTTACCAGACTTCCTGGGGCCGAGGCGATGAACGATGTCTATGGCATCTGGAAGCTTGGCTTTGGCCTCTGGAAGCAGACCCTGGCATATCTGGATGATCTATTTTCGCAGATCCTGCTGATCCTTCTCCTCCAGACCGTAGAGCTTGAGATTCCAGCGTCGAGAGTACGCTTCTAGTTGAGAAACGCGCTGCTCAGTCTTGTTAGTGTTTACATTGGAAGCCTCAATCAGCATTTCACAGTGGTCAACTCTATCTTTCATGCTTCTTACTTCAGCGCAAACAGCATCGAATGATTCTTTAACACCAGCTATTTGTTTGGTGTTTTCAGTAACTGCCAGTTTCACGCCAGCAATCACCGTGGTGTTATCACTGACCAGCTTTTCCAAGGCATCTGACCTGCTGTTTATCAGCTGAGAGAGGGAGGAAAGCTGGGAGAGGATTGTGGTAGTTGTGTCTTCCACTCGTCTACATTTGGATGCGGGTGGTTTAGCCGGGGTGACGGGAAGTGGTGGAAAATCATCATCCATTAGTGAAACCTTCAATACTTCCGTGTCTGACTCGACGTAGTCATGCATGTTGTCAACGAGTATGTCATTTTTATCTACCCGTTCAGCGGTAGCTAATGCTGCAGCGTTGTTGGTAGAACACGTGCTAGCTGGCGCTTTTTTACCGTCACTCTTCCTCTTCTCTTGAGTTTTCATCTTCCCAGAAAAAGTAGCCATAGTACAGCCGGACAGACGTGGTCCGGCTGTACATAATTGAAAAAGTCCGTTTGTTCACACTTTATCTTTGTATATAACCGTTGGTTTGCGGAGCTCAGAGAAACACGTCCACTCAGAGCGCCATCTTGGTCGACCTCCGAGAAGACTGCCCACTTACCAAGCATCATCATATTTGCAACGGCGTCATCACTAACACCTGCTGCCTCTGCTTGCAGCTGAAGTGTTGTCAGAAAGCCTGACGGCGCTGCGCTTCATTCAACCATGATTTATTGATTTGATATGTAAAATTATTGGTTTGTTAAATTATTGTATGCTAGCTAGTTCAAAAGGCCCGACCTAAATGAATAAAGGTCGTATTAATTATTTATAGGCTAAATATATGGAACGCCTGGCCGCGGGAGCCCTGCTTTCATTGATCGACGAGACGTCGGGTGGTGGTCGTTTTCGATCAAAGGCCGACGTCTCGGCGATATCTTGCCAATGAGCAAACGCTCTCCATACAACGTCTCGGCGATAGAGCTTGATGCATCGGCAAGACGTCGGCAAGACGTACGTGTGCTATCTGGGTTTTAATTGTTGTTGTTAAACTTTTTTTTTTTTTTTTCAGGGCTACTACAGATCTACGTTTAGGTATAAGCAGTAGGGCTATAGCAACATATGTAATTGGTTTAACTAAAAACCGTAATTAACGAACAACCTTGCAAGGTTTTGTAATTATTCGCGAAAAAATAATAATAATAATTGTAACCGGTTTAAAATAAACAATAACACGTTTATATTAAATACCATGTCAAAGTAATTTAGGTTTTATCCAAACAGAAAACACACAGTTTATTTCCTGTTTTTTAACAGTCGACTTTCTTTTACAAGGATTCTGGGTAATGAAGTCGTTCTTTGTTGTTATTGTCACGTGATGCTAAGTTACCAGCAGCAGCACTGTAAACAGGCGGCTAACATGATGCAGGGAAAGTCTGTGATAGTGACCGGAGCGAACAGCGGGATCGGGAAAGCTACATCAGCGGCGATTGTGAAGCTCCAGGGCCGGGTGATCATGGCTTGTCGGGACCAGGTTAGGGCGGAGGAGGCTGCCCGGGACATCCGGCAACAGACTGGGGCAGACGCCAGGCAGGTGATGGTCAAACAGCTGGATCTGGCCTCTTTGGACTCTGTACGCTCCTTCTGTGGAAACATTATAAAGGTAAATAGATAGCTTAAATTGGTTCCATCATTTAAATGTATATATCGTTTCCGTGCAGGATATGATCGATGATAGATTATACTGAACTAAAAGTGACATTTTAATCCAGTGAAATATTTAAAAAATTAAAAGGTTTTTCATGATTTTTTGGCAAGGATGTTTATTATTTAAATTGTTGAATGATTGTTTCAAATAACCCCAGTTTCGCTTTTTTAAATTATAGCCTACCTTTTTGTTGTAGAAATCCACATCTAACTGTCTATCGTGATCATTTTGATCTTTATTTGATCAAAATTAAAGTCCAGATCTAAGATTCTGTTTAAAATAGATTCAACAAGTCTGAGTTTTAGCTATTTAAGATTACTGCTATCCATGTTTAGTAGCCTATAATAGAGAAAATAACTAGCTTGGAATATGGAGTTGATATTTTTCTTTTCCTTTTTCTTTTTGGCACATTATAATCCTACCCAAAGGCATCAAAAAAAAATATTGTGAGAGGATGAGGTAGGCTATGTTCAGGTTATATTCTTCCCAAATGACTCCTAAATTATGAATTTACAAATAAAACACATCACTTCGATTAGGACCCTAGCTTACACTTTTCAAAAAATAAAAACAACCTCCGTCCTTTATCTAGTTCCAAAACATTTTTTTTTCTGTTTAGTTATACCGGATGTCACACTGAAAAAAAGGAAATTGGCAGGTCTTTGAATTTACAAAAAACAAATCTAGTAAATGCTACACAATCTATTCACTTTTCTCTTATTGCCATGATTTAATTTAGTACAATTTAAGCAATTATCAAAAATACTGAATTTACACAATTTTCTTCCGTTGCTTTTACTGCTTTTTTAAAAAAGTGTTTATACCAATTCAACTTTTTCACTTTGCATCATTCGGAAACATCAAAGTATTTTATTGGATTGAGGACTGAGCAAAATGCAGCTAACAGTGGTCCTGTTGTTTACAATGCAAATGTGGACTTAACTCGCCGGGATCTCAAAATTTCTTCACCACTGATTTGAGAGAAGAAGGAGCAGTTTTAGCTCCGCTCCCGCTGCTTCATCTATCTTAGCCGTGGTCGAGCTTTAGCTTAGCTTTAGCTACTTGCTAGAAAATGCAAACTGTGGTTCCTTGTGATGAGACGGTTGTCTGCTAACTGTTGCTACGGAGTCCTGAGTGGGACACAGGATAAAAACATGGCAGGAGGTGATCCCGATCCTCTTTTGGATTTCAATATGCAAGGTCATAACGTTATTTCGATCGATTTCGATACAAAATCGAGATCGTGACACCTCTAATGGATATATATTCTGTAGCACTACCCTGCTCCAGAGCAGGCTAAATTCCAGGATGTATTTAATCCTATTCCTTATCTCAGTCAAAAGTCACCACAAAGAGAAAACAATAATAATTCCATAGCCCACTACACATTGTTATCATACTATTGAAATGTTTCATTAATTTAAATTTTTTTGCATAAATTATTATTTTAGGTGACATCGCAGTTTTCCATAGACAACAAGGCTGTAAAATGACAGAATATTAAGGCTACACAGAAAAAAAACCCACAGACTTCAAGATAAATGTAATAGATGTACTGAAATAGAGTCGTAATGCAACCTGTGGGCTGGTTTTGGTCCTATGAGCTCTATGCTGTTGGGAATCATGTGACACGCACCAATTTTCATCACAACTCTTCTTCTGACTAAATAAAAATTACTTGACGGCTGAAATCCAACTGTGTGATCCCAGCAAATACACATTCTATATGAATATAAATATGTCTCAATGTGTAACATTATGAATAAGGATAAAACAAACAGGTAACCCGCCAGCTCCTTTCACAACTGAAGTCACACATTGACTCTTAAAGACAGAAACCACAGAATCAAAGCATATTATGCAACAAACGAACAAATACCAGAGGTGGGTTGTAAGTAGTTACATTTACTTAGTCACATTTACTTGAGTAACTTTGGGAAAATTTACTTTTTAGACTAGTTTTGCTATACTGTAATTTGGACTTTTGTTTGGTTTAAAATATGCTGAAGTAGTGCTATTCTTACTTGAGTACAATTTTTGGGTACTCTATCCACCTCTGATAAATACACATTCAAAGGTCTGAATATAATACACCCCACATGTCTGCACACTGAAATAAATGCAGGACAAATCCCTCCTTCACAAATGAATTGACAAATGAATGGCTGCAGCAGCCTCCTTGCAAGCATGTACAAAAACAGTATACAGCACAAAATAAAATTAAATTCAATTTAAAAAAATCTCTGCCCCTGCAGGACCTATTTAACTGGAATCTAAAGCATGATTATTAACTACAATAATATAATTTTTTTTTGACCGGACCCTTGCCAGGATCACTGCTAAAATAGTAGCTTCAATGTTTGAGCAGGCACCTGAAGAAACCAGAATCTTCTTTAATATGATTTTGACTTACTGCCACGTCATTTGAAAGGTACTATATGAATTCAAATTAGTTTTCTTATTAATATTTTATTAGCACATGTATTTATCAAAGCGTTATAATCTGCTTGAGTTTCATTTACACATTTACAAATTTCTGCAGTCCAGGTTAACTAAAAAATCATCTGATTCATATTAAGAATATATCTGTGATTTTGGACTTCTGAATCAACCATTTGGATTGTAATTGTGATGTTTCAAGCGGGACAGTCGGTGTTTAATTGTGCACTTTTGATGTATTCAGGAGATCAGCAATATTTTGCCAAACTTTTTCTCTTTTTTTATTCAGAGTTGCAATGTTGTCTGTCTTTTTAATTATTTATTTTAACTCCACGTATGCCTTCATGAGGATCTCTGCCTCTGATGGGGTGAAATGAGGGTTTCCATGGTGAATTAGTGAATCTGTGATCATCAGCGGGGTCTAGTTGAGTGAGCGTGAGAGCGTACCAATCCTGGATAGGTTACTGCTGGCTTGGATTCAGTGAGCTAGGCTCAGTCTTCATCCTGGATGTTTCAATCCTACTTTTGTGCAATAGGGCTCTGAAGTATAATGGATATTGTTATGGAGAAGTTTAATTACTCTGAATAGAAATGCATGGGTACAATATCCCCTGATAATCAGTAAGTGGTGGATGGTTTTGGTAAATATAAATGCACTGTATTTTCTCCTCTACTCTGTTGAACAGGAGGAGCCTCGGTTGGATGTGCTGATCAACAACGCTGGAGTCTACCAGTGTCCTTACACCAGAACAGAGGACGGCTTCGAGATGCAGTTCGGAGTCAACCACCTTGGTCACTTCCTGCTTACCCACCTACTCCTGGACCTCCTGAAACGCTCTGCGCCCAGCCGCATCGTGGTTGTCTCCTCCAAGCTCTACAAACACGGTGACATTAACTTTGATGACCTGAACAGTGAGCAGTTCTACGACAAGGCCTTTGCCTACAGTCGCAGCAAACTGGCCAACCTGTTGTACACCTGCGAGCTGGCCCGCCGACTGGAGGGCAGCGGAGTGACAGTGAACGCTATGACTCCAGGCATTGTGAGGACTAACCTAGGACGGCATGTTCACATTCCGGTTTTAGCAAAGCCCCTTTTTAACCTGCTCTCTCGGGGGTTGTTTAAAAGCCCAGAGGAAGGAGCTCAGACTTCAGTGTATCTTGCTTCCAGCCCAGATGTTGAAGTTGTGCAGGGAATGTGCTTTGCAGATTGTAAGCCTCTGAATCTTCTAGATAAAGCCACAGACCGGGAAGTGGCATCTAAACTGTGGGACATCAGTGAAGTCATGGTGGGCATAACCACTTGAGAACTATCTGAGCCATGCAAGTTTTTCTTAGCAGAGCTGAAACTAAAAGATATGCAATGCTTAGGTTACATTTCTTTAATATTTATTAAAGAAATAGTATACAGAGATATGCAGAGATATTAAGATTCTTTCAGAGTTTGTGGAAAAGTTTTTTATGTGGTGGTTTGTTTGGATCGTCTTGTTTCAGCTGCTAGAATCTGTTTTAGTTTTTGTTTAATGCATTTCTAAAACCAAAGGTTTCTAATTTAACCCTTTTCACAGAGCTGTATCTGCCCTTGATTTTCATGAAAGTTGGACCTGAGGAACAAATGTTTTTTTTTTACCCAATACATTTAACATTAGATATCTTATCCACTTTTCAGTTTCTTTAACATAAAAAGTACTCATTCATCAGTTTTGTTTTGTTTTTGTATCTCTGCTCTGTCTTCTCGAACCCACTCAGTCTTGACAGATGGATGCCCATACTGAGCAATGCTCTGGTTTTATTGGAGGTTTCTTCCTGCTAAGGGGGAGTTTTTCCTCTCCATAATTGCTACACGCTTGCGCGATATGAGGGATTGCTGTGAAGTCCATGATTCGATGCAATCTGCTGGAATTGGTTAGAAAGAAAAAAATTGAACTGATTGGAATAATGCACTGAAGGATTAAATGAAATGAAATGAAAAGAGTTTTCTCGTGAAGTGGCTTGAGATGATGTGCTGTGAATTGGCGTTATATCAATTGAGTGAAATCAAAACTTAAATGCATATCAATTTGCTTAAAAAGTCTGAATCAAGTGAAATGTAAACAACCTCAACCTTGCTTATATTATTTAAGCTATTTAGATCAGTATGTTCCATACATTCACAAGAAAAACAATCACCCCTTTTTCATTTTGTTGCTTTTCATGTACCCTAAATAATACAAATAGTCTGGTCTTTCTCATTGTTTAAAAAAAAATGTCAGTCAATCTAGAAACACAAACCAGATTCCACAGTGTTAACAGGACAAAAATGAAATGGAAACGGAAAACCTTGTATGAATTGCCCGGCTCTTGGCCCTCCAAACCAACAAGCCTCCAACATTATTTTTGAAAATTTGTATTCACTCCTTGTGCTGACATCTTGTATTTGGTTTTCTCCAAAAACAGAACTGCACTTCATGGGCAAACATCTCTACTATGGTCTCATCTGCCCAAAGCACACTGTTGCCATTTTTGTAAACCCTCTCTATTTTGTCAGCTGGCCTTGAGGTAAAGTTGCTGGGATGTCCAATTCTAAGAAGATCGTCAGCTTTCTTGAATGTTTTCCACTTGTAAATACCCTTCTTTCTCTTGAAAGTTGGCTTTAAAAATGGTAGAAATGGACTTTGACCTTTCCCATATTGATTGACAGTAATGGTTGCTTCTCTGTTGTTAATGCTGCTGTTGTTTTTTTGTGTTATTTTTTTTCCAAACTAGGATTGTGTTAGCAGACCTGTATGTTGCACAGAAGCAAACTGCTAAAGCTTCTGTTTTTATAGAGGTGGTCATATTGATGATGGTTGGTCGATCAATGCATTTGATCAGGATTACCTGGCTGCTTCTTTCACTCTTAAATCCTGTAGAAGCTGCGAGGCTAGAGTAGCCAATGCTTCTTTTTTTTCAATGCAGGTGCACATAACCTAATAATTCTAGTTTACTTGCTTCATTAGCAGCCTCCCTTATTTATACACACGCCTGGAGGTTTTGAGGGGCTTTGACTGTGGAGGGTCATGTTTCAGATATCACTTTTCCCCCAGCAGGTTAGTTAGGCTTCAGTCAGCCATACCGGTTGCTCTAAAAACCAGTCATTAGCTGGGAATGTTTGCTCTCCAAGTCACCCGAAAACAGCTTTTTCTTTCTTTTTTTTTATCAGTTGGTAGCGAGACCTCCAGGATTCATGACTTTCCCACCTGTATCGTTCATTAGGACATTTTCTGGATCATTTACGGTGAGCTGGAATACGAGGTAGAAACAAAAAGGCAGCTACTTTATCAACATCATCTCACACACAATGCTCCTGGGCCACTTTTTTAAGCAGCTCCAGTCTTATTTGTTTTACAAATGACTCCAATTAGTTTAATTACAGAATCTGGTGTTCTTAATGGGCACTGTAATATTGATAGGACATAGAATGCTACTTTAGATCTGAGTATTTCAGTCAGTGTTTCTTATCCAACACATAATGGATCAATTAAATGAGCTTTTGTTCATGAGCTTCTGTTGAAAGACCTTGCTCATTTATTCATACACTGCGTTTTAAGGGGGGGGGGGGGGGGGGGACATTTTTCCTCTGTTCCATTTTGGAAAGGTTTCAGTAATTACTCTTTTTGGTATTTTTTTTTTCCTTTTGGTTTTTCCCCTTTCTTTATCTTAACTTAGTTTTGCTTTAACTTGCCATATTTGTCTCATGTGCCGAAGTAACTGGAAAAAATAGGTGATTGAACAGAATGTCCCCTGAACATCTTTTCCTTTGGGTTTCCCTCCATTCTTTGGTTTTCTAGGCATGTCCTCCTAAGAGTAGAACAGAAACAGGCCCAGAACCTAGAGTTTGGACTGTCTGCCTTATTCCTATCATCCATGGTACTTTGAGGAAATTACCTACGCGACTTCCAGACCAAAATTTTTACATGTAGACAAACAAATTCTCACAGAGTAAAATCATATAGGAACATATGGGAGCATCATCTTCTACTCCTTAAAATGTATAACATAGTCCTAGTTTCTCTTTTGTTGTCTCGGAGGAAGATCAATAGTGTAATTATATACGTCCCTAATCTGAAAGGTTCTGAGTTGTATCAGTACTGACACACTAATAAGTGTGTTCACATGTAGGACCTTGAAGAATAAGTGAAATCAAGGTGCCCCGTCAGCACCTTAAGGGCACACATCGCTCTTATGACATTACCAAGAGAAACACCAGAAACTTGGCTGCTCATGTGTGGTAGGATCAGGACTATCATGCTGTTATGCAGCTGGAAATTTGATTAAGCTACAGAAGAAATTATTCATCAGTAGTAATCTCTTTTAACTTTTTAATTTGCTGAAAGTGTATTAATTGTGTATTTTATTTAGAGCTTGTTTTGCAAAGATTAATTTGAAGAGAACACATACAATAGATGGAGGTATGTATTATGTAAATTATTAATATTAAGCATAATTGGACATAAGTATGACTGGTAGATGGTAGCAAAGTCCCTCTGTTATCCTTGCAGTGTTAAACAGGCATTAGTGGAATACAGGTGTCACCTAGGATTCATTAAAACAAAGCAAGTTTGGTCAAACTTTGAGAAATATTTTACAAGGAGTTAAGGGGCGGTTTTCTATTTTATGTTAAGACTGTGGTCAAGGATGGAAAAACTGGGACGTCACTCACTAATTATTACTCATCATACAAGGATGTTAGTTGGTATTCATTACCTTCAATAGTACCTGATAAGTTATCGCTCACAATCAATGGATCAGAATCTAGAGGATTTTCCTCTAATGATACACTTTATTTCCATTTTGGGTGCATGTTTAAAAGATATGTTGAAGTCATAAATTAATCTCAGCTCAATTATAGGTGCTGGTGCATACTCAGGATCTTGGTCTTGATATGAAAGGGGAAATGGAGACAGTTTTTATCCAGAAGATCTCCCCTATCAGTATTTTCTAATGTTCAAGTTCAAGTTGCGATACTAATGAAGGGCATTCTAATGGAGCTTTTTTTAGGTGATCATATCAAATAAATTCTGATATTTATCTTTGTTGAAATGTCTTATAAATTTAAGTTTTCCAAATATTATTCTAGAGATTTTAAGGATGGAAATCTTCAAATTGAACGTAGAGTGACTGTACTCCTCTAGATGAATGGATACTGCAGACAAACGAGTAAAGCTAATGAAACTCCTGGAAGAAAGCCAAAGAGGATTATGGTTTTATATCAAGATGTCAGAGTTGAGGGCCTGTAAGCTATGCAGGCCTCAGGTGAGTAGTTGTGTTTATGATGTAATGAGTTTTATGTTTCTGCAGGCATGTCTCTTTGAAACATGTAATACTCCTCCATCCTTGCCTGCGCTCCAAGCCAGAACAGCTTACATGATAACTCAGGGAACATATGCTCAATTTAGCTGCTGCTCTACTTTTTCATGATCTCTCATGTTAGGATCTAGAAATACAGTATTAGAATGTGAAAGCTTTTTCACCCTGGGAATAAAATCGTCTGAACCTTCACCCTTATTCAGAAGTTTTTCCAGCTGCATTTTCATCTGACTGCCTGACATTTGCAGGACAGAGACGAGGTTTCAGTGTTTCTGTGTCCAGGTTTCCATCAGTGTGATCCCCTAAATATCAGACCTTCACTGAATGATTTGAAGCACTAATAGGTCTTGATCCTGACACTTTCAGGAACACCATGCCAGGTATTATTTTTTTGTCATCTTCTTTCATCTTTCCAAATACCAGCTGGACCATGGCCAACCCTGCAGCAAGAAAAAGGAAAACAAACTGGATGTTTAGTTTGGCTCCTAAATTCACCAAAATGAACTTTTCAACTTTACCCCAAAGTCTATAAGGTTGGGTTTTTTGAATAATATACCTAGCTTTGTTTTCCTAGGAGCTCTAAAATTAGCTTCATAACTCCCTAACAAGTGATGTGAAAATGTGTTTTTCTTTTCTTTTTACCCAACGCCATTTTTCACTTTATAGCTGACAGCTATCAGCTAACATAAATCAGTTTGACAACCAGAGTCAGATTCCATTATCTCCAAAACTGAATAAAACTAATGTCATCCATTTCTAGGTTTCCAGTTAAAATCTGCAGTACATTTAGAAAATCTGAAGAGAAAAAAAATCTGCCTCATGAAACACTTTACAGATCTGGTTTGTTAGAAAGAATATTCATAGTTTTGATTAGAATTTACAAAACCAAATGTAAAAATATTAAAAGATGTAAATAGCTAGGTAATGAATTGCATGATATACCTTCCCATTTGTACAGAAAAAAGCAGCAAGAGGCCCTTAGGAATAATGAGGTACATAGAACTATAAAGTCTATACTGACTTGTATGTGAGGGGTCACATAAACAGGAGGGCTGGTACCTTCAACTGTCATTGGTGAAAGAGTACAGGTGCATACCCTGGACAGGTCGGTAGGCCATCACAGGACAGCACAGAAACAGACAGCCATCCAAGCACACTGAACCCTCAGGGCCTTACAATTGTGGTTTTGAACTGTGGAGAAGGCTGGCGTGCCGGGAGAGAATCGGCACATGCACAGGAGAGAACATGTCAAATCCATGCATAAAGACCCGAGGTTAGATCTTCCTACTGAAAGGCAACAATGCGGCTAACTGCCCCACCGTGATACTTCATTTGTTTTTAATGTATTTTATATGGCAAGAAGAACTACACTGGCCGATATGTTGCAACGAACACTAATTCCCAACAATTTGTCTGGGCCTGGGAGTACATAAAATTACATTGTGGGGAAGAGTTCATGAAGTTTGGTTAAGAGGAAAGGTGATGATCACTGAGCGAAAGTTGGGTTTCTGGTAAGGAAAGAGTGCTACAGATGTGATGTTGTTTAGGAGTTGCTCTGTGTCTTTGTGGATCAGAAACCGGAAGATAGGCTTAAAATAATTTTATCTGGATACAATGACTGTACTACATTGTCACTTTAATAAGTTAAAAAAAAGTATGCCAAAGTTTTTGTTTACTACAGGTGGTCAAAATTGTGTGCAGAGACTTAAAAAATAGACAAAGACCTTCACTAACATTTGGTTAAATGTCTCTCTGCAGGTAGGAACTGCACCACGTTTTTATTTCCATCAATCAGCTTTTGGCCTAATTCTGACATGATATTTGACCACTTCTCTTTGCAAAACTGGTATAACTCATTTGAATTGGTTGGCTAACTAACTTGATTCAGCCTTTACAAGTAGTCCACATATTTTTTTATGCAGGATTGAGGTCTGAGATTTTAGGAAACAATTCCAAAAGCTTGCTTCACCAAATCTCAAACCAGTATGGGTTTTTTTGTTCGGGTGTAACACCCAACTGTGACTGTGGTGCACTGTGTGTTGTTGAGCAGTTCTGAATGTAATACAATGAAATGTACTACCAAGAACCAGGTAGCGATACCTCACCATGGCCTCAGAGAGGGTAATGAAAAGAGTGCTTTGGAATGGAGAAATTAAATGGCTCGAAGTTTGGTGGGCCCAAAGAAAGTTTGGCCTGGATTGCTGTGGAGTCAGTTGCTTATCAAAAGTTGTCCAACCATGTAAGACCCAGTCGATGTGAGGGAATTCCCTGTAAGAGGGACAAAAAAATAACTGTACTGATCTCCAGTGTAACAGCATCCATGTACTGAATGTCTCTCAGTAGTAAGTATTGAACGAGAAACAGGTTAGTAGCACCTATGATGATGATGATGATGATGGAATCTGGATTTGCAAAACAGACATACAACATAAACTCGGAATGGGAAAAAAAAAGGGAAAAAACACCAAAACAAACTGAACCTGAAGAAAAAAACCAAAAGTAAACACATCATAGATATAGTAATAATAAATGTTCAAACAGTGGGGCAAAACTCCTTACAAACAGATGACATGACCTTGCATCAGTGATTATATACAGACCTGAATGTGTGGTCATACAGGGGGAAACACCAGACTGAGGCAACTTCTTGTGAAACCTTCAAGCTTTATCTCATCCTACTGACAGCAGACTGTACAAGCAGGAAGTACAGCAAACATTGCTAATCCATATTACATCCTTAAACACTATAAACCGCTGCAGGGAGGACACGAGTTAAAACAGAGCTGGTTAATGACGGCTTGCAGAGCTCCGGGCACAGATCCCCGCCAGCCGAGCTCTGCCGAATGAAAGGTGAGCAGCAGTGAGCCTCCAAAAAGAGAGAGCTCATAAATCATCTGGAAGAGTTTAGTGTAAAGTAGCGAGAGGACTACACGGGGCCCGGGGAGCGCTTGTCTTGAGCCTACCGCTTGGCCGGAGGGATTTGTTTGCTTTAACCAATCCAAACAGTTAGAAGAAAGAGCGGGCTTGCTCCTCACAGTCCCACCATGGGACTGTCCTTTTCTTTGCCTCTGCTTACTGTCAAACATGCACACATGTTCCCTCAAATATATCCCCTCTGTAAGGACGGGAGGTTTTGCTCACTAATATAAACACAATCTTTGGCTGTTGTTTATGCCATCACTTCAGCTAACTGTGTGCTTTTCCTCAGTTCAGACTGAGGATATAGGATCAAGTATTTTGACAACAGGTCTTCAGAGGAATTCATCAATTAAAGAGTTGAGTTAGGGCTCAAGTTACTTACTTTACTGTTACTTTACAAGACACTTTTAGATTATAGCATCTGGAGGGAAATTCTCTTGAGAATCCAGTCCAAGAAAGTCTCATGGAAATAAGAATTACCTTTAAATCTCCCTCTAAGTAAATTAAAAACAAGACAACACAGGCTAAAGAAATGTAAACATCTTTTTTGTTTTGTGTGGTCATGCCTGGGGTTGCCGTGGTAAAGTTCTTTGCATCGTTGCCATTCAACAGGTCGTAGGATCAAATCCAAGGCTGGGGTCCTCATACATTCTTCCCGTGCATCTATGGGTTCTCTCAGGAAGTTTGAGTATCCATGGATACTCAAA
Organism: Apricaphanius iberus; assembly: GCA_028564705.1. NCBI lineage: Eukaryota > Metazoa > Chordata > Actinopteri > Cyprinodontiformes > Aphaniidae > Apricaphanius > Apricaphanius iberus. Next base: position 3,519,884 of record JAPXFQ010000689.1, read on the forward strand.
CTTCCTCCCACAGTCCAAAAACATGACTGTTAAGAGTGACTCTAACTTGCCATTGTGAATGAGTATGTGCAGGCATCATTGTTTGTCTTGTGTGTCAGTGTGGCCTCATGATGGACTAGCAATCTGTCAGAGGTTTAGCCCTCCTCTTACCCAATAACTGCTGGAGAAAGATACCGACCAGATCATGAAAGGCAACATTTGATGAGAATCATCTATTTTCATAAACCCCAAAAGAGAAAGCACCCCCGACCCTTCACTCTTCACCGGCCAGTGATTCAGGTTGTGAAATTTCCAGTTGTGGGTGCTTAGCCATGTTTGGAGACTGAATCTTTAGCTTAAATACTTCACAAAGACACAGACAACATTTAGTCACTAGTATTATATATTTTTTAAGATATTTTCCATCGGCTCTACAGAAAAAGTAACAAAAGTATTGCCAGACACAGAATCGGTAATGTCTTTCGGTCTATTACTCACCAAAAAGACACCAAAGTACTTAAACTCCCTTTGATTTAGGGAGAGACTAAACCACAGTTCAAAAACAGTAGTAACTTTTTGAGTAACAATAATATAAAATAAAAAGCAGCTCTTTTGAAGACAAGCAAAGCTCATTGTTGTTAGGAAAGATGTTTGCAAGAAACAAAAACTCAAAAACCTTTGGTAAAGGTTGCTGAATTGGATGCTTTAAAGGCTTACTTACAGTAGTGCTTCTAGATTGGTGAAGTAGTTAGAAAGCGCATGAAATGTTCTTTTCTTGATCTATTTTATGGAATGCGGAAGCCAGAGTGACCTGGGGCCAGTTGGAGTGGCCCTTACAGCCAAAGCCACATGGGGCACACTGACACTGTTCAGAACTCTAAAAATACAGAAACAAAAGCCACAACGTATTTTGTAGAGACCTTCGCATAATCTAAATTGTATATTGGATGGTGAAAGGACCACCTCAATAGTTTGAAACTACTCTATGGAAAGACCAAGAAAACATGTGGAGGATGTATAATTCAGATGTATAACACTATGGCATCCATCCATTATATATGCCACTTATCCTTGGAGGGTCGTGGGGTACTGATCCCTATCTTCAGTGGTCATCTAACAAGAGACGCTTGTATATATTTATATTTTAAATCCTTATATTAGAGAAAATGTTTGAGGTGAAGTTTTTCATCAGGAAAGGAATCTGAAGCTTCACCAGAAGCAATCAATGTCTAAAAAAAGGATATCACAAATTATTTAGTCAGTCAGCAGGGAATATACCTTTCATTGCAAAATTGATGCCTTTAAAACTTTGATTTGGACTTCAACATCAACTGTGCCATAGATGTCCTAAAGTTTTAAATAGCTCCTTGGTTAGATGTTTGATGCTCCTTGGTTAGATGTTAAATGTTTAAAGGTTATCATTCTACTTGAGGGTTTTATAAAAAACAATTTGTAAAGACAGTTAACTTCAAAGCACTTCTAGTTCCCTCTGTCTGTCTGTCTCAAGTCTACGAGTGCAAAAATTACAAGCTGCTGATTAGGCCTTACGTCAGTCTGCAAGCTAACCTTCTGTACAAGAGTTTTCATTAAATGTTGTGCACACCTTAACTTAAAAAAAAAACCTTAGTTTCCATCCTCCAATTCTGGCATCTTGATTTTTCTCACCAAAATTTTGGTGACAGAGTTTGGACGCTGTGGCATCTTAGTTTTTTTACACTCAGAAGAAACACAAAGCAGGGAAACAATTGCCCCTCAGGAGATTAAAAATGCTGGCCGGTGCAACACCTATGAGACCTGATTCACCTGAAGGGGGGCCCTTTAGAAGTACTTGCTGTTAATCTCACACCACACTGGACATCCATACCTTGCTCCCCCTTGTTTTCTCTATTTCCTTTACTTTAAACTAATTTGTCTGCAGATCATCATAGTCTGAAACCATCAGTGTCAAATTATACCTCTATACAACTTAAATATGGTGGGACAACAATCTCTGTCAGTTTATAACTGTTAAATGTCTCCTTGTTCAGTTTCACACTGATAGTTTACTCAGTTCTTTGCAGATAATGTATTGCTTAAAAACTGTGTGGACTCCTACTTTATAGGAGATTCAATAAATCACGTTTCCCAAGTTTTTCCATCATTTTCCTGTCAATTAGACTTTTCAGTAATTTGGTAATGATGCTCGCTGTTGCATATTTGTCCCAGTAAAACCTGGTTTAATTTTTCCTGAATCCAAGATTTAAGCAGGTCAAGGGTTCATGTATATCATTGTCCAATTCTCTTATTTATCATGCCCCAAACATTTTTCCAACACATCCCCAGCATCAGTAGAGCCATCACACATCTAGAGGTCACACTTTGGCTCCACTATACTATCACTGACAGCAGTAGGTATAGTCTTTTTCATCTTTGGTTTATGTTAGTCCAAAAATAAGCTTAATATATTCCTCTTTCTTGACTGACTCAAGGCTGGAAGGTCAACCAGCACTTACACACACAACAAAATAAATGTGACCAAATAAAGTGTACAAATTTATTATGCTTCTACAGAAGACTAATTGACAATGTTGAACCGTTATACAAGCAACAACTGAAAGCAGAAAGCCTTTCAAATCTAGCATATTTTCAGATATACTCTCCAACACTGCTACACACTCGAAACGAGATGGAAAAAAAGGTTATCTCTCTGCACTCAACAAAGGCATTACTTCATTTCTTTGTGAGGTTGTAGCACCCCCTACTGCAACAAAAAGAAAAGCTGCTTTGGTGACAGCTGAACATTTTTACTGGGAGAAACCGAATCTCATCTTTGTGTTGCTCTATGACAAAATAGCCACCTATTCAGGGTGCGCCCCCACCGCTCGCTACGTGACTAAACTGAAGATAGGCACCATCTTTCACCCTACATGGATAGAAGGATATGATTGATGCCTTCTTAGAAAAGTGTAATGATTTAGAAATTTAATACTGAGTAATTTACTTTGAAGAACAGTAAAAATCATTTAAAAAAACTGTCTTAAAATACAGAAGTTGAAGAAAGTAATCCCTTCTCATTGCAAATCCAAAATCTGGATTTGATTGACAGATCGACAGGAAGTTAAAAGACAGTGAGCAGTGTGAAGAGTCCATACAGCAGGGCACAAGGGTAAAACACCAACAGCTGCTGATCCTGCATCGCCAGAGTGGAGATAAAGATCTTTGAGGCCGAGAAGCTGCACCAGCAAATGGCCAGCAGAGCCAGGACTGTTCCCAGGAGTCCTCTGAGAAAATAAAAACCATGAAAATTAAAATAAAATAAAAACAATTGCATCCAAAATACCTAAATAATTCAAGATAAAAATGTTTTTAAAAATTCTCACTGCAAGGAGTAGAAGACCGCAAATACAGAGAGGGCCACGATAGGTAGGAGGCAGTATCCTAGGACACTTGCAACGCAGCCATAAGAAACTACCAAGGAGCTCATCAGACTCAGCAGGACGTACATCCCAATGTAGGCGATGACACTTATCCCATAAACGTAACCAAAGTGAACTTTACCCGCCTGTGTGGAGAAGAGTTTAGAGTTTGAAACGGCTACTTCATATTTCCAAGTTGAAGTGCAAAGACATTTTCATCACAAGAACCAGATTCACCATCATTAAAGTGACGCCCAGAGCAATGCAGAAGAGGATAGGACCTGTCAGGTCTGTCTCATTCATAATGCTGCCATCTGCAGGCTTCAAAGGATTCAGAACTGTCAGTGTCTTCTGCCACATGTGATCAAAATCAATTCCAAGTTCTGGAGAAATGCACACAATTTTCAGGAAATACTGGCCATGACACAGAAAAAAAAATCTTTAGTTGTTTGATTTTATTTAGAGAATAAAATTTTAAAAAATCAGTTCTTGGGGTCACTCCCATCCAAATGGATAATTTGGAGTTCTACCATCTTTACAACTATATATAGAGCTGTTTACTCAACAAGATTTATGTTTATAGAACCCACATGCAGAAAAATATCTTATTACCAACGAGAAGTGGAGGCTCCTCCTCTGGAGACTCTGATTCATTGTTGCTAAATGTTGTGGAATGCATGGTTGGCTGGTAGATCTCTCCAGAGTACCTCAGCTCCATGTAAGGATCCAGAATGTTTGGCATGGCACCCTGTGCAGCCCTGGATAATCATCATCATAATAAAATCAGTTATCAAATTGGAAATGTGTTTCAGAATATAACAAAAATCGAGAATTGACTTGATGTATTGAAGAAGATGATTGACTCAATTAATCATTTGATCTCTGAATATCTGTGTTCTCCTGTGAGAGAGAATTCTTGGTTAGATCAAGTAATTATCCAGATCAGTAACTGATGCACTTACTCAGTGTTGTAATAGGTCACAGCATGGCCCTGATCATCTATGTAATACCCTGTTTGGTAGAAATCCTGGTCAAACTGCTGGATGTCACCCATGCTGATTAGCAGAAGGCTGAAACAAATACAACAGGTATGGACAGAAACAGCAAGGCACATATTAGTTTTCTTTGAGTCTCTCTTTTGTTGATGCAGTGAGCAAACTGGAGATCGCAGAATATTCACTTAAGATTAACTCTGTCAGCTCTTATTGCGGAAAAGGACAGACTACTCAGAAAACAGTTATTTTCTTTTAAATAAACTCACCTGGTCTATGACCTCTCAAGCCGAGCAGGCGTACTACTCTCAGCCCCACTGCAGTTTCAGGACAGAAACATGAAGGCCTTTGATGACAGACTATTAATAGCGGACTATATTTGGACTGTGTCCTGATGCATCTGACAACTGGTCAGTTTGCTCCCAGAACCCTTTTATAAAATAAGCTAGTTGAATAGAGTGGGGCTACCTGTATAGTAAAATCTGTGTTTAAATATGCATTTAAATATAAACCCAAAAAACACATTCAAATATATGTATGAACACAGTATGAGCCGTTTTTGTCTCAATACTGACCTCTATTGGACTCCACCAAATTGACCAACATTGTACCTGAAAAACATACTAAATATTTAATTCATCATAATTAAATATATAGCACTGTGCAAAAGTTTTAGACAAGTGGGAAAAAAACACTGTAAAAAAAAAGAATGGTTTAAAAAATGGAAGTGTTAATCATTTATTTTCTTCAATCAAAAAATGCAGTGAATGAACAAATGATAAATATAAATCAAATTATTATTTGGTGTTTGCGTTCAAAACACCATTAATTCTTCCACACTTGCACACAGTTCAAGGAACTCGACTGGTGGTTGACCCAAACATCTTGGAGAACTAACTTCAGTTCCTGTGTTTTCATGCATATTTGAGTCACTTGGCCTTGCAACTCTTCCATGAAGACCCCAGTCTGCTTTGAAATGGTTATCTGGAAGAGACCCTGCTAATGCATTATAACTACCATGTGTCTTGTTGCTGTCTATTTTGCCATGACATTCAACTATTTTCCACAACCTCACCTTGGTAGTAGGGTTTGGCTGTTACTCATCCAGTTTTAAGCCTCCTAGACAGCTGTTTCAGTTTGACTGTTTTTTAACCTATATGTGACATTGATGATCATTAGCAACTGTTTGGTGTAATAGGTTGATCATACACCTCACTATAATACAACAAAATCCCTGACTTTGTGCAAGTGTATAAGAATTGATGCTGGTTTGGACGCAAAAGGTAACATCAAATATTGATTTGACTTTTCTTTTATTTGCTCTCTTTTCATTTTGTAGATTGAAACAAAAATGTATACTTCTGAGACTATATATCATGCAGTAACAATAAAAAGTAATAATTAGTTAGTTTAGTTGATTCGCCAGTCACCCAATCACGTTAGTAGAACGTTTACCATTTATGGTGTAGTTTATTCTTCTAAAAGTGAGCGTCCAATAGCAATGAGCAACGGGCGGGACTTTTAAAATGTACATGCAAAGTTACGTTAAGACAAATTGGAAACCAGAAGCTAAAATAGAAATATATTCGGTTTTCTTACGACGAGTTTGGTTTATTGCTCTATAAATAAAACCAAACGCTGATGACAAAATGGCACTACTCATTTAACACAAGAAAAGGTAGAACAATGTTGCTGTCGGAGCTGGTCGTCTGATAAAAGTGGAAAACATGCGACTTTCTGTTTCAGCGAATGTAACTTTCCAAGCTGTTCATCGCGTTTGCCCATCTAACCAATCAGAATGCTAAAACCCCAATGAGTTAGACGTCGAGCGTCGCAGTTGCTCCAATCAGAAGCGCAAAGCCATTTCTACGTGAAAACGCTGGTCCAATCAGAAACACGTCTTGCTCAACATTGCATCTCAACCAGAAAAGAAGGTGCTGCTGTCACTTCTACAGGTAGGATCGAGCAGAGTTAGCCATGACGATTAGTTTCACAAAGTCTTATTTTTAGCTGTAGGGAGCTGCTCCATGTGAGAGTTTAAATGCGGCCTGCATGTCATGTAAGACACAAAGAAGCGTTTAAAGCTCCATTTGAGCGTCTCCTGACAGTTGGAAGCTACAAGCTAGCTGGCTAACGGTCAGTGGATGAATGAGCTGCGGGCGTTTCCCCTGACTTACAGCTGGTTAGGAGTCTCCTCTGACGGGGCCAATGTTGCCATAGTAGCTGCGCAGATCTGAAATCAGAGGGAGCTCAGTTTTGGGGTTTTCCCTTTGGTAGAAAACAACTGAAAACCTGCAGCTAACAGCGCCATTAGCTTCTTGCCTCCATGCTGAAAACTTCCTGCAGCTTTTAACACTCACTCTTACTCCGTTTAATAGATAATCAAAGACGCTATTTTTTTTTTTGGACATGAGTCTGGCAAATAAACATATCTATCTATCTATCTTGCTTCCTAAAACGCATAAATCTGCTCAATGTATTTTGTAACAATTATTTTTCTTTAATTGGATGCGGATCTTTGCTAAACTTTTGTATTTAGCAAAATTAGAGGCTGGTTTGAGAGTTTTACACAGTTCCGAAACTAAATATATCTTCTAAGATTTCACAACCATTCCCAGTCAAGCGCTCTCTTAAGCCATCTTGTTCTTGACCAGATGATAGAGAAGTTAATTTCCTCTCTTTCATTTAGTTTACGCAGTGAGCATGCAAAGCAACTCGCCTCAGTTTACGTCCTACAGAAAAATTGAAGTACTTTGGAAAATATTAACGTAATCAGTTAAAATACATCTACATGTGCCAAAGATACTTAATGTGTTGTCATTGAGTATTATCCATTCATTGATATATTACCTTGAAACATTAGTACTCTTTGTAATATTTCCAAACAAACTGTAGATACCAAGCCACAAAGAGTTTATTTTTGCTTCTCAAACTAATCATTCCTTCAAATACATCTTTTTTGTCCGTCCGGGAATCCACTAATCCATTTGGATCAGATAATTTGCATCATTAACCCATTTGGAATGTGTTAAAAAGATGCGTTCTTGAACACATCTTTAATATTCTGCTTAAAAAAATAAAAGCTTTTCTGTGTTAATGCTGCAATCACAGAAGTAAAGCGGAACTTTGCCCAATACCATCACATAGCCTAGCCTTTCTGCAGGGACTCGTTGCTGGCAATGGCCTAGGTGCAGCCTTCCTGCTTCGCCCCAGATCTTCCAACACAGATCTGTAACATGGATCTGACCACGATGCAGGTGTGTCCCTGTTTGATAGTCCTTACCAAAAATCCTCCAAGCCTAGAGAAGTGGAAACACTCTTGGACAAAATCAACTTAAGGCTTCTTTTTTCTTTTTAAATGGCATTTGTGAATGGTACTCCATATTGTTGAGTTTGACAAGTTCCCTAAAGTTATTCCTTGCTCATGTGGCTTAGGCCACTGTTCCCCAACCTTTTTTCACTTGTGTACCACCAGAACCATTTCCTCATACCAAAAGTACTTTCTTAGTTAAATGTGTTGATGATTCTCCAGAAGTAGAATGTACAATTGTTTAATACATGGAAATAATTTTATTAAAAGGGAACGTTTTTTTTCATTTTTTTTAAAAACTGACCTTATTTTTGGCATTTATTACTTTCATTTACTCACCCAGACAAGTTTGGAATCACTTGGAGTCCTTCGGAAGAAGTTTATATCCAGTCGAGATCAGCATATATCCATATAATGGGAGTCAATAGGGGAAGGAGATTTTCTGCCAGTAATAAGGCATTATCTGCCCCAAAACCTCTTAATTTTTAACACCTTCTGTAATCTGCTCACCTAACCCTACGGGTACATGTACCACTGGTTGGAAATCACTGGTTTAGCAACTGGTAGTGAAGCTGAAACTGTTCTAGATGCAATACTATCTTAGGGAACGTCAATCATAACTATTCAGTTTAGGCTTACTGCCTAAAGGTTCTGCAGTGTAGATGATTGTATATGGTACATTACATGCCATAAAATGCATTTTTCCTTACGTTTTTGTACTGTGTTATAGCTTGAAATTAATTCAAAAATACGTAATTCATCCAAAATAGAAATTATTGTTATAATTTGTGTGTATGGTGTTGTGGGGATCTCTGGTAGCAGTCGGTCTTACAAAGTATCTGAAGAGGCCTCTTATGACTGTCAGGAAATGCTAACAGCTCAATATCTGGACAGTAGAAAGGATAATCGTCAGTAGCGTGTCTTTGATGACACCATCAGTTGTTGGCAAGTACTTCTAATACATTTCATTTGCTTTTGCCGCTCCTCTTTACATCTCTGTATGGCTGAATGATTAGAAAGAAAAGAGAAATGCAGGAATGATGAATCCCTTAGCCTTATTATGCAAACAAACATATAAAGCTTAAGAAAAATGTTGCTCAAAGATTGTTTTGATATATTTTTTTTCCTTTTCTCCTTTAAAACATCCTGCTTTAATTGTCCTTGTTTTCTATTCTGTCAACGATTTTTCTTGAACTTGGTGTCGGATTTAAACAGATCTATTAATATGTTATGTCCAGTTGTTCACTCGTCGTTCCAGCACCATGGGAAAGAAGAGTCGGGTGAAGACTCAGAAGTCAGGCTCTGGAGCCAGCACCGTGGTTTCGCCGAAGGAAATGATGAATCTCATCTCTGAACTGCTGCAGAGTATGTTACCACTCTGAACTTCCTCTCCTTTGCTCCTCAACAATCTGTTTAATCATAACTTTTAGACCTTTGTTTTCCCCAGAATGCAGTAGTGCAGGCCCCTCTGCTGGTAAAGAATGGGACGAGTACATCCAGATCAGAAGTTTGGTGGAGAAGATCAGAAAGAAACAAAAAGGTCAGACTGAACACAACATTGCCTAAGCACAACTTTTTTCTTTCAGATGATAAAGTGTGACCAGTTTTATGTTTTCGTTTGTTCAGGTTTGTCTACATTGTTTGAGGGTAGCAGGGAAGACTACTTCCCTGATCTGATGTCCTGGGCTCAGGAGAATGGGGCGTCCTGTGATGGCTTCACAGTAGCCAAGTTTGGCACAGAGGGTTACGGCCTCCAAGCCACCAAGGACATTAAGGTGGGAGTTTAAAGGGAAATTAATCAGATTGATGCTAAAGTAGTAAAAATATCAAATCTTACCTTTAATCAATTTTGTGTGGGTCTACAGGCAGAGGAGCTGTTCCTTTGGGTTCCAAGGAAGATGCTGATGACTGTGGAATCAGCCCAAAACTCTCTGCTCGGTAAGTTCAAATGTACACTTAGAAGGACATCAGAGTCCAGACGTGTTTGGATGGAGATGGAAGGAGGACTCTTTAGATGACTATCAACATTTTCACACTTTTGTATTTTATATAAATGACCCCTGTAAGTTGGTGCACAGTGACCACTAATTTGTCTGATTCACAAATTCTCGGTGGGATTTAGGTCAGGACTTTAACTAGGCCATTCTATACTTAAATTAAAACCATTTTACAGACTGTTTGAAAAAAAGAAAAAAAAGCTCATCAGTTATTCATTGTTTTAGAGAGTAAAATTCTGGTTTCCATCTCTTCTAGTATTAGTTAAATATTGACCTCAGTCTGTTGATCTTATTGATGCGCTAACCACTCATCCCTCTGACCCTGTGTGTCTCAGGTCCCCTGTACGGTCAGGACCGGATCATGCAGGCCATGGGCAACGTGACGCTGGCCCTGCACCTGCTGTGTGAGCGGGCCAGCCCCTCCTCCTTCTGGCTGCCGTACATCCGCAGTCTGCCCCAGGAGTACGACACACCGCTCTACTACCAGCAGGATGATGTTCAGCTACTGCTGGGAACACAGGCCGTGCAGGATGTCCTGAGCCAGTACAAGAACACTGCGCGGCAGTATGCGTACTTCTACAAGCTGGTGCAGGTACATAGACACCAAACCTTCATCTAGTCACAAAAGAAACTTTATTTGGCTTTTCTTAAGCCTTTAGCTGGTTGTTTTTTTATATTTAAAGATGGCTGCACACAAATAATATGTTGCAAATAACAGCTGCAATAAACATTCTTGAACCGATATTAAAACACCGTAAAAAAGATTAAAAGGCAACCGTTTGTGTTTAAATAAGCCCATCAAAAGTCTAGTATGTTAGACACTAGGGATGCAACGGGACAGGGTAAAGTACCGGACCGTTCGGTACGCCCTGCACGGGACAATCCGTCCTCCTGTACCGCGGGACTTCGGTACTGCCATTGATTTTGTGCTGGTAATTAGTTACTGCCGGCCCGACGTCACCAAACTGCGCCGCGCTCAGACACGGATGCAACAACCAGCTCGCTGTTCCCTGCTCCAGCAGCTGGTTGGCATAGAGACATGACCTCCACTCCACAATGCACGCATCACGGAGCAGTGAGGAGCAAAAAAATGTACACGGGTCGGTTGCGCTTTTTTCGGAAATCAGCCCTGGTGTGAGGCGCTGCTAAAATTTCTCCCCGACTTGAGCGCTTTCTGCCCAGGAGGGCACACAAAGAATATTTATCCGCCACCTGTGTCAGTGTGGTCAGATGCGCTCTCGTTTAAAGAACCGGTAAAATACAGAAAACATTCTATTACTGCGGCCCTGTGTGTGAACCATAATCCCAGAGAGACGTACAGCATGTTTGTTGTATTCTCATGGTTTTGACCCTCCCAAACCTGTAACTATGGGCGGATTAAGTTACCTGACATTCTTCTTTTGTTCCCCCAAAAATTAAAAAGACTATATGTTTCGGGATTAAAAAAAGCAGTCTCTTTCTGCACAAAACATGTACCGTTCTGTACTGTAGACTGAGTCCAAGATTTTCGTTTAAAAAAAAAGTATATTTGTGGGATTTATTTTGCATGTGTAATACTCCTTAAAAGTCAGCAGGAGGAGACATTGGTCCTATACAGAGCCCCACACTTCATATCAAGACTACTCCACATTTGACTGATCTGTCGTCAGAGCTGAAGATAAATTATATTAGGATATTTTAAATTTTTGGATAAACCTCTTATAATCGTGCTCTTTAACGTTCTGAAACAGTTTTTTTTTTCTTCATGCAGCCTTAAGACACATGAGTGGTGAATTTCTGATGAAATATCAGTTAACAGGCCCTGATAACAGAAAGTGGAATAATAATCTGAATTGTCTTTGATGATAACTCTCTACAGCTCTTTTCTTTGAAGCCAGTCGCTTTGTCTTTTATCAAGGACACAACAACAGTTTCTGACTTTTTCTGTCTGCTGAAAGCCAATACATAAGCAGCAATTATAAGAGCTTTTTTTGATGATATTGTCTCAGTTAAGACTTAAAACTAGATTTCAGGTAGTGGATTTGTCTTCAGAATGTTTTTTTTTTTCATTCGATAATGTGATTTCTTTTATAACTTCCCTCTCGACCAGGGGAATTTTTTTTTATATTCTGAAGTCTGACATTTAGCTATTTTCTATTTTAAATATTAAGATAAGGAAACCACAGTGACTTGTTTACAAGCCACCACTTCTACTAAGTCAAGTTTCTGGATACATTTTTCGTATCTCAAACCCATGATGACGAAAAGATAACAGAATTTAGTAAAATTGTTACCAAAGAAAAGTCAATTCAGAAAGTATTCAGCAGCTTTATTCTGAAGTTGCTGCTGCATGTTTTGGAGCACATATCACCTCGAGTCTTTCTGGGTTTGAAGGAAAAAGCTGTACACATCAAGGTTGGATGATTTTTCTGCCCATTGTCATTGCCAGGCCAGCCAAGGTGGGATGAGGATTATTGGTGGGTAGACCAGGATGTGTGGGGTCTTCAGAGATTTTAGCTGCCCTTTTCCTGACCTTAGACCTCCTCGATGGACAGACGATTCTCTATAATCAACCCTTCTTCAGATTCGTTGCATTCTTGCCCTGTCCTGTTTTGTGCCTTAGCCAAAACGCACATAGATTGATGAATACAAGATGGACTGAATTATGGCCATGGTTATATGGCCATGAGCTGTCGCTTGAAGTTCAGGCTCTGTTAAGCCTACTTCGGAGCAATGTGTTATCACAGTCTGGAGGTTTTCCAAAGACTTTTTGTACACTCCAAGCAATCGTTTTACGTGTTTTGTACTAAGGAGAGTGCTCTGTCTATCTGCTGTCTCATAATGTGCAGAGTGATGGGTCTTTTGGAACTTAGTCCCATCTCAAAATCGTTTAGTCACGTTCTTGGTCAGCGTTAGACTTTGATGTGCATTGTAGATCGCCAACTGATTATTGGAACAGTTGTAACTTCTCCTGGGATCTGTTTCTGATCTATGCAGGTCATTTAACCTCAGAGTTCTGATTTTGTCAGCAAATACGCCTTGAATGAAGTGTGCTTTCCAAATCATGTAGGGAAAAAAAGTATCTAAAGTTGGTTCCCTTACTTGTCATGTTGAAGAGTTCAGGTGCGATATAGAAAGGTCTTTATACCTTAATATTAACAGTGTTGCCAACAGCCTCTTCATGAATAATTAATCACAAAACACATCCTTATAGTTCTTCCCTGACACGTTCTTATTTTAATCCTCCTTTCACAGATTTATGAAGGCTTAAAGAGGGTTTGTTTCTCAGGCATGGCTTAAATAATTCATCCCAAATGAGACACAAAACAAAACGGCAGCATTATAAATGCCACAGGCATTAAAAAAGATTATTGGTTTTACAAAAGACTTGATGTATTATGTTGACAATTTTTGTTTTCGGAATTTGACTGATAAACAAGTATCATTGTGTCTTAATTAGGGACCGAGCGATATGGCTTTTCGGTTTCAAAAAAAACAAAACAGTAGCAAAGGCCGATAGCTGATATAATCGTAGAAAGATTCCACTCAAAACAAGGGGAGGGGACTACCTTAAGGTAAAACCCTGCATTCTTTGTCCATTTTGATGCTCACAAATCTCTCCCTGGTCTATTCTGCATATTCTGTACATATTCATAAATATTTAAAATGATTTAAACATCTTTAAGCATCCTGCTCTGTTGCAACATTACAACCTGGTTATGCCACTTTATCAGTATTTTTTAGTTTAATAACTGTACAGTTCTGTTTTGTAACTATGTCAGTGATCTAATTTTTTTTCTGGACTCTTAAATTGAGTTCTGTTCTTGCTTTTGCTGCCATTACAACTGAATTTCCCCGTGTGGGACCATAATGGATTGTTCTACACACCAAAGAACAGTAATAACACGCTGTGGATTCCAAATAATACAAATTAAATTTATTTAGCAATGATTTTCAAAAACAACACAATGTTCCTGGAATGTACCAGGTGTGCATGCAACTTAGTGCAGACAAGCTTCTGCGACAGGAACGAGCAAGCCGATTCTCATATCTGCAAGGGTGGTCCGAAATGTCGCTGGATTTGTTGTCAAGAGGTCTGGAAAGTTGCTAGAAATGGTGACGATTTTGGCAAGATGACTACACTGGTTGGGTGACAGCTTCATGCGCTGATATCAAAACAGCGCATTGACCCGACAGACAGCACTGATGGTATGTATTTATTTCCCCATCGTGGCAGCCGCCACTATGGTTCCTAACGCAGCCACCAACTTTTAAGTAGACCTACTCTTGTTTAAGAGTCTACACGTAAAACACTAATTTAGCACTCTTCTCGAGCCTGGCAAACTGTTACAGCCGCATTCTGGATTATTTCAGGGAGTGAGTTTTTTTTTTTAAACCAACGTACGAAGGCCACTCGGAAAACGTATTAATGTTAACATGGTTAATTTTAGTAAGAAAGGCTGCTTGACCAAAGGGGGTCGTAAAAGCATGCAGTCTGCATTAACAGTATGCTGCCGCTGCAGTGTTTTTTTTACACTTAAGGAGTTACATGGCCATGAGGCACACATTAACCTTATGAAGAACAGAAAAGGGGAAAAACATTTTTGTCATTGCTTATTTCACTGTTCTTATTACCATTGATAACAAATGTGCTCAATTCGTCATTTGACCCAGGTCTGCTGCTTTGCCTTCACATTCGCTCAACATGGCGCTGGTCAGACTGAGGGGTGTTGATGGTGGCTCTGCCCCCATGGGCTGGACCAGCAAAAATTACTTGAAGAAATCTGGTTTCATCTGCTGGATAAGTTGCCCAATTGCAGCACGAAGAAAAAATAAATAAATCGTCCATTTTTTACCGATAGCCGATGATGTCCCTGACCCCCATATTGGCCGATAATATTGTTTGGGCCCTACTCTTTATTACAAGGAGCCTTGTTCTTATTTATATTTTGGCCATACAGTCTTACCCAATTCATTAAAAAGTAACATGGAATCTGATCCATTGTAAACTCCACGCTTATAATTAATCCAGTGAATGATATTTTCATTAAAAAACGTTTTTATTTTTTTTGGGGGGTGTAAGGTCTAAATAGTCAGAAAAAAAAAGTTTGGGCTGTATTAATTTTTTTATGCCAATAACCTTCCTTATTTTATGACCCCAAACATTATTCTTTTCTGCCTAAAAAGATTTCTGTTACATTTAAATGCTTGTATTTAAATTGTAAGCCGGTTTGTTTCAGGTATATTGACCAATATCATCACATGTAGCACGGTTCTCTAACATTGTTTAGCCCTTACTTTGGTTTGCTTTTTTTTTTTTTAGTTAAAAAAGTAAAGATATAACATCACTAGGGTATTACTAACATTAATTGAGCGATTGAGTACTTTTAGAGATAAGCTTGCCAGAATATTGGTTTTAGTGGCCTAAAAACCCGATCTAAAGGTGATATAGAACCTGCATTTTGGTTGGATCTATTTTATCCAGTCAGCTTTGCTTCTATTCTCCAAAATATGCCCCTACACCTATACAACCCCAGTTTCGAAGTTACTTTGTTTTAGCCTAAGGTGCTTTTTTATTTGCCTTCTAATGACCACACTACCGTCATGGAAAGTTGACTTTTTTTTTTTACAGGTTTGACTTAAAGATTTATAAAAGACAAAACAAAACACTATATATATATATATATATATATATATATATATATATATATTTCATCATAGGTTTAAAAATGGACATAATGATGAGATTTATTCACACACAGGCAACATAGCAATCCACTTGTTGCATTAACAGTGCTAGTTGACCATTACATTCTTCAGTTATTCATTATTTATTCATTTTGTCCTTGATTTAAATATTAGGGATTACTGTAGAGAAATAACAGGAATAGCAGCAACATCAGATGAGGGAAATTCTCAGGAAGTACACTCATATGTATGCTGCATAGTTTCAGTGCCTTTTCTTGTGTCGCTCTGTTTTTGTTTACCTTATATATTACCTTAAATATCGCATATTTTCACAAATGACTGACATCAGCAATGCAGCACATTCGCTCCGTCTGGTTCATAGTGAAGTGAAGCTCAATATTTCTTTGTTACATTTTAAAAGTCTTACTCTGACAAATCAGAAGTCCTCAGAGCTGTGGGGTCCACCCTGCAAGCGCTGCTGCTCTCAGAAGGATAATACCAACCCTTCTGTGTTTTACCTACATCTAGTTCATAGTAAATTCTACACACTATACTTTGATCTAGTATTTAGATGTGTAAAGCCAGCTCCTCCTGCAGTTAGTGGTATGTTGGTGGTGTTTGGTCTGTCTGTGCACATTAAGATGCATCAGTCTGTTCAGCCAGTCATTCACAGATCCGAAAACAGGGGGCAGATAGAGAAGGGATGGTGGGGAGGGGAGGGACAAAAGAACGATGTACATTCAGGTCAGTTCAATTTAAAGCCAAAGTGACAAGCTAATTTTCCAGCCCGGTCATCTGAGGAGGAGGGGAGGAGGGAGGAGGTTGGCAAGAGAGGAGGAGCTGGGGACAAAACGGGAAGAAATAGGGGCTAAAGAGTGTATGAGAAATCAAGTTCATGTCAAGTCGAGTGAAGTGTAGAAATGTGTGTGTGCGTCTTTGCCCTGCTGGGGGTTTCAAGAAAATCAAATTTATGCTTCTCAGTTTTGATGGAGACGGATTGACGCAACGCCATTATCCGTCGACGCAAGGACTCTCCGTCACCTACGCAAGGACACACAGAGTAGAGCCCCATTTTTTAACTATCAGTCTCCCTCAACGGAGAGTGTATGCATCTGATTGGTCAGTTCAGTAACAGCCAGAGATCGCTTCACCAGAACGGGGCTCTATATTCGCTGTAATCAGTACTTAATGCAGCGTTTGGCCACTACAGGCTTTGTATTGAAAGGATAATTTATCTAATCTGTTCTTTTGGTGATTTTGAACACAAGGAGGTGTAGGTAAACAAGAAACGGCTACTGTGTTTGTTTCCATTCGTTTTTAGAGTATTCTATGTGCTGCACTTCTTGTAAAAAGCTTTACAGCTTAATCAAAACTTACTTTCTGTCATCCATTGCTCCTTGAGGAAGAAATGCGTTCACAAGAAGGCAGAGACGCCATGAAAAGTTAGCACCCCCTGCTGTCCTGGTCTAGCAATGCTGAAAAAACAATGGAAAGTGGAGAGGAAAAAAACGGAGAACCATAAGCGAAGAAACTTCTCAATCAATACGTCTGCATCTGAGTGCAAATTTGCCGTCGGGAAAGCATACACTGGGCTTAAATTACATTAAGTCATGGATGAACTCAAATTTTCTTAGTTGTAATGAAAATGTGTCATCTTCTTTGGGAGATCAGAAGATGTAGTCGACCACTGATCTTAGAGCTTTAGCATTCATCCACTTAGAAAAACCTGATATAATTTGATATAATTGTTGTTAAAAGAAGGTTTTTTCTTGCCAAAGTAAAGGCTTATTTCTATGAAGACAACTTGGAAAATCTCAGATGGCTGTGTTGTTTTTTTTGCATTAGGGCATCACTCAATCATCCCTATATACATATATACAGCGGCTTGCAAAAGTATTCGGCCCCCTTGAAATTTTACACATTTTGTCCCATTACAGCCACAAACATAAATCAATTTTACTGGAATTCCACGTGAAAGACCAATATAAATTGGTGTACACGTGAGAAGTGGAACGAAAATTATACATGATTCCAAACATTTTTTACAAATACAGCTGCGCTGAGAGGTTATCTAAGAGAATGTTGGGAGCAACAACACCATGAAGTCCAAAGAACACACCAGACAGGTCAGGGATAAAGTTATTGAGAAATTTAAAGCAGGCTTAGGCTACAAAAAGATTTCCCAAGCCTTTAACATCCCACGGAGCACTGTTCAAGTGATCATTCAGAAATGGAAGGAGTATGGCACACCTGTAAACCTACCCAGACAAGGCTGTCCACCTAAACTCACAGGCCGAACAAGGAGAGTGCTGATCAGAAATGCAGCCAAGAGGCCCATGGTGACTCTGGAAGAGCTGCAGAGATCTACATCTCAGGCGGGGGAATCTGTCCATAGGACAACTATTAGTCGTGCACTGCACAAAGTTGGCCTTTATGGAAGAGTGGCAAGAAGAAATCCATTGTTAAAAGAAAACCATAAGAAGTCCAGTTTGCAGTTTGCCACAAGCCATGTGGGGGACAGAGCAAACATGTGGAAGAAGGTGCTCTGGTCAGATGAGACCAAAATGCAAAACGCTGTGTGTGGCGGAAAACTAACACTGCACATCACTCTGAAAACACCGTCCCCACTGTCAAATATGGTGGTGGCAGCATCACGCTCTGGGGGTGCTTCTCTTCAGCAGGGACAGGGAAGTTGGTCAGAGTTGATGGGAAGATGGATGGAGCCAAATACAGGGCAATCTTGGAAGAAAACCTATTGGAGTCTGCAAAAGACTTGAGACTAGGGCGGAGGTTCACCTTCCAGCAGGACAACGACCCTAAACATAAAGCCAGGGCAACAATGGAATAGTTTAAAACAAAACATATCCATGTGTTAGAATGGCCCAGTCAAAGTCCAGATCTATATCCAATGGAGAATCTGTGGCAAGATCTGAAAACTGCTGTTCACAAACATTATCCATCTGATCTGACTGAGCTGGAGCTGTTTTGCAAAGAAGAATGTCCAAGAATTTCAGCCTCTAGATGTGCAAAGCTGGTAGAGACATACCTTAAACGACTGGCAGCTGTATCTGCAGCAAAAGGTGGTTCTACGAAGTATTGACTCAGGGGGCTGAAGAATTACGCACACCCCACTTTTCAGTTATTTGTAAAAAATGTTTGGAATCATGTATGATTTTCGTTCCACTTCTCACGTGTACACCATTTTGTATCGGTCTTTCACGTGGAATTCCAATAAAATTGATTCATGTTTGTGGCTGTAATGTGACAAAATGTGGAAAAGTTCAAGGGGGCCAAATACTTTTGCAAGCCGCTGTATATACATATACGGGGTTGTATTCACTATATTTTAGAAAGTCCACATTGTTCTAAGTTTTTAATTGCTGTATTATTATTGTTGTTTTCATTATAAACTGATATATCCTATGCTCCCAATCTCAGCATAGATTTCCTATGCTATTTGAATGCAGCACAGCTGCTCTGCTCAGCATCTGCCTTTTTTGCTCCTCACTGCGGGAGCTGAAAAGAGTTTTCCTCTTTTTATTTCGGCTTATTGTTGTGTTTAAATGCAAGAAGGCAAGTTTCTATCCCTTTATTATATAGTTGAAAATAAAGTTAAGCATATCTGTTGAAGTTTATCGATATTAACCTGCTATGCTGATTTGTGGTAGTGGAAAGTCCTGTTTGCAATGCTACGGAGTTTTGAATTATTGTGCAATCACGGTCAAACGTAACTAGTAGGTACTATTGTAAAAATTGACGTTACTCGTCAGCTAAAATAGCTGATCTCCGATCACTGAAAAATTTAAAAATATCGGCCTGATTCGATCTTGAGATTGAGATCGTGACATCCCTAGTTTTATGGTGTTTTTTTGCTTTATGAAGCAGGATTTTATTACTCTTGGTTGTGTTGAATCATTTTTTGCAGTACTTTAATGTAACCTGTTGATTTAATTCTAAATAAGCGGTACTCCATCAAAATCCCCATTCATCAATAGCTGACAGAACCATGTGGATAAGGAATTAGTTTCGGAAACCTATGGTAGGCTGTCCAATGCAAAACCACCAGAAATACAGCAGAAATTTTAGCTCAACGCATGCTTTCAGGAGCATATCGTTTTCCTGAGACCGTAATGCATTTTGGAAAGCTAATTTCTGTATTCCTTTTAAAGGAATGTCTGAGGAAGAACAGGGTACTGCAACTGTACCAGCCTGTCTATAACTCTGTTACATTCTTTGCAAAAGAGATTTTTAGAACATTTTAAACCCAAATGTGATGATAACCCTGTATTGTAGGACAGCTAAAGATGTGTTTGCAAAAAACGTGGCAAAATAAACCCCTCGTGGCTTGGTATCCTGTATCTCAGGGGAACTTTAAGTGTTGGGATAATGAGTAGGAATGTTATAGCGTACAGAACACACCTTACTTGATGTTTTTAGTCTGAATCCTGATTTAAAAGAAACAAAAAAAAAACAGGACTGTTTAGGAGCAGGATCTCTCCATTTTCATTTTTTGCATCAAACTGGAACAGTTTAAAATGTGATAGTCAGTTGGCGGCGCCTGTGGCTTTAAATGGTGAAACCAGTGACATTGGTGGACACACACACACACCGTTTCAGAAACACACACACATTCATGGGCAAATTGATGAGGCAGATTTATGACGGCTGCTGGCCACAACAAATTAAGTTGACAGTGATGTATGTGGGGGGTCGAGTGTCACGCTGCACCAACAGACCACACAAACTTTCACACACACACCAGTGGTGGCCCCCTACTCCCAGTTCTTCTTGTTAGGCTTCCCTGTCAGGCAGCCCCCCTCCAGCATACCTGCATAATGAAATTCCTCGGACTGATTTGTGTTTTTTTTTTTTTTTTCTCTCTCCCCATCTCTGCCTCCCCAGACTCATCCCACGGCCAGCAAGCTGTCCCTGAAGGACAGCTTCACGTTTGATGACTACAGGTCAGTGTGTGTTGTATATGTAAAGTGGAGCAGCAGCACCTTTTTGGTTCTTCACTGGTTACTGCCTGCTTTACATAAGCAACATTTATTTCTTCCACGTCTGTGCTTTGTACCACAGGTGGGCGGTGTCATCGGTGATGACGCGGCAGAACCAGATCCCCACTGAGGATGGAAGCCGGGTCACCCTGGCACTTATCCCCCTATGGGACATGTGTAACCATACCAATGGACTGGTAATGAAAAACAAAACAATCTCAGCTCATTTTAACTGAAGATCAAAAATGGGTTTTAACAGAAGCTCTACACTGTCATAGGTTATCTTTTGCTTTCAGAGCGCTAAATGGTATGAGTGTGTATATTGACACATTTCAGTGACTTTTTGAAGCAAGGGCTATACCTTGAAACTAAAAAAAATAAAATAATGGACCCATGCATTAAAAAGGGGACATCTGGTTTTAGAACTGTATTTGCACATTGTTCAGATTTAACCTCACTGTTTTAAAATAACATAACAGACATTTTTATCATTTTACAGATTGGTTAGAGGGACACCTGGCGCCACAGGAATTTAATTGAGGGCTTGCCTTATTCTGGGGGTGCTCAGTACATAGTCTTATAGTTAATTTACAGTTTTTTATGTCCCGTTAGAGGTAAATTGGGTACTTCTGGGTCAAATCTGCACTCGTCTATGCAAGTAAGTCTATGCACTCGTTCTGAGTGCATAGACTTACTTATCCCAAACAAAAATGGGTTCATTCACATCCACAACAGTCCAATAAATTTGGTCTAGTTAAATACCTACTCCACAACAAGTATTACTCCCAAAATCTAACGTAATCTCCTATTGAAAATAGGAGATCTTTTTTTTTCCTTCTTTCTTTCCTTGTGTACATTACTTACAAAGATTTTGTCATAACTACCATCACCATGCTCATATTGGCCTAAAAATAACACAGCAGCGCTGTTCTCCTTGTTCCTCTTGGTGATGTTTCTTGGCGGATGGCAAACAACAAATTGCTGCATTACCTCCACCGATTGGTTTGGAGTGTGGGCCTGAATCTCACCCAAGGTTGTGCTTGCCTCTTTAAGACTGTTGATGTATTAGCGTCGTCCGTGCTTGTGCTAACTGTGCTCCTGTTTTATTAAGAAAAGCTCTAATGTCTATTTTGTATGGAGCCCAGCAGGGGTCAGGGGCAGAAATAATTTTTTAGGGGTAAGAATCCGTACCCTTGGTTTACTAAACTGTGCGCACAGATTACGAATCTCTACCCTTGGTTTATCAAACTGTGACCGTCTGGGGGGTCCTGTCCGCTTGATGATATTCCCTGGTTGTCATTAGGAAGCAAAGTGCTTCTTTGGTAGTGGTTATCATACAGGGATAGCACCTGGTACGTTGTAGTTCGAATCCCGGTCAAGTCATCAGTCTGTGCTTGATCACACAGCTATTTTCTAGGCTATGAACATAACCGTTGTTAAAACCTGGGACATTTCCGCAGCATTATTTATGAATTATAGTTTTGTCCCCACCACATAAAAAACAGATGTTAATTTTTTGTAGCAGTGCAGGTCTAACATTCACTTATGCTCCCATTGCTATTTTTATATAATCAGTATACAAACTGTAAAACTGGGGTACGGATTCGTAATCTCTGCGCACGGTTTAGTAAACCAAGGGTACGGATTCTTATCCCTCAAAAAATAATTCTCCACCTGACCCCTGCCGGGCTCCGTAATTTTAGCATAGAACTGTATCAAAGTATCTTCTTTACTGCCTCCAAAAGTCCTAAGTTTGTGCGATCACAAAGCAAAACTAACCAAGTATTACATTTAATGAGTGTTGGATCTAACATCTTTGCTTATGCAACGTTTTAAAGCATAATTGAAACTAAATAACATTTTGGTTCTATTCCTAAAGATCAGGCAGCACTGAGTAGTTATTCAACCAGAACTGAACAGAAGGATTTAGCTTAGATACTTCTTATTTAGGTGATTAAGATTTCTTCACAGCTTCTTTAATTTTCAGTTACTGCTAATATTGAAGGCAACACATCCTAATCCTTAGTTTAACCTAATGGATTAAAATCCTCCAGAATTGCAGATAAATGCTAAAAAATATTCAGTCAGAAGTACCACCATCATCATTACAGTTCCTATACATTAGATTCATGACTAACTTGTGTCACAGTTGTATTTAGTGGGTTTGTAAAATTTAAGGTTGCTGTCCTCCTCTAGATCACTACAGGCTACAACCTGGAGGATGATCGCTGTGAATGTGTGGCTCTGCAAGACTACAAGGAGAACGAACAGGTGAGGAAATAGAGGCCGTCCTTAGATTTTTGTGCTGGTAATTAATCTGGAAAGATGCACCGTAATGACTAAGCTAAAAGTTGCATATTTGAATGAAATTTATTGACTCCCAGAAAGAATGTAGAAAAACACCCCTGGACTCTCGCTTATCAATCGTACTTACACACAGAGCTGTTGGGTCTTTCGTCTCTGCATGTGTTTTTACTTGTCACATCAAGCACTTCAGCTTAATAGGATGTTGTTACACTACAAATAAAAGGTTTGCAAAGTGTACTGTGGAAAGTAGGTGGTCCCGCTTATCAGTGATGCAGGTTGTAGCTGTCTCCATGTATATTAATGCCAGCCAAAGCAGTGTCTCCAGTAACGCTGGCTAAACACATGTCAATGTATTGATCTGTGCACCCCCTGTGGAAGATCTGGCCTAGCTATGTGCTGAGACGTTTTATTCAGTTTCCTTTATTCCTTTATTTCCAAGAGGAACGTCTCCACTGTCCCGACCGCATTTACTGCCTCTATCACTTTCTACCAGGCATTGCTCTTTTTTTTATTCTTTACCCTTTAGCTGATAGAACCAACAGCAATGTTTGCAAAAAATCTAAGGATTTTAAGTTGGTCAAAGTAATTAAGTGTTACAACAAAAGTGAAAAGCAAATTAAACGATTCTTTGCCACTGTAGCAGGAATATAACTGCTCATGCTGGAGGAGCATGACGCAGAGAAACCACTGATGGAGGACAAAAAATGTCAGTTTTAAAATGAATTTGTGCTGACTATGACAACTTTAAAAAAAGTATTTTCTTCACGACTCTTATTTTTGCCCCACTAATGTTTCACCTCGGTGTCACTGAAATTCCTCTTTTTTTTTTTTTTTTGGTCTCTTGGTTATTATTGTCGGAAAGAATGTAAGGGTGTCAGCGGATGTGGTGTTACCAAATATGGTAAATTGAGAGCGTTGCTGTATGGAAACGCCTCAACAGGCATGAGCACCTAGGTATGCAGGTGTACTATTGGCCACCGCAAAATTGATAAAAACCTGCTTTTGACTGTTTGTACAAACATTCTAAATTTCATCCGTAAGATACAATATAGGACAGTTTCTATGTATGTTTGATAAATGAGGGCTCAACTCTTTTAAAACAAATGATCAGACCATAATCGGATTTGTAGCTTGTATGTCATAAGTCCAGTTCAAACACCCTTAAAGTTATTTCTCTTCTGTAGATTTACATCTTCTACGGCACGAGGTCCAATGCGGAGTTTGTCATCCACAACGGCTTCTTCTTCCAAGACAATGCCCATGACAGAGTGAAGATCAAGCTGGGCGTCAGTAAGAGCGAACGTCTCTACGCAATGAAGGCCGAAGTCCTGGCACGAGCCGGCATACCAGCGTAAGTTCTCCTCCGCTTGACCTGCAAAGCCTGAAATATGGGTCACAGACGGCTTGAGGCTCCCCGCTAGCTTCTTTTTAAACAGTCGACGTTTCATCCAATTAGAATCCACTTTGCCATAACTGAAGCATGTAACTTAAATGTTGCAGCAGATACACTTTATTTCTCTCCTCCCACCCCGACGAGTGAGAAATTAGACATCAGCCCCAACACTTTCATCACCAAGAAGCTTAATCATTTTATCATTAGCTCCGTAATTTTATGCAGCATTGTCTACTCTGCATTTTTAATCAGAAGCCTTTAATCTCTTATTGATGATGTTCTGAATCTGAACAGTAGAAATTAAGTGAAACAATTCCCCTTCTTGCACCAGCACTTTATTAAAATGGTAGATTTGCTCGCAGATCACTTTTAAATTCAGCGTGGAGTAGCTGCTATCATCAGATCCCCATTTACAACAGATCTCCCTTGTAGGATATTGTAAGATGAAAAAAAAAATTTTTTTAAGTTGCTCTGTTTTGCTGCAAGGTGGATCTGTTTGTTCTGTCCTCATTCAACCTTATGTTGATAGACAAAAATTATTTGTTTTCTCTCAGTTACAGATTTACCCACATTGTAGGAAAGAGCTTCTCTCCAAAGGAGAGCCCAGACATCCGGTGAAGGAATCGTATTTTGGTCGCTTGTATCTGCGATTTTGTTCTAGCCGTCGATAACCAAAGCTTGTGACCATAGATGAAGATTGGAACATAGATCAACTGGTATATGTAGAGCTTCACTTTTTAGCTCAGCTCTCTCATCACCACCCATAGTTACAGTGATTGCATCACTGCAGATGCTCGATCAATCTGCCTTTCAGTCTCCTGCTCCATTATTCCCTCATTTGTCAACAATACCCAGAGATACCTGAACTCGTCTAATAGGGCAGGATATTTTCCCCGACTTGGGGGGTTCACTCCACTCCTTTCTGGGCCAGGACCATAGTCTTGGGTTTGGATGAGCATGCCATTTTGTTTTGTTTTCATAAAGATGGACATCACACTGAATGTGGTGATTTAAGTAGCTTAATAAACTTGTTAATATTCAGCCATGCTTCATTTGCCTTTGTCTTAAAATAAATCTAGCCTATGGAATAGAATAAATTATTTATAAAAAAATTGATATTGTTTATACATTGTTTGTACAAATACATGATAAAGGCCCGATAAAAAATAATCGTAAATTAAATTGCAATTACAATACTGAAGGAAAATCGCAATTAGATTATTTTCCAAAATTGTTTGGCCCTAATCCACTTTACAACCTGCATGATTGTTGCTGACAAACCTTCTAACCTCTAGAGGAGTCTGTGAGGGGATGGTCTAGACTCAGTATTAGACATAGTCTCTTAATCAGTGATGCAAAGTGATTTTTTTTCTCCTCTAGGGCCCTGTTGATCCATTCTCCTGATGTTGTTTTATTCACAGCTCCTGTGTCTTTGCTCTGCACTGTAACGAGCCCCCGATATCAGCTCAGCTCCTGGCCTTTCTGAGAGTCTTCTGCATGACAGAAGGTGAGAAAACAGACGCACACAAACTCGTTGTGAAACAACAGCTGCAGGCCCTCACCCAATCTAACCAGGAGCTGCAAATCTGCTCACAACCAATAAAGTCTGCCTCGTATTCTGCTGTTCCTGTGAGATCGTCTCCAAGCGACCGTTTCCTTCACGAGAGACAGAGACGAGGTGGAAGAACAGTCGCAAGGGACGAGCAATTCCCGTCCGTTCCAGAGTCGGTTAATTGATCAAGGCATGCCACCAGATGTTTGGAGGGAGCAATTCACTCTGGGCTTTGCAATATTCATCGGCATGTATGCTGAAAGGCAGCAATGTCACAAATCCATCATCACACAAGGCCGCAGCCTCCTCCTCCATCGCAGGGCTCATACCCAGGACCCCGCATGATATATTATTAACATTTCTGCTGCATATTAATAATGAGAAAAAAAACTCAAATGCTTCTGGAACCGTGTGAGAGAGAGTATCATCCTCTGCATGCACATATTTGTGCCAACATGTCTTAGTTGTGACAGGACGGAGTGTGTTCACATAACCGGCACTCTGCTGTTCTTCCCAACCAGCAGTTTTCCAGAATTAAGGCCGTGTATGCCCAGTGTGACAGAGATTTAAACTGGGATTATTCCCATGTATTAAATTGAAGTAGGATTCTAGGCCAGTTTTATTTTAGCTGCAGTTTATCTGGTATTCCTGCCCTCCAAGTTAGATCAATGATTCTCCACCGAAGTTGAGCCTGGTTTTGTTGTAAATCATAAATTTAAGGGGAGTGACATTTAGATTTTATCTTTTTTTTCCTGACCTCCAGAGGAACTGAAGGACTATCTGCTCGGAGAGGGAGCTATCAACAAGATCTTCACTCTGGGGAACACAGACTTCCCCGTCAGCTGGGAGAATGAGATCAAACTGTGGACTTTCCTGGAGAACAGAGCTGCTCTGTTGCTGAAAACTTACAAGACCACATCAGAGGTCAGTCATCTTAAATCAATTTTTAAACTGAGGTTGCAGTCAACTAGGGCTGGACGATATGTACCAAAAGTTATATCTTGATATTTTTCATCTAAAATCCGATATTCAATATATATCTAGATATTTTTCTTCCCAAAAAATATTGAAAGAAAAGAAATCTAAGCCACATGTCTCAAATGTCACACAGGGACTTATGTTGACATAAAGCCGTAGAAGTACATTAGAAACCATATCAAAAATGCAGTATGTCCATATATTAAAAATATGACTTTAATAAGATGTTTTATTCTTCTGAGCCAAAATAGTTACATTGCTTGTTAACCACCGTTAAACAGATGTTATGGCTTGTAGTATTTTCTGTGCTTTTTTGTTTTAAGTTTTAAATGTCCTACTTTATTGAATGCACCACAGGTGTGAAATGCAGCGCAGTGCAAACAAGCTTCGGCCTTTCTGCATGTTGCTATGGGCAGATAGTGTTCTAAATACACCAGACAAACTCGGCATACCGGGACTCTGTGAAAACGTTCTCAGCGCTTGGAGAAGTTGTGGAACTCTGTAGAGCTATTTTACAAGTTGTGAGTACTGAGTACGTACCTTTGCGTACCAGTGTTACACTTTAAGGACTGCTAATCAGCGGCTCCTCTGCCTTCTTCATCTCCGTGCTGCTGTTTTGTTCCAGACCGAATGCAACAGTGGAGTTGTGGTGAGATTCTCATTCGGTGAGGAAAGGAGGTGTAACTTGGGAGGGCTGAAAACTAACTGGTCTATTTATATCAATATAAATGATATTGGGTCATTCTTTTCAAATCAAAATCATTCAAGCTTTATGAAGTGCTTTTCATACAAGAAATGCATCTCAATGTGCTTTACAGATAAAAATAACAACACCTTAACCACATTCCCATGTTGCTGAATTTTGTAAAAGTTGTAAACTAGATATGCTCTTTTTGAGAAGACCAGAAATCAGGGCATTACAGTAATTAATTCTGCTGGTGATATAAAAAAATTAGATATTGTTTTTTTTAAAACTCTAAATATCTTTGAGCCCTAGGGTCAATATTTGGAGATTGAAGTGCAGTTTATCTCCTCATTACAAGAGTTATTTCAGTTACAATAGCATGTGAAATGTAGATAACATGCACTGTATTTATTTATTCTTTCACCATCAGCTGATGTTTACACCATTAAATCCTAAAAAGTGTGAAAATCTGTTTGCCTCGTTTTCCGTCTTCCAGGATGACCTGTCTTTTTTGGAGAAACCAGATCTCTCTCTCCACTCCCGCTTGGCCATACAGCTCCGCCTGGCAGAGAAGCAGATCCTGGAGAAGGTGTCAGCTAGCGGTCGGGACAAACGGCTCCACTTCCAGAAGAAGCTGGAGGAAGGGTCTCCGCTGCCGCACTTCGAGGAGAGCGACATTGCTCTGCTAGAAAACAGTGACACTGATGCAAAGCTTCCCATTATCCTGCGTAAGTTGGAGGAGGTGGATGAAGGAGACGGGCTCCAGGTGGAGGAGCCCCTGCTGAATGGTGAGAAAGTGGGCTTCGGAACAGAGGTTGTCAGCAGAGATGTTACTTTGGACCGGATGGGCCATACGGACGCACCTGAAGTGAATACCAATCGAACTGAAGACACCACCAAAGAGAACAATGAATAACTGGTCTCTCACTGCCACAGCTCATGCTATTTATTTATTTTCAGTCGAAAATTTAGAAGCTGTAATAAAATGAACCATACGTTCATCCAGCAGGGCTTACTGCTGAACTCTCTCAGCCTTGTTTCAGGAGAGGTTTGGATTAAAATCCACTTTGGGTTCAGTTTGAAATGTTGAAGTCAAAGTCCTGCAGCATTGGGAAGACCGTCAGAGGTGAAAACCACAAGGTGGCTTTCAGCATCTGGTTCTCTTATCTGGATGTTATTTTTATAGCCAGAACCTCTCCTGTTTAGTGAATTAGCTGCTTTATCACACCAGTTTGACTCCATCTGTTTTTTTCTTTTCAGTTGACAATCATTGCCTGGTTGTTTGTGAGCGACCGTCATCACTGACCTGTTTTTAAAAAACCTACCTGTGTGAATGTATTGAGTGTTAAGCTGCAGTGGTGATCCAGCAGGAATGATCACTGCGGTTTCTTTCTTCATAAAGCCATAAACAGCACTGAGGATTTGGTGAGAAACACAAATGTGTTCCTTTGTTTTCCCTGTTGGATCGTTTCAGCATGATGGTTAAAAAAAGAAACAAAAACAACACACACACACAGGGAAAGCACTGTTCTGTTTATTTTCTGCTTTGTGTTCATTGTTCAAGTGAGACCTGAAAGGCCATGATAATCTGAAGGAGAAGGTGAAGAGACTGAAATGGTTTACCATGCCCTTAAAATGTGTGGATTTATCCACAGCTGGGTCTGTTTGACATGTTACAATATTAAAAAGCATAATTGCCAAAGATACAGCACATTTGTGACAAAAAAGTGCATTATTTTTGCATTTTAAAAAAGTGGTCTTTATCAGGTTGCATTTCACAAAATCCAACTTTGTGTGTACAAGAGAGAGAGACTGGACACTTTAATTGTTGCAGGAGTATTGCAATGTAAAATTTGATTACTTATTTACCATTTTAGTGAATACATGCAGTGCTTTTATTCAACAAAGAGGCCTAATTGGAAAAGCTGTGTGGGGAAAGTCCACTAGATTTATGGGGCTAGTTGTTTCTAAACGAACATATTGGTTTTTCTGATCCTCAGCATAGGCAACTCTATCAATGCAACTTTTCAGTTGTCTGGTTTGGGGTCAAAATCTGTGTGGTATTACAATGCTTTGGTGAAAAGACGACAGCAATGTCCTCAGAAATGCAATAGAGATGCAACTGTAGACACTCAACTGTTATAAACTATTTGAATTTGTCCACTCTACACTGAAAGTTATAAAGTTGAAAACATTTAAAAACAGCTGAGAGCAGTGTTGGGAGTCTATTTCTTTCTCTTTCAGCTTGTCCCTTTAGGGGTCGCTACAGTGAATCATCCGTGTCCTTTAGACAGATGCGCTACTCCCAACAATGGAGTAATCATTACAAAAGTAGCGACACAAGAATATATGCTTTTTCAGTAACCGAGTAATGTAACACATTATATATATGATTTACAGCAATATATTACACATTAAATTTCAATAATTTGAGTTAAAAGTACATTTGAAATTGTTTTTCCGCCTAACTAACCTTGTGGACTAAATTGAGTTTGATACCTTAGAACAGTAGTTCCAAATATTTGGAACGGGACCCCACTTGGGGTCTTGAGTATGTAACTCTGGGGTCATGAGGTTGTTTTCAGAAATTAACCTAAATACCCCAAAATTATGTGAAAGGATTTGCATTGTAGAAATGTTGTAAAAGATGAAAAAACAATATTAAAAAATAAACAAATGATAAATATTGTCCAATACATTGGCTGTTGATGCAGATTATGTTGTCATTGTAACACATTTTACCAAAAGTCGGTTTCATGACCCATTTACATTTTTATTATTTGGATCACAGGGTGAAAACTTGGGGAACCACTGCCTTAGAAGATTCCTGGTACACTTCCTTTTGCTTAAAACCAAAACATCAGAGAATCAGGATGGCTCAGGAAAAGATCAACTTTACATTTACACTGTGGCATTGTTCCCACTATTTCCCTAACCACACGTTGAAAGACTGTTTGGTCTCACAAGTCTCATCTTTGTGATGAGCGCTTTCAGTGAGGCCTTTTTATGCGATATTGCAAACTTTAACACAAGATAAAAGGCATGCAAAGGCACTTGAGACTTGAAGTTTAGTGATACAAAACCCAGTATTTGTGGTGTCTCAATTGTGTTGAATGTGAGTTGATAGGTTGCAGTACTTTAAAACATGTTTTTAAGATATTGTGGCAAAAGTAATAAAGTAGTGTATCTCAGTTACATTTTTGAGACAGTAATATGTAATGCAAACATATTACATTTTTTAAGGCTTTAACTAGTGATATAAAGTATATTACAATTTGTTTTTGTAACTTGCCCAACACTGGCTGTCAGTCCTCGCAGCAGTGGATGTTCCAGAAAAATAACCCCAAGACCAGATCCAGCAATGCTTATTACTTGTAAGTAAGAAATGCCCTACAGTCGACCTTACGTAGCATTTTAAGTCATAATGACAGCATAACCTAGGTTTATAAAAGAACTGGGCTGACGTGCTCCAATGCCCTATTCAAAGTCCAGACTAGCTGATTAAAAGACTGTGCTCGAAGATTGTGTAAACTTAATAGAGAAGTTTGCATCTTTAGGGATATATTTACTAGCATGAAGGACTGAAACAAGACTACAGTGGCTGTTGAAGCCACACTCAGTAACTCTGCAGATAGTTACCGTCTGTCGCCCTCTTATGGCTTGCGGTGTAATGTCACTGTTGTTAAAAACAAATCTCTGTGGAGCGCATCTGAAGAAGTGTACTTAGAGTTTTCCAAGCTCACCAGCCAAAACAACAAAAAATCAAACTAACAGCGTGTCAGTTGGTAAACTGAACATTTATTACTGTGAAAGTTTGAAGGTCCTATCACTACGGCTCTGACTGATGATGAGCCCTGGCTGCTTTGTCACAGGGATATCCCTTTGGCTGAATGGTAAGCGTACATGGCTCTTACCCAGGAGTTGTGGGATCAAATCCTGCCCAGGTCCTCATTGCGCACTTTGCCACATTACCATTATAACATTAGGTAGTGTGTAGCATATTTCCATAAAGCGAGACTCAGTACATCTGGGGAAGCGGTCCGCTGGTGAAAAATTCTATAGTGCAGTATTCAGCGGGAGGACCCTCCCATGTAAAGACAGCTCTGAAAATAAACATAATAAACTGTGTTGTGCTGTTTTTATGGTGTAAAAGTTACGGAGTGTGTCTTTAACATGCACTGCTTAATAAGATTATGATTAGAAATGTATTAAGACACATAATCTTTGAAACGGTAATAGATCAGTGATTACGTTTACATGCAGCCAATGTTCGGGTTATGGTCGGGTTAAGGTCACTATTCGGGTTTCTTTTTGGGTTTAAAAAACCGAATATGAGCATAGTCTGGTTTTTGCTGGTGTTTACGTGGCCGTGTGTGACCGGGTTATTGCTAATATTTGAATGGGTTATTGGCGGCTTGTAAACGTAGCCATTGTATTGAAATTATTTTGCACATTTTCCTGTTATTTGTACCATAGATCAGATTTTGTAGGTCCTTATGTTTGAGAAAAGAAAGATTTTCACATTTGTTAGTTTGAAGTTGGAACTTTTACTAAACATCTAAAAGCCAAATATTTTATTTACTTGTAGCCTAATTGTTGGTCTTATTAAATAAGTTGAAAAACCATGGTTTATAAGGATTTTTCTTTTCTCTATAGTTAATTTTTAAATAATTAAACCAGAATTTAATAATTGGGAGTGAAAGAAACGGAAAGCATTTTTACATTGAAAAGGCTAAAAAAAAAGGACAGTAGAGCCAATAGTGCAGAAGGTTCTAGGTTCCTCCCAAAATTTGGGTGAGAGAGAGAAATCTGACTGAATGAACCAAGCAATGCCCTCATTACTGCAAATTAAGCTTGTAAAACATCTCTTCCCACCATCATCTAGGACCTACACACCAAGTTACTTGAAATTCTCCAACCTGGAATGACCATTCCCATATTACCAAACTGCAGCAGAAACCATACCAATTTTAGGTTGTTATAAATTTAAAAACCTTTATTGTTCAGTTTAAAATACTTTAACAATAATGAAATTACACGTCCCATTGTATGATGCTATTGCTTGATATATCAATTCCCAATAGCTTTGTGGTATTCCAGGGGAACAATATCCATTCCAGAAAAAAAGAAAAACAATCCTTAATTTCTTATTCCTCAATGATGGGTGTTATTATTTTTTCTCTTGTGACAAACTCCATCTATCTATTGTTATTCTCTCTTAACCCACTGTTGAGTGAAAAGAGGTTTATTGAATGTATTTTCTGCCATCTTTTGCCCCCTGGCCCTATTAGAAATTTATAAAAGAAACATTATCTTGAATCATTTAATTCAGAGCAATTAAATTTTGAAGTGCGATATTTATAATTCATGGCTGCCAAAGATAAAAGCCCTTTAATCCTTGAATATATTATTATAATGGGCACTGTGATGGGCAGCAAAGAGCAAGGCTTGTCCACTATTGTTAGTGCTTGCTGTGTCAGTGCTACGAATAGACCTGGGACCAGCAATCCCTGCCGTATGAATTATAAACTGCCAATCAGCTGCCTCAGGCAGGTCCAGCTCACAGTGTGAGCACACCACAGGGATGGCAGGTATTTACAGGTCAAATTATGGACAGAAGTGTGTTCCCATCTCTGTTTTTGTGTCTCTCAGCTCCTAAGCTTCATTTGATGACTGTAAATTTAGCTGGTACTTGTTTGTGGATGGGAAGGAATTTGTTGCACTGATGCCTTTATCAACAGCAAAACCAAAACTGTGAGGTGAGAACAGAGAGAGAAAATATTCATTTTCAGCTTCTACTGAGAGAGATCGCCAAAATGATCAACGAAACTTGTAGAGACCAAAGAACTGGCCTGTAAACTTCTGTTTCTTCATCGCCTTCTTGAGAAGTGTTGGATGGTTCTCTGTGGGGCTAAAGCCTGAGGAGCTTTCCTGAAACTCCCGAAGTTTCAAAATGTCAGAGTTAGAATTTGTGCCTCTTTTGCCTTTTAACACTGTGACCCATTACACTTAAAAATTCACGTCAACATGTAGCTCCTGGATTATTGGAGAAAGGTGCTGTTAGAGGAGGTTTTGCAACATATTTGACTGTGATCTCAGGTTGAGTTAGGACCTGAAGATGATTACTAACAAGTGAAACTTGAAAAATTAGAATCTTGTCCAAAGGTGTATTTATTTCAGTAATTCAACTTAAATGGTGAAACTATGTTATTCTGTCAATACATGTAAAAGTGAGATATTTTAAGCTTGTATGTTTGATCATTTTGGCTTACAACTCATGCGAACCCCAAATTCAAAATCTCAGAAAATGAGAATATTGTAAAAAACTTAAATATTTTAGTCTCACATATGGGAATGACAAGGTGTCACACTCTAATCAGCAAAATAATCCAAAACACCTGCAAATAGTGCTCACTCAGCCAAGTTCAGTAAGATCAGAATCATGGGAAAAACCCTCTGGTTTTAAAGGTATGGTGTCAAATTGGAACCCTCCACAAGGACAGAAAGCCTCAAAAGGCAATTGCAAAAGAAGTTGGATGTTCTCAAAGTGCTGTACCATAGCATGTTAATAGAAAGTTACGTGGCAGGGAAACATGTGAAAGAGGAAGGTGCACAAGCAGGTTTCCTGCAACAGATATTGTACAGGAGACCCCACACTCTTACACTTGCCTAAAGCTCATCACAGTCAAAGGCAGCAGCACCACAAACCTCTTCCAACAACTGAAACAGAGGCATCCAGCTGAATATGCAAAAAAAAAAAAAAAAACAGCCAACGGTAGCCCAATCCTTTGCACAAGTTTTCTGTTGCTTGTACTTATTATTTTTTTTTTTAATGAGGGGGTATTCTGCATGGTGGCGCAGTGGTTAACACTGTGCTAACCACAGTGCCTTGTGGGTTCATATCCCAGCCCAGGGTCTTTCTGCATGGAGTTTGCCAGAGTGTACTCCGGGTACTCTGGCTTCCTCCCACAGTCCAAAAACATGACTGTCAGGTTAATTGATCTCTCCAAATTGTGAATGTGTGGAATGTGTGCATGGTTGTTTGTCCTGTCTGTCTCTATGTGGCCCTGTGATGGACTGGCAACCTGTCCAGGGTGTTCCCCACCTCTCGCCCGTTGACAGCTGGAGATAAGCACCAGCCCCCCCGCGACCCATTAAGGATTAAGCTGTTAAGAAAATTGATAGATGGATGGGTAATCAAGGGAAAAAAAAAAGTAAATCAAATCAAATGGATTGAGACTAGAGTTAGTGCATCAAGAGCCACTACACACAGAAAGATCCTGGACATGGGCATGTCATATTCCTGTTCTCAAACTGCTAATTAATAGCTCAGCTCAGTGGTCTAAAGTCCTCTTTTCTGTTGAGAGCAAATTTTGCATCTCATTTGGACACCAAGGTCTTAGTCCACATGTGTCAAACAAAAAGCTCGGGGGGGCAAATCCGGCCTGCCATAGCCATTCATGTGGCTCTCCAAACTATAGCGGACCATATAAATATGACCTTTAAGTTCTATTTTTGTGCACCCGAATACTATTTTATCCATCAAATAAGTGTTTATTTTAATATTCATAAATCCTATTAAATAACTTTTCTTGAAAAGTTCCTTGAGATTAAATCTGTTGTGAACTGGTGCTATATAAATAAACGGAATTGATTGATTGTGAAAAGATCATCAGTATTATTTTAATGCAGATACATGTATTAATATTTTATCATTGTGTTAATGAAATTTTGGCAATACTTACAACCTGTCCTGTAAGGACATTCATGATCTTGATGTGGCCCAAAATGGAAATGTGTTTGACACCACTGTCTTAGACTGAATGAAGAATGGGAAGGCACAATCCAACATGCTTAAGGTCCAGTGTGAAGTTCCCACAGTCTGTTGATTTGGGGAGCCATGTCATCCTCTGGTGTTGGCTTCCCTTGTTATAATTCCTTAATTTTTTTAGGCTGTGACTTGTTTGATAAAGTAACCTTTGGTAATTCTCACCCAAAATTTGCAGCCTAAATTAATCAATCTAATAAACTTGTTACACCATTTGATTATAATTTCTATCTGCCAAAATTTTAGGTCACAGAAAGAAAGTTCATCACTGCTAAGATAGATGAGCTTTTTAGCTCCCCTGCTTATCACAAAAAATGTCCCAGATCATTCTCTCCTGCATGGAAAATGACAGACGGTGATGTAAGGCTGCAACAATCTCATAATGGAAGCATATTTTTATTATTCAGGAGGTGAATGGATGGGGGAGCTGGTCTGGCTTAAGGGATGGAGAATGTGACGAATGATGACATAAAGACAACTGACAGATAACGTTTCCATGTCAGAATAATGGTGATGAAGTGAGCTGGCTTCTCAGTGCCATGAATGGATGGTGATCTTTTACCACTTTTACAAAAACCTTGATGGACTAGTTCAATGTATTTCACCCACTGGGACAATCATATATGGTAACATTGAAATCATGATGTAAATTAGATAAGGTAAACACTTGGTTTTCTGTTTCTCCATCTTTCTATGGCTCAAGTCAGCAAACATACAATCTTAAGTGTTTTCAACCTTACCTGTTCAGTTCTAACCTATGGTGAGAGTTGGGTAATGTTAAACTGGCCAATGAAAAGCTTTATTTTTTTCAGCTCAGTTTTATCTTTACCACGATAAGGCAGCACTACATTTCCATTAGTCTAGCACAAGTTACCAAAAATTGTAATATACTTTATAATACTAGTTACAGCCTAAGAAAATATATGTCTGTTCGCACATTACTTTCTCAAAAATGTAACTGAGTGGCAAAATATCTTAAATGCAGGCCAGAGCCCAGTCAAGTATCTTAATTCCAAAATCACTCATGGAGCTTGTTTTGTACACTAGTGCACAGAACTGAAAGAAGACATCCCCAAACTGTCCCTACATGGTCAGTAGCATGAAAATGGCCAAAACTTTGAAAGGTGCACAAAGCCAACTTCAGGTGAAATCTCAGATTATCCATTTGTATGTCGTTGGTCCATTCTGCCTTTTTTCAACCAAACCAGTCCAAGGTTTGCTTAAAAGCAGATCTGCTTTTTTTTCCACAGTTCATTCTTAGGAAAATAATTTTAAAAAATCACAGCAGTCACTTTAACAAGGTTTAATTTAGGACATAAACAAGCTGCAGACTTCTCATTTCAGTTTGTGTCACCTCATTGTGAATCAAACTGTATACTGTGTTCTAAACTGCATGTATTATGTATAATGCTTGAAGAGGTTGAATGTCTCAGCTGCAGGCTGGATATGAGACACTGCTGGAAGTGAACTGAACTGTTTTTTTTCTGGTATTTTCAATCAGCTGCATTAAAGTTCATCTAACGTTACTAAATGCGGAGCTCTGATGGAAGCTAAAGGCAGGATGAATACAAAGGCATGCAATGATGGGAATAACAGACGGAAAAGGAAACTGGATGATGACCGCCATAAATCCTGTGTGCATAAGTGTGCTCTTCTGTTGCGACCTAGAAAAAGAAAAATGGAGACTGACCATGTTATTTTTTTCTTTCTTGCATTTTTCTTTCCTTCTTTCTTTCTCCTCTCAGGGAGCAGGGACATCACTCTCTATTCTGCAGGTCAGAGAGGGAACAATTAAGAGTGGAGGGCGCTGGGAGTCGCTGACAGGTGATGAATGGCCGGGCCGGCTGCAAGTGACAATATGCAGACAAGCCGGATCATTTGCAAATGGATGTGGAGAGATGGAGAATGGGTGGGGTGGAGTGGGGTGGTGGATGGAGGCGAGGAAAGTCAGGGGCAGGATAAGGGGGAGAGAGCTGGATGGGGGGATGGGGTTAACCCTCCCAGAATCATTTCTCAGCAGCAGGAGGAGGTGGAGGAGGCGCAGCCACCTGCCCAGCAGAGAGGCTCATTTGTTAGAGTTGATGGAGGCCTGAGGACAACTGGCTGCCATGGGGAATACACTGCAGGTAACATCAGCACATCAGAGTGTTGACCAATATCCACAAAGTCAGCTCAGCTTGATGGAAAACAGCTTCCTTCTGGTTAGTAAACTGGAGCTTTCTGGTCCTGATAGCAAAGATGGTTGCACTTCTTTAGTTTTGACAGTATTGAAAATAAAGCAACATCTTCTCCAGTACTTTTTGCTCTGTTATATCGTTCCAACCAGCTCAGTCTCCTGTTACCCGATTACACCTTCATTCAGTCTCTTTCTCTCAGTTTCACACAATTGAACCAAAGTGTGTGTAGAGCCTTATTTAGTCACCTGACATGTAGATCAATCACTCACTTGATCCCAAATACCCTTAACAAGATCAATCTGCAGCAGAGGACATATGAGTCACTCACATAAATGTGCCGTCCTTGATATATTCATCTTTTGGTAGTTGTGGTAAGACCTCTGGTGGCTCCAGTTTAAAGGTTTTATGTATTAGAGCATAATATATT
The DNA here is from genome assembly GCA_028564705.1 of Apricaphanius iberus. Classification (NCBI taxonomy): domain Eukaryota; kingdom Metazoa; phylum Chordata; class Actinopteri; order Cyprinodontiformes; family Aphaniidae; genus Apricaphanius; species Apricaphanius iberus. Next base: position 3,557,568 of record JAPXFQ010000689.1, read on the forward strand.
TCTATTATTAAGAAGTTCTTGTAAAAACAAAACTAAAAATCTATGTCTGAAGTTGCGGAGTAATTTTGGATCATACTCTTTTACATTGTTGTATCAGGTTGCATGACTTGAAAATGCATATGAACTTCTCAGTGTATCAATGACTGTGGTGCCCATGTCCTGGTCATCATCAGCTCTTTAGCACCTTGCTTGACAGCTGGTATTTAGGCCGTTTTCACATGTGTGGCCGTACCAGAAAACGGCCAGAGAAAATGCTAATTTTTTCTGTTCACATGTCACGGATCTCTGCCCGTATTGCGATCCAGTCTTTTACTACAAATAAACAGCAGGTGGCGGTATACAAATAAGTCTTAGTTCTCCAACAAACAAGGGAGTGAGAAGTACCGACGTCATAAAACGAGCGACAGCCTAGAATGTAAACAAACTGGTCTACTGGTCAGCTGCTACCTGAAGCCATCTACAGGGTGAGTGTTGTAGTAAACCCGCCGTTTTGTAACCTGCTGTGTTGCTGTGGGATGCTTGAATAGCGTTGTTTTGGTATTTGTATGGTCGCGAGGTGATTCTGTAATTTCGGCCGGCGGTGTCGTCATTTCCGCATGGAGCGCGTCTATTGTCTTGAGTACGGCCAGAGTACGGGTTGTGTTCACATGGTACTTGGCCGCTCGTACCTGGACTCGGATACTACCTCCAAGGCAGGTCTCTCTGGCCGTATTCTGGCACGGTACAGTCTGTGTTCACATGATACGAAATAAGTGGATTTTGACCAAATACCGTACCCGAGTACGGACTCCTGTACCATGTGAAAGCGACCTTAGTGTCTCTACTGGTGAGTCTGTGTTTGGCTCCCTCCAAACATGGCACTGTGCAGTATGACCAGACATCTGTCCACAAGACGTTTTTACAGAAGAGTTGTACCTGATTCAGATGCATCTTTGCAAACCTCTATATTACTTTTGAAGGATTAGGTTTTCTCTTCATAAGTCAAAGAAAACCACACCTGCTTTAACTTTTACACTTGCTTTCTGAGACCTGGAGAGTCAAAGAGCTTGTGGGTCATTTGTCTCGGGGTAAAATTGAAGCGACATTCACTCCTAAGGAAATTGGGAACTGTCTTAAATTTTTTGCTCTTTTAACAATCTTTATTTCTATATAATTGTATACTTCAAATAGTTTTGAAAATGGCTTTATAGCCTTTTTTCAGATTGATAGACTGCAATGGTTTTTATGGACCTTGTTGACATCTTTCCACTATGTTATTGTATCATTCAGGTTAAACTTTGCAAACCCCAATCCTAAAAAAATGTGCTTTCTATCTGGAAAGTGTGTAATTACTTTTCAAATTAAGTTTTTTTTTTTTACACATAAAATCTTACATGGTAACCCACAATATATATGCAAAGTTTAAATCTGTCTTGCCTTCACTTTACTATAGTGAGGATGTTTAGGTCTGCTCACCAGATTCTGCTTAAAGCCCCTTAGGCAGTGTGATGTTGAACATTGGCTCCTCCCCGACCATCGATGATTGTAAGTCTTTCATAAAGACATATTTGTCCTTGGCTTTTAATCCAGGCTTCTTTGCACAAGTTGTTATTTTTCTGCCTTTTTTCCTTGTATATTACTCTGATCTCTTCCTCAGGACTTTGGTGAACTTCGCTTTTTAAAAGTGCTCTTAAAAAATAATTTGGGAAGAGTTGCGTTGAAAATTACAAAATTCATTACATTTGTTCCTGTAGAGTATATTTAAAGAGACTATATCATGCTATTTTACAGCTTTCAACTTCTGGGATAGAAATGTACATGATAAAATGTTGCCTTTGTTGTTACACAGTATCAATTTGTCCTGAAATTTAACTTGTATCCTGTAGTTAATGTTAGACCATGAAGTGAAATGGCTCTTTTCTCTATAAACCGGCCTCCTGCACCCCAACGCTATACTCAACTGTGCTGCAGATCACAGACCGGGAGCAGATCACACTGAGACAAACAGTACTGATCTTAATCTCAAACAGTATTCTCACAAATAATTTGAAAAGTACAGAGTACCACAATGAAACTGTTATATTAAGGGCTCAGACGTTTGATTTATTTTTTTATTTTTTTGTAAAAAACGGAGACAATAAAGCCTATTTCATTTACTAAATCTCCAGGCTTTAGACAGAGCCCAAACCAACACAGCTGTGTCCACTAAGCAAATCTTTCCAGCCCAGTATATAAAAAAGCCGTGGGTGTTGTTTGCACCCGTTTACTGAACATTCTGAGATGATACAGATCAAATAATTAACCACACAAGGCTGTTATAAGATTACATAAGCAGCTAAATTGCTAACCCATATTAGCATGTAGCCACTTACTTCTCTGTCCATCAGGCATCTTTGTTCTTTGATCCAGCTACTGTTCATTCGGAATGTAGAATAAAATCCTGTAATCCATGCAACCAAACACGCGTTTTCACAGAGAAAGTAAAAATCCAACAAAAAAGTGTTTTAAGCTGCCAAAAACCGAAGCAGCCATTAGCTGTGAGAAGGACAAGGGTGTGAAAATCTATCAGGGGTACGCCACTCTGCCTGCAGGGGTGGTGCAGACACCTCTAACACTCAACTTTCAACCAGTGATGTCACTAGTTGAACACTCAGTCGATTTCTAGGAGAGGGAGGGTCAGCTGCTCAGAGTGCAGAATTCAGTAGGATTACTCAGACATGCGTGAATTAAGCCAAAAACTACTGTGGTGGGTTTTTTATGAGAAAATTGCATTACCAGATGGTTGGAAACTCAAAAAACTTGATTTTACATGATATAGGCGCTTAAATGGGATTATGGGGGGGAAAACATGAGAACACTTGGCCTTTTTGGAGCTCCATAGCTTGGCCATATCTTACAGTTAAACATACAATTTAAAGTATCATCTTAACCCAAAAAATATTGAAATATTTTATTTTCTGTAGACACAAACATGCTTGGTCAGCAGAAGTTCCTTCAACATATGGTTCAAAAATTTTGTTTAGTTATGACTTACTGTTGTCACACATTGAATTTTTTTAGGCTTTAATTGCTTTCTGTGTTTCTTTCTTCCTGTTTGATCAAAAGAGAGATGCTGTTGGCTTCACCTTTTCCTCTACTCTCCAGAAAAAAAGGGAGAATCATCTTAGCAACCGATGACGAGCATTGTGTACATCTCTGTTTCTATATTACTCAGCATCTTATTCTTCTTAGTTTAATCCATCTTTAGTTCCAGTTCCAGTTTTTATTCTCTTTTGGAGTGTTGAACCTTTGGCAACATATTTTTTACTGAAGAGTGTAAGGATGATAAGATAAGAGATAAGAGAACCCTCTGAAGAGGCTTTAATCATTTTACTCACTCTAATGCTGCTTATTTTACACACCAGAATTTGAAGAAGAACTCAGAGGTGCACACAGTGCCTTTGATCCCCTCCTCTCTGGTGTTTGTCCTGGTTATGGTGAGACGGCCTGTCAGAAGACGCAGCTAAGAGGACCGAGAGCCGACTAAATCAGCTCAGATCAGACCTGATCTCCTCACACACATCCGGCCGGGCATGACGGTGTGCTGACCAGCAAGCGGTGAAAAGGCCCAGAGTTGGTGTCCCACCTAATCTTCATCAGACCTCAGCAGCTCTGACCCAGAATCCCCGTTCTCCCCCACGACCTGCCATCCATCGCTCTCTTTGACCACGGCTCGGTCACTCAGGTGGACACACACTTTGTGACATGATGGCTTTGGCACTAAGGGCTCCTGTGCCTAGTAGCCTGACTGTCAGTCCAAATATATGAAAGAAGTAAAAGAAACAAGCGATAGAGGGGGAAGATAGATGTATGGTGAAGAAGGTAACAATTATCCTTAGAAAATACACTCAGTAAAAAAATAATGTCATCCAAAAGCAGTTAATGATAAACAGGTTGTGCTCACTTAGTTGGTGAGTTAGACCAAAAATCAATCAGCATAAGCAGTTTAGAACCTACGTTTTTACATGTGGTTGGAGTGAGTCAGTAGGTAGCTTTGAATTAACAAAGAATCACCTTTGAGAGACAGATTGAAAAAAAATGACGACTTCTGATAGAATATTCTGGTGGTTTGGAGTAATCATCAAGAAAGCATCCATCCATTCATCCAGCTGGGCATCAAAAGCTCAGACTGTAAGTAGTGGTATGGTGTTGGGGATAGTTTTCCTTGCTAAATCTACAAGTTCCAGCTGAAAATCTACAACATTCAAAATTTCTTTTAAAGACATGACTAGGAAACTCTATGCATGAGAAGAGAAAATGTTATTTCACATAAGTTTTCAACAAATATCATAAAAAAAGTTAAGACAATTTGCTCTAGAATTAAAGATTAAGCTGTTCATGCAACTGAGGATGTAGGAAGTTGATCTCATCCCTGGATGTGAATAGAAGGTGTGTTTCTGTTTTCCAGGCTCTGGGTTAGGGTTAGTGTTAGGCTTGTTTTGGCATTGTGTTTGTGACAAACCACATGTCTGCTTCATTCATTCTAAATTGTTCATTTCTTTCCAGATAAAGATTTAGCTCTTATGCCAGAAGATCTTGAGTAAACACCTTGGCCGCCACAAACATAACTCAACAAGGGATTAATATCTCCAGACTTCAGATTCTTATCCTGATTGTTACTTCACTTTACCAGACTTTTTTTCCTAATTAACCTCACTCCAGCTCCTGTGTAGCCGAAGCTGTTTCAGATCTGTGTGACTTGGGCACCATATTTGTGTGTTTTCTTGATTTTTCACTGCCCGCAACAAGACAAAGCGACGGGTTACAGAGCCAAAAGTCATGTCAGTGCTGGAGGATGAAAAAGACTCAAGAGGTCCTTTAACACAAAAGCGAGGATTTGGCTCTGCAGCGTTTGGGACGAGTGTCAGAGGACAGAGCTAATTGTGGTGAATGCAAAGCTTTGGCAGTGCCTAGTTCCATCAGATGCCAACAGTTTTCTACTGTGTGTGTGGAGTCATGCATTCCCTCACTCTTTTGTTTGTGCATTTCTCTGCTTCCTCCAGAGGCTTTGGTGAAAAATGGTGTGCAGTCCGACTGCCAAAAAGGACCTGATTTAGTTGTTTGCCTTCCGCAGCAAAGCAGTTGGTTTTGGATGCTGGGGTCACTTAGCTTCAGATCTTCAATAAATCTGCAATTTATGATTCTCATGCAGGACTATATAATCTGTAGGAAAAGTGTTTCAAGGTTTATCACTTAATCAGCTGAGAATTTGTCCATTTCAGCGGTTCTATTAATGCTTCAGGGGTTCACAAAGGACATGAGTGAGCAAACCGTATAATGAAGACAATCAAAGCATGGCTTTGGTATTAAACAATATCCCAAGCTTTGGACATCTTACAGACCATTGTTCATCAGAAAATAGAAAGTATTTGGAAGAACAGTTTATGTGTAGATATAGGTAAAATAAAGTTACAAGAAGCCTGAGTAGCTGTTTGCTGCTATCTGCTAAAAGGACAGAGTAAGGTGTGAAAGAAGGTAATATGGTTATATGAGACCAAAAAGAAACATTTTACCCATTTTTACAACTCTATTGTGTGGAGTGAAAAATGGAAGATTAACGTGAACACACGATGCCCTTGATGACACATGGTCATGGCAGCATCATACTGTGGTGATGCTTTTCTTCATTACGGACATGGAAGCTCCTCAGAATTGATGACAACCAGATCTAAATCCAAATGAGAACATGTGGCAAGACTTGGAAACTGTTTCTTTTAATTTCAGAACTAGGCTCTACGTTGTGTTGATGCATCACATAAAATCTAAATAAACTGAAAATCTTCAGACACATTTTCCTAACGGTCAGTCTTAAACTAGTATTTGTAAATTAACTCAGTGTTATAGCAAAGTGCTTAAACATTTTAGCTTCTGACCCACAAATGACAGTGACAGAGACTTGTGACCCTACAAAGTCATGATAACATGGTGACACTGACTGTTTGAAAAAATATTAGTTAAAAAACTTTTTTTGGAATGTGTAGCAATCTGATATAAAATAATTGATTGGATTTTGCAAACTAAATGAGACACAGAATATAGTTTGTTATAGTTTGTAATATTTGTTTAAAAAATTGTGTCACTAGGTGCTTTTCTTGCTTAGAATTTCCAAAACTTGTTGAGAAACATTTCCACTTTTATTATTTGATATTTTCCAAGGTAGCCATTTCACAACCCATCACCCTCCAAACTCAAGTTTGAAAAACAAATATTTTTTTAGTGATGTGAATGTTTGAAGCCCTGGAGAGCTGCCTTGCTCATTTATAGCCTCTAATTGAAGGCAACCCTAATTAGGATGCTACATATTCCTTTTTTTTACCCCCATTTCCTCTCTCAGCATCATTATATGAAAATTAATACCGACCAACACATACATTACGCGCTGCTTTAATTCTGCTGAAATTAATGAAGGTGAAAATAATTCTCTTTGAAAACAGAGGAGGGGAGGATAAAAGGTCCTGAAGTGGGAGCATACTTGTTTGTGTCATGAGACTTCTGCTAACTTGCTCTAAATAAATCAGTGATTAGCATTTTTCCCTTTAAACAGAATAATTCCAACTTTGATATCTTTAATTGTGCTTAAGGGCTTCTGTGCTCCTCAGCTGGCCCTCAAACGCTCTGTTCAGTGCAGAACTGATCACAGCTTCTTTTTATTCACTTCCCAACCTCTTTGCTGCTTCCACGGGATCAAAGGGTTAAACTTGTTGCTAGGTGCAGTAAAAAACGTGAAAAGCAAAAATCAAAAGGTGTTGAAAATGGTTGGTTAAAAATTGTTTTGGGAAAGGGGGTTTCAGGACATCAAAATTGATGAGCAGAGTCACAGTTTAAGGAAACAGCATTTGGTGTTCCACAAGGCTTAATATGGAGACCCAGTACTTTCAGTTGTTTGAAATGTATTTAATTATGTTTCAGCTGTAGATAGAAGAGATCAGAATGGAGAGACTTGGTCATAATTGACAGCACTACGTTTCTTAATAAAACAAACAAAAAAACAGCATGTTAGCCCAAACACCTCATATCAACAGTCAAAGAAGGTGGTGGTGTAGTGATGAACCAGGGTTGTGCTACCGCAATAGTACCTGGGGCCTGAGTTAGCTATAAACTGTCCTGAGTATCGAAGTAATCTAAAGTCAATTTTGTGGCATTTTGTGCTACAGCTGACACTTGTCCTCAACTGAGACATAAACAGGACAACAATCCCAAAAAAGCCAGCAAATCTACAACACAGTGGATAAACACAAGATGTTTCAATTGCCCATTTGAAGTACAGACTTAAACCTGATTGAAGCTATGCAAGTGTATGCAAACAGCAGTGAAGTTCAACAATACTGTACCTCATGGGGCCTATATTCTTTACAATGACACAAAAGATGTATAAAGTCACACGCCTGGGAGTTTTTCCTAATATCATTAGTTCTACATGTTGTATGATCATAATTTCTTGATTAATTTCCCTGTATGTAATCAGAGCGTTCCGTTATCAATGTGGAGCGAGTACACACTGTAAAGACACGCTGTAAGTATTTGCTTATGACAGCAGATCACCAACAGAGGGTGGTGTTGCACCGCTGGTCGGAGCTCCGAGGGTCAGCATTCAGAGCTCATCACTTCACCTCCTGCCTTTTCTTTTTCTGCTTTTCATCACTGAAGACAGGATCAGAGAGGGAAATCGTCCCTTTAATGGATGAAGCTGACATTAAGACGTGATGGCTGCTGCTATAAGGGACGCATTCAGCTTCTTATAAAGACCCCGATGAAGTCCCAACAATGTACACCGTATTAAAAAAAAAAAAAAAAAAAAAAAAAAATCAAGTTTGAATACACATTAAATTGTAGAAATTATATTTTACAGTGATTGTATGTTTTTAATATTTTTGTAAAAAATGGTTTAATGATTTATTGTATCATGTTTAAAAAACAAAACTGAACAGATATGGAATATGTTTATTAGGCTATTGTTCAGATGGTTGTCTCTGTAATAAACAAAGAGCTCCTGATTGGCTGAAAAGTGGACGAAGAAAGAGCGAAAGAACACATCAAACATTCATCTCACAGCTCAAATCCTCTTAAAGTGCACATTTGTTCCTCCCCGCATCACGTTTAATCTGCCAGCCTGCATCTCCACTCGTAAACATCAATATTAGCAGTTTAGCGGTGAACAGTTGCCGGCAAAGTGATCTTAAAACTCCAAAAGGACACATCCACGTCCGTCTAATTAAAATTTAACCGCACCAGACGATGCGTTGGAAAGAAAAAAAAAAAAAAGAGGATAAAGAAATTATTTAGCATTAACATAAAAACAAACACGCGCATATATATGCAAATGAAGGCAGGGTAGGAAACAGGACGCCATAACTCACGCTGATGGCCTTTAAGTGAGAAATCACCTCTGGAAAAACGTCCACTAAGGAAGCGGAATGATGCACCTGTCGCCCATCTGACTAATGAGCCAATCAGGTTGCAAGGACAAGAAGCCCATGATGCTTATGCTGGCCGCAGTGAAGAAAGACCCATTCTGAGCTCTAAAAAGTTGATTACAATGAAAAAAAAAAACTTGCAGTGATTTATTTTTTTTAAATTTTATTCTATAAAATGAATTGAATGTTTTTAATCCTCCTTTTGTTCTGATGTATAGAGACAATGGGCTGCAGGGATTCCTTTACATATTAAAATGGCTGATCTGCAGGAAACACCTGCCATCGCCCCAACTAAATACGGAAATCTGTTCATGTGCTGCAGGAATCAGGACGATAAACGCAGATTTGTCTGGATTGGAAGCTGTGATGGATGAGCAGACAACTCAGGCCTACTGCAGCCTTTAGGTTCTGCACAGATTAGGCTAAAGGGTGTGAATAAGCGATTTCCTTTATTTGGTCAGTATGAGCCAAAGCTCAGCTTAAAAAAAATCTGCTCCATCTGACACTGGTGGGTTCCCATCAAATGAAAAAACATCCAAAATGTTCCCTCGTGCTTTTGGCGTCTCCCATGTAGGGATGTTAAAGAGAATGGGAACCAGAGTGAATGTGGTGCCAGGGAGGAGCGCAGAAATGCAGTTTCCAGCCGTATTTAAAGCTCTCAAAATTATCCAAATCCCGTTTTAAAATTAGATAAAATTAATGCAGTTTAATGTGTGAATAACAAGGTCTCACTCTTAAATTCACACCTCTAGATGTTCATTTCTCTCCGAAGCTGATTTGTCACAGTGAGTTCACAAAGCTGACACGTTAACACACATCTCCACCTAAATTAATTTTTGAAACTCTCCAACACTCAGGTCTTGTTACAATAAATAAACGTGAATTGAATTTGGAAGCTATTTTTTCTCATTTGAATCAGATGTAAAATAGACTATCGATATTTGCGTGTTATCAGACTGTTTGCTTTTATTAAAGGCCACAGCTGGAAAGCAAAATTATTTATTTAGATTATTGATTTAATTAAAAAAATATATCAAGGGTCAGTTCTACATTCAATAAATTAGGCGACTCTAACGTGTATCTGTTTTGTCTGTGCGCACATGCAACAAAAATGTATTTTTTTTAATGCAAAGCCCGAATAAATCTAACAATCAGTCGTATTTAAAGCTGTATAGAGGATTTAAACGGCGGATAGTAAAATAAAAGAAAAGAACCAGAAGACTGCCCTGCACCTCAATGCCCGCGCACGGTGTCCGAGCAGGTATGGACGCTCTAAGGGTCACTTCTCATACAGAAAACACGACTCCCGCTTAAGCGGCGACGCTTCCGCGGCGCGGATATGACTTGAGCGACTGTGGCCACTGCTGCCGTGCGCAACACATGCCCGTGTGTGTGTGTGTGTGTGTGTGTGTGAGTGTGTGAAAGCTACCACTAGTCGCCCCCAGTGCTCTTCAGTCTCCACTCTCCCTTCTCACCGCAGACTGAACGTCACGTCCGCACTTGAACTTGAGTTTTCTCCCACCGTAGAAGCCAGAGAGCCACACAGTTCCACACAGAGCCACGCGCGCGCGTCCGGGGGATGCAAGACTCATCCGCGAGCACAAAGAGAAAAAGAGGGTGACAGACCGTCCTCGGACCAGTGCTGGGCTCTGACTGCAAGAGTTAAAGTCTGAGAGGCCGGCGCTGAGTGCAGCGCTGGAGGTGCCCACCTTGGCGAGAAGAGAACTGGATTCCTGTTATACTCGTGTCAGCTGAAGTCTAGCCATCCGAGTCACTCCTCCACACAGGACCGGACAGTGTCCAGTGTCCGGAGAGTGGACACAGACCCGGACAGACCATCAGGAGGTGACCCCACTGCCTCTCCGCTCCGCTCTTTTTTTCTCCCCTCCGCGCTCCTTTGAGGGAATGGTGTGAAAGCAACGGAGGAAAGAGCCCGACTGTCCCCCCTCCCTCCGTGCTCCAAGAAGGGAGGCGCGCAACCACTTGGGCACCGAGCTCCGAGCGAGCGCCCCGGCACCTAGCGCTGCGCCACGGCCGGTGACCGCAGAGCGCGGCAGCCGCTGCCCACCGAGGACAGATCCGCCGCGCAGGGGCCAGTCCGCGGGCCGCACCTGGGGCCGGTGCGAAGTGGTCAGCTGGGGGTGACCAGTGAATTTTGGGGCCAGTTTGGCCGTGTGCAGGAGCAGCCGCCGCGGGAGGAGAAGACGGAGGAGGTGGAGAGCCGACCTTTCCTGTGCAGCTCTCCGGGCGATGCCAGTGTAAATGCCAGGGCGATGTCCCGACGAAAGCAGGGGAACCCGCAGCACCTATCCCAGAGAGAAATAACGCGTAAGTTATCCTGCATCACTTTTCTCAAACTCACATTTCGATGTTGTCCATTTTTATTTAGTACTAGGTACATAGCATTTCTATGTTCAGGTCTGGGACAGAAAGTTTTGCGAAGAGTGCCTCGAGGGACTGTTCTATTTTTCATAATTAGTTTGTAGGAATTAGTTGAAATCTTTAAAGCACTTTTCTTATCTACTTGGTGCAAAATAACGCACTGTCAATGGAGCTAAAATTTATAGTCGGAGCTCAGAGGGCAAATAAATGTGTGCAGATGGAGGAGCCGCGCACGGAAGAGCGGGTGGTCCGTCCCGAGATGAGATCGCTGCTCCGCTCTTGGCTGACTTTGCAGCTGCGATTTAGCAGAGAAAGAGATATTTTAGAGAAAAAAAGTCTGTTCAATCGGTCAGATTGCTGAGTTTTCTTTTTACCTTTAAACACATTTTGATAGTTTCTTCGTGTTTAAATGGAACTCTGCTGGATGTTCTTTACTTACTTAAGAATAATTGACTAACATAACTTGCCTGTAAAAATAGGTTATAGAAATGGAAGACATAATGCGAATTAAACGCCCACAATGCTGTGTAAATATGGGATTTTTCCCTCTCCATTACTTCGTTTGTCCCGATCAGGTTGTTATGAAGCAAATTGTTCACCATGTGTAACCTGTTTGTGACGTTTGGATTATTCAAAAAGCAAACTAAAACGGGCACTCTTATTAAACGAGAAACACAATCTCGAGATTAAAAGTTATCTTTTAAGAGTAAATGTTAAACTTGATTAATAGTCTTTCTTCAAAGAAAAGACAAACATTTTGGACATTTTTTCTAACGTGTCAATTGAATTCCTCAAATTAACCCTTAGACCTAAAGCTCCTAATATTATCGGCTGTCAATAGGCTATCCTTGACACTTTTTGCCCTAAAACTTCTCAGCAGCGAGATTGTTCTTCTTTATGGCCTGGCCTCGCACCAGTTTTCCGGATTATCCGTCCTGACAGCAGCAGACAAACGCGAACTTTTCGCTCTAATGAGGGACTCAAGTATTTTTAACTGCAGTATTGGTTGAGCACAAACTTTGCTCTGCTGTAAGGTCAATCTGAATGCACAGATCAACTTTAATTTTAATAGATATTTGATATTAAACCAAACCGTTTTCATGAAAGAACCGCAACTTTGCGCGGCAGCTCTTCCGCAGGCCTGCCGGGAATCACTTGGTCCGCTCTGCAAGTCTCTCAGAAAGCTGAAAATGGGGATGTAAGAATGCTCTTTTAATTAGTCAGCTTCCCGTTTGCACAGTTCTGTGCAGGTCAGTCGAGCCTGATTTATCCACGTTGCCACCTTCTGTAATTTATGTTAAAGAGAAGCTCCTGGATTTACTCTGCTTGACATGTGCGCACACATATGCATATATTTAGTTGAGAATGAAATCATGTATGTAAATGTACACCTCCCAAAAATTCTACTTAATTGCATTTGAGCTGCCATGCGTTAAAACCCATCAGATGTGGGATGGAATGATCTTATTCAAAATTTTCCTCATCACAAAAAAAAACTTTTTAAATAAAGTTTGTCCATAATGCGCTCTGATGTTTTTGGTGAATGTTCTCCTTTTGGAGACTTTTACCATCTTAGAGTGTAACATTTTCTTTTTCGATTTAGTAAGGAATTGGTCCTTGAACCAACTAGTGAATAAGGAATAATGTCAAGCTGATCGTCCTAGACAGACCTAGCTCTGCAATCTTTTACATCTAGCACGTAAAATAAAGAAAGAAAAAAAAAGATCAAACCCGAGTAAGAAATCCCCTGATCAGGTACAGAATTTGTCCCTCAGAGACACAAAGAATCCAGACAATTTTGGTTTTCTCTGATTTTATGCACGATGAAGAAGAAAAAAAGTAAAGCACGGCTCTTCTCTAAGGAGGCTGATGGAGTGTGAAGAGGCACAAACAGGACGAAAGCTTTCATTACGCACGCTCGCACGCACGTGCTCCGTGTAAATTGCAGTCGCCCACTTGAGATGCATGTTTCCCTTCGGCTTGTCAAATAGCCGTGCACCCCGCTGGGGCTGAAGTCTTTGTTAGAGGCGGAGAGGAGCCTTTAAAATGCCACAAATGAAGATGCACTTCTGCTCAGTGGATTCTGATAAACGCACCGGTTCAGTTTAGGGTCACTAAAACAGCAGCTGAACGTGTGAGATGTGCGTGCTGATTAATTTAAAACAGAATATGAAGAGATAGGCTATTTGTTTTGTTTTTTGTCCCCCCTCCTGATTTTTGTAAACTGGTACAGTTTCCTATTGCTTTTGAAGCATCTAAATCCTGCAGGAAAGTCCACGAATGCGCAAGAGCATGTCTGAACTTATGGCCGCACACACGCCAGACACACTCTTGCATACCAGGGTACTGGTGTGCTCAGCTGAGGTTTACTGTTGTCTGCTTGTATTTCAGCACCTCTTCCTGTTGGTGTTCTCTGTGCCTGAGCTAGGGGGAGCTATCCGGCTGGAAGCTCTGCAGTAGTGTGTGTGTGGTGTATGTGAGTGTGTTTAATCAGATGACATCAGTGCTGGAAGACCACATTCACCTCTTTAACTGTCAGCAACTGCACACTATTTTCTTCTAGGTCTTGTTTAAAGTGAAAACTGTCACTTCACAGCACTGTGCATTTAGAGCAAGGATTTAAAAAAAAATTCTTTACTTTTTCTTCAGTTTATAACATTGAATACTTTTGTTATTACGCTGATTAGCATTTCATCTGCTGAACATGTAGGCAAGTTATAAAAAACAAACAAAAAAACCCCACCCAAATCTCAATCAATCCTCAATATTTGAGTTGCTCTTTTGCACTTTATCTTCCAAGTGGACAAGTAGCACAATAGCATGGACCCAATTAATGTGGAATATTTTTGTGCAACATCAAATGTTTTGTAGTAGAGCTGGGTCAGTTAATGGCTTCATGGCATAAAAGAAAATTTAAAAAGTTGCAGTTTTATATTTATACCATACCGTTTCTACTGCCTAATGTGTTTGTAAAGGGATTCCAGAGAAATTGCAGGAGTGACTGGATTTATTTTTTCTGTCCACATAGAGCGTTGGATAACACAGTGCTCCCCAACCTGGGGCTGGGCTCTGCCTGTCAGCTGTCTCTAACAGGCTACTAGTTTCATGCTTACAAAAAAAAAAAAAACAAATTCTGCTGCGTGAAAGTATTTCCTGTCGCTAAAATGAAGACAATCATGATGTGCCACATGTGCCACACACTACTCTAAGATAACGCTGTTTTGACACTACAAGTTATTTTTCGCTTCAGTCTATATCCAAATCTAAATAACCCTAAATGCGATGCATTGTTGTACAGCTAACACATATATTTCATTAATTTAGCAGACAATGACTTAACAAAATGAGGTAAAAGTAAATAGACAGGGGGACAAGGGGATTTTTTCCACATAAGATGAGTCCAAAAATTGTCTGATTTTGGTTCTTGCCCTGAAATCTTTTGTTGATTTAAGTGTCAATATGAGTACTTTGTGTATTTCTTGCTCTGGTTTTGATGGTTGACAGCAGACAGGAAACGACAGAAGAGCGAGAAGGTGATGGTATAATCCTGAAACACCTGCAAACCGAAAAACACATTTTACACTCTGCACAAACACCTTCAGTTCATTTCAGTTGCTCCGTAAAAACAAGTTGCAAAGTAGAAATATAGTTGATGCACAGTAAGAACAACCTCAGGTCTGCAGTTTCTGCATCCAGCTGCACCGCATGTGGCAGCCAGAAGAGCTTGGAGGAAATGAACTTAAATCGGTTTTGATATCTCAGTACCATCCTGCATTAAAGTGTTTGTGTGTGAGAGCATGCAGCATTATAACATTTTATCTTCCTCGCTGCACACAAACAAAAAACAGCCATTTCAGTTTTTTTATTTGATCGTACGTAAAGTAAACATTTGATCGTTGTGCTGGTACATAATAGATGGTCCTTGAATATCACTCAACCAGAGGTAAGGTAGCCGTCTTGTGACAAATCTCCGGACAAAATATTTTTAACCCTGTCCCCAGAGCTCCGCAGATATTTCTCGCCCTTAGAAGAATTCTGCCCGTTTCTTTTTTTCACCCCTATTTCATCCTATTAACACCATCGGCTGCCTCACATAAACCTTATTAGGTAAATCAGGCCACACTGTCGCTTTCGCCTCCGCGCCATCATTTGCATACAAACTGTCGTCCGTGCATCCACGCAAAAAAACTCAAAATCAAAACTATAGTTTTGTTTTCATGCCAAGTGTTTCCTCAGACAGCTATTTGATGAATGAAACACTACGCAGCGATTTATCGTGACGACAAACAAACATCTGAGTAAAATTGATCTGTTTTTTGTGGTTTTAAGAGAAACATTGTTCCACTTGATCAAGGACAGGAAAGCTGCTGCCTATTTCACATCTGTCTGTGTTTATCACATTACTACAATAACTGACATGTCAGATGAAATCGAGTCTGCGGTGTGTGTTGGGTTTGTTCCAGGTCAGCTAACTGGCTTTATCCTTGCCGATGTTTATTAGGAAACACACTCCGTACTGTACACGGCTGATCATTTCAGAGGACAGATGGCTCCAGCCTGCAGGCCACAAACACAATAATGCATGAATGTGTATGTTTGTGAGAGTATGAGTGTGTGTGCTGCAGACAAACATGCTATAATGTAGAAGGAGCGGCGTTGTGGGTTGACATATCTCTGATGCTGTGCACCTGCTTACACACACACACTTCCTGCAGCCAAAGAAAACAGATAAGCATGTTTGTATCTATCTGCAGTCTGTCTTCTGATATTTTGAGGATTAAATCTAAAATATATTTCTAATTGAAAGTTGATCACCCGGGTGTCTAAAAGCAGGAGGTAATTAGAGTTTGTCATCCCGAATCTGCAGCTAATCCTTCATCCATTAGAAACTGAGGTGGTGACGAGGACTGGTTGGACACCAAGTCCATAAACTGATTGCTGCTTTGTAGAATCCTTTATTATCGAGAGAATGTCCCTTTAAATAAAAAGGTTTTCTACTTTAGATGGTTGTTTATGTCTTCATCTATATATATTTTTAAAAGAATTTATAAAACTGGCCAAGATAATGAGAAATCAAACACGTTGATTGCATTTTTGGAGTACCCTTGATTATCATCTTTTTTTCAAGCAATGATAAACAAATCTCCAGAGTGGATCAGCAAAAGTGTTGAATTTGAGTAAAATGTGTGATCAATAAATCCACTAATGCCACATCAATGAAAAAGTTAGAAGCCTTATTTTATGTTTTTTGGATTAGACAAGTTCTCACTCAGCTGCTGCATCTCAGGCTTTTCTGAGTTCATAGTAATATCCTGCCAAATGGAACAGAGTTCGTAAAGTGCATTAAAGAGTCCAAAGTTCACGATACGGGGTCAGTTGCTCCCACCACATTTGTCCAGTTCTCTGTTGTCCACTTTTCTCTTCCCCCCTTTAACATGGTTGAATAAGTGATTAAATCACTTGATTCTGGTTTTGCATATAAAGATGAGATGGAGTATTAAACACATTAAAAAGAAACCTCACAGATGTCTTTGTGTGCGAAAGAAAAATTCTGCCTATTTTTCACTTGTTCCTGGTGATATTTGATGGCTGGACAGAATCCAGACTGATGTTGATTTGTCTCATCTGTTTTCTTCTCTTACTTTCAGCGGAAGTTGAGCATCCAGATGGCGCTCTGCTCTCCGACTCGTCACCCCCCCACCCACTCGGCCTTCCTAGCCACACTCTGGAGCCCAGCTTGGCCCACACCCTGCCACCCGGCCTCCACGTCGATCATGACCTGCTGACCTGTGGCCAATGCCAAATCACCTTCCCGCTGGGCGACATCCTTCTCTTCATTGAGCACAAGAAGAAGCAATGCCAAACACCACTGCTGCCCAACGGTTGCTATGACAAGTTGAACGACCGAGGAGGAGGAGGGGGTCTGCAAAGTCTTCATCACTATGCCCAGCAGGGAGAGCTGAGGAAGGTGGTGGAGCCGGTGGAGATCGGCATCCAGGTGACGCCGGAGGAGGAGGAGGCGGTGGGAGGGAGAGGACGAGGAGAAGGAGCGGAGAGGGGGGGGAAGACGCCCACCAAAGGAATTTGCCCAAAGCAGGAAAACACACCAGCAGGTAGGCAGCGTAGATGCACACCCTAACTTTCAGGATGCTCAGATTTTCTTCAAAACATGCATGCAAAAAAAATCTGAACAAAAAACTGCATTTAAAACAAAATTTGTGCATCTTACGGCTGAGATCACCTTAGTTTGGAAATGTATTTTTGCATGATTACGCAACTTTTTATTTTTGATTAAATCAAACTCTTTTTAACTAAAAGGTTCCATGTCATTTCAAGGCACTTTTTAATAAAAATAATTTCCGTACAATTATATAAACATTTCACTCAGTTAAAAAGTTTTATATTTAACCAGTATGTTATGGAATACACAAAGCATAACATCCAGAATCAGAATACATTGATTTTTACATGTTTTTACTAATATATTTTCAACTCCTTTAAGTTTTTGTCCCCAAAAATGAAATCAGTGCCTTCAAAAATTGCTTTATTAGTATTTTAATCTCAGTATAAATCCAGCTTTTCAGTGAAGGCCTCAGAAGTTTGTCAGAGAATAAACAGCATAATTGAGACCAAGTAACAGCAGATCGAGGAGAAGTTTAAAGCAGGGCTCAATACCTTGAGTTTTGAACTCCTCACAGAGTAATCCATCACCTGAAAATGGAAATAATAAATAAAATAAAAAACGCAGCTGTAAATCTATAAAGATGTAGTAACACTGCATTCATAAGCAGGTGTTCTGGTCAGATGAGGAGCAGATTCTGATATACCGGGAGAATGATGTGTAGCATATATATTTGTAGCATATTATATATATATATATATATATATATATATATATATATATATATATATATATATATATATATGTGAAAACACATCACCATGGGTTTTCCTTCCACTTTACAATTAGCAGGGAAAAATGCTCAGTTGTTAATGTAATTTTCAGTGCAGAAGGTTGTGTGCAGAGAGCATGGCATCAAGTCCAGTCATCTCTGATTTTCAGCAGAATTAGTTCTTAAAAGCTCCATTTATCTAATTTACTTTGCATTTGGAAAGACTCAGATGCAACTGAAAGTATCAATTTGGGCCAAATATTCTGACAACCAGAAACCCAATAAATTTAGATTCAAATGACCTAATATTATCACAAGCTAATGAGGTCTTGGACCATATTAGGCTGCAAAACAAGCGGAAGACATGCCAGAACAGCTTCACCTTAGTCATGAGATCATTCAGGGTTTAATCAATCTTCAAAATAGCATTTCCAGATTCTGACCTCCAGCTTGTGGGTCTGCTTGATGAAGAGTGTGTTTGGTTTTGCATATCTTTGAGCACACATTTTTTTTGTGGAACAGTCCCGACGTGTTGCTGCTGCAGAACGAAAGACAGAGAAGTTCATTTTATTAGAGAGGGAGGACAACAGAGAGAGGACAGACGCCTTGAACACTCAGAGCTCTAAACCCCCTCAAGGACTCAGCTCGTTGAAACAAACTGTGCAAAAACATGACAGAGAGGCTCACCCCGACTTGCGTGGAGAAATCCAGCCTAAGCCATCTGCTTAAAAAGGTGAAAAGCTCATTAAAATTCAAATAAGCAAAGCTCGGAAAAGAAAGAAAGAGAAAACACAGTGGAAGGAGAAGACATAGAGGGGGGATTAAAAAGAGGCAAGTCTCTTCCATTTTTCGGTTATCTCTCAAACCAGTCAAAATAATTATGCCACAGGAGAAAGGCTGAATATTCCCAGAGAACTTGGGAGGCCAGAAATCTGCAGGAATTCACTCAAAATCTCCTTCAGCTAAAAATCACCAAGAAGTCAACGGTTGATTGAGGGTTAGTATTTAGAATACATTCAAAAATAATTTAGGTAAAGTTTTCAAAATGTCTCTGATTAGCTTGCCAAATTCACTTTTTTTTTCTAATGACGATAAATAAAAAAACATTTTCTGGAAGTTGTTTTAAAGTGACGGTTGCTTTTCATCCAACTGTAAAAGAATGAATTGCAAGATTGAAACTGTTTACACATAGAAGCATATGTTCCAAAAAGTGCACGAAGGTCATACTGTTGGTGGATGTGTCCATAGAATATGACTGGGGTTCATTTCTTTGATTGATTCTGTTAAATAAAAAATAAGAAAATAAATAAGCAAATTTTTTTTGACGGAAATTTGTCTGATTTCAAACTCTAGTTACCTGATTAGTGGATCTCGAATGAAACTAGAGACTCTGTGTTTCAGGTAGTATGTGATCAACATGAAACATGACCTTCTGCAGATGCTACTCTTTCCTGTTTCCTGTTCTGATTTAAGTATGTGTGTGCTTTTGCTGCTTCATGTTACCAATTTCATTTTGTTTCCCTCAGTTTGTCAAACAAAATTTTTACGCCTCAAGAATGTAATTAAAGTCAGAAGGTCAAATACCAGTTATTTAAGAAATGTAAGCTGTAAGTCCACTGCTCTATTGACAATTTTCAACATTGTATGGACATTTTAACAGTCTTCGTTTGTTTTTCCCCCATACTATATTAACTAGTATTAGGATATTTATTTCTAAGTTCTCTGGAAAAAAAATCCAAACCAACAACTGTAACGGAATGTCAGAAATATGTCTGCAAACTGCTCAAAGAAGTAATTTTGGTATGGAGAATTTTGCATCAGTGAGCCAATTGTAGATCTTTTTTTTTTGTCCGCTAAAGTAGAGATATTTCTTCTGTTATCGTTTACCCCACTTTAACTGTCCGCAAAGTTGGAAATAAAGTTGCAAACTCTGGCTCAAAGCCACCTGCATATAACACCTTGGACTCTGTTTAAAGATCTGCTTTGAGCATGTCTGACCTTGTCTGGAAACGGTGTTTGGACCTGAACTTCATTATAATTTCATCAGGCTCTAACATCTCTGCAAGGCGGGGTTTCACTGCTGTGGACACGACAGAAAAAACCCAGCTCTCTAGCTCTTTGCTAATTGACTTCATGTCATTAGTTTTTCATATTTATGCACAGGAATATATTTTCCCTTTGCTTCAAATGCTTGCAATATATCCGACTGCAATCCTCTAGTGGAATCAGCCCCACTTGCTGGAAACCGTAATTGCACAATATTTCTTTATAACAGAAAGCGCAATAATAATTTTCATATTAAAAGCAAAAACATTAGTGGCTCAATTGAACGTGCACTGCACAGCAGCTGTAAAGTATATTGCTGCAATAAGATTTTATGTTGGAAAATTACCCTCAGTATTTCACAGTTTCCACATGATGCATACATCCAAGCTGCACCTTATTAACACAAGCCAAGGACAGAGCACTTTGTTAATCAACACAGGCTTTAATTTGCAGAAAACATGACTTGTAACCACTGGGGGTAGGGGGAGCGACAAGGTGCAGAAGAAGTTTTCTTTCTGACTTAGATTGAGTTTTTTCTTTCACACCTTTTATTACCTGGCATTATAGGTGGGGACAGAGATGGAACCAAGGGAAAACTGATCAGGGCAGTGTAATTGGCACCCTGCAGAAACAATGCTCTTTTTTTTAAACTTTTAAATTAGAGGAGGTGTTTTTGCTCTGCAGCTGATACCTTGTCTTCAACTGGCTATGTTAAAGTCAGACATGACAGAGAAAACTAGAGCATGAAGGGTCGCCTCCTCCTGAACAGTAAAAACATGCTTCTCTGTCAGTGTGAGGGTTTCTGTGACCACTTTCATCATGAGTTATGGTTACACTTCTAAAAAAGATACAGCTCAGAAGGACTTATAAGGCAAAAACAAATTGATTAAAATAGTACAGTAAGTCTATCTAGAGATTATTGTTTTATGCATTGAAAGTATATTTGGTCACTTTATAATCAGTTTGCTTTAAAAAAATTGACATATTTTTCAAATGATGTTATGTCGCTACACTAAAATTGCCTACCACTGGAAGAAAACTTGTCAAGGTTTAATCTTGATTTTAAAACATTATTTAATCGTACATATATCCTTGATAATAATAAAATATATATCTATTTGCAGCATGATGAGTTCTCGACAATTTGGAAGTCATTGTTGTTCCTCATTTCTTATCTTTAACATAGCATATTCCCAGAACAAGTTCACCTGTTAGAAATAGTAAATGCGAACTAAATTACATATGTTCTATTACAGAATTTACACAGGGTAAGAATAAAATATTAGTGATACAAATGATGGTTTAAAGTTTGGGGATGTGTTTAAAATGTTTTCCTCTAAGAAACTTAATTGAAAGGGAGGGGCAAAAGCTAAATATACCTTATTCTCTCCTTTAGTGGGGAGATTTAATTTAGTTCAACAAAAAAGTCAGTTCACTGGAAGTTCACTGGAAGAAAATATGCAAACAATTCAGCAAATTTTAGTTTCCAATTTTTACCAAAATTTGTTTTCTTAAAATCTGATCAACATGTATTAAAACATAATTAGAATAATTAGTTGCAACATTTAGTCCAGCCTGTTACTTACATGATACATTATTTGTTAATTTGTTAGGTGTCCAGAAAGAACACCTATGTTTCATGTGCTTCAAAATTTCACCAACAACCATAACATCATATATAGAATAATACTGTAATAAAACAAAAGCCAGAAAAAAATAAGTCTTCTAAGAACTAACACTAAATAGTTGAAGGTTGAAGGTCAAGGTGCGTGGCTATTCAGGTTGGTCATGAAGTTATGTGAATGTTGAGGAGATCAGGTAGATATTGAAATAAAACTTATTAAAGAAAATCTGTGTGATGGCCGACAGGAACACAATGAAGATTATATTTGCCACTTAAGTGCCTTGTAAGACTTGTTGTAGATACCTCTGCCAAATACCACCCATAGGAGCCCTCTAAGCAGACCAGTCAGTAAATACAAGTAGCTAACCTGTAGGTACCTCCCACTGGTACCATTTAAGAACAATTTCACTTTTATAACACCTGTAGGGACCCTAGTGTATATCTTGAAAGTAGCCTGCAAAGCCTGCAAGTAGTTTTTAGTAAACTGCAAAAACAAGTTAAATGACCCCTTATATTACAGGCAGCTCTCCATGGGTAACCCTGTAAGTACCCTGTAAAAGGTTGCCCGTAGACATCTAGAAGAGCGCTAAAAAAGGATAACAGGTCACCGTATTTCTTTAGAGCCCAGTCATTAGAAGTACTTTTCTAGGTAATCTCAAATAACCTTTTTTTTTCTTTTACACATTGCTGCCACGTAATCTTAAATGTAAAATGATAAAATGATGCAAATCGTAGAATTAGAAACATACAAACTATCAAATGAGATAGTAAAAAATAATTACATACATTAATTCATAACTCTTACTCAAGGTTTGTCAGTCAGAAATCCTCTGAATTAATCAAAGAAAGGTATAAAGCAGACAATGAATATTTCTTAACAATGCTGATAACACAGATAACCAAACATCATATTGGAGACAATTTGAAGAAACGTAAGCAGGCTAACTGCTGAAGATTTTTTGGCAAAAGTCAGGTCATACACCTCCACAGTCTCAGGTGAGTGTCAGCCTGGTTAGCAGACACCACGCGGTGACTGCAGATTAAAATAAAGAAACATGTCGGTTTTCCTTTAAGGCTTGCATACTGTGTGAACACTTCTCACTGAGAGTGTTTAACAGCACCTGACATGGTGCTGCGCAGCCCTTAAAGCCCCATCAGCCAGGCTTTAATTCAGACGTTTAACCAAGTCCACTTACACAAACTCCGATATGATGACACCTTCCTTCAATCTGAAGGGTTCTGCGTGTGTTGCGTTCACAGCCTCTCTCGCTTCCCTTTACTGCACTTCATTTATTCTTACATCCACCAGCTGTAATTCTAATATTAAAACACAGCGATGACAAAAATGTTCACACACGTTTTTCATAAATAATGACAGATCTCAACGGCGGGCTGTGAAAGCATTTACCATATGCTTATTTATCTTCCAAATGAAACTGCACAAACAGCTTCAACCTAGAGTGTGTGTGTTTGATATAACAGACTGTACTTTAGAGGCATTATGGAGCCCCGCTGCTCTTGTGTTTTTTTTGTGTGTTTTTTTTGTGTGTGTGCGTGTTGTTTCAATAAAGCTGGGAGGCCTCTCGGATGGAGCGATGGCCTGTTTGAAGTGGTAATTACTCTGGTTTGTATCTCTCTCTCTCTCTCACTGTCTCTCTCTCTCTCTCTCTTTCTGTCAGTGTTGGTATGCCTCTCTCACCCGAGCCTGGGTGTTTGTATCTTTAGATGGTAAAGCCGTGATACATTTTAAAGGGTCTGAAAGGTGCATGCACATATCAGGATGAGGAGTAACCACACCTTTTTATAAAAAAAAAAGAGGCTTCCTGTTTGCTTAGATAAGAGCTTACAGAAATGTCATCTGATTCTGTAAAACATGATTTTTTTATCTGAAATAGTTTTGGTGTACATACAGAGCAGCGAGTCCTGAACCATGTTACCTGGAGGATTTCTGATCATGCACACATACTTCATACGTCACCACTGTCGCCATATTGATAGTCGGGTTGTTAGAACTGTTGAATGCATACCCAGGAAAATTAATCTTTCAGCTTTAAATGCAGAAATTGCTCAAACCTTATTTTCTAAACCTTGCTGTACATGGCCATTTTTCTTTCTATTACTAAATGATATTTGTCTATTATTAATGAATATAATATACCATAACAAAATATAAATTTGTATAGGTTGTATGTTTATTTTTCAAATATGTCAAGAGTGTTTGAAAAAAAAGGTTAAATCACCTTATGGAAACCACTGCAGAATAAATCTATTTTATATTGACACATAAAAATTTTAATGAATAAAACAAATTTGTTACCTAAAATATAGTTTCTTCAAGCTCATCCATTATAAACGACTGTTTTTGAAGTATTTTTGAAGTTTATTATTTAACTGTCAGCCACTGCGTCACTCGGAATTACAGCACAATATTACACCTCTAATTTCTAAAAATAAGGGGTTTTATGAAATGTAAAATAAATGTGAACCAGTAACAATAGAATCTCTTTCAATTCAGAAATCTTCCCCTACCAATATGACGGCCATTTTGCACTGGACTGAGAATGTCCGATGTTCAGTGTTGCATCCAGCTGTTCTTTTGTCCCTTTTACCAGAGGTGGTTCTTGCATTTTTTATGCCATGAGTAAGTCCGGGTTTTGTGCCCATTTTTATTTTCAAAAACTGAAAGTTTCACCAATTCTAACATTTGTTTGGATTAACCCATAATTAGTGCAATGAA
This sequence comes from Apricaphanius iberus, assembly GCA_028564705.1. Taxonomy (NCBI): domain Eukaryota; kingdom Metazoa; phylum Chordata; class Actinopteri; order Cyprinodontiformes; family Aphaniidae; genus Apricaphanius; species Apricaphanius iberus. The sequence continues at coordinate 3,581,682 of JAPXFQ010000689.1, forward strand.
ACGTAGTGCACGTTTGATGATTATATAGGCTTGACTCAATCCTATACAATACTGTTGTAAGAAAGAAGCTTTTCTAAAAGGAAAGAAAAAAACAGTTTTAAACTGTTTTCAATAAACTCCTGAGGTTAACTTTGAACTTTAAATTAGATAAAATGCAGTAAAGTCCTTAAAATGGCGAAAAAGCCTTTTATTGAAAAAACAGATTGAATCAGAAACTATATTTGGCATTAGCATTATCGGCTTATATATTTGTATAAGATAATAGTCTTCAAACATAGAGGGACACTGACCATGCAAAAAACCAATAGAATTTGAGGCCAAATTCACTTTTATATTGTCTAAAACAACTTCTGATCACTGATCTCTATTATTCATAAAATGTTGATTCCCCTTTCCACAACATGCACAATAGTCATATGCACTTAAACAAAAAAGACCGGTTTTAAATGGCCAAACACAAAGGTGAAGAGTGAAGCAAAGTGATAATTCTCTAGCTGGAAAATATGTTGTGTCAGTTTGGTGTTAAGACCTTCAAACATAACTCCTTTAGTCTAGTCAAACATTTCTTCCTCTTGATACTGTATGCCCGGAAATGGTCTGAATTTAAAACTCATAAATGTGGAAAAGTTTCTCTGAAAATTAAAAAAGAAGAATTTGCTGCTGGTTCACAAAGTCACTAAGCAGCTATGCTACAGCCATGTAGTAAAATATTGTCAACCCTAATATAAAAAGCTGTTTGAAAGTGCAAACAGTACCAGCCTTAAAGTTTGTTAAAGCTAAACAATAACCACTGTTTCCCAACACTGCCTTTGTGCATTAACCTGTTGATGACGCTGATGCTGTTGATGGTTGACTATCCTAATTTGGCCTAAAAATCCTGACTTTAAAAGGCAGGGATGGTAGAAGAATTTGTGATCGACATGATTTAACTCATGTACATAATGGCACACTTCTGTGTCCTTCATTCCCCACAGTGAGAGGAGCCATTTTGAAATTACCAGCCAAAAAACAAACATGTTGGAGTTCGATTGCTTCCATGTTTCAGGCATTCAATAAGTCACCTTTTTCTCATCAGGTTGGTTCCTCCTTTCAAGGAATATTTCAGTCATTCATTAGAATTTCATGTTTAACCGTTGGCTCTTTCTTTATACTCCTCATCAAGTCTTGAAAACGCATCACAGGCTCAGATGTAGCGTGTCCGTGTGAGAAAACTTTTCCCCCTCTTGTCTTCCCTCCATCCTCCTCTTCCATCTTTCTTGTGTGAAATCCAACATCCTGGACACAAACCAGGCACCCAGAGCAAAATGAGACACGTGACATTGGAGAAAGACGGTGACTGATTGAGACAGAGAGGAAACACAGAGGCTGGGAGGTGGGTGGGTGGGTCGGGGGACTTCACCATTAATACAACATCTCATGTGCTTCTTTGCATTTTCTAAATCCCTTTTTGCCATTTTTTGCCCCGTCTTCTGCCTCTCTGTCTCTGCAGCGGTAATCACTTTGCATGCCCTCATTTAAATATTAAAATTTTCTTTAATCATCAAAGCCAGCGAACATCATGCATATTCATATCATCTCACCCCCCCCCAAATGCCTCCATCCCTTGCATCTCAGGTTCATTACTCTGCCACACAGCCATTAGCCACTTTCCTAATCACACAGTTTACACGCACAGACTGGCCACGTATGCACGGACATGCACGCATACGCACACACGGCTAGCCGGCAGCAATAGCCAGTGCTAATCCACTAACTAGACTAAAATACACAGGCATCCCTCCAGTCCGAAGTGAGTGAGCAGACTTGTCATCCATCTCGATGGCTGGAGCTGCGAGTATTTGTCAAGAGGCTCGGCGAAGCCCTCATTTGCATAATGACTTTGTAGTTCTGCATTAATAAAATTTGCATATGAAGCCGTGTTAATTACTCCTGATCAGCCTTTTTTGCATTCATGCATGGTAATTTTCGGCGACTTGCAAAATTGATGTCCTGGCGTCAGTGATGAGATTGGTGGAGGAGGCAGTGGTGTGTTTGTGTATGTGAGGGAGGGAAGATGAAGGTGAGGCCTGGAGGAGGAAGAAGAGGAGGAGAAAGGAACGTTGGACCTTCATCAAAGATGCCACAACAATTCTCTTTCTGCTCCTAACTTTCCTGAAAATTCTTTTTGTCGAAAGAAATAGGAAGCTTTTCAGTAAATTCCTGTCCTAAATTTATGTCACAGACACACGCACTCAAACACACACACGCTGGCTATGAGCTTTTTGTAAATCTATTGTTTACTCACAGTCCATTTCAAAACAGCAAGGACTTCTCACACAGTGCTGTGTTTGATGAAGAGGAAAACCAGAACATTTTGTAGATTATGATTTTATTCTTGTGTTTATATACAAATGTGGCTCTTCTGTTTAATAACAAAATACCATAAAAAGTGAATACATACTCATTATAAAAGGAAGTTTTATTTTAAGTCTTCTTCTGTGATAAAAAACTTATTGTAATTTGTTCGAGTGCGGATAAAGTTTGGTCGATGGTGCGGTTAGTGGAGTTTTATTTGTATTCAAAGCGAATTATGTGAAACAAGGTAAACCATGTTATTTTGTGGTTTGATTTATTAAAACACAGCCAAAGGTTGTTGGGATCATGGAAAGTTTCAGGCTGCGGCCAATAAAACCATCAACAGGATGGGAATAAATCACAAGGCAGTTATGGATTATACTGAAGAATCCTGGTTTCATTCTTCTCCAACACTCAGAGTTCATATTTATTTGTTTTTGCTTCGGAACAGATGGTTTGTTATTGCGATTGTAGGTGGCACTCTGTTAACTTATTTGGCAGATAGTCAGTGTGAGGAACCTATTTTGTATTAGAATCAAATCTGAAGAGAACCTGGATCTGATGCTTCTTTACAGGTAAAAAATAAATATTTTTCATTCCTTTTTTACACGATGCTTAAACTTGTGAAGGCTTTGTCCTTAATATTTTCCAATAATTAACAGAAATGTGTAATTGAAAAATATGTTAAAAGAAGGTGTTACCTAATTCATAAAAGACTCAAATTTCTCAAGCGTTTTAAAACTATATGTTGGACAAAATGTTTTACAATGTGTCATTGTCATACTGCAGAGAGGAGAAACAAAGTAAAGCTTTGGTGAAATGACACTGTTTTTTTTTTTTAAAGTGGTTCCAGGACTTAACCTAGGTCTGGTGCTAGATCCAGTGTATAACAGAAGCAACATGAGAACCCACTTGGAGCCAAACCATTTGCTATACTAAACATGAACAGTGTGACTCACAACTTGTATTTTTTGTGTCAGCATTACTCTGAACAGATACCCTAATATCAGGATTTCTATACAATAATGCTGTTTTTTTTTACTACATGAAGTGTTTAAAAATGCTTCAAAACCCCACGCATTTGATCGCTCATACAACTGAGACCAAAAGCTTTGGAAAAAAGAAGATAAAAACATAATTCAGAGCAATATTTATGAAAAAAACCACAGTCTTTTAGAGCCTAGTTGAAAATGTTTGTAGTTTCATCTCAGTCATTGTTCTCTACATTGCATTAATCTACTAGAATGAGCAACGACATGAGACGCAGTTTCTGATACCAATCTGAATATTTTGTTAAAACTGAAGCAAATGTGTGATTTTCTGATGGTCTCCATGAACTCACCTCAAACATCTTGCAAAATCTGCTATTTTTTCTGGAGCATCACATAGTTACTGTTAAACATCCAGTTTATCTGTGCCGGTCTTGTGCGAAAATCTGTTCCCCTGAAATATTCTGTTCCCCCTGGTTTTACGTCTGTATGTGTTCCGTAGCCTGTTGTCGTTTCTGATTGGCTGACCGGTTGATTTCTTACCAATCCTAACATTTTAAAAGGCTGCACTGACATGTCTTCTGGATGCTACTCAGGAGGTCTGTGTGTGTTTGCAGAAAACCTGCACCCACTGGTTCTATTTAGTGTGTTTGCCGTTAGGGCTGGGATGCTCACATATTTACACACACACACATTTATGCTGCATTTTTTTGGTGATTGAAGATGTTTGGTCATAGATGTGACAGGTAGTCAAATGAGGAAATCATTTCCCAGCATTTGATTTTTAAAAAGATGGAGTCGTCTAAGCTTCACATGATCCAATCTTGAAGGGTTCTAAAAGTTTTCCAAGAATCGTTGACTATGTGACAAAATGACAGTGGGTGTTTCATCCTGCAACTACTCAATTTATAGAACATTACATTCAGGGCAATTGCAGTTTAAGTAAGTCGTGCTTTCCTGTTTAGTTATCACACGAATATTTAAAGCTGATCTAAAAAAAACTCATTTATTTAATTGGGTAAATAATACACAGTTTAGTGCAACAGTAAGAAAAAATATGTGGCAACAATTTCATGCCAAATGTGTACCAGAAGAGTCTGAACTTAAACTTTAAAGCTGTCTCTGAACCTGTGAGCTGGTCCTCATTAAATGTGAGTGAAATAGAGAAATGGTTCCCAGCCTGATGGTCAGGACCCCCACTATGCACAGCAAGATCAATTCTGGGCAGCTGGCAAATGAATAACAGAAGTGGAAAACATATTTGTGCTCCACAAACTTGTTAAGTCACATTTTTACCCCCCCCACCCCCCTCGATAATTCACTGGTCAATGTCTTAAACTTAACAAAAGAAAATTCTTTACTATGCTTTGTTTTTAGAAGGTTATCAAACATAAAGCAAAAATGTGTTCCTGGATGGAGTAGCCATCATTATTCTCTTAAAAGTGTAAAGCAGGTGATGGAAAATAATTGTAAGGAATTTAAATGTTTTTATTCTTCTCACAATTAATTCAGCTTTATAGAGTTAAAATTTAAGTAAGGAAAAGTAGAACTAGAGTTGTTTTGTTGATCAGTGTGGACAATAAATCAACATTTCTGTGCTTTGCATCATGTTCATGCACTTTGAGGCATACACCAAGTTTCAAGAAATACAAAAAAAAATGGTTATGAAGAAGGCAGTCAACACATTTAAAACAGGAAAACTACATTCCAAAGGGGAAAAGAAAGGCTGTGAATGAACAGGGCAGACATGCATAAAACATAACTAATCTTTACTGCAGAAGCAGAGCAAGTGAATCAGGAACTGTATATTAGGGAGTAAACGAGTGAATCCAAAGCTGGTGTGATGATTAGGAATGAGGATCATTTGTGCTGGGAAAGCAGAAAACAAAAGCATTTAATAACAGCTAATGCACCTAAAGCTAAAAACTAAACATCAGAAGCTAAAGTAATAGCACAAATCCAATAATGTCGGAAAGATTCTGGTCTTAGATTAGTTGTTGAAAACAGAAAGTTTGTCAGTTTTCTTTCTTCCCTTGTAAATGTAACACAGCAACTCTGATGAACTCCTGAAGTCTCTGAGCTGCTCTGCGGCAGATTTCTCCCCGCTGAGTCTCAGATAGATGCCGGGCTTTGTCTCGTCTCCTCCTGCTGCAACAGCCGGCTCTTTCTCGGCAGCTTTGAGGATCTGAATCCTCGTGTCGTCTATCAACCTTACACTAGTGGCTTTTTGCAGCAGCTTTGAATACATGTTTTGGTTTTATAAAGTCAGACAAACTGGGGCGAGGGATTTAAAGGCCAGAGAACAGATGCAATACCTCATACAAACTTTACAAATACAGGCCCCTCTTCAAGTTTTTCCTGGACAAAGCAGAGGAGGATAGAAATCTCAGATAAAACAATTTGACACCCTTCTTGCAGCAGTCCAGTCCGGGCTGCACAGACGTTTTTTTCTCTCAGTGTTTGCAACTCATGGATGCCCCTGTCCTCTACAGTAGTCTGTTGGCGTTTAGCACTGGCCAAATCACCACTTAACAAAAGCTAATTTCTCACTTGGTTAAACTGGAAGGGATTTGGGGCTCTGTGTTGGCGCAATCCATATTTGGTGAAGAGTGAGGGATGGAAGGATGTTAGGAAAGGATTTAAACCTCAATTACAAAGGACTGAGGGCTTGTGTGTGTCCATGGTGAAGGTGGGACGCAGAGGTTTAGTGACTTCTCTGGAAATGTTTGCCGTCTCATCGTGTGTATTTGTGTTCGTGTGAGTGTGTCTGTGTGTGAGGAGGAGTGTGCGTATGTATGTTCCTGCAGCTAAGGGTGACATAGCCTGACAAATACATGTTGATCCCCTTGTTTGGAAGGGTTTAAATCTCTCCAGTTACTGTTCAGCTATACAACACAGAACCACAGCTTATGACAAAACAGTAATTTGAACCAATCCTGTTAGGTTTTTGTATGAAAGGAAGCGGTTTGTTGTTGCTCTTCATAATTTGATCATTTGTTCGCAGAAACACTTTCTGTTAAATCTCTATTTCAATGGCTCTTTTCTGAAAAACAACCTAACATATAAGGCATACTTCCTAGTGGCATGACATTGCTAAACTATTCAAGACCTGTTGGATTGGGCTGCGATCATGGGAACATTTTTTAGAAAACCTCCTACAGTGATTCTTCAACAAACATCCTGGCACAAATATGTCAAACTGTGTCAGGTTGCAGGAATCAATGCCAGCACAATTTTGTGTCAATGATGGTTTTCTACCTCAGGCATTGCTCCAGCAGGGCTTTAAATTCCCAATGACCAAGCAACACCTCATCAATAGGTTGCCACCGCTACCAATCTGCTACAGCTCAAAGATCTGCATGAATAGTTATCTTCAGTGTAGAATTTTTCCAATTATCTGCAGTTTTTTTGGTTCCTAAATGATCCCAACTACTATAAAACCACTGGAGTCTATTATTTGTTTCCTGATCTCTGCTAAAGCAACACCCAACCATTTTACTGTGCAATTGCCAATCATACCCATTACTAGAAACAGGAATGTCATGAAGGCAGAAGGAGCTGCACTGCTTATATTACCATAAGTTTAAGAAAACATAGCCATTAAAAACAATGTTCTGTTTGAGTCTAACCATTTAGTTCTGAGTCTTTACCAGACCTAGACATGCTAAATTTGGGTCTGGGTCTAGATTTAGATTGTGCCGTGTCATTTGAGAATCTCCAAAAAAACAAAAAAAACAAAGAAAATCTCGCCAAAGAAAACAGCGATCAATATTTTTAGTTGAAGGTTGGAATTTACTTCCATCCATCCATCCATCCATTTTCTTAACCGCTTAATCCTTAATGGGTCGCGGGGGGGCTGGTGCCTATCTCCAGCTGTCAACGGGCGAATTTACTTATGTTTACTATTTTACCATATATGTTTGCCAGTTTGGAGATTGAAAAAAAAAAGTCCAGAAAGAAATCATAATACCAGGTGAGGAAGTCAAAGGTTCTTTATTAGCCAGACTTAAAAATCCAGTATGCCTGCCTTACACATAAAAATGACCAATAGTTGCAGGGAAACTGTGTACATAGCTGGCAGATCATATTATTTCTCTAATCCTTTACTGAAAGTACTTTATAACTTCCTTAAGTTAAAATTTTCCTACAGCCAAAGTAATAATCTCACAGAATTGCTGAGTTACTTCTATTTCTGACAGTAGCTATCATCTTTGAGCATACAGGTATTAAAAATCCTATTAATGTTCCAACTTGTAACATGTTTGGATGGGTAAGATGCCATTCCAAGATCTACTTTCTGACTCAGAGGTGAATGTAATTCAGCATCTTGTTACCATCTGCACTTGTCGCTTGTTCTTTGTTATCTACTTCTGATTGGGAGTTCTGGTAATGTTATCTGACATTATTTTGATGGAGCAAAAAAATCTATGTGTATTAACAACTCATCTCTTTGGCTGTTGATGCTTTTTATGAGTACCACTAAACAATTCTCAGGTAACAAAAGTGGTACTTTTATAATAGTTTGAGAGCTACGGCTGTTAAGTACATAGTCGCAAGTAGTTAAAAAGCTCTTGTACATCACTTTTTGTAAAGTTTAGTACAGTGGCACTGTTACACTACAAAGAAAATTAATGTTTTGGAACCCATCTTTTTTTGCTAAATGCCAAGTAATTTTCTGATTATTAATCATTATTCTTATTATATTATTTCCACGTTAATCAGCTCCAAAATAATCTCTAAACCTTTCAAATTAAAGCCATAAACTTTCAGTTATCTCAATGCTGTTTGCCATGCTTTTCCACATATTTGCTTCCTATGTGCTTCAGTGTTATAGCAGGGAGATTGTTGATGCTGGAGAATGAAAGTAGGAATTTTTTCAGCATCTCCTTGAGACTTTCTGGGGAAAAAGAGTGGGATAAAGAGGGAGCTAGATCCCCCCTGAACACAAAACTCTTTGGTTTGTATCAAAGCTTCGCCTCACCCCTGCTGACACCCCTGAATTATTCACTTAGAGGAAAAGATAAACAAAGCTCGCCAGCTACAGTTGTTCTATTGATTTCTCTGGGCAACATCACAGATAACAAAAAGAGAGCTGGAGGAGAGGAGCTAGGATGATGCTGTCTCTGCTTTTCTTTTTTTAAATCTTTAAATAAATCGATAACATGTGTAGTTTTTCTCCTGAGAAAGCAGCCCGTGTCCTGTTTCCCAGCACAACAAGTAATGAATTTATATGATAGTTTTTATTTGATGTTGTTCAGTCTGTGAGAGCCGTTTGTGTATGATAGCCCTCCCATGTGGGAATGGTTTGTTTTCTACCTGTTGGAGGGGCTAAAATTGCCCCAGTTGCAGGATAATTTACAATGCAGAGCGAGGCTGGGGGCCGGCCAAGTAAACAATGCTGGCTGAGGGCCAAAAACCGGCAGCAGCCGTCTGACTAAAGACAGGCAGACCCCTCCCTATTCTTTTTTCTGCTTCTTGCCTTCATTCATCCATATATATTCATACATAAAAAAGCTGCTTTGGAAACACAGTCAAGCGCATGGTTATTGATCATTTCAAACATGGTTCACACGTTTGACCATGAGGCTTTTATGTAATGTGTAAACATGCTGTCTGCACATGTTTTTGCCCATAGTGGACCCCCTAACTGCCCGGTGGCGCCATTTCTAAGCCTACAAATAAAAAGCAGACTTGCATGGAGAAAATTGCAGGTAGAATTGTCCCAATCTTTGTGACAGCTTGATCACCGTGGGGTTCTGCTGTTTCCTCTCTGTGCCCCTCTGGATTGCTGTGTTGTCAATTCATCGGTACATTGCAGTAGATTACAGCCACCCATTCAGCCATTTACAGTGAACTGCAGGATCCGAGCTGTTTTCATGCAGCTGTGATTGGTCAGTGGATAAAGTGTGACCAACTGCTGGCAGTTCTCAGCCCTCTTAGGGATCCCTCTCTTGGTTTGCCTGAGCCCTGTGGTGCCATCTGCCCAGTCTCGGTCAAGGGAAATCAGATCAGTGCATCCTGCTGATGGCTGGATGAAGCAGTCACATGCAGAGAAGGCAGCTCCTGTAGTGAGTATTATGACCTAAATGGTCAGTTCTTGGATCAAATCAGTGTCCGACTGACCCACGCTCTGTGTCTTTGTGAAGAGACGGGGTTCTATCATGTGTGAAGAAGCAGCTACTATCTAGCATGAACCGCAGAAACACAAAATGGATGAAGGTTCCTTGGAATCAAGCACATGCTGAATCTCTTTCCTCCTTAACATTTTTTTATGTTCAGTCTTGTGATGCCAATACAGCCTGAGCATTTCTGCTTTAAAACATGAAAACTAATATTTGGTTTTGCTCATGTGTGTCTTAGTACAAGATGAAAGAGAAAAAAAAATGCTTTCAGATTTTCTGCAGAACTATTTTCCTGCTAACCAAGACTTTTCATTTACATGTAGCACTAAAATATCAGTCTTTTCAATGTAAAAAATAAGTTAAGCTTACTTTAACCTTTAAATGCCCATCCTTAAGCTGGTACATTCTTTTCACTGTCTTATCATGGTGGTGGGGTTTGAGTCTCTTGATTACTTCAAAAGGGATTTTGTTCACAACGCAGGGTTCACCAACGGTAAGTAGAGTCACGGTGCAATTCAGTACCTGCGAAGATGGTTTCAAGATTGATGGATCTAGTTTTAGGTCCCTGGAGCCAGGCTTGGGCGATTCCTTAGCAAACTATACCCTGTAGGATTTATGTGGTCAGTTTAGACCCTAATAGATTTTACGCGATAACCCTCTTGTAATTCATCTAACAGTGAGAAGAGATTCAAGTATCCAGTACATTGTTGATTGAAAACAGTCAGTTTCCGGTGGTTTCTGCACTGCTTCTGGTGAGTGAAAGAGTTCTGTCCATTGTTGTGCATATTCTTAAAAGCATTCTAGTTTACTCAGCCTACTTTGAGACATGGTGAGGAAAAAGGAAGGTCTTACTGAGGGACACCCATGCACAATAAGTATTCACAGCTAAGAATTTGCAGACTTGAGACAAGCAGCCAAGCTTCTAGCAGGCTTATTTGAATTGAAGTCAGTAATATGTATGTGAATAGGTAAATTTAATTGCATTCCTTTTTTAAAGTGCAGTTGAATTATGTGCTGTGTCTAAATGGCTTTTAAAGCAGGTGAAATGGAGGATAAATGAGAACAAAGGTATAATCAAAATGATTCTTTAGATTAGCTTTAATTTAACTCTTGACATTTATGTTGTCCACTTTAAAACTGCACGAGTCAGTCATAGTAACTGCTCTTGGTTTTGCTCACTATATATACCATTCCTGCAACTCTGTTAATATCACTGCACTCATCCAGACCTTATAAGGTCCTGCAGCAAAGACCTGTCCTCTCATCCCTCTTGCATCCCATCCATACCCTCCCTCACGATTTCTGGTCTGGATTCCCTCCACTTGCCCCCCTTCCCCTCCCTACTCCCTCATCTCAGTGTTATTTCTGGATAAACAAGTCAGCGAAGACCCCAGAGTTCATTCCCTCATTGTCTTCTGCTCTTCTCACCAAAAGCCAAATCTGCATCCGGGATTTTTCTGCCTCACATCCATAATAAATGTAAATAATATCTTATAAAGGCTACAGCCACCTGAAAGATCTCTGCTCGCTCTGTGAGTTGAAAAGGTGAAGCTGATCAGAGGGTGTAATGTTGAATTCATAAACCTGTCTGCTCCAGTAAAGAAGAGCAGGCGAGCAGTGAAGGACCAGCGTAGACAGAGAGATTTTCCTTCTGATGCCGCTGTCAGAAAAAGCTGTAATAGGTCTTTTTCAGACAGGCGGAGCACGGCTACATCATAGTCTTGGATGGTTCTCTGACTTGTGTGTGTTCCAGGAGACTCCCACTTGGCCGAGCTTAGCTTGGATGAGCCTTACGTTTGGGGAGGGGGGGGGGTGGAATTTGGATGAGGCGGGAGATGAGAATAAGAGCGAAGGTTCAAAAATGTGCTGGACTGCTGTTCCTGTCACATCAAGCTCATGGCAGAGTTTCTCTATTGTGGCTACGCCAACTCTCCACCTGACAACATGTCAATGTCTTAACCTGCAGAGACAAAAGCACAGTTGTCACTATAGAGATGTCTGTGAAAACTGAATTCACTTCAATTTCAAATGTTAACGGCTAAGCTTATGGTGATAAAATTCACTGACCAGACACACCAAATTCCAGTTTCAAATCTTCTCCCTAATAAAATTTGTATTTTATTGCAGTTTTTAAATTAAGTATACAGTATTCAATATTGTGATAAAAAAAGAGAGACATTTTGCAGCTTTTATTTAACACATTTCAGGTGTTACCCCAATTCAACTTGGGGCCAAGCAATTGTTGAGAGTTGCTATTGTTACGTCTCTCTCTCTCTCTCTCTCTCTCGCTCTCTCTCTCTCTCTCTCTCTCTCTCTCTCTCTCTCTCTCTCTCTCTCTCTCTCTGTTATTTCTTTGCTAATTTCCTCTCTGATTACTATGAATGTGTGCATGGTGGTCTAGCAGAAGGTTCTGCCACTTCAAGCATTTGTTTGGTATGACCTGGGGATTTTACACAATGACAGTTTGAGATATTTGAAAGAAAAACTTTTGTATCTCTCATAGTTGTGGTGTGGGCTCCCTCCTGCTAAACCAGATAATGATGGAATCACCATAGGAACCAGTGACTTGGAAGTTTCTTAGTCTACCATGCTAACATTACTCAGCATCTTCTTCTTTCTTATGTTAGACTGTATCCTTATGAAAGGCTAACTGAAACAAGTCTATTGCAAGATTTATAGGCAGTGAAATAAAATATATTTTCTACATTTATATTATATTATTTGTCATTTATTTTTCCAACATCTGAATATTTTGAATGTGGACATTTGTTATCTGTGTTTTGAATATATGATTTTATTGTATATAAATGGTAACTACTGAATAAAGACATCTTAAGCCTTAGTCACCTGACAAGCAATGAAGTGCAACAAATCTGTCACATCGTCGGCTTTCATTGACATACACACTGGAAGTGACATGTATCAGGTGTCGTGTGCTTGTGTGTGCACTGTGCAGGATTATAAAGGTGGCTGTACAGATTCTTGCCGCTCCTCACAGTTTCCTGCAGCCTCCCCAGGTGCAGTGGTGCAGGCCAGTGTGTGGGATTAGCTGGTATGCTCTGGCACCCTCCTCTCTAAATCCCTCTAATTTGTTAACAGGGCACAGAGGAAGCAACACACAAAAACACGCAGCAGTTTGTTTTGGATTGGCCTTTTTCTGACGGCAGGACTCGTTGCGTGGCGTGGGGGACCGCAGATCTCTCCCCCAGCCTTCCCCTTCCTCTAATGAGCTAAATTCAGTCTAATTTGGTTCTGATCTGTTCAGCTCTCCTTTCAAACCCACACCAATAAGACTCATTTTTTCTTGCCAGGAGTGCACACAGACCTTGTTCAGTTATAATCCTTTGTTGGCTGTATAGCATGAGAAGATGGGCTGGAGCTAAATACAGCAGGGGCACAATAATGACAGAGGGAAATTACAGAGGTACAGAAGATGAGAAATTAAAACGAATAGAGCTCATGTTGATTATTTTAAATCTGGGTTAATTATGGTTGTGTCTGGATGTCCTGCTGGATAAAAACACTTCTTTGTTTCCACCACCTGCATGGTTTGGTCTGTTAAGAAATTTCTGCAAAATAATAGCTGAATCTAGTAGTTTAACATTACCTGATGACTGAGAGGTAAAATAATATCTGGCCTTTAAAAAAACTAAAAATATCCCAGCTGAATTATTTTCTTTATTTTTCATATCAACAACAAATCCAGTCAAAGCAGATAAACTAATGTCAGGCAAACAAATATTTGTAATTCTTGAAATATTCACCCATATCTTTCTCAAATAGCTGTTCTTTCAGATAGAAATTCCAACAAACATAGTTGTTTTTGGCAAACTGTCAGGTCACGAGACGTTTCCTATGCATTAAGACAGCTTATTCTGAACGTGTTTCTTCATATGGTTAAATTACCTTTGGGTTGGACTTTGATGTAGCTATTTTGAAGGGATGAGTGAGGGTTTTCAATCTTCAGATAGTTTGCAAAAGAAAAAAAACCTTTTCTTCAAAGAATGAGTGATGCTCTAATTAGATTAATGGTTCACAATTTAAAGTAATTCATTTGAATGCTTTGCATTATTATTATTATTTTATTTTTTAACTTTTTTTTTGTTAAAAAGAGTGAAAATCTGTTGGATGGCAGCTCAGCTTGTGGCTTGCTGTCTGACAGCAAGAGCCTAAAAACCAGAAGGACTTTGGGGTTTGCTTCTTGGTTTTTGGCCAACAGCATCTGCGGTGATCTGAGTTTGGAGATGACTCACATTTCCCACTGGAGATTCAACAAGACTTCTGGCTGGCCGGCGCGTCGTGCAGCCGATAAATTCGGCTGTTGGAGCAAAAGATCTTGATGAGATTCAATTAAAGCTGCTGCTGGTACTGTATGTGGTCTCGTAATGATTCTAGTTGTGAGCTATTAAAACCAATTTAAAAGTGCGTGTCAGGCTGCACTCGAACCACTTCATTCAGAGCTAACAGACTATTTAAAGAATACTGGCAAAGCGGCGCCGAGGGTGAGCTCCTCTTTTGAAATGATCTCAGAGACGCATGAAATAAACACCTCCTAATTCCCCACAAGCAGGAACTAGCTATGATGTACTATTTGACGTGACTGTGGAAAATGCTGCCATGCACTGATACTGATGGACAGACATGCAGGGTGAGGAGTTAAATGAGGATTCAGCAGTATAAGGACAGGAGGGAGAATCTGCCAAACCCCATACGAATCTATCATATTATAGAATATTTCTCTTTTTTTTTGGTAGGGTTTCATGTTCAAGTTTTAATGACCAAAGTGTAAGACAATAAATCACATTAGATAAAAGTGATACATCAGCCTGCTGCAGGGATCTTCGTAATAACCGGACGCAATAATCCCACAGCGCTCTGCCAACACTCGCTGCCTTAATCGCACACTTTGCAGCGATGCACACCCCCTTTGTAATTGTACATATTTAACTCCCTCTCTCTCCCTCCCTCCTTCATCTGTAATAGCTGTGATTTAATTTAGCTATTTAACCTGTAATTCCAGCAATATTTATTGAGGGCCGAGGGGGAGAAAATTGGACCATTAGCCGCCCCAGATGAATACACTGTGATGAAAATGAACGCCGTTAACTGCCAGTTGACCTCTGCACCTTTGCTTTTCTACTCTCTCTTCCTCCTTTTTTATTAGCAGCAGCAGCAGTAATTACAGAAAATTGAATCATGGTGAAAACCAGAATCAGTGTGTAATGAGAGTTTCATTCTGTTTGGAAAAAATTGGAGGTGGAGTTTCACCTTGAGGAAACATGGGAAGATGAAGGATGCATAAAAGGTTATGAGGAAATATTATGGTTGCACACTTAACAATTTATAAGGGTTTAATATACTATGAACAAAAATGTATCAGTTTTTTACAGGTTCTAAACTCCCATAAATTGTTCCTCAATTCCCCAAAAAGTTAAGAACAAGAATTACACTGATATTTTAACAGAATAAAGAGGAACCCAGAATGAAAACATAATGAGTATAAAACTAATTACACTCTGTGATTCAGCAGCTTGTGGGTGCACCTTTAGCTGCCATAAATCTTCACTTTTTCTTGCCCACATTGTTTTATATGACTCAGTTAGGATCAAGCCTCAAAAACATGCCTCACAATTAAACTTGGGTATGCAGAGAATTTCAATGGCTAACTAAATGACTGCAACGTTACGTGGCTGCAAAACAAACCCAAACCATCAAACTTCCAGCACCATGTCTATCTTGCGTTTGGTTTACCTTTTGTTGTGCAATAGGCCCAAATCTAGTTTTTCTCAATCCCATTCACCCAGAAGACTGATGTCTTTTTGTTCAAACAATTAGAGTTTTGCAAACCTTGGAGAGAAGAGACTTTCCCTTTCAACCCTTCCAAAAAAGCAATTTCCCCTCAGTCTTTATTTTAATTGTGCTGTCATGAGCGTCATCACTCAACCTTCCTAATCAAGCCTGTAGTCTATTTTTTTTATTTTTATAATTTGTCTGAGCATTCCTCTGTCTGAACTTCAGTTGAATCTGCTGGCAGCTGCCTCAAATATTTTCTAGAGGTGAATAATGTTTCTGTCTGTAGAATGATGAGCTTCAAACAGTTTGAAAACAGCCTTATACTTTTCCCACACTGATGTGGAGAAACAGTTGTATCTCTTAAGTCAATAATAATATCGTTCTACATTGGCATCTTGTTAGGGCCCACTTCTATGCTTATTCAGTCATTCCATTTTGGTTTTAGCCCCTGTCTTTGTATTGACTGTATTGAATCATTTTAGATCCTGGTTTTAACAAAACCCTTTAACAGAAACAGGCTTTCCCTTTTTTGACCAACTTTATTTTTAGCCTTTTTTTTATGTGATCATTCCAGCTCATTTAGAAACTCATCCATGGTGACAACATATATAAAATTAGAGTCATGCATGAGCACTTTGGTATCTTTTAATTTCAAACTGTGCTTTCATCTCAGTGATAATTAATAATCTATCAATGCAAGCATTAGAAAACATTAGAAATGTTCTCCATCTTTGTGCTATCTTTATCAAAATGCTGCTCTTATAACTCTTCATTTGTGACAAGTACAAAACACATTTAAAGCAACATATGCAGCCTGTAAGTGCAAATGTTTCTTGTTCTGTCTGAACGTGCACTAGATCTAATTAATAACGGATAGGTCCTTTAAAAAGTAACCATTTATACAATATTGTGGAAAGGAACACATGATTTCCCACAACGTTAACTATGTGTACATGTGTTGGAGCAGTTTGGAGACAGTCAGAGAGGCAAGGCTGAGATGGTTTAAATGCAGATAGAAGGCATATGGTGGATACACTGGACAAAGATGTTGAATATCAAGATACCAGAATGAAGGTAAAAAAAAAGGAAGACCACAGAGAATGTAGTGAGAAGAGACATATCTAAATATAAGCTCAATTATTTGGAATTTCAATTTCCAAATCTAACAAGCCACAATATTTATACTCTATATTAATGCAGAACTATGCCAAGCTCATGGTTAAAAATCCACGTATGAGAGAACTGATTTATTGGAGACTCTCAGTTGGCCTTAGGTTTCAGTGTGTGACTGGGTGTGGCCCACCTCTAACCTTATAACAACTCGATATAAGCCCCTCTCCCAAGCAACAGTGAACAGAATTAATCAGGTACGGAAAAGGAAATAAGGATGAAAAGCATCCAAGATTTTAGATTAGACAAAAATATTGTTTAACGTGGCAATCTCTTCTATAAAGGGCAAGAGAAGCACTAGGTATTGAGGTATGTCAGAGTGAGAAATTTGATTATTATCAGATTGATTTATTGTCGAACTTGAGGCATAATCTGAGAATTGGAGGTTGGAAACACAAATAAATGGTTTATATCATTTTTTTCTCCTTGACTCATCTTTTATTGCGGCTGTGCTGTCAGTGAAAACTCATGAAATTTAAATGGCTGCAAAAATATGCTATTATTATACTTACTGATTTCAGGTAAAAGTGAATTTTCTTGAAATAAAAAAAAATGTGGAACAGTTTTGTGTTTTTCCCAGACTAAGCAGAACTGTTTTCATTTCTTCACTTCTTCAGCTTCAGTATTTGAATTTATGTTAATTATAATCCCCAATTAGCTATGTTTTGTTGTTCTAAAAAGAGGCAATTATACTAATAAATTTACAAAGTCTCATTAAACTTATATATTAAAAATGTAAAAATAATGCCTTGAGAGGTCCAAAACTGGTGTCACTGGGAATCATTTTTATTTACTTTCATATTGCTTTAATATATATTTGATGAAAATTATCAATTGAAATTCAAAAACACAAATACAAACACAGTGATCCCTGAAGGGAAAAGCCAAAAGAGAAAGAAGTCTTTAAATATGTAAACTTCTCATTTTCTGAAACTATTGTTTTTTATTCTTTCATTTAAAAAAAATTACTTGAAACCTTTTGATTTTAGAACTTTATTAAAACTTTGTATTATGTATAATCCAACTTTATTATACAGGAAATTCCCAACAGAGCATCAGGAATTGGAGGCCTAAATATTTGACATGACTTATTTTTGGAATCAAAACAAATCTCTCTTGGTAGAATTATAGTCACTTCCATGACCAGCGTCTGAGCTGCATTTTGTCACTAAAATCAGATTCTTGTTAAAAGTCAGAATAAAATGTTTCGACTGCCAGGATGTTGCAAGCATAAAATGGTTTATTTCTCAGCGAACGTTTAGCCTACAAGCATTAAAGCCTTCTATAAAAAGATTTCAGTGAACTTGTGTAACCTTTACAGACACACTCAGTGTAAATACTCATACAGGAGATCATAATTCAAAGAGCTGGTGTGTGTGTGTGTGTGTGTGTGTCTGTGTGTATACAGTAACACTCAGAGAGGAGGGAAATATCCATGTAGTGTTTTTTCCTTCACTCCATAACGCACAGTGCTCAGCATTCAACCAAATAAAGTGATGAGCAGCTCCTTCGCCCTCCCTGCTTTTTCACATGGAAATAGAAAATAATGGGGTGATTAAATAGAGTCGTATATTAAAGTACAGCTGACATTAGAATTAGCATAATGTGCTCTCGCCTCAGGCTGCATACTTTATTTGCCATCTGCGTTAGACTCCTTTCCCCCGGGAGGGCTCTCTCTCTCTCTCTCTCTCTCTCTCTCTCTCTCTCTCTCTCTCTCTCTCTCTCTCTCTCTCTCTATCTATCTATCTATCTATCTATCTATCTATCTATCTATCTCTCTCTCACTCACTCACTCACTCACTCACTCACTCACTCACTCAGTTACTCACTCACTCACATACACACACACGCACACAAACACACACTTTACCCAGACAAAAAAACCCTGGCCCACTGCTGACTGGAGACAAATTGTGTCTCAGTGCATTATTTCAGTCTCTAAAAAACATTCACACACACTTCTAAATGACTTCACTGATCAAATGAGAAGTTTGCAGAAAGATGGAGGCAGGAACGGAGAGAGAGAATGTTTCTTTCTTTGGAGTGCTAAGATTTGACACTAAAACAGCTTGTGAGAAACATGGAGACAAAAGCTGAGACATTGGGAGCTGTTATTTCCATTGTACAAGTGAGAGTGTGTGAGTGTGTGTGTGCGTGTCTGAACGTCCTGTCTGCTATAATTAAGTCAAAGGGCCTTACAGGACTGGAGAGGAGAACAGCTGTTCCACCTCCACACTGCTCCTCCTTAATGCAAACACATTGATAGAGCGAGAACAATTAATTAATAATTCAGGCTTGATTATTATTATTATGAGTATTATTATTATAAAATATGCTTTGTTGGTATTTTTTTGGTATGTTCAATTAAATTTTAAACATCTTAACTTTTAATGATTGCACATTTAACACATGAATGAACTTATAAATTTTTATTACTGGTTTTAATAAATAAATGTTCCTTTTAAAGAAAATGCTTTTTCAGCATTAGTACCAGTGACCCAACACGTGTACACACACACACA
Source organism: Apricaphanius iberus (assembly GCA_028564705.1). NCBI lineage: Eukaryota > Metazoa > Chordata > Actinopteri > Cyprinodontiformes > Aphaniidae > Apricaphanius > Apricaphanius iberus. Next base: position 3,600,612 of record JAPXFQ010000689.1, read on the forward strand.
AACGCACACACACACAGACACACGCACACACACGCACCCACACACACACAGGGGAAACAATTAGAGCAGCATATGTTTTCTGAGCTATCTGAAATTAGTGCAGTAGGTCAAGAAAACAAGCTTTCATTGAATGAATAGAAAAAGAATAAAAAAAACAAAAAACACAATTAGTGTTCTCTCTCTATGTTTTAGGTGCTTGTGTTTGGAACATCCTTAAAAACTGTTGGATTAATTTCTGTGAGGAAAATAAAGACCCAAAACTCCACTGAATACTGGTTCATTTCTGTTCATTTTGTACATCTCTATTTGGTTGCATTTTTCCCCCTAAAATGCATTCTGTTGCTAAAAGGTTAAAAACTGTTTTATGGTTGGGGTTACAGTACATATATATCTGTAATAGGGGGACCCTTAGGTTGGAAATATGACTAAACTGTTGCAAAAAGAAAGATATTTTCTTCCTTAGAGAGAAATTAACCAACTCTCAAAACACATACTCATTACGGGTCGATCAACTGTGAAGATGGACTTGTCAAAACAATGATAAGTACAAAGATTCTTGTGGCAGTTTGTTGAGAAAACAGAACTTACAAACTACTACGAGTATTAAACAGAATGTAAAGTATTTATCACATCTCATTGCCTTACCTAAAAAAGTTTACACACCTCCAAATTAGCTGTTATTAATAAAAAAATATATTGTTAATATTTCATGTCAGGATGAAGTTATGTTTAGTGTTATATCTCAGGGTGTTAACTGTAAACAATGTATTGTGCTTTTGTGTTTCTGCAGGTGGCAGAGATGAGCCCTCCAACTACATATGTACCACCTGTAAGCAGCCATTTCCCAGCGCCTGGTTCCTTCTGCAGCATGCCCAGAACACTCACGGCATCCGCATCTATCTGGAATCCAACCCCTCCAGTGCAGCCCTCACCCCTAGACTCACCATGCCTCCGCCCATGGGCAACGACTCTATCCCACAGTCCCCACTCACCAGCTTCCTAGGGGAAAACAATCCCTTCCACCTGCTGAGGATGACAGGGCCTTTACTCAGAGAACCACCCCCAGGCTTTGTGGAGAACCGTCTCCCCAACACTCCACCATTTGTCAGCCCACCTCCCCGCCATCACCTGGACCCCCATCGGCTGGAACGCCTTAGCGCAGAGGAAATGGGCCTCATCTCACAGCACCCCAGTGCCTTTGAGAGGGTGATGCGACTTACGCCGATGGCCATGGAGTCCCAGTCCATGGATTTCTCCCGGCGGTTACGTGAACTGGCAGGGAACACTAACAGCACTACGCCACCACTATCTCCCAGCAGGCCCAACCCTATGCATCGACTGCTAAACCCCAATCCCTTCCAACAAGGCCCTAAATCTCCCTTTATGAGCACCCCTCCTTTGCCACCAATGCCCCCAAACAGCACCACCCCTCCCCAGACACAGAACAAGATCAAGTCCTGTGAGTTTTGCGGTAAGACGTTCAAGTTCCAGAGCAACTTGGTGGTACACCGGCGCAGCCATACTGGAGAAAAACCATACAAGTGCCAGCTTTGTGACCACGCCTGCTCTCAGGCAAGCAAGCTGAAGCGCCACATGAAGACACACATGCACAAGGCTGGATCCATGACAGGGCGCTCGGACGATGGCCTTTCAACCACAAGCTCCCCAGAGCCAGGCACCAGTGATATCACTGGTGAGGGCATTAAAAATCGTGATGGGGACTTCCAGGGAGAGGGAAATGAGGAAGAGGAGGAGGAAGAGGAAGAAGAGGAACTGGAAAATGAGAGTCGACCCGAATCAAATTTCAGTATGGAGTCCGAATTCTACAGAAACAGGGAAAATGGTTCAAAGCCTCCATCGGAAGAAAAGACATCTCTCTCCCTTGACAAGATGGTAGATGGCGGTGCGCTCAATTCAATTCAGCAGTATAATAACTTGATAGTTGACAATCGTAAAAGGATTCCCTTCTCCAAAAGAAGCTCTGATGGCCAGCGAGACACTGGAGATGAGGATTCTGTGGCTGGGGAGATGGATCACCACCAGCAGGAAGAGCGGACAACCATTAATGGCCGGAACTGTGGCTCCGGTGACTCTTTCTCAGGCTTGTTCCCTCGAAAGCCCACCCCCATCACCAGCCCCGCTCTCTCCAACTCCTCAAGCAAGAGGATCAAGATTGAGAAGGACTTGGACATTCCCCAAGCACCACATATCCCTTCTGAGAATGTGTACTCCCAGTGGTTAGTGGGCTATGCTGCCTCTCGCCACTTCATCAAAGACCCTTTCTTAGGCTTCACTGACTCCAGACAATCGCCCTTTGCCACCTCCTCTGAGCACTCATCAGAAAATGGCAGCCTGCGCTTCTCGACACCTCCGGGAGACCTGCTGGATGGTGGTCTATCTGGCCGCAGTGGCACTGCCAGTGGGGGCAGCACACCTCATTTAGGTGGGGGCCCTGGTCCAGGTCGACCGAGCTCCAAGGACGGGAGGAGGTGCGACACCTGTGAATACTGTGGCAAGGTGTTCAAGAACTGCAGCAACCTAACGGTACACCGGCGCAGTCACACCGGAGAAAGGCCCTACAAGTGTGAGCTGTGCAACTATGCATGCGCCCAGAGCTCCAAGCTCACCCGTCACATGAAGACTCATGGCCAGCTTGGTAAGGAGGTCTACCGCTGTGACATTTGCCAAATGCCCTTCAGTGTGTACAGCACTCTGGAGAAACACATGAAAAAGTGGCATGGAGAACATTTGATGACCAGTGAGGTCAAAATTGAACAAGCAGAGAGAGCCTGAGGCACATTTTCATGCTCTGCACCATTCTTCTTTGACTCTAAGACAAAAATAAAAAATAAAAAATGAGGGGCTAGCTGGATACTTTCATATTGATTTCAGTTTAACTTTTTGTTTTTGGTTTAAAAAACTGCCAACTGAGAAAAAAACAGAGATCTTAACAACTGAAGCTGTCTTAACTGCCTCATTTGGCATTTATTTTTAAACAATCAGTCTGATGAGTTTTAAATATGTGGAGCCTTTAACTGTGCAATAATTTCTGTATTTATTGGATTTTGTATTTCATCACGTGCAGGCACATTTTTTCCACTGTTTAGTTGAACTTTACTTTTGTTGTTTTGTTTTTTTATCCCACATGAAATCCTGAGAGTTTCTTCAGCAAACCGAACAGAAATAAGTTTTAGGGTGTTTTTTGTTGTTGTTTTTTTTTGCATACGACTTGTAGGAAATTGTATATTAAGATAATTGTTTAGTATCTTGAAAAGAAGCGAAGTTCAATCTTCGATTTGAGAGTCAGTTGCGAATGCTAGAGTTAATTTATTTTGCGTGACGATGATATGCGGACAACAATCCTTTTTGGCAATGTAGCAAGAAATGAGTGTAAAACATTTTGATATAATTGGATATGTAGCACCGAGTGTCATAACAAACAGTAAATGTCAAATGAAAGATGATCCCAAGACTCATAAACCCTTAACATCCTAACCAATCCTAGGAAACATATTCTTGACAAGACAGCTGCTGTATGCTAAAACTCTACGACAACTACGTTCCACTCTAAATTCTTTTTACTACATTAAACACCTCTGCATTATGTTTCACCAAGCCTCATGATCTGTAGGTGTTGAGCTTGAAGCCATGATGAGTATGCACAGAGCGATAGTTAGGACAGAGAAACAGAAAGAGCACATAGACATCTCAGGGTAAAATATGACAGCTATTTTTTTTTTTTTTACCCGCTCTTTCTTATGCTGCCTTTCAAAGCAGTGCAGCTACATAATTCTACAAATTTAAACATCTAGAAATCTTTAGCTCAAATAGTTAATTTATTTCAAGAAGGAATTAGGTACGTAAGGAAATGAGGTGATGAAATTATTTGAAGCTGAAAAATATCAGAACTAAATAACACTTTATTAGGAGTTTCCAGAGCAACATTTTTCTGTCATTAAAATGATTTAAATGTTCTCTATTACATTGTGATAAATGTGCAAGTTCTTGTTTGCTTTAAGCCATTCCAACTTCATGGTTGCACTTTCCTAATAAAATAAATAATTCACATTTATTTCAAATGCTGACCATTCTCAGAAATCCGTCACTTTATAATTTATCCATCCAGAGTACACAGACAAAACAGCTAAGCACGAAAAAAAGGGTGTAGAGCTTGGGATCTCCTGAAGCTAGAGTGCCACAATTGTTAGGCTTAGCTTTCCCAAAGCTGGCACTATAAAAATGTAATGACATAATTATGGGTGTAATTAGAATATTAATTTATTTGGGACATTTTTGTGTACTGCCATTCAACTTGACTTGAGTGTGCCTTGAATTGTGAACTTCCTATTTATTGTCTGAGATAAATGCAACACTTTTACTGAAGCATCGAATTCGATCAAAAAAGACTTTTCTTTATAGTGAAATCTGACTCTCAAAGAGAATTTTTTTTGCAAAAAATGATTTTAGGTTTAGAATTAGCAGATTACCCAGCACAATAATGTGTCTGTGTGTATATATATATGTATGCATATGTACATATAAATGCACAACCTCTATGAATATATATAAATCTATATCAAATTCCACACTGACAAGGACATGAGTCTGTCCTACAACCGGATCGCCGAGGAGTGGATAAAAACCTCACAAAAACTGGAGAAAAATCAGGAAAAACAGAATCTAGAGCAGAATTTAGTGCACTCTGTCTTGAATAAGTTTACAGTATTGATACAAGGGTTAAAAATACATTTGTCTGTGTGTATATATCATTTTTTTAAGGTTTGCTTTAAGTCTTTTACCTTTTTTTCATTGTTTCTCATTTTCTTGACGGGTTTTGGTATATATATATATATATATATATAAATATATATGAATATATATGACATTTTTCTGGTTTACTGTAAAAATATAACAGTATTTGTAATATTGAAGAATGCTGGGGCATTTTACAGAACTATAAAAAAAATCTGTTTTTTTAAAAATAATTCTTTATTTTAAATTCCAATTTAAATTGTGCGTCCCTGAAACTGTTTTTTTTTTTTTTTTCAGTGTAACTGTAAAAGTCCTGAGTTTTAGTAACTTTTCTTCTGGCTTGGGTGTAAAGAAATAAAAAAAATAAAATAAATGAGAGGAAAACAAGCCTGACCTGGGACACACTCGTTGAGGGAAGTTTTTGGGAACGTTGGTTCTGATTTTTGGGAAGAATCATGGAGATTCCTGACCTTTATCTATTTTTCTTCTTCTGGAATGGATTATTCTTTATGGATGGTTTGAATTACATGTGTAGGCGATTGCTGTCGTTCCTAAAGAGCTTGTCTTTTTTTAACCTGTAGGCTGTGTGCATCCTTTGTGAATGAATAGGGGTGACTTTCTGACCAATCCGACTCACAGGCTGCCACAATCTGTTTGTCCAAACAGAACCTGATCAATTTGTACTGTTGTACTGAATCATGTTGTACAGAATGGGATCAAATAAAGGTTGTTAAACAACCTTTTAGTGACAAAAACACACCTTGATGTTTTGGTTGTACATAGTTTTTTCTATGACTACTCTGTTTTCCTTTGGTTTGTCCTTTCTGTTTGTGATTTCTGACCGGCACTGGCAGTGGCCTGGATGTGGAAGGTTGAGGGGTTCTCCATGTCAGTTTCCAGGCCTCAGCATGAAAACAGAGCACAAATACAAGATGTTACAAACGTCCTCTTTGCTTGTCTGACTCGTTTTTTGTTTATTCTTTGAAATAACTTGAGAGAAAACAACCACTTTCTTAAAATAAGATAATACTTCTGGGGTAAGAAAATATTAACTGCTGAAAAACACTGCAAGAACACCTCCCAGTGGAGGTGGGTAGGCTAGATTAGAAATATCTCTAAGGAAACTTTTTCATGCTGCAAATTTCACCTCACCTCAGCATATTTGCCTTTTTATCAAACTTTCCATGAGACCTACGTTCTAAGGCTATCAGGAATTATGTCTTTTGAATTTACATACACTCATAAAAAGTAATAAAACAGTTTTAAGATATGATGATGTTTTAAAAAACAAAACAAAGCATATATCAACGACAATCAAGGTTTTATGCCCGTGTCCATTTAATGTTTAGAAAAGGGTCCTTATAGAGTACTCTAAAAGCCATAGCTTAATTTTTGTACCCCATGACATGCACCTATTTCTCTGCCAATAAAAAGAAAATATATATAAAAAAATAGATGAGATTTTTTAAAACTTCTTTCTTGGGAATTTTGCACTATAGCAAAACACATTGTTTTGCCTACAACCAAAACTGCATGGGTGTGTGCTGAAATACTTTGTATGTTTGAATTTTGATTTTTTTGTATGTTGCAAAAGAGATTACTAAATCAATTAAATAAAATGCAAATGCCACATTTGCTAACAGACCAGTTACTGGGAAAGGTCTTTCAAATAGTCCACGATATAAATTAATGTTCCCTGAGTCTCTCGCTACTAAACAAGGAAAAAAAAACAAAACAATTAAGTTTTTCACTTACTCATACAGAACTATCCTGTTGTTTAGTATTTTTGTTTTAGCAGTGGATGTTAATGATGAAGAGCTGGTAACTAAAAAGCACTGAGGAAAATTTCTAGAACACTTTGAAAACTGCGAAGAGGGAGGTGCCCTAAACTATTTGATTTGATAATTAAGTTGTTGAATGTGGCGGGGGATCAGTTTATCTTTAAAATTTAGTTGAGCACATCAGGAATAATTTCAAACTGGGAAATAATACATTTGAACATAATTTGGTAATTATAATTTAACCTATTTTCACAAGGTAGAGCAGAAAAACACTTTACTGTAGCAATTTTGCCTCAATGGGTTTTAAAGTGACTTTTACTTCTTGGTACAATGCATGTAAATTTGAAAACATATTTTATAATACTTGCAGTTAACATGTCAGTAAACTGTAATCGACCTCACATAGTGAATACTTTCACATAAACACATATTCTATCGTTATAGGCTAAGCATACTGTATCAAAAAATAGTTTAGTAGATTTGCAGAGCAACATTACTTACTATGTTCCATTTGTCATTAATTTTCTGTGTTCTGTTGAAACAGACACTTTCACTTAAATAATTCCACCCTGAACAACATTGACATCAACAAAAGCACCTTTTTTCCCCCATTCACTTCTCTGATTGACATCCCTTGTCAAAAAGAGCATGCCACACAAGAAATGGCAGTGCTGCTTGTTAAGATGTTGAACCTTGCCGTCACTCAAACGCCTAATAAGGATGTGAACTGCTCTGATAGTTGAAACTGATCTAAAGGGGCAGCATTGTTGCTTTTCTGCTTTAACGAAGGCAGATTAGATTAGGTAATTTGTAGGTTTTTTTTATCCCATGAAGCTATGCAGCAGTGTCACTTTGAATTATGGCTGTATAAAAACGTGAAAAATCTCAACATCACCAGTGTAGTATCTGAGATAATGATTCACCCTGAAATGAGGCTATTATTACTTTCAACACCTCCTTAAACATTTTCACATTTCCTCCCTATTTTTCATTTTCTGATTTAATTTCACCGTCCTATTTCCACAGCAGAGGGAGAGACAGAAAGAAAAGTATGTGTGTGTGTGTGTGTGTGTGTTGGGGGGGGGGGGTTCGGAAGCACAATTAGTCGAGGGAGGCATGAGTGCGGAGTCGGACAAACCCAGGCGAGTTTTGATTTGGCTTGAGTTTCAAGGCAAATGGGTAATTAAGGCTTTTCCCTGGCCGGCCCGCACTTTGAAGTCCCCTACAGGGGGGATTATCACAGCCAAGAGAAAGATGGTGGAAGGGAAGTAATGAGACCCAGGAAGAAGGGGGAGAAAATGAACGAAGAAGAGAGTGAAGCCTCGATGAAGACAGAGATTTAAAAAAAATAAAATGAAAATTTTCTTCTAAAAAGCCAGATTTGTGTTGCAAAGAGAAGCAGATTGTAAGCATGCAGCTTATAAGAAATATATGGTAGAGATAGTAAAATTAAAACTAACTGGGTAATTAGCACAACATGACAACATCAGCAATATAAATATGCGAGTTTCCAGATTTGAATTTTCTGACCATTTTTTTTTTCCTTTTAATCCAATATCAATTATTTGTGATCATAATTATTTTGGGGCACTTCACTTTCAAAATAATGTTTTATAAAATCAAGAATAAACTGCACATCAACTTTGCATATTTGCATCGTCAGTGTGACATATTCTTTAAATACAGAAGTTTGGACACTTTACTGTCGTAGAGTATCAGAGGTGCATGCTAACACGTTGCCAAGGTGGAACAGTATCAGCAATGACCTTAGAGACGCAGGTGATGCTCTGCATCAATCAGAGAATGGATATAAGGACATTTCCACACTGTTTCAAGTTCATCATTCTGAAGGTTGAAAAGATTTAAAGGCAGCTATAAATCTGAACAGTATGTATACATCCCAGCAAGTCTACCCCAAGGTCACTGTCTTCAGAAAAAAATCACAAAAATAACTTATTCAAACTTTTTAATGTTTAACTTCAAGACATGATAGCAAGAGATTGGTGGAAACTGTTTGCAAGTGTGAAAGAAGAAAATCTCTTCTCTCTAAAGGGAAGTTCAATATGTGTTTTTCTGCCATCTGAAAAAACTGGTTCATACACAGTGTGCGAGCTCCACCGATCTCTAGAGGTGTCTTACACTGAATGGTCCAAGATTTCACTGAGTCACACTGCACAATGTGTCGCTCTTGCTCCCAGAGTGCATTTTCATTGGTCAATGGCTGCGGTTGTAGAATTTCTGACACTTTTTGAAGACTGCTTAGAGTAGGTTTTGGTCATATGAGCACTAAACAAGCTGTTGGGGAGCACATCACACTTCTCAGCCACAGAGCCATAAATCACATGCAGGTGCACTTTTTTTCTTCACGATTATTTTCACGACAACAGAAAAGCACTTGGATGACTGAAATCGCACAGGGTGAACCCAGTTTAAAAAGAATATGGCAGCACAACTAACGATGTGTTCACACCGAACGCGACCAAAAAGTGCCATACGCCCGTAGCTGGACACTTGATCATTCGCACCTCGAAGCGTTTCCAAAGCGAACTGGTTGCGCTTCAAAATATGCAATTTCACACAGAACATGAAGCAGAACTATGTAACTTGTGGGAGGACCCTGACTCCTCCTCCCTCCCTCCTTCTTCTGACGCACCAGGAGCTCCTAATCAACTCTGGTGTCTGAGCGGAGCAAGGACCGGCCCTGTGGGGGAAGACCCAGTCAAGCAGTGGTGGAAGGATCCAGAACCGTGAAGCGGGGCCCCATCTCTATTGAGCCTAGCATGTGCGAGTGCAGCTGCTGGTGGACAATGGTCTCCGAGCTGACGGAGGACTGCGTGGACTACGCATTCGGTCTGGCCTCTGGCAGAGCAGGGACCGCTTCAGTTGGGGTTTGGAGAGCTATCAGTCGAGGTGTGGAAGAGGAATCCATAGACACATCCATATCGGAGCATACCATTGCAAATATTTCATGCCAACTGTCATGCATGGTGTTAGTGGGTAGATGATTGGGGCTTACTTTGCACTCGAGCCTAAGCTCTTCTGTACATGGCTAAGCTAAATGAAACAAGCATTCCTTGTCAACTGGTAGGTTAGTGTTATTCTTGCAACAGAAAACATAAAGGTTGGCAATAATTCAAGCCTTTGTTCTGAGCTTTGTTTTATTTTCAGTCACACAACTAAAAAAATATAAGGGAAGATGTCTTCCTGTTGCGCTTTAATCATTGTTAAAAAAGTATGATCATTGTGGGTTTCAAACAGAGTTTGGGGAAAACACAGAATTTACTTTGAATGGTTCTGTATTGACTTTAATCAGTGGATACAACTGAGTTGGACTTCAGGCTTGCCTCTACATCACTATCAGCCCCGAAACATGCTTTTATAACCGACTGTGTGTCTGTCTGTGTGTCTGTGTGTTTTGGGGTGGGATTAACTCAGACAGACAGCTCTGGTTATTCAGAGAGATGGAATTATTTCAAGACCCTGACTGGCTGTCAGCGCTGGCTGTGCCTCCTCCCCTACTCGTAAAAAAAAAAAAAAAAAAAAAATTGAAATGACTTAAGCTGTTGGTCGTCAGCACCAAAGCCACGCTGTTGACAGGTACAGTAAGGTCTTAAGCCGTCCAGATCAACTCCACTATTCTCCCTGACAAAATCCACCCCTGGGGCTCCTTCACTACCAGAATCAAGTAGAAGGATTTGGAAGGAGAAAGGGTAAGAATGGGAGGTATCGACCATTTAACTCCCAGCAAATCAAGATGAGGTACTGCTTCTAATTATTTACATTTCCATTCACCAGTCTGGACACTGTCCAATTGATTAAGGTTGATGTTTAATGGGTTTTTCTTAAACAGAAGCTGGAAAACAAATGTTCCACATTCTCCAGAAAATAAAGGAATTAAAAGTAACTGGTTGTTATTTAAACGCTCCAAACACAAAGTGAGTTCAGTCAGTTCTTTGTTCAACATTAAGTCTGCATATTGCTTCAATTCAAAACGTCAAATTGCTCATTTTGCGATGAATGCATCTCAGTGACAAAACAGAAGCTATCTATTGATTCCGAATCACAATTACTCAAGCGCAGTTTGTCACTATCGAAGTAAATCATGGTCTCACATCCGAAGCTTGATGTGATGAGGATTTCTCGAGTCTAAGGCGTCTCGCATGTTTTTTTATTCCCCCTTCTGAATGCAGGCGAGGCAAGGCGAGTTATTTAAAAGAGGCAGAGGAAGGAGGAGACAGAAGTGTGTTAGCGCTGGAAGTCCTGAAGGCGCTGCATAAGAGGTGTGCAGCATCTTTTTTGATATTCAGATTCGCCTGCCTACACACGGCATTATGACACATTTGGATGATCGCATTGTAGGATTAACGGGCCTGCCTTGTCATTTCCAACAACAATGCCACGATTTAGGGATGCTATTTCTCACAAGGCGCTCCGCATTAACGCCGGCCCAAAGATTTACATAAATCTTTGTCTTAACATGAAAGCAGAGAGGGGCTTGAGACAATGAAGTTAAGCTTTGAAAATGAGAGGAAGAGAGAAGGGAGAGCCGTTACCGGGCGTTGGTGGTGCAGGGATGGGAGGAAACTTTTCGGATAAATCAACCGGTAGTCATGCTGATCCAAGGAACGCAGCCTTCTCCCTTTTTCCCCTTCAGCGACCATGTGGTGAAAATAATTTAAAGTAAAAGAAAAGGAATATAAAATTTTGCATTTCTGTAGTTGTGAACACCCTGGAAGGTTAGACAAATGGAAGGATTCACAGTGGCCCATTTGGTAGCATTATTGCCTCGCAGCAAGAAGGTCCTGGATTTGAATCCCAGCCTGGGGTCTTTCTGCGTGGGGTTTGTATGTTTTCCCTTTGCATGTGTGGGTTCCCTCCAGGTACCATAATCCTCCCACAGTGTCCTCCTCACTACATGAGTGTTAATTGGTCTCTACAAATTGCCCTTAGGTATGAGTGTGTGCATGCATTTGGCCCCATTTGGCCCTGGATGCGATGGACTGGCGATTTATCCAGGATATCCTGCCTCTCACCCTATGACCACCGGAGATAGGCCCCAGCATCTCCCCATGACCCTTCCATGATGGATGGGTGATGAATGTATCTTTAAGCTTGAAGGCCTTTTTTCAAACACACGGCACAGAAAGTGTGGTTTTCTGACCTCCATCACATTCTCTCTGTCCTCTAATCTCCAGGCCTCCAGCCGTCATCAGGAAAAGTGCCCTAGTTTGTTGCACCTCCCCTTTCATCCTGATTGGATTCATCTCTGCTGATTGAGAATCTGTTTACATTAAAGCCATTGAGAGGAGATAAAATCTGACAGATCTGACCACTGAAGGCATTTTTTATTTTTCTGCCTTTGAAACAGAGAGGTGAAAAAAACCCCAGAAATGATAGGCTAGGAAAGAGCACGAAGAGTTGACGCATGATTGACACTATCTGTGTCATTATCACTTGGCTGCAGCCTTGTTTCATAGGCTTTACTTCACACACTGACCATGATCACAAAGAGGAAGTTTAAAAAAAAAAAAAAAGAAGAAAAAAAAAATCCAGGGAACGGCCAGCAAGTAGAGGGTAGAAAATTGGTTAGTTTAATGTTTCACTGAAGCAAAAAAAAAAAGTGTCAGAGTCAAACTGAACTGAGAAAGAAACAAACTCATGTTGCAGACTGCAAAATGTAATCTCAGCTTGGCTTTAGCTCTGCCAGGATGAGAGTTTAGAAAGAAACCTTTCAGTAAAAGAAAAAATAACAAAAAATGTTTATCTTCCTGAAAAAACACAGTGCTGATTTTATGTTCTTGAAATGTCTTCTAATTAGACTTTAAACAACCCTATAATGAATCAACAATATCCTAGAGATCCTTTACAGACTTTTTTGAGTATTGAGCCGCTTTTATCTCCATATGGAGAGCCCAAGTCTCATCCCCTTCCGGTCGGCCCATGGGTCCCCTGACTGAAAAAATAATGAATGGATATCAATGGAGAGATAAAAGTTATTTTCTGCTTCATTTTTTCTTATTTACTGAATCACACATATGTTGTACCTCAGTTTAAATGACTAATGATGTATATTTCGACTATGTTTGTCAAGGGATTTGGGATTTATTTGATTGTAAAAATTTGCAATTAAAATGCCTGCAAATCAGAAGTCACATATACAACATCACGCAGCTAACGCGTGCTAGCACTAGCTGTGGCACTAGCTAAAACACTCACCAGGAGCTTGTAGAGCTTCTGCTGCTGGCTCTCACTCCACCAACTGCTTTACCCCCAACATAGAATCCACTTTCCATATGATAAGATTTATAGTCGTTTTCTCCGTATTTGTTGTTCCTTTCTTCATCCTGGAGGTTATGACCCTCGCTCACCTTGTTCTTCTGTCCGCTAAATGTTTTTACACAAAACCTAAAGTAACTTTTGCTGTCGGTCGAAAATCAGCGTTTCCTCTGCTTCAAAATAAGGCTTTAAATTTCACTGACATTATATATTCGATCCATGGTGCATTTCAACCGGATCAGAAAATAACTTTTATCGCTCCATTGAATCTCATTCATTTTTTTTGGCAGTTGGGGACCCATTGACCAGAAGTAGAAGGGCATGACTAAGGCTCCCCATTCAATCAATCAATCAATCAATCAAACTTTATTTATAAAGCGCTTTTCAAACAAAGTTACTCAAAGTGCTTTACAGATTTAAAATAACCCCACAACCACCCCTTCAAAAATAAAATCATCAACGCAAATACAACCCCCTCCCAACCCAACCCATCAGCCATTCACACACACACACACACACACACACATAAAAGCTACAAAAAGCAGGCTGAGTACAGATGAGCCAGGAAATGCCAATGTGGGAGCCATCTGCATCGGCAGCAGCAGATCAACAGCAGCAGCAAAGTCTCCGACGCAGGGTTCCCAGAGGAGGGAGGGCTGGTACCCCCACCTCCACCCAAGCACTACCTGGGGGGGACCCAGGCAGCCACAGCCGACCACAGTCAGCCTGGATGGCTTGAACAGCTGTTCTTTTATGTCATGCAACATACTCTCAAATGGATTCAAGTGTGGAGTTTGAACCATCGTATCACATTGAATGGCAAATAATCTTTGATTTAACCCATTGTAGCTTTACCTGTATGTTCAGCATCAATGTCCTGCCGAAAGGCAAACTTATAACCAAGCTTGGTGTCTTTTCCGGTCCTTACCAGGTGTTCTTCCAAAACTACCCCTATAGCCGTGTCAGCACCAAAAGATAGGCTTAAGGCCCCTTTTACCCACATGCATTTTATGAAAGGATTTGGTGAGGGGGGTTGAAGACAGCCTCTGTTACATCCCTGACTTGCCAAGGAACGTAGTCACAGCTCGACATCAGCACAATTATAGAGGGAGTCATATTGTGGTAATGAAATATGCTGTTTTTAATTTGATTTTTATCTTAATTTGTTACAAAAAAATGTACTTCAACAAAGATTAAACAAGAAACACTTGAACAACTTTGGTGTCCATAGTAAGGATGTAATTCAGGTTATTGTTAATCAGACAATAAATCTGATATTCTGATTCAGTCTTCATTATATACTGTATTCTTTTTTTTTGGTCCCTTACTGGTATAAGGATGGGAACCATCACTCTCCTATGAGTGCATCAGGATGTTGAACATTGACAATAATATTTAACTGCACATTATGATTCACGGCACATTCCCACTGATGACTGGGGTAAAAAGTTAGGCCATCCTCAATTTGCCTTCCCCCAGTCCTCCTTGATGCATGAAATTATACTCTCCAGTATGGAAGTAACAAAGCTTTTTGCAGTGGTCGAACACTGCAGTTGGATTTTTCCACCTTTTAAATATAAGTCATGAAAAAAAAAAAACTACACCTCATCATAAAAAAGTCCTTGCCTAAAAAGTGTTGGGACACAGAGGATGCCTAAATTGTCTGGTTTGTAATAATTCGTAGCAATTATACCAATAACCTAAAATTGGGATAATTATTAATGAAGCTTGAATTATCACTGACAAAATGATCAAAATGGGCCCCAAACTTCTACATTTTTTATATGAAGCACTATTTATTATACCAAACTGTCAGTCTTTATCTGAATGATTAGTTAAGTTTAAGGAATTTTTTAAAGATTGCTCAACCCTTATATAAAAAGCCTTCACAAATATAATCAATCTAGTTTAAACTGAAGTATTATACTATTTCAAAGGGATGCATATATTCTACCATGAAGGGGATGGATAATATGCAGAAGCCAAAATCAAAACAACAACGTCACATGAAAACCCGACTCACGTGGGCAGAGTGGGTGTGTGCAGGGAAACAGGCAAGTGACGGCCGGGCATCTCCGATCAATAAATGTCAATACCTTATCAATTTGCGTGACCAACCCAGGGAAGACAAATAAATGCGACATGGTCTAACTAGCTAGCCTTAGTTAGCACTATAGCTAGACAAAGGAATTATCTTAGCAAGACAATGGGCCATCATTTTTCCTTTTTCTCCGGGTGACCACGCACCAAATATGCTTGTGGAAATCAAGCACAAAACAAAGCACCACACTGTATCTGCTTACAATTAAGAAAATAAAGCAAGTAACCAACTTAACTTTATTGACATGCATGCCAACGCATGCCAACGCATGCCAACGCATGCCAACGGAACCGGCCAGCAATGAGCAACAGTGATTATCATTCACAACCAATAAGATAAGCAATCTCAGCAGAAATTCTGCTTCTGTGTGCTCATGAATGGGTGTGCCCTGGTCCTTCTCCAACTTTCTCTTTAGGGTGTGGCAAATGGCAGCATACATGTGCGGCTTGTGGATCCAATCAATCCACCAGTTTTAAAGGAGAGCAAGATGCAGCCAGATGGTTCTTGCTACCAGTGCTGTACATGGCCAAACTTACTTAAGTATTGCAAATGCAATTAGTAAATCTCCTTGTAGTTTCAGCAGCTCATCTGATCTGTCTTCTCAGTTCTCTTCAAGATCATCATTAACAGTTCCCAGGATCCTCTCGAGTTGTTTACCTCCTCGCTCTGGTCAGCCTCTGCACTGTTGTCCTCTGGAAAAGTTACCCAGTCTCACCTGCTCCTCTGCTGCCGCCTTGCTGCTCATCTATCCACCCTCCAACAATCATCCACCTGTTCAACTGTCATGATCATCTCAGTAAGTCAGCATATTTTCCCTGAACTCATCATCATCGGTTAACTTATCCTCCAGCTGGAACTCCTTCAAATACTCCACCACCAAGTACCCCAGAAAGTCTGGAACTCCATCCATCCGCCACAAGTAAAAACGCCGGAGAAGGTCAGGAATCGCTCACCCAATCCCAGTCAGTCTTGAATACCCAAACCTGACTCGCCTTCCTCCAGCCCTACTCCTTTACAGCAAACAGTAAGGATTAAGATCAAATCTCCACTCCACCACTTACTCAGCTAATACTTACCTGTCAATCTTACTTTACAGTTGTTCTCCAACCTTCACGTTATTCCTCCTGGTGTTTCCCGAGACGACCTTCCTATACTTTCTGTTTGTAAATAAAACATTTAAAACTTCAACTAAAACTGTCTCGGAGTCTGGTGTGGAGTCTGAATATTGGGTCCCTTAACAACCAAACACGTCATACATATATGTATTTAAATGTTAAACTTGCTCTATCCAGGACTTGAGAAATCGGAAGGTTCCTACTTTTGATTAATTCTTCTTTCCACGGTAAAATAAAAAAAGAAATGGAGGTGGAGAAAATGCCATGCTAGATGCAGATTAATCATCCACTTCACTGTACATGAAGAGAGTCAGACAAAGCATACTCAAACACACTCCCCTTAAATGAAAATACAGGGTCACTGACAGTGTTTGGCCTGGAAAACATTACCTCAAAATTGTTTAAATATCTCAGGATATCATTCTTGTTCTGGTAACAGTATCAGTTTGTGAATGAGAAACAAAATTTATTTCAACGAACTCTTATATCTTGTGGCATTGAATTAATGTTTGAAACTTTTTTATTTAGAGAAAGATATAAAAACAACGGGTAAAGGATCAGTTCGAAAAGGACCAGGAAAAAGTACAGACTTGTTAAATCCTGCCCCTGTATCACCCTATGTTGATCACATATTAATGCTGTAACAGATGTATTAAATAAATCCAAAACACTAATCTAATAATTGTGTAGTTTTACCATGTACAGTCTATATAACTATATTTTCAACTCCATTACATAATTATGTATTAAATCTCTCTCTACAGACATATATATGTAAAAATATATTTATCTACGTATATCTTAGGGAATCTTACTTATATTTGATCAGTTATACATTCTGTTAGGTAAAAGGATGAGAAGATTCCTTCGGTGGTCAAAGAGTGTTTAATTTGACTTGTTAATTAACCAACAGCATCCGCACACACCAGTAGTTGTATGAACTGACCTGCACACCCAAAATAAAAAGAGACATTTTGTCATGTTCTGGCTCAGACGTTTAACCCACATGCAAAAAACTGACTGACACAGATGAACAATTGAATATTTATTATCTAGAATGGAGCTGCTGGAGATCCGTTAGTGGAGGACCGGTACACAGGCTTCACTGTTATCTCTGCAGGGAGATGAGTTAGTATCCAGGCTGGGTTGTTACTGTCAGTAGAGGGTAATGGAACGGGCTTACTGCAGCAGTGACTGAATGACAGCTTGGGAGGGAGGTGTGGTCCAGTGCATGAGCAGGCAACTTGAGTCGTTGGAGAGGGATGGTGGTGTAGTGGGATTTGACCAGGGGTCTGGGGCAGAACGATGGGTGGAGAGCACAGGCAGGGAGGAAATAGGTCGCAGCAGCAGAGATGAACAGGGAAGGTGACCAGGGGACATATGCTGAATGCTGGCACCAGGGAATCCTCTTTTAACCTTTAAGTAGAACAAGGCTTGGGTAAGAATGCTCTAAGAGGGGGAAAAACACTGGCAATTCACACAATCAGATTCTGGAGAACTCAGAGGCTTGACTCTACCGGTGTGGTATGACCATCAGGTGCTGAATGGTGATCCAGCAGGTGTGAGAACTCCTCTCCGGAGTTCTCTCTCTATATATTTATTCTCTCTATATATATTTATTCTCTCTCTCTCTCTCTCTCTCTCTATATATATATATATATATATATATATATATATATATATATATATATATAAATAAATTCAGGGTATTCAGGGTTCAGGGTTCAGTTTTAGGCCCAGTGCTTTTTAACCTGTATATGCTCCCTCTTGGCAGTGTTATCAGGAGACATGGAGTTAACTTTCACAGTTATGCTGATGATACACAGTTGTACATCTCCATGTCTCCTGATGACACACGGCCAATGGATGCACTTTTTAACTGCATTTTAGACATTAAATCCTGGATGGCAGAAAACTTTCTCCAGCTCAACCAGGACAAAACTGAGGTTTTAGTTATCGGTCCTGAGGCTCAGAGAGAAAAACTTTTACCAAAACTACAATCATTGTCTTTTAATTCTTCTTTACAAGTGAAGAACCTGGGTGTGATTTTTGACTCTGAGCTGACTTTTATCCCTCACATTAAAAACATCACCAAAATAGGTTTTTATCACCTAAAGAACATCGCCAGAGTCCGCCCCATTCTCTCTCGGGCCAATACGGAGACGCTAATGCATGCTTTTATCACCAGTAGAATTGATTATTGTAATGCCCTGCTTTCTGGTCTTCCCAAAAAGACTACCTCATGTTTACAGCTTCTACAGAATTCAGCAGCTCGTGTCCTGATGAAGACTAGGAGGCGGGAGCACATTACACCGGTCTTAGAATCACTGCATTGGCTCCCCGTATGTTTTAGGATCGATTTTAAGGTTCTTTTAATTGTCTTTAAGTGTCTTAATGGTCTTGGGCCTTCGTATCTGTCAGAAATGCTTTTACCGTATGAACCCTCGCGGTCTCTGCGCTCCTCTGGCAGCCGTCTCCTTATCATCCCCAAAGTCAGGACACAGACTCATGGTGAGGCGTCTTTCTCTTCTGTCCTCTTCGACTGGGACCTAATGAAGTGTTTTGGGCTCTTTTGACCAGCCAAAAACTGAGCATTTTGTGTGGTGATTCAACATGGTGTTTCCTAATCTGAATGGTAGCTGGTGTTTACTGCTGTACCTGGTGGGTGGAGACAGCGCTCTGAGGAGGTGGAGAAAGCGCTCTGGGGAGGTGTAGAAATTCCAATATTCCGGCTTGTGATGTAGAAAGCCAGACAGATTTGGAACAGCTCACTCAGAGACTGAATGCAGGATCAATTAAGAAACCCCTATCTCACTCAAAACAGCATGGATGTTTTTTTTCTGGATTTGTATGCATGTATATGCACCAGAGACACACAATAACACCCCAAATCCCTGGAAAAGCATTTTTTTCATAATATGTCTCCTTTAATGGATGTGACATAGTATAACATACATAATAATTGGTCAACATTAATTTAACATGTATATTATATATAAGTAATATGTTTTTTTGTTTGTTTGTTTTTTTAGTTTGGCTGGTCCTGTGACTTACACAAAAACACTGAATCTCAAATGATCATCACTTCCAAAGCTTCTATGCTTGTGTATCGCTATTTGCTACTCTTGTACCACCGAGAAAATTAACACAAATGCCCTGAAAATTCTACAAATTACTAGCTGCAAATAGTGAAATATGCTGCCGAAAATGGTAATTGAGCAGCAGAAAGAAAGTTTGGAGTGAGTTCCTGCAATGAAACAAAGAAAGCTATTTGTGGGCTAAAGGGTACATGCCCACATCTAGAGGAATGATTTCACTCAGAAGCGATTTATAGTCCAGTCTCCAATCCAGCATCTACCAACAGGCGAGGTGGATCTGCCTGCACCGACTAGGGGCGGAACTGACTCTGGTGCAGCTCAACATTCTGGTACAGCACCACCTTTGTGGTCCTGCAGCAAGCAAACTCCTGAATAACCTGGGCATGATTTTTGACTCTGATCTGACGCTGATTCCTCGTATTAAAAACATTACTAAATAAAATAAAATAGGTTTTTAATCACCTGAAGAACATTGCCAGAGTCCATCCTATTCTTCCTCCAGCCAATACGGAGCTGCTGATGCATGCTTTTATTATCTGTAGAATTGATTACTGTAATGCCCTGCTTTCTTGTTTTCCAAAAAAGAGTATTTCAGGTTTACAACTTTTACAAAATTTGGCAGCACATGTCCTGACGAAGACCAGGAGGAGAGAGCACATTAAACTGGTCTTGCGATCACTGCATCAGCTTCCTGTATGTTTCAGGAAGAATCTTAAGGTTCTTTTTTTGTTTTTTAAGTGTATTAATTGTCTTGGGCCTTTATATCAATGTTTTACTACATATTTATCATATTTTACTTTTTCATTATTTTATTTATTTATCTTTTTATCTTACTAATTTATCTTTACTATATATTTATATCATATTTTTCTTTTTTATTTATTGTCTTCCCATTTATATTAGTTCCTGTCACCCCCTGCCCCCTTCCTGTCTTGGGGGTGGGGTTGGTGGAGGGTTATTCGGGGTCTCTTTTCTTTTCTTTAATGTGTAAAGCACTTTGAGTTGTATGAAAAGCGCTTTATAAATGAAGTTTGAGTGATTGAGTGACCGAATGAATGTTTTAATAACGTTTGTTTTGTAATTTATTGTTTTTTTGGATGTGTGTATTGGACCTATTGATGCTTGCCACACAAACAGTTTTTTTTTTCTTTAATGGTTTTCCAGTTCTCAGATCCGCAAACAAGAACGGGAAATATCAAAGAAAATAAGAGTGTAACGGAACAGCTGCGGTGATGATATGCTGGCTGTGTGTATACTGGCCTAATCTTCCGGTCAGAGAAGAGGCAGCAACTTCTTTCTTTGAATGAATTTTATGGCCTCTTGATTCATAACTCTACAAGGACACTGTAGTACGTTGTATATGTGTATGTTGGTGGTTTGTGATGTCTGCAGAAGGACAAAGACAATAAAAACAATATTATTAGTAATTAAAGTACAGTGGCCATTAATGGTAAATAATAGTAAAATAACATGAATTACAATTGAACACGAATTAGCGTGTAATCTGCTAGTCACACTAGGGGGTCAGTGTTAGGATCATTAATCAGCACAACAGCTTCGCGCCACAGGTAGGTCACGTGACCAAGCTAAATTTGGAAAGCCCTGTCGGCTACCGGTCCGGTAGTTTGACACGCTAGCATCAATATAATAACAACCTCAATGAACGACGGCTACACAGCTAAATAAACAGTAGCAGAAGGAAATAAAATAGGTAAACAACATCTACTTGTCATGTAACTTACATCATCACCGACGCACACTGTTGTACAACGGAATAATGCAGACCACGGACTGTCGGTGGAAGGCCAACTCGATAACTGAACAGGAAGGTAATTGAACACACTGCGCATGCGCAAACAGTCCCTCAGTCTCTGCGTGAAGCAGCTTGCCGTGACGTGACCTCCTCACAGCAGGGAATTCACAACAGCCGCCCCTACATTAATTTATGAATGTGTAGGAAAACACAAGTCCCTGCTGTTGTTAAAGGTCCCTGGTGCCTACGTTGTCCTCTGGCATTTTGGGGAGAGGCACCAGCTTGGTAACCGGGCGAGTGTAGACTGCCCCCTTGATGTTGACATCCGCTGAACGAACTGTCCCATCTCCACTGGGATGAACGTTGATGACCTTTCCTATGGGCCAGAGTGACCTAGGAAGCTGGGAATCCACTACCATAACCACTTGGTCTGCAGTGAGGTCAACAGTAGGGGTCCTCCACTTCTGCCGGCGCTGAAGGTCAGGAAGGTACTGGCGGGTGAATTGGCTCCAGAACCGGTCTGCCAGGATTTGGCTATGTCTCCAACGGCGGCGGCCTAGAAGATCACTGGATCCATAAGCAGCCTGTGGAAGCGATGCATCGTGCCGCCCCATCAGCAGCAAGTTGGGTGTTATAGGATCGGGGTCAGCCAAGTCCGAAGAGGAGTATCCCAGAGGCTTAGAGTTAAGTATGCCCTCTACTTCCACAAGGACAGTTGACAACACCTCCTCTGATACAACTTGATCCCGCAACACGACTTGGAGGGAGGCTCTAACCGACCTTATCTCCCTCTCCCACGCGCCACCGAAATGTGGTGAAAGAGGAGGATTGAATTTGAAGGTTATGCTTTGGTCGGCCAACTGTTGCTTCAATGTTGGATCGAGCTCTGCCAGTGATTGTTTGAGCTCTCGGTCTCCCCCCCGGAAGTTGGTGCCTCGGTCGCATAAGATCTCGTATGGCTTGCCTCGTCTTGAGATAAATCGGCGCAAAGCCAGTAAGAATGAGTCTGTGTCCATGTGCAGCAACAGATCAAGGTGGACACATCTTGAAGTCAGACATTTAAATATAATGCCCCACCGTTTCTCGTGTCTTCTTCCGATTTTCACGGTATAGGGCCCAAAGCAGTCGACCCCGGTGGACCAGAACGGGGGTTTGTTGATCCGGAGCCGTGCAGCAGGCAGGTCGGCCATCTTTGGTGTCACTGGGGTACTCCGCCACAAACAGCATTCTGCACAGTGTTTCTGGTGTTTCTTAATCACCTGTCGACCACGTAGGATCCAGTCATTTCTACGGATCTCTGCAAAGGTTCTCTCAGAGCCAGTGTGGTGCAGACGGTTGTCGTAATCTTTCACCAACAGCTCAGTGATCGGATGTTCAGGGCTGATGACAACAGGGTGAAGACTGTCTTCAATCAGACTCCCTGCTCTGCGTAGTCGACCACCAACCCGAATGAGGCCTAATGCTTGGTCGTATTCGGGGCTTAGCACACTTAAACGGCTGCCTGAATGGACTGCTTTGCCCTGTTTAAGTGCTTTTAGTTCTTCGGGGAAACTATCGGACTGTATCCTTCTCAGCAAAGTAGTCTCCGTCTCGATACGGTCGGCGGCAGACATAGCTGGAGCAGCCGCCCCGTGAAGGGACTGATATGTAGCCTGCAGTAGTTCAGTCCAGGTATTGTATTTCGCAGGATCAGGCTCATCGCTGCTAATAGTAGAGATGTGGCCGCAGAAGGTTTGGGCTCTCAACTCATCAGGTACCTCTGTGCCCACTGAGGGGTTCACTGGCCAGTGATCTGAGGACTGGTACAGGAATGAAGGCCCCTGACTCCAACAGTTTGGTTGGGACAGTTCGAGGAGAGTCTTCCCGCGAGTGATATCAGCAGGGTTCAAGTCCGTGTTAATGTATCTCCATGATCCGGGCTTGGTAAGGTCTAGTATCTCAGTAACTCTTGTACCGACGAATACCTTGTACTGGTTGGATTCTGACTGTATCCAGCTCAGTACAGTTGTTGAGTCTGACCACAAGACTACAGATTGGATGGACAAAGTCAGTTCGGTCTGTAGCACTTTGGCCAGCTGAGCTCCTGTGAGTGCAGCACATAATTCCAGTCGTGGCATCGTCTGTTGTCGTTTGGGTGCAACCCGCGACCTGGCCATAATGAATGACAAAGAGATGCATCCTTCTGGATCCTCCACTCGCAGGTAGGCGACTGATCCGTACGCCTTCTCCGAGGCATCACAAAAAATGTGAATCTGCCTCACTGACGAATCATTGTCAGCAGCTTCTGGAACATAACAACGGGGAAGAACTATGTTCTTCAACTGAGGGAGCTCACCTTCCCAGGCCTGCCACACTGGAAATAACTCGTCTGCAATAGGCTCGTCCCACTGTCTTTCTGTAGCCCACAAAGCCTGAACCAGGACTTTAGCCCGGGTAGTGAAGGGGATTATGTATCCGAGCGGGTCATATTGTGAGGCAAGCACCCTATATACATTTCTCATGGTGGGTGGTTTAGGTGCCACAGGCTGACATTTGTAGCCCAGTATGTCCGTCACGCAATGCCAAACCAGGCCGAGAGTGGACTCCCTTGGGTCATCTCCTTCAGCAGTTAGCCAGAGCTCAGATGTTGTTGATCGTGCCTCAGTCGGGAGGTGAGAAATTACCTCTGTTCTGTTGGACGCCCACTGCCTTATTTCAAAGCCACCTTTTGCAAGGAGGGCTCTCAGGCGGTCGAGAAGGTCCTTTGCCTGCTGCGGTGTGCGGAGCGATTTCAGGCAGTTATCCACATAGAACGAGGTAATTACTGTCTCTAGCAGGTCTTCGTTGCCGCTCTGGTGATCACGAACGTGACGCTGCAGGGCATATATGGCGCAACACGGACTGCAAACTGTGCCAAATGGCAGGACACGCCATTCATAGATGTCAGGTGCTCTGTCTCTGTTCATGTCACGCCAGAGGAAACGGAGGAGTGGGCAGTCCTCAGGAAGGAGTCTGATCTGATGAAACATAGCCCGTATGTCTCCGCTGATAGCGACTGCATGCTCTCGAAACCTGAGCAGAACTCCCAACAGTGACGGTCCGAGAGAAGGCCCTGGTAGCAGGTCATCATTCAGAACACTCTCCTGGTAGCGAAAGGAGCAGTTAAATACCACCCTTACCTTTCCATTATGATGTACTAAGTGGTGCGGAATGTACCAGGATTCAGCAGAGCGACTGGCCTCCTCACCGGTGATCCTCTCAGCATATCCCGCCTCCACCAGCTTGTGTATTTCCTGGTTGTAAACTTTAGCAAGCTCTGGATTAGTAAATAGACGGCGTTCTGTAGAGCGGAGGAGGGGCATCACAGCAGCAGGTGATGCGCAGGGCAGAGCTACCTTTCTCTTTCGAAGGAGGGGAGTTGCGTATCTTAAGACGCCATCCACTATTACAGTGGTGCTCTTCTCTTCAAGCATGGTGAGGGCTGCTTGGTCTTGCTTGGATCGCGTAACCTCCCTCTCGCTTTTATATGGCAAAATATCAAGCTGCCACAGGCGTTGAACATCTTTGTGTAGGTTGGAGCAAGGTGTGTCAACTGACAGATGTAGGATGGAGCTCTCACCGGGTGGATTTTGAAGAAAGTTAGTGGGCCCTTGCACTGCCCAGCCGAGTCGGGTGCAGATTGCTACTGGTGCTCCTATCGGTGCTGCACGTACTGGGTGGATCGGAGTTATTAAATGAGGTTGGTCAGATCCAATCAGTAGCATTGGCTGCACCTTAGTGAATGTGTGTAGGGGGACTCCTTTCAGGTGGTTGTATCTCCTTGCCAGTTTTTCTCCTGGACATGACTGCTCGGCCAGTTGGAGTTCGGTTGCAGTGAAAGCTTGGCTGATGGAGTGATCGGTGCGTGGTTGTGCGTCAGCAGACACCTCAAATGACACTGCCATTCCTTGGAGCTTCAATACATCCTGTCTGATGGTCTTCAATTTAAGGGACTCCACGTCCCCGCACATCCTAAGGTGTTTGACTGCAGCTGCCAAAATCACCGTAGGCTCAGAGCCGTCATCCAACACTGCATGTGTTTTTAGTGTTCTCTTCCCGTGACGGAGCAGCACTGGTACCACTTTTAGCATGACGCGCCCGGAGTGGCTGGCATGATCCAGATACACTGCATTTGTTGGGGTACTGACAGTGAGGATGTTAAGTTGCGGGTCTTGAGCCACGACTTCGTGAAGTATCAGCAGGTGTTGTTTGTTGCACATGGAGCAGAGTTTCTTTAGGGTGCAGCTCTCTGGAGAATGTCCACGCCCACATCTCCAACATTTCCCTTTGTCTTTAATCCAGGTGGCTTTCTCTTCAGTAGTAATTTTTCTGAACTCAGCGCAGCCGTTAAGGTAATGATCCTGGGCGGTCCTACAATACGGACAAAATGGCTTAAAACGCTCCCTCCCTTTCCCTGTGGGCTGATGTTTCCTTGAGCCCGACTGGAGGTTGGTCCGTTGTCACTGAGGAGAGGTCTGCTGACGTTCGACTGTTGTAGAGTCACTGTTGAAGTAAACAGAGGCTGGTTTGACCCACTGTGATTTACTTGCCTTATTCTCTCTCTGTGTGATACGACTTGGATCAGCTGGGTTGTATTCTGCAGCACGGCGAGACACCTGGAGCACCTGAACCTTCATATCCAGCCATTCAGCGAGGTCGGGTAAGGTGTATGTCTGGTTGCTCCCGCTACGGATGATGCCTCTTTTAATGCAGAATTCGGCAAAGCTATCCCTGTAGTTACCAGGCAGCTTACCTAGGAGGGTGTCTACGTGGGAGCCACACTGCAGTTCAGACTGAGCAGGACCGTCCATGCGGCTTAGCATCCCCACCAAAGTGTTTACAGCTGAGGAAAAATCTTCAAAAGCCTTTATGTCGCCAGGTTTCACGGGGGGAGAGTTCAATATGGTCTTTAGTTCTCCCTGGACCAACTGTCTTGGCTGCCCATATCGATGCTGCAGAGCTTCCATTGCACTGGTATATGGTGTGGGGTCATGTATGTATCTCTTTGCCACTTGGTAGGCGCTAGGCAGTTTGAGATGATCGAGTAATACTTGGTATTTATAATCTTCAGTCAAATGTCTGTGTGGACCAAGTAAAATATCTAGTCCCCTTTTCAGCATTATGAAATCGCTCTCCCTTCCAGAACTGAAGAAAGGCAGTTTGGGCTTTGGAATGCCATATGAGGCTGCAATAGCCATTTCTGTCATGTTGAGTGTTGCAGGATTGTTGTAGGGAGAGATGTACCCTGGTGCTGTAGATGAGGCAGCCGGTTGTGTAAGCTGTGGGTAGTGTGCAGCTGACTGAAGTCCAGACTGGTATGGCTGTGGCTGAGCTACAGGGATATATCCAGTCTGTGGTAGTGAATAGGCTGCTCCTAGATCAGTAGGTGCCTGATCAGGTGGTCCGGGTTGAGAAGTGGTCTGGCGCTGGACATATTGAGGATAACTCTGCTGTTGTACCGTTGTGGGTAAGTACTGAAGCGTACCTTGAGACTGTGGAGGTGCAGCCTGGGCTTGCTGAGATGTAAACAGGGCAGGTGAGTATGTCCGCAGGGCTGCAGGCTGGTTTAGCAGAAATGCTGTCGGTAGTGTCTGTTGAGCTGCTTGGTGCCCTGGCGGCATGTGCTGACCTGCATGCTGGATGGATGGCTGCCGAGCTCTGGCAGCGTGAGTTGTTGAGCTGAGTTCTCCATGCTGTATGGGCTGTGCTGTAAGTGGGTGAGGTTCAATGTTGTCTAGGAGCTGACAATACCCTCCATCTGCCGATTTCCAACTCATCCGATGATCCATGGGGGGGGATACTCTGGGCCATATCTCTCCACCGTGATGAATGTGAGGAAGGCTCGAGCTCCGGATAGGATATGATAAGTTGGAGGGATGCTGTTGAGGGTCAGCTTTACCTTTAACACTGTCCATGGCTGACTGTAGTTGTTTCATCTGCCTAGTTATGTCTTTCATGCGGGCTTCCATCCCTCCTAGCATGAAATCTTCTGACCCAGTGTGCAGAATATGTTCTGGATGCACTTCCCTCATTTGATGACTTCCATCACGTCTGTGCAGATTGACAGGGTTATCAATGACAAAGTCACGCAGGTGCCTGGGCAGTTGATGAGGCCGGCTTGGGCGGGACACAGCTGAAGGTTGTTCATCCGCTTGGTCGCTGGAAGTTGCCATGGCGCAGTTATACACACTATCCGGCTCGAAGGACCACTTGTATCGGAACAGCTGCGGTGATGATATGCTGGCTGTGTGTATACTGGCCTAATCTTCCGGTCAGAGAAGGGGCAGCAACTTCTTTCTTTGAATGAATTTTATTGGCCTCTTTTCAACTCTACAGGACACTGTAGTACGTTGTATATGTGTATGTGTGGTTTGTGATGTCTGCAGAAGACAACAACAATAAAACAATATTAATAGTAATTAACATACAGTGGCATTAATGGTAAATAATAGTAAAATAACATGAATTACAATAGACACGAATAGCGTGTAATACTGCTAGTCACCACTAGGGGTCAGTGTAGGATCATTAATCAGCACAACAGCTTCGCGCCACAGGTAGGTCACGTGACCAAGCTAAATTTGGAAAGCCCTGTCGGCTACCGGTCCGGTAGTTTGACACGCTAGCATCAATATAATAACAACCTCAATGAACGACGGCTACACAGCTAAATAAACAGTAGCAGAAGGAAATAAAATAGGTAAAAAACATCTACTTGTCATGTAACTTACATCATCACCGACGCACACTGTTGTACAACGGAATAATGCAGACCACGGATTGTCGGTGGAAGGCCAACTCGATAACTGAACAGGAAGGTAATTGAACACACTGCGCATGCGCAAACAGTCCCTCAGTCTATGCGTGAAGCAGCTTGCCGTGACGTGACCTCCTTACAGCAGGGAATTCACAACAAAGAGGCTTGTCTAGGTCTTTATGAAGGGATTGACCTTCTTTGCAGGGCAACATTGGAGCAACTTGGGCACTCATCACCAGCAGCGGCAGAGAGATTCAAAGACCAAATTAAAAGATCTTCATATTTAACGCACAGGTCATATAAAAATGTGCAAAAATAGTAGCATAACATTTTTTTTTTCCTGTGGTCACAGTAAATAGCATATCAGGCATATCTTGTTCTTTATTTTTAATGAAAGAAGTATGTGTCTTTATATGAAGCTCAGGTGTAACAGCCATACCATTTCACATCAACTGCCACCACCCCTTTTGTTTTTTCCTGGTTTGTCTGTCTCCTGTAGATTGCTTCTTTCTATCATCCTACATTATTTCTCGCTCACTCTGTCTATCCTAATCTCTCTCGGCCATCTCCATCCTTACCGCCTCAGTCTCTGTGTAAGACACCCACACCTCCCCTTTCGCTTCATACAAACGCCCTAACTCGAGCCTTTCTGTGGTAATAAAATAAACTAATGGAGTCGAAGTGACGTCCCACCTTGAACCAGCAGGGAGGTTATTTACATCAGGTAGTTGACGAGGAGGGGAGGATAGGGGTAGTGGAGCGGTGACTGGCTGCCTCAATCAGTCAGCCATGACAGGCTGAGCAAGAATCATCAGATAATGGAGAGCAAAAGAGGAGGCTCAGGAACAGAGAAGAGATGATGTTCATGAGTCTTTTTTGTTGCAGTTTGGCTGCAACCTTCATTTCATTCTCTTTCCTTCCCTTTCATGCAACATTCTCTTACATGGTTTGGGACTAAAACATCAAGATGACTTATTTTTTTCTTACCTTCTAGTGGAAGGATTTACCCTTACCCTTCTACATGACATAGGACTTGCAACTATAGATTTTTTTTATAGACAGTTTACATTTACTAAAAATATGCATAGTTAGAATTAGCTATGAAGCATTAATGCACTCCCCCCAGAGGTTTGTCATTGAGACATAGAATATGTGAAGTTATATTGTTTTTTGATAGTTCAGATGATAATACAACTCACATTTCAAACTAAACAAGAATACAATGGTTAAACTTTCTAAACCATACTTTACAGAATCAACAGAAAACCAAATCTGCAAAATCACAAAAACAACCAAAAATTACCAAACAAATATTTATTTGAAAACCACTAATTGTCCACTCTATTTAACTCTCAAACTAGTTTGGTTTTCAGTCTGAGCACCAAACATCCAACCGTCTGTCTATGATACATCAGGCTGTGGTGTCTGAACAGAAATACCTACTCCACCAACCAACTCTCCAACTTGTCACTCAGGATCCCAAGATATACCCATGTAAACTGAATAATAGTCTTTTTTTTTTTCAAATTCAGGGTCCGTCAGGGGTTTGCTCTAACTCTGATATGTTTAGAAAGAAAGAAAGGGAGGTGATCCCAGCTAACTAAATCAACTTTTAGAAGTAAGGCCCTGAGTTACCCCAGAAAATAGAGTTCAACAAGTTATGCAACATGCAAGCCTCTCTACAGAAGAAACTCATTCAAGCCTCTTCAGTTCAGGATTACATTCATTAGGTTATGGTCTACATCTATGACCATGGACATGGCTTGCAATACATATACATTAGGCAATTCAGAGATTCACCTTTCATCTTAGCTTTTTCTTTACCAAAGCAACGGCTTCATTACTGCAGAATCCTCTAATTTGTGTATCTATCTTCTAGTCCTTCCTGTTATCTCTCAGAAACAAGACACTAAGATACTTCAAGTTACTCAATTAAGGCAGAAATGGATCCTTCAGGCTAAAGAAAGCACCCCACCTGTTTCTGATGAAGAACCATGGACTCAGACTTGGTGGAGTTGATTTTCTACCGTGCCTTTTCACAATTGACTACAAAGTAATTATTTGAAGACTCCAATTGCCAGAGGCCCAGGCCCTCTCCTTTCCAGAACTGTGATTTCCTGGTGCACATTTACTTTCCTGAGCTGCTCATCCTGATTAGACCTATTGCAGCTGAATGCCTAACTCCAACACTGACTCTACTCTAACAAAATCTCCATGGCCCTTCACACATAGCTGGGTTCTCATACTCAAAAATAGATTTTACTTTAAGTGCAGTGTTCATGACTGGTTTCAGCCAAGCTACCATGTAAAACCATAGACAATGCCAAAAAAACCCACAAAAACAAACAAACATGGATCTGCAGATGTTTCCTAGGCAAAATGTACTATGACTTTTGCATAAAAACATAAGGTTTAAATGATTTGTTAATGCTGAGAAGCTACAGAAATCCAGACAGTATTTTTTTTCTATACAAATAATGCAAAAAGAAAGATAATAGACCTTCTGAAATAGCTCTGATTCTGGTGACTTGAAACAACTCTCAAACTGATTGACCCAACGAGGGCGCTCTGATTAAATGTCAATGTTTTTACGGGAAATGATCCCAGGCAGCAATTGTAACAGAAAATACTATGAAAAAACAAGCCCTGATGGTATATTATGCTGGTGCACTCTGACGCGTTCCCAATTTCCACTGATTGGCCTGGCAGGAGGTGTCTTGAGCTAAAGGTCAAAAATTTCAAACCCAAGGCCACACATGTTAAGCCACCAGCCCAACTTGGAGACACAAAACTCCTGGAGATGTATCCTGTCACTGATTGGCCTGCAGGGTGTTCGCATGATCAAGCATAATGAGACCGATCAAATTAAAAATGTGACAAACGGTTAAAAAGATATATGGACCTCTAAAAAATATTTATCTTCTGTGTATTAACAAATTACAGAATTTCTCTTTTCAGTGTAAGGTTAAGGCAGAAAAGTAAGGAGAACAACAAGCTGAAGGTGCGTTTTGATTACAATTAAGTACTGACCTACAGGACATAAAGGAATGCTTATAATATTGGAGTATAATGAAACTTGTGGATTATACCTAATTCTAATCTATTTTACCTGCTCACCAACAAACACATACAGCAAGACACTTTCACTGTCACTGGGTAATCCCTGTCAAGGGATTATTTATTCACCATATCTCAGGTTCCCTTTGGCAGCATATGGTTTTCAGATTCCACTATTAAGAAAACAAAGCATACTGGTACATAGAAAACCCATGGGATCTTATGACTTAGGGTTTAGAGGCTTGTAATTCTTACACTACAACCTCAATGACCTGAAGGCCACCCTTCAAGAACAGTAGAATGCCATGCCTCAGCAGACAATAACTTAATTTGCAAACAGAATGAATTGTTGTAAAGCTTTTATTCATTCTCAAGGGCACATGACATGTTATTGAGACATTATTGTTTTGTTTTTTATGGCATACACATCGCTGTTTGCTTTTATTTCAGTACATTGTCCAAAATGAGGAAATCACCTCTGAATGTTTCAACTTCAGTGCCCTAGTTTCAAAATTTAATATAATGGCAGTGTCAACTTTTTCCATAAAATTCTACCAAAAGCCAAATATCCCAAACTTTTTGTGAGTGTATATGTGACTTAGTTAGGGAGTAGAGTCCTCCCGTGTGTAATTTATTCTCACACCTCAGAGGTTTGCTAGAGAACATCATTGAACAAACAGAATCAGGAAAACCAAGGAACACAGCAGACAAGACAGGATTGTGGAGGTTTAAAAGAGCATTAAATTGTAAAAGAAAATCCCTAATTTTGAACATTTTACAGAATACTGGTGGGTTCCTTATTGCTAAACGGAAATAAAATGGCACGATTCAAAGAAAACAAAACATGGTTGTCCACTTAAATGGATAATTTTTTGACCAGACTTTGGTTAGCTGGGTATTCAATAATTTTGCTATTTATGTGTTGGTAAAATTGTTGAAGTGCTAAAAGAAAACCAAAATAACTTATCAAAAGTTTGCTACTAGCCATTTTGGGAACCCTAAGTTTTCGGCCTATAAACAAAACCAAATGACATGGTAGTAAACTGATCACACCTTGCCCACCATTAAAAATGGTGGCAGCAGGATCAAAGAATAGAAACACTATTTTTCAACAACATTTATTTTGAGTATTTAAAGTGGACCTGGCATGAAATTTGCATTTTTTAGGTTTTTGATCATATCTTTTAGTTCCCCCTGCCTGACAAAGGGATTAAAATGACTGATTACTCTGTCCTTTGTCCCAGGGGTATGTCTGCCTACATCGTGAAATCAGCACTCAGAAACGGGCTGTTTGTCAGTTCGCCATATGACGACACGTTTTGGCATATTACGTGAGTTCCAGCCAATTACCCCATTCCCCCGAACTACACCCTCCAAGTCCGTCC
Source organism: Apricaphanius iberus (assembly GCA_028564705.1). NCBI lineage: Eukaryota > Metazoa > Chordata > Actinopteri > Cyprinodontiformes > Aphaniidae > Apricaphanius > Apricaphanius iberus. Next base: position 3,632,705 of record JAPXFQ010000689.1, read on the forward strand.
CACCGCAGCGCGCAGAGCTACGGTAAACGGCACACAACAAACCAAAAGCATGGAGTCCAGATCGCATCCAAACTGCACTGTACCTGGGTGTACAAAAGATAACAAATCTTTTTGTCTTCCCCACTTCTGAGCCACTGAAAAGCTTGTGGATAGATTTTATTTAAGCAGGGAATGTGCCCGACCGACTGCCGAAGCGTGTGGATTCACAAATTGTTTGAAACTTCTACCAGGATCAATACCAACTCTCCGTGAACCAGCAAATATCCCTGTACAAGTAAGCATATTTCCTCAATAATGTCCTTCAGCTGTTAGTAGACATTGTGGCATTGTTTGAGTTGTTCGCATTACAATTAGCTTCAAAGCTAACATTCAGAATTAGCTTCACAGCTAATACCACAGTTGGTTTATGTAGCATTGGTGATAGTTTGCTTTTATTTGGGGGGAAAAAGATTATATATTATAATTGAACATTCAAATTATCATTAGAGACTCATTGACCACAGAAGCACATAGCCTAGGCCCCGCCCTCCGAAACCCGCTCATTCTGTGCTAATGCTCACAGAAGGGCTACCTCATCACACCTGCAATTCTAAAACAAGGCTGAATTATGGCAAGCAATCCTTTAATATAGTATTCAGGTACTTAGAGTGTGGCTAAAAAGGTCCCAAACGTTGCGGGGAGTTTCATGCCAGTTCTACTTTAAACACTTTTCATGAGATTCAGTGTAGTCAGATTTATGAGAGGTTTGAGCTTTAACACTGATGTTAACATATACAAAAAAGGAAAGCACAAACAAAAAGTTGATAGCCTCATTTGACTGTATGAATTCACCAAAACAGCCATCTATCAGTTGTGTCTATGCAGTAATAGAAGTGTGAAAAAAATAAATTATTTCGCCTTTTGAAAGCAAAACTTTAAGAGAATAGTTAAAAATGGCAATATTATAAACTTGTAATACACAAGCAATTTTTAACATTTGTACTTTAATTGAAACATTTGGACTGCAGAAAAGACTGCAGCAACAAGTCTAAATGTTTTGGATGTGTGACTGATGACAAACATCACTGTCTTTCAATTAGATAAGATCCCTAAATGCCCCTGTTACTTAAGTGACTTCTCTCATTTCACAAGGACTAATTCTCCCCAGGATGGCTTAAATTTCCCATTATCGCTAAGGCAGAAGCTTGCAGTATTTGCTTTTATTTGTTAATTTTGTCATATTATCTCATGACCACAAGATAATGTTTGATCGACTAATAATTTGAGCTCCGCTTTAAAATAGAGAACCAATAAAATACCAACAATTCCATGGACAAGTACCAAGTCACTGCTTACCGTTTCTCATCTGGGGAAGTGGCTGTTAACAATTTTGTTTAAACCAAAGGTTAAAGCCGTGTCAATCCACTGTAGCTCTTTTGTACATTGTTATATCTATTGTAATTTATTGGTCTTTTTTTCCATTAGTAGCTTTTCTGTAAGATGACAAACACCTTTTAATTAGTTGCTAATTTACAGCCGAATGGATCTGCATCCAAGAGGTTAATGCTGTCTGATTCCACAGGAAATAACTGCCCCAACTCCAAATAGGAACGTTGGCCGAGGCGTCACATCTTCCCTCCCCAAGGAAGAGGCAGTAACACTGGTAATTACTTCCCAGACTACAAGGGCAGATATCTGTCCACCTTTGGATGAAGTCCACAAATTGAGGTCAGTCAGACAGGGAGAAACGCAACAAGGTGCACGCCACCGATGGAGGGAGTTTTATTGATGAAAATGCAGATGCTCCCAGTAAATGTCCTCAATTAAGATATTGCATTTCAATCTCTTCCCTGCTCTGTTTGTAATCTTGGATACATTTGTGGTGGAACTGCTGCAATTATGGAGAGGAGGCCTGAGGGTTGGAGCTATGTAGCAGGATCACTTGGTCAAATAGGAAAGACGCTGTTGGAACATTAAGAAACCAGCACCATGGCAGGTGGAATCAGTGTTTTTCTCCAGAAGACACTGAATAGCCATTCAGATTTCACCATCTTCAGCAGAATAGTGTGATATCAAAATGAAACCTAAAACTAGGATAAATATTAGTGCACAGGTTGTCAGAGGTTATGATAAATTGCTAGAATAAACAACATAATTTATTTCTTAATGCCAACAGAGTATGTGGAAGCAGTATGTTACACCACAGTTGAGACAATCTGTACACATACATCACCTGCCACTTTGTGTTTCAAGAGCCTTGCATTCTATCACAGGGGGACATCACTCAGGAATGACAAAAAATAATTTTAGGGTTATTTCAGCATGCATTCAGTGCAACATTTAAAGTAAGACCAATCGGTTTCTAATTTCACAGTTGTTTTCTGTTCAGAACAGATTGGGCCTCTGGCAGCACAGTTCAGTAATTTACGCTCTTCATCCACTATAACGCCTTTGGAATTTGTGCAGGATGTGTTTTTTAATTATCTTGGTAAAACGACATGGACGTACCTGAGAAAGATCAGATACTGAAGGCAGGTGTTTTGCCCAAAAATCACTGCCTGACTTTCTGTATTACTGTTGCCACAGAAGTTAAAATAAGCTTTTCAAAAGGCCATAAAGCTACCCCATACCTTGACACAGCTTGAGATGTGCTTTTTTATGGCAGCAGACTGGATGCTACTTTTTGTCTTTGTATTGATTATTAATAGTATTACTACTAATAATAATACTAATGCCTATAAAAGTGCATGTTTTTACTGTGTGAGTTTCCATCCTACACTCCACTACTTTTACAGCTGGAAGCCACAGCTTAAGCTTTCCCTTTGAAATTTGTACAGATTGGGCAAAGGGAGTGAGCGGTAGATTTTGTGCCATTTGGATACTTTCATGAATAGCTAAAAACACTTCAAAAGTATTTTACGTGGTACCTTCACTACGTTTCTAACCTCAGAGAAGGTGCACATAGAGATAAAAAGAAAGAAATGAAGGGGAGCTTCATGCAGAGTGAACAAACAATTCTGAGTGCAGCTGTCATTATTTTAAATTTCAAAGGAACCTTCAGATCATTATTCAAACTCTGTCCAGCTCCTAGTTTGGCCTCATATTCTTCTCTCTGGTGCAGGCAGGGTTAAGATCTGGTCTCTCATATTGAAATCATAGAAGGTCGCCCTGCAATGGTCCATCTTATCTATAAGCTGCTCTATTCAGAAGAGGCCACAGAGATGAGAGAGGTCAGAGCAACCCAGATATTGGAAAAGAGGTTTACTCACACCCACCATTAGTCTCTCTAATAAAATGCTTCCCCCTTCTCTCATCTTTCTATTAATATTCAGTGTGACTGGCTGGAGTATTTTCCCTGACTCAGACCATCCTGCAATGCGCTGGGGCCTCTGATCTGTCTCTCATAATTAGACTGATAAATAGGCCTTCTCCTCTTCTTTTTTTGCTTTCCATTCTGAATCCACTCCTTTGGTTTCTATTCTTTTCTCATGCACTCACTTACAAAAGGTTTAATCTGAAGCCATGTGGATCTGCTCGATAAACCCAAGTGTGTCGGGTGTCTGTTGCTGCTCATTCATCAGGGTAAATCGCTCAGTTTAATGTAATAACTTTGGGTGTGCAGTGCATCACAGAAGGCGCTCTGGTTCACAAACACAAAATGTGTGATTTTTTTTCAATATATATAGAATATAAGGATGAACATCTCTTTTCTAAAATATTTACTTAACAAGAATTACATTTTATAGTTAAGCATGTTTTTTTAATCCAAAATGGAGAACTGATGACTTGCTATTCAAGATGATTTTCCAGTGAAAATTTGCTATGAGAACATCTAGAAAAAAAGCCTCCAAAACATGTATACATTCAAGGTCTGATATAAGCGTAATTTGGCCAACATTCCAACCAGTAATGGTGATGTGAAACATCTGACTTGCAAGGAGCCAGTGTAGCTGGAACGAGCCTCACGAGGCATAAGAGGTGGCAGAGATAGAGTGAAAGTGTTATCCGGAGATAACATTGTTTGTTAGGTTTCTTAGGCTTGAGTTGCACTTAACCCCCCCAACCCCCCCCAAAAAAGACTTCAGACTTACGGTCACATTGTCAAGTGCTGAAACTTGACTTGTATTCTGATTTTCCTACTCGAAATCCATAAATGCCTCTAATCATGTGTAAAAGTAGCCTGGAATTGTCACCTGAAAGTGAAGGATTAGTGTAGTCTTGAATTTACCATATTCAAATGAATGAGTATCATAGAAATGTTATGCACAACACATGTATGTTCTCTGTAATTGTTCTCGACCAAATTTTCCCCTTCAAATTGACATAATGGACATTTTCCTTTAAAAAAAAAAGAAAAAAAAGCTAATTTCTTTGCTAGTTTGTTTTTTCTAATTAGCTCCTGGGTTCCTGAAAGAAATATAGCACTTTTGCAAGCAACATGAGGCACTAGAATTCTTCCTCTGAAACTTTAGCAAAGGGCTTCACACTTGAATTTGTTAATTTGGGGCTTCTCGCTGACTGAAGGGCCTTTGCTGCTGCAGCTTAAATTGTTTTTGCCTTAGGCGTTTGGGTTCTTCCACTGTTTTTACAAGATTATCTGATACAATGTGATGGAATATGGTTTCCATCTAGCACAAACTGGTTTGATCAGGGCTCCAAATCTCTGATGCCATATTGTTTGAGCAGAATGTGTGTAATGAAGGGGTGGGGAATGGAGGGGAAATCTTTGGTTCATGCCATAGTGTGGGACATGGGATAAAAATATATAATTGCCAAAACCCACATCTGCCCTAAGAATAAACTGCATTATAGAGATTTAAATGAAAAGAAAACATCACCTCATAGTGCACTTTTACCAATTTGTCTACAGCGTCATTAAACACCTGCCCTCTAGATGGTTTCCCTTTACTCTCCACTCCAGTAAACCCGGTTGGGGAAGCCTGTTTTTTTCTGCTGCAGATCTGATAACTGTGAAACTGGATAACATCTAGCTGCTCCAATCTCTAAGAAGTCCTTCCCCAGGGGACGAGTGCCAGTGCCGATCTCAGCATTAAAATAAACTTTTGATGGTCATTATTAAGATAAGCATCATATTCAGCTGGCAAAAGATTAGCATGATAGCGTCAGAGCTTATAGAACAACTGTCCTTTCGAGGAAGTCTCAAAAAGGACAGTAAAGATGAAAAGATTTCAGTCTTAGCCAATCATATGGCTTGTTAATGGGGTCATGTGTGTGCCCCCTAAGGAAGCTCAGCCATTAAGTTGTTGCTTTTCATACTAATCTGTTATTGCAGATTTTTTTTGGTTAAGCATCTACTGTACTTTTTATTCTAGTTTTTAAAATATTACTTTTTCCATAACGACTGAGAATAACTATGCTTCAGCCATGAAGAGTAATCTTTCATGGTCTACACTGCTAAACAGTTATAATATACAATCAGGTTATTTTACATTTCGGAGTTTATTGTATAAATTGTGATTACACACGATTTCCACTGATCAGGCAAATGTTGTAGGGTATTCTGAGGGCCTTTGAAATACTGCATGTTTAACTCAATTGGGGAATCCAACTAAATTATGAGGCCTCAGTGCATTTACATGAAGTAATAGAACAACGGATTATTGCCTTAGTCTGTCTGAAGTCAAACCAAACTGGATTTCTCTTGATGTACTAATGCACCCAGATAATGCAGTTAGAAAATCTAATTTCTTTGCATGTATCTCCAACCCCTCTAACCAAGGTTTTCAACCTGTGGAAGTGGAAATAACAGCACAGGTACATAACAACACTGGAACAACAAATGTAACATAATCAAACAGTACAAAACTTACAAGATGATTCATTCTTCAGCATTGTTGTGGTCTATTACAGCAATCATTTCCTCACTATCTGTGTGACTCTATAGGTCAGCTGAAATAATGTTAGCAGGAAAGGCCAGCATTGTGGAGTTGAACACAGTTCATTTCATAATTTGAATTTCTGAGTGACATGAAAACAGGCATAAAGATCCCCTTTATGGTTAAAATTTTAGTCAGGTTATTGCCAAAAATCCATTTAGATGTGCACATAAATATACAGACTGGTGACCTTTGGTCTTTGTGTACAGGATTGTTAACCTACAAGGACTATTTTAAAACATACGTATACCATTTTCAAATGGTCCTTATTCTTCATGATGTTATTTTATTGATTACCTCATTATGAAAAATATATTGACACAAAGAGTATTGAATATATGAAAATGATTTATCTATTGGATTAAGATGTGATAAATCCAATAAATTCAAAGTCAAGTGTAAGAAAATGGTGGAAAAAATGTAAAATGATACAGTTTCATGTAAAAGGGGACTCTGGTCAAGTTAAAATAAAACCATCTTTCAGTAGATTAACAATAGTATGTTGTTTTGTTTGAACAAAAACTGAAGAAGCAATCAGAAACTTGGAATGAACTCCATGCTTTCTATCCATACCATTAAGACACATATTCAGGTCTGTCAAGAAGGTGTATGCTTATGGTGCTGGTTCCCAAATAATATTAGGGTTATATTAGGGTTGTTATGATTTTGTGCTGTGCAGTTTTTCAGGAAGAGACATTTTTTTTAATCCCACTCTGAAGGCCCCTCCTTAAACCCCCCAGCCCCTCCCCCCCAGTCCTACATCCGCAAATGTGAACACGCTTTACCTGTGTTGTCACAGCAGCTCAAAGAGGAAAGCATAAAAGACTATTGACCACACAATGTTGTATTTTGCTATGGCCCCTTTAAACTGGATTCGCCTGTGTGTGTGCCCCCATCCTCACAGGGTCGCGAGATGTAAGTTGATTGACAAATGACAAGGCAGAAGCTCAAATTCTATTGGCAAAAAAAGAATCGGCGGTCAGGGTGAAATGCATAGGGGTCTATGGTAAGAAGGCGGGACTTAGGAAGGATAACAAATTTTTTGGGCCTTTTTATCATATTACTGAACCCCACTATCATTTTAAGGATAGTGGAGTGTCCGTTAGTCTTTTAGAAACTTTATGAGTGCCTCCAAGAGGTGAAATTAGCTAAAGTATTCAAAAAGTAGATCAGAGCATGTATTTTGAAGCCCCTATTGCCCCTTTTCCACTAGGCACGGCTCAGCCGAGACTGTTGGGTCAGCTTGGACCAGGAAGGGATGGGTGAAGTTTCCATTACTTTCTCAGGAATTGTCCATGGGCGAAGACATGGATGGGCTCCACACTGCAAATGTCTCAGTAAAAATCAGTCATCACTTAGTTTTCCAACAATAACCAATGCTAGGGCCAGTATCTAGCCCCCTCTCTCTCCCATTGCTCACAAGCTTTTCATCATAAACGCCATCCATTTCTGCAAAGCACTTCCAGTGGTTGCAGTCTGCCCCACTCTAGCTGTTGTGGCCCTTTAGGGTTGAATATCCACACTTATTTATTCAGACTTATTTTAATTCTTTAGTTTCCCCCAGCAATGTTTTGAACTCCCTCAAAGCCATGCTTTGCCATTCTCTGTGATATCACTTCACACAAACACAACCAACCCAATCAATGGTTAACTTTGTAGCTAGGAGTGAGAGTGACATCACTTTACTGGACCGAACTGTCCGTAGATGGGCGTGTTGGGTCGCCTCGGAACACTTCCGACCAAGCCAGAGGTTCCCTGGAAACAATGGTTGACTCCAACCAGACAAAGGTAATGGAGACAGACGAAAAAGAGGCGGCCCCCACTTGTTTGGACCTAGTCAACCCTAGTGGAAAAAGGGCATGTCAGTATTGCTCATGCTAAGGTAAGAAAATCTTATTCAACACAAACCAAGTGTCTGCATAGAGTATCATGAGATTAAGTAATGATATCACGTGGCTACAGTAGTATTTGAGCAGTACTGGGATAATTTCTTTAGCAATTGTATATGTGTGCCATACTATAAGTTGTGTTACTCATGACATTAGATTTTTCAACACATCAAAGGAAGTCATGGCTACTGAGCCTAGCTATTATTGATATGGTAGGCGCGTTTCCGTTATAGGAACTTCAGGGTCATTTAGCCAGATCTTTTTCTAACGGGTAATCTATTGGCCCGCTCCTCTTAGCTGCTGTGTCACCATACACAATCGGCCCTCTTAAGAAATGTTCTGAACATGTCACTGGTCTGTTAAATGAGACACAAATAAGCAATAATCCAGTCACACAATCATTTTTTTATTTATTTTTTATTTGGTTAGTTAATTTGAACAGAGATATTGCACATTTATAAACATTTCTGTAAATGTGTCAGTATCAGCTATAAAGCTAGTTTTCAACTGTAGTGACTGGGAAGGATGTAACATGTCAATCAGTCCATAGGTGGGACTGAGGGAAATGTTGAATGACCAATAAAGTTAATATGTAGATTTGAAAAAGACAGAATATCCAGAGGAAATCTACATACGGTCATGAAGAATGCAAAGGGCAGATAAAAGGACCCCAGCCGGTATTGTAACCCAACTGTGCCCCTGTGCAGCACGAGAACAAATCTAGTATCAAAAAATAAAGAGTCTGCTAATTAACTCCCTGATGAAATAGTTTCTCTCAACAAGCTAATTTTCTTACAGTCTATTTCTTAGATGTCTCCTTAATCATTAAAGCGTTCAAGGTTCTGACAATTTAAGATAATATTCATATTAAATAATATAAATATTATGTTATATATTTATAATGGTAAAGTTAGATTGACACTAATTGAATTATTGAGTTCTCAATCTCTTGGATTTGCAGAAGGTGATAGACTTATATAGTCCAAATAAAGCCTAGGTCCTGTCCACAATGGATGAATAGAAAAACTTTATTAATCAGATTAAACATGAATGAGTGTGAGGGTTAAGCAAGGTGGAAAGGAACTAACGGAATTTTAGGAACTCATTGCAAGGAGCATTATAAGTTGGGGAGTGGTTTTCATATAGCATAAAACGTCTGTACCCAGGTTTCTACATGGACTTTAGTGGTATGAGGTGGTGTGATGGCAACATATCCATGACATGTGGCCTGTGTACTCTGGTGTATTGATTAGCAAGAATCTAAAGCAAGAAGTTACATTTTTTTGTTAGAATTGTAATGTGTGTAGATGGATTTTTTCAAACTTGATTATACCTTGATTATTGCTAACTGCTGCCTTTTAGGGTCTTTGCTACTTCTGATTAGGTACTCATGAACATGCTTATGTTGGTTTGCCATAGTTCTTTGTTCAACAGAGATAGGACAAATTGAGTAAAAGGTGCAGAATGAAAAAAAAAGTCTCAAATACCTGTGACAAATATTTTCTTTGTAAATTTATTGCCTGAATATAAATGTTTTCCTCCCTATTGTGAGGATTATCCAGTTACCTCTAGAGCAACCGAAACTTTCCAAAACGTATGTAGATGAGCAAACCATCTGAACTGTCTTTTCTAACTCTCATAATTGATTAGTAGCAGCTTTTACCAGGTTGTGCATTGTGCGGACATGCAGAGATTTCAAAGTCTTGCTCCTAAAGATCCGCATTAATGTTGCATGAGTGCGAACTGCATGAAATTTGCTCGCACCATTTGCTCACTCAACCCTATTAACTCCAGTGGTAATTGACAGCCCCATTCCCTATGAATCCACATCTCATCAAATCACTCTTAATACATGTTAACACACCATAAGGGGACTAATAGTCAGAGGCAGCATTATCCAAATCGTTCTCATGAATAATGTAGATACATGTATGGGTGCTTGGTTACCATTCTAAAAGGTCCTTTTTTATGGCATGCACCAGCGTTAGCTCTGATTAATCTAAGATGCATTTGAATGAATTCTCAATGCAAATTCACTGTGAAAAAAGGAATATGAACCCAGGTCATTTGAATACCATTGACACTAGATGATGGTGATACAATGTTATGCTTTTTAAATTGCATTTAATTAGTTATTCCCTCAGGTTTTTTTTTTCTTTCTGTACAGAAATATTATTTAACAGGAGTTAGGTGCGTAATCCAGGAAGACAGTCTGAAACAATAATTAACCCTGGAGATGTAGTACAGACGTGTTACTGTTTAGTTTATTGTAACTATAGCATTAGCCTTAATGTATTCACATTTAGAAAATACATTTTACAAAGTGCAAGCTGTGGTACAGTCTATCGACTTCAGTTGTGCGTGTTTTCGGGGTCTAATTGGCTCTTTCCCGGTCCACAGGTTTGCCCAAATTAAGGGCCCAAGAGCTATGGTCCGGGCATCTGGACACCTGCGTTTCACTGCCACCACATCAGAAAGACAATGATAGCCAATTATACTTTTTTATTCAGCCAAAGGAGGCCAAATCAGGTCATAATTAAGGCAAATGGAGGGGGTCGGGGTGGGGGGATTGGGGGCAGAGAGTGTTCTTTGAACAAGGGAATGCCAGACAAAACGAGTGTTGGCACTATGGACGGTGGTGGTGTTAAATATGTGTTGCACTGTTCTGGTTATGTGAGTCACATAACACTTTATTTTGCTTAAGTTTAACTTATCTGTGGAAACATAAATATGATGTTATGAAAATAAAAAAGGCTCAGTTTCTGTGAAATGCCATGCTGAACAATGAATATTGTAACACAATTGTTAAACAATCTGACTCAAAAATCACATGAGCAAAACCCTCAAAATACCCGTTATCTTCTAGTGTCAATATGCAAATAAAACAGCTGTTAAGTTCAGAGGCCTTTTACTGTTGAAAATATCACAAAAATTGAAAATGATTTAAATAATTTCCAAATTTTGTCTAAGGATTTTCACAACCCTGAAATCAGGCCTATTGCTCAGGTGATTTATTTTTACCTGGGTTGTCTTTAAATCCTCTGCAGCTTTGGACGGAACAGATGATAGACAGATTTGAAGTTATACTCCTAATTAACAGGAATACTTCTAGAAGATTAAGCAAACTTATACCTGTGTAAAAAAATAAAATAAATCTATGCTATGTGAAACACGTCAAAACAATCTTAGGTTATAACAAATAACGACTCAAGTAATAATATTATTTGGTAATCATTATCAATAAGTTATTACCAAATATGCTTAAATCAAGATCAAACCACTTATAATAAGGTAAGATTAGGTTTTCTGTTTTCCTTCTGGATCAATTCTACTGTTAGCGAGCAGTGAGCACTCATGGCCCTGGAACTCGGAGCATGCAAATCAAGGCAGACTGGTCGCTCTCACACAGACACAGGATGCGGCTTATCAACGTCTATCTGCATGTGTTTTGCTGGTAGATTGGATGCATGCACTCATTTAGTCTGTTCATATGTATGAATAGAACTTCCCGTGTTAACAAACCACAGTTTATGGCAACAGGTTGACTGAGCAACACCTGGGCCAACGGTTTGCTATCAATACTGCTTGCCTCTGGTTTTCACATCTTGTTCTGTTTTTAATGCTGAATCTGTCTCTGTATATTCCATCCTGTGTATGTTTACCTGTGGCAAATAAGAACATGCTCAATTGCACTGTTTTCCGACCTTAAACATCAAACTTTACTTTGAAAATAGGGCAAATATGTGAGACGAATGTGTGTTTGGACCCACATTTTTATAAATTGAATTTTTTTGATGCACATACATGTATGTTAGGAAAATTCAGTAAAAGGACCATGCACTGCAGATGAAGCTTGAACTGGTGCATGCATGTGTTTCAGAATTGCCACCTGTGAGTGCTTGTGTTTTGACCAAAGCGACAGCAATATCCTCATTTTTGCAGCAACAGTTTTGAGGCAAAACATCTACAGTCTGAGTGAAAATCATCCTCCATATGTTTCACTGCTGTAAACATGTTCATTCAGAATCAGTACAACAGTTCTGTCTTTATAAGATACTATCTTAGTGAAAAGTGAGAACAACAAATGAATGTGAATTAGAAAGAAAAAAATAAAATAAAAATGACAGCAAAAATAAAATTTCAAGTGAAAAAATAATCTTTTTCTGTGAAATTATTGCAGTTTCCACATTTTAAGTATCGGTTCATGGTATTAGTTACTAGTATTGGTATCAATATATGCCTAGTCTTAAGATTATATATATATATATATATATATATATATATATATATATATATATATATATATATATATATATATATATATATATATAATTAAAGACTACTGCAAGTTATTGGAGCTTAAGGTGGTTCTACAAGCCTTTGGATAATGTAACAGTTTAGTTTTTTTATTATTCACAGTGTATCTTGTTAAATAAATTGTGTATGTTTAACTAATGTTTGTTTGACCAGATTTATGAATAATTTGTTAAGACAAATCATCTGATTTTATTGGAACCAAATACAGGATGTACTCCACTTCTCACCCAATGACTACTGGAGGTAGGCACCAGCCCCCCACCCCGTGACCCTACAAGGATAAGTCTGTATAGACAATAGATGGAAGTATAAATGTTAAATAAATTATATTATTTTACTGTTCTAAGAAATGGTCCAGCACTTAATCTGTGAAGTAAATGCATAAATATGCAATAAATTCTTTATATTTTTTCACTGAATCTTACTGTTTTTCTGTAGCATTCAGCTTTTGTAAAACTTCACTCGAGTGTTACCCAGAGGAAAAAAAATAGTTAACTGGCTGCTGGGAAGATTTGAATGAAAATCTTGATAAAGCTTCGTTAATCTTCCATTTCAATCTGATTCTCAGTGGGATACATCCCTGATGTCTATACTTAGGTGACCCACGCACATTCTTTTGTGCATGTTCCGTTCCACGGGATCAGCGGGAAATTGGAAAGAGATGTAGTGTGCTTGTGCCACCTCGAATTGGATTGCATGGTTTCTTAAATGAAAGCAAATAATTTCATGGCTAATGGGCTTAATTTCAGGAAATAATTCCACATTTCCACACTTTTCTATTTTGCATATGATTTCTGCTAAAGCCTTGCCACTTTTTAGAGGGATGCTGTTTTCCTTTCAGTGAGTGTTGTGGAACTGGAGAGCAGAACGGCACTGTTTAGAAGATCACTTTTAACACATTCAAAATTGATCAAATGTGTCACAGTCTACTTTGACGGTTCTGCTTTGAGCTTGCAGCAGCCGTGCTTAGAGCTGACAGGACCAGCACGGTTGTTCTCTGTGCTTTTATAAACTGGGGACAGAACAGAAGAATAAAGTTACTACCCAAAAAAGGATAAAAGGAGGAAGAAAAAAAGGAACAGATATAAACAAGACGAAAAAATGTGATTGCCAACAAAGAAGTGATTAAGCCGCACAAAAACTCTTCAGTTGTTAAATAAATAAAAAAGTGTTGTAATTAAATAATGAATGAAGGAAGCGGTCCATAAAGCGTTGATTGATGTCCAGGAAAGGGGGTCTTTCTAATGGAGGCTGGCTGACAGTGATTGCGAAGGCCCATTTACCAGCTGATGTTTTGTTATGATTGGACATGTCAGTCTTCCTCCTCTGATTAAAAAGAGAGGAGAGGAGGGGGGAGTCCAAATGCGCCCCACGTCCTTTCCTTTATGTTTTTTTTCCATCTGCTGGCATAAAGCAAGGGTACATATTATTTTGTCAATGCGATGGAATGGGTGACATTTGGGATTTGTAAGGATAGAAACTGGCCTTTACATGCTACCTGCAACTTGGTAAAATAACAGGTGCCTGTATTGACCGAGGCATGTACATAGGTTTAAAATGGACAAATTAGCTTCTCTATCCATTAGAATGGTCTCAATCTTTGAGTATGACTCTGATTTGGATTTTATTTTACATTACTCTTATCCCATTACTTATTATACTTGCTGTCAAGCTTGTACCCAGAAAAACTTGCCTCCTAAACACCGGATACTAATTTTACAGCCATCACATTTAGCTTGATTTTAACCCAGAATTTTAAATTGGATTGGAGTACAAATAATAGAAAAGGCCCTGGAAGGTGGAATATTGAGTGTGAAAGTCTCACTTCCAGTGGCTTTGTGTGGTAAAATTAGTTTATTTGAATATTGGATGATATGAATCTCAAAAATTTTATTCAGGGTACCACATATGTACCCTCATTTAGTAAACATGTTGGTATAGTACAAAGTACATGAAAAAGCATTAGTTTTGCCTATTTTAATCTGATCAAATAACCCTTTATCATATACATTGGCGAATCTCAAAGATTTTCAAATGGCTGTTAGAAGCAGAATGTAACATAATAACCCCATCAAAACAATATAAATTAATTAGCATTGTATTGTATTAAATAAATATTTGATACAATGCAAAATTATAATTTTATATTTGGCACAAATCTTTGTTTACAATCACAAAGGTCAGACGTTTCCTGTAGTTCTTGACCTTGCTTGCACACACTGCTTAAGGGATTTTTGTCAACTCCTCCATAAAGATCTTTTTCAAAGCTTTCAGTTTGAAGTTTTATCTCCCTCCAAAGATTTTTATTGGGTTCACGTCTGGAAACTGGCTAGGCCAATCTAGGATCTTTTTTCTTTTTTATATGGAGAGACTCCTTAATTGTCCTGGCTGTGTGTTTCAGGCCACTGTCATACTTGAAGACCCATCCACAACAATTCTCTGAGGGAAGGGGGTGTACGTTTGGATTTCAGGGCTCCATCCATCCTCTCCCTAATATTGTGCATCTTGTCCCATTTGCAGAAAACCTCCCCCAAAGCATGTTGTTTCAACCATCATGCTTCACAAGACTGAGTTCTTGGGATTGTACTCATCCTTCCTCTTCCACCAAACACATGTAGAGAGGTTTATCCCAAAAAAGTAGATTTTGGTCTTATCTGACCATATGACCTTCTTCCATTCCACCTCTGGGTCATCGAGATGTTCATTGGCAAACGTTCAACGGACATGTGTTGGCTTGAGCAGGGGACTTTAAGGGGATTTTAATACATGGCAATTTCGTGTGCTACAAAAGGTAATATTTGATACTGCATTGGTTTGGATAATTAGCTATACTCAGTTGTGACATTTGGTGCAATATAACGAATGCTTCTGAAGAAAGGTCATCTATGCAATAGTGTGTATTTTGTCGGATTTATTTCACTGAAACTACAAAGACACAGTAAAGACATTAAGTTCTCTGAGAGAGGTAAGGGAGACAAAATTATGTAGTCTAATGAGACAAAATCTTTAAGAGTACTTGGAGGACAAAGTTTGAAGTGTTCTTGGCTCCTTAAACTTAGTGAAACAGTGACAGTTGTATAGAAATTGCAAAATGCTTGCATAACAAATATTGTTTATCTGCTTATACACAAACAGCAATGTCTCCTAGATGTGATTATTTGAAAATCAGCTACATTTTTTTACAAACTCTCTTATCCTTTAATTCCTTCTAAGTTTCTTGTGAACAAACCAGCTTCTCATTACTGAGCATTAACGGCGTACATTGTTTTGTTTCGACCAACTGCAGCCTTTTCAAACCTGCCATATGGAGCAGCGAAGGGTCTGTCTTTGTTGTCCGTCACCTCAGAGGCTCTCTGCTAGCTGGCCAGACTCCCAAAAACGTATTTTTGGCTACTTTAAATTTAGTGATCTTGACTTGTTTGGTGTCCCTGGAGTTCAGCTCATCGGATGGCACTGCATTGATTGGAGCGAGTGTAGAGGGACCAGTCTGCAACAGATGGAGGTATGTAGAGGGTGACATCACCTAGGCTTCACCTCAGCAAGTTTTTTAAGGTTTCAGAAGACCAGAAGGTGTAGTTTAGTCAGCAAAGTAAACTATGGCTGTGGCAACTTTAAAGGTCCAAGAACTTTGGGAAAAATTACTTATTGTACAAATTGTTTAACCAAAACATACTCTGAAAGTAGAGCTTAGTCTTTAAGAACTTACTGTAATTTTTGGGACTATTGAGCGCACCTGAATATGAGACGCACCAGCTACATTTGAAAAGAAAATTAAATTTTATACATATATATGTCGCAAATTTTGACGTTATAACATGAAATATTTACACTGAAAGACAGAAAAAGGAAGAATTTTTTAGTTCTAATTTAAGACATGTTTTGTTATTTATTATTTATTTATTATATTTGTTATCAACACAAGCTGCACAGTGGGTAGCATTGTTGCCTTGCAGCAAGAAGATCCTGCGTATAAATTCTGGCCTAGGGTATGGAGTTTGCATGTTCTCCCATTGCATGTGTTTGGTCTCTCCAGGTACACCAGCTTCCTCCCACAGTCCAAAAACATGACTGTTAGGTTAATTGGTCTCTCAAATTGTCATCATGTGTAAGTGCGTCCGTGCATGGTGTTTTCTCCGGTCTGTATCTATGTTGCCCTGGGATGGACTGGCAACATGTCCAGGGTGTACTCTGCATCTCCACCGTTGCTGAAGATGACCCTTAGAGTATAAACGGTATAAATAATGGATGGTATCAACACAACATGACAATAACATGCCTGGTTAGGAAATAAAACATACTTTAGCCTAACAGAAGATAATACTTTAGTGATTATCTTCATCTTTCTCTTCTCCACCAAAGCCTCTGAAGTCGTCTTCTTTAGCTTCAATATCTGAACGTTTTTATCTTTTTTTTCTCTGACTCAGTTCTACTTCCTACTTCCTCCAATGTTTCACTATCAGTTCATTGATGTCAAACTTACATGCAGTAGCTCAATTTCCTTCTTTGATGGCCAGCTCTATTGCCTTTAACTTGAAAGGTGCATTTATTTGTATGTTTTCCATGATGAGGGTGTGTGCATAACAACTACCGGCAGTGTTCTCCTCAGCGCACAGTCTTTCTCATTTGTCAATCTCACTTTTGTGTTTCCTGCTATACATACCCTGAGAGGCCTAAGCCCTTAAAAAAACTATAAATCAGTCACACATTTGTATACAGTAGGACGCAGAGTCCAAATTGTGTGAAAAAAGTAGCGGCTTATAGTAATGGTAATGTGAAGCCTTTTGAACCAATGAGGGTTTCAAACCTATTGTATTGAAAATTGGTTCATTGCTCGATGCTTCAAAACTCAATGATAACATCTGCTGGCGAAGGCATTGTATTGCATATGTTTTCACAGCCAATTTTATTCTGTTGAAAATTAATTGTGGATTTAACTTTATGGATAAATAAATCATTCAAAATACTTCCCCGGGAATGTACTGACATGTGCCAATAGTGTGATGGGAAGATGGAAAGAGTACTTTGAAGAGGTAATAAATTAGGAAAATGAGAATGTAGAGTAGAAAATGTGACTGCTGTGGATTAGGAAGTAGCTGAAATGAGGAAGAATGAAGTGAGAAAGGCTTTGAGGATGAAGACGAGAAAGGCCTGTTGAGGTATGGAAGTGTCTCGGAGAAGTGGCGGTAGAGTTTTTGACTAGCTTTTTCAATGAGACCTTGAAGACTGAGAAGATGCTTGAGGAATGGAAAAAAAGTGTTATCGTTTCAGTCTTTATGAACAAGGGATATGTACAGAACTGTGGTAACTACAGAAGAATAAAGCTAATGAGTCATACAATAAAGCTGTGGGAAAGAATGGTGGAAGCTAGGCTTCGGTCAGAAGTGACTTTTTGTGAGCAGCAACACTGTTTCATGCCAAGAAAGTGTACTGCAGATGCCATTTTTGCTGTAAGGATGTTGATGGAGAAGTACAGAAAGGGTAAGGGGGAGCTGCATTGTGTCTTTGTAGATTTAGAGAAAGCACATGACAGGGTGCCAAGAGAAGAGCTGTGGTTTTGCATGAGTTAGTCTGGAGTGGCAGATAAGTATGTTAGGGAGGTGCAGGACAGGTATGAGAGTTGTGAGACAGCAGTGAGGTGTGCTGTAGGAGTGACAGAGGTGTTAAACGTGGAGATGGGACTGCATCAAGGATCGGCTCTGAGCCCCTTACTTGTTTGGTTTGATGATGGAAAGGCTGACAGATGATGTTAGACAAGAGCCTCCATGGACTATGATGTTTCAGATTACATTGTAATCTGCAGTGAGAGCAGGTTGAAGGTGGAGGAAAAGCTAGAGAGATGGAGAAATGCACTGGAAAAGAGAGGAATGAAGATTAGTCGCAGCAAGACAGAAAAAATTTGTGGAAATTAAAAAGACACAAGTAGAATGGTGACGTTACATGGAGCGGAAGTGAAGAAAGTAGAGGACTGCAGACAGTAGACAGTGGGGCAGTAGAGCACTTAGGGTCAAAAGTCCAAAGCAATGGAGAGTGTGAAAAAGAGGTGAAGAAGCGTGTGCAAGTTGATTGGAATGCATTGAGAAAAGTGTCAAATGTGATGTATGGTTAAGCAAGAATGAAAGGAAAGGTGTAGAAGACAGTAGTGAGACCAGCAAAATAGTTTTTAGTCAACATGCACTTCATATAGCTGTAGCTCATTAAAATACATTGCTCATTCCACCTGTGCTCTTCCTTTCTCTTTTAGTGTCAAAAGCATTGTGTGTGTTTTCCATTGTGTACATTTTTTACATATCATGTAAAATTTAAGCATTTTTACCGTTTTGTATACATTTTTCTAAAATGTTTAATTTAGTTAACTTGATTAGTTTTTTTCACTTGTGTGGAGCTTAAAGAGTAACTCACCCCAAAATCAAAATTTTTTTGTTGATAAACTGTATAACTGAGTCTATAATAGCACTATCTACATTTACAGTAACCATTTTATGTATTTTAGTACATTTTAGTGAAAATATTAATTTTGTACCCAAAACAGTTAGTTTAGTGCCTCAAGTGGTTAAACATTTACACTGCAATGCAATTCACTGAAATTCAAATCCTGCATTCCTAACGGCTAATCTCGGGTTATCTACGTAGGCTTGGAATAGTGACGAAAGCAGCCTGGCCGTGATGGAGTATATAAGAGCGGCGAACTCGGCCACACCTCCGTAGCGAGGTGCCCTGAACTGCTTGCAGCACAAAACCTGAGTGATCCGTTATGCAGGTGGTTACACCTGCTTGCTGACATTTGCTCATTACCTCTGATAAAGGGAATAACTGATATATCAGTGAATGGAAAATAAAATCTGGGCTAAGAGTTCATTTTTAATGTAATAATTGTGATAGTGTAGGGTGTTTTTTTTTTTTTGCACATTCCTGAATTATTTTCTCGTCATGCTTGGATACTTTATACCGGGCATCTCTCTGCAACGCATTTTCTGCTTCAGGCAATTATACAGTTGCTGCAGGTGCGCCTGTTGAGGCAGAATCACACAAAATTACTTGAGCTAATCAATATTTAGCATTAGATTTGGTAACAACAATGTACCACTCCGAGACTATGCAACACTAAAGTGTTCAAAATTAAATAAATAAATAAAACATTATGAAATAAATATCAGCATGAATTAATATTAAGTAAATATTTAATGTGACAATGAAATAGTCAAAAAAGTATTATACTATACTGGTATTAGTACTATAATTTATTTTGAGTTTTTTTATTTTATGTAATCAGTTTTTATTCAAAAATCTCTTTTTTTTATACAGAGTTAGCTTTTATTTCATAATAGGGTTTTGTCATAATGCTGTATTTATTTGAAAATGCCAATTAACATAATGTCTTAGCCAGCCAATCACAATTAGCTGTTGGGACCTAGATGCTGATTGGTTGGTGCTTAAACATGATGTTCCTGCACGAGGAAAATGGCGAGGACCGGCTAAAGTCGTTTAATACTGTTATTGAATTTAATGCCTTAGGATTTTATGTATGGCTTTATAATTCTTTATAATTCTCCCAATACTGGCAGAATATTTTATCACTTTTGTAATGGGGATGTCTAATCCAAACAGAAGGTGCTGCTCCATTGTTCTAGGTGTAAAGCTGCTCAGGGCGCTATGCCCGTGATTAGACTGGGGAAAGAGACTCAGGTCGGCTGTTTGGTACGATCATTAAAACATTTCAGAAATAACAGAACACGTTTAAATAATCTCCCTTTAACTGACTGTAGCTAACAACCAACCAGGGCTTCCTCTCCCGTCTCACAGAAAAGATAACAGCAGAACTCCAGTGCTACTGTCAGAACGCTGAGAGCTGAACCTGGGATCATTTCAGATTATATCATCCAGACATATCAAGATGGGTCTCTGAAACGGTTCATGATAAGTTATTCCTCTCAATATGACCTGTTAGAGCAACCAGAGCTGAACAAAGTTCCTGCAGCTCCGACCCTCTACTTAGTCTGCTGCTAGCTGCTCACAAACCCCACAACAACGGCTATCCAAGAAGACTAATCGTAGTTCTAGCCAATCAGCGTCCAGGTGTCAACCGCTGGTTCTGATTGGCTGACGGACGACTTCAGTTCTTAAATGGCTTTTTGAAATAAATACCATTATGAAAAACCTCCTTTTGAAATAAAACTTGACTTTGGGAAAAAGAGAGATCGGAATAAAAACTGATGGAATTAAATAAAAATGTCTTGAAATAATTTATATTATTATGAAGTAAATTGCAGTGAAATAAATGTTTAATAAATATATATATTATACAAATGTATAATCTAAAATCAAAGAGAAATTATGAAAAATATTTCAAAAAATGGGCATTGCATTTGAAATGATTTCAGTTTTTAATAATTTCATTGTCACATTATTATTTATTCAATATTTATTAATGCTGATATTTATTTCATAATGTTGTATTTATTTATTTCATTTTGAACACTTTGACGTTCCATACAAGATTGCGCTCATTCTATGCTGCGATGCCGCTACAGGCTTGGCACCTGCTGCTGCTCCGGGCAGAGGACGAGACATCGGCCCGTAATGATATGACTCGGAGCCAGTCAACTACTCCACAGAACTGGAGACAGAAGTGGAGAAAAACTCAACCTACAGATTATTTCCCTTTGAGGCTAAGGAGCTTGCATTGCTGTGGCTCTCTCCATCTTTCTAGCGCGTCTGGTAGTCATGCCAACTGTACTGAGAAACTATTAAATGGCTCTGCATGGCAAAGCAGGGATACCCCCAAGAAGGATGAAAAACGTCAGTCTATTGACGCCACAAACCCAGGATAAGCCTCTCATCAGTTTGGGAGCAGCAGGCTGCTTATGGTACAAACTACTTTTGACACTCTGACTCATTTTCATACATATTGTTTCCATAACTTTTGGTCATAGTAAGCAGCAGATCTCCTGGAATCAGTCTTTCAGCAACATACTCTGAATTCCTATAAAATGCACCATTACTTCATTGAAAAAACTCAACCTACAGATTATTTCCCTTTGAGGCTAAGGAGCTTGCATTGCTGTGGCTCTCTCCATCTTTCTAGCGCGTCTGTTACCGCGCCGCAGCAACATGTCAGCACAGCCCAGACCACGCCCAGCCTTTCATCACCAAGTGTTTTTCCTTGTCCGCCAGGCAACGCCTTCTTTTGAGCCGTTTTTCAAAAATAAATGAGGGCGGGGTTATACTCTGGTAGGGGGGTGAGTTACTCTTTAAACATCTTTCTATTCTCCTCAATGCAAAACGCTGTTTAACTTAGTCTCTGAGCAACCAGCAAAGCTGGGCCTGGGCAGATTTTAATGGTGAGTGTGATTTTCCCTAGATATAAACCTTGAGGCCTTAGCATGGCTAATTTTTATTTAGTGGATGAAATGCACATTCAAATGCCTAAAATGTTTCTCTAACTTATAGCACTACAATCCCGACAGAGACCTGGATTTATGAATGTAGTGGCTTTCAGAAGAGAGAACAGGTGTTATGAAGGGCAAGATTATTTTAAGGTGAACTTTGAAAAGGAAGATGAACAAATAGTCTTTCCGTTTTGAAGAAGTATATGGAAGTGAAGAGGAAGAGGAGATCTTGTTAAAAGGTGGTGGAAAAAAGAAGTTTGATGAAGACTTGGATTCCAGAGAATATAGATGAAGTGGAGCTGATGACTGGCAAGACCTTATTTGAGTAGAACATTGGAGAGCAGGTAGCTTGAGGACAACAGAGCTTCAGTAAATGACTGTGGAGAAATACAATCCACAGGAGATTTGGTGGTGGAATCTCAAAGCTGGTGTAGAAAAGAGCAAAGTGTCTTCCAAACTGTCTGACTATTAAGCCAAGAAGGATCATCCAGCAGCCCCTTAATTAATTACTTTCTGACCTTTAAAAGACTAATGTATAGATGACTCTCAAAATATTATATACATGTATTTTCAATTTTTTTTAAAGAAGTAATAACTGGATGAGGACAGAGGTGTTGTGGGGTTGTAATGACAGCATTTATGGTCTCCTTTTTTTGGACAATCCTTCTTTATTTTAAGTCATGAATCCCAGTTGGTAAATATGGTACACACAAATGTATATGCTACACTGTAAGATGAGGTCACAATGGTCCAACCCTATTATAAATGGCTGTGGCACTTAAACATGTCAAGAGCAGCAAAAGAGGAAAGACCAAATTAATCCAGGCAGTCGATACTTGTTAGCAACACCAGCTAATAAATAACCCAGAGTTTGGACCAAGGTTCGGTCATGTTTTTCAGCTGCCATCTTAATGTGCTGCTTTAATCAGGGCCAGTGGCTGTTAAAGGGCTTACGTTTGCACATTGCCTGCTACATTCCCCTCCATGTTCCAGGGATTTGCATGGATCCAGCAAGCCATCATCAGAGCCACTTGTCTTGCCTTGTTATTCCAAATCTTATTGTTTGAAACAACCCTATCCACCCTGTGTTAACCTGCTCCCACTTAGTTTTTTTGTTTTTGTTTTTTTCATAGAATAAAAGACAAATGGCAGGTATAGGATTAGGTAAAATAAGAAAGGCTTTGGTAGGTAATGATGTTAGAACCCAGCTTTTCCATCCATTTTCCTGTTATAGGTAAATACCCTCTATGTGCTGTTCTGAGGCAGGCAAGGGAACAAGCAACACTGACAGAAGCTGGTTGTTAATACAGAGATTGTCCGATGATTATTGCAGGTTCACTGAGATTCAGATGGCAGATTTAAGTTGCTGTTCCGTACCGGTAGTCATGCCAACTGTACTGAGAAACTATTAAATGGATCTGCATGGCAATGCAGGGATACCCCCAAGAAGGATGAAAAACGTCAGTCTATTGGCGCCACAAACCCAGGATAAGCCTCTCATCAGTTTGGGAGCAGCAGGCTGCTTATGGTACAAACTACTTTTGACACTCTGACTCATTTTCATACATATTGTTTCCATAACTTTTGGTCATAGTAAGCAGCAGATCTCCTAGAATCAGTCTTTCAGCAACAGACTCTGAATTCCTATAAAATGCCCCATTACTTTATTGAAACCTTAACTCATTTGTTTGGGACATACGACCAGGAGAAAGTATTTCTGAAACTGGGTGAATCCAAACTCAATTTTATCTGTTTAGATGGATAGATGGATTTCAAAAATCGGATCTGGCTTAAAGTTTACAGAAACCCCCCCCATTAAAAATGGTTTTGATTCCATGAAAGGGTGGAGTTGACCTCAACAGAGGATTTCTAGTTCTTATTATAAAAAGTAAGGGTGTCTGGTATGGGTTTTATTTAAAACATTTTTTGTAAATTATGCAGTTCTCTTGGTGTCCATCTATGGTCTAACATACACCTATGGTCATGAGAAGTGATGCCGGCAACGCGTTACGTAGTAGCACGTTACTCAGTAATAGTAAATATGGTTTTACATATCTTCAATACCACTGCTGCCCTTTTTTTCTGTCACAATTCGAAACAGCTGATTATCTCCTTTACGGTCGCCATGTTTCTTTTGGCCTGAGCCTGAGTCTGAGTTTTGTACTCTGTACATGCCCCCTAGAGGAACTCCCCAGTAGTTCATACCCAAGACATGTCTTGTTGCTTCATAGTTACTGGTGTCAACGTGAGATTAAAAGCAAGTATATTTCTGGCCTTAGCCTACTGTTAAAATGTATTTCCAATCAGGTGAGTATTGGCAAAACTGGTTATTGTTTCTATGTTAAGGCAGTTGGAAGTGCTACCGGCAGCTGCTGAAAGTAACCAAAAAACTAACTTGTAATCTTTTAAACTTTTAAAATAAAGTAATAAGTAAAGTAACTAAGTTTCTTTTGGAAGGAGTAATCAGTAGACTGTCCTGGATGCAGGTAGCTGAAAAGACTTTCCTCTGCAGGCTGCTCATGCTCAGAGATAAGGTGAGGAGTGTCTCAAATTTCAATTTTTTTACATGCCCCAAGTCAGAGTTGCAATCTACTGCACCCTTACTGGATTATTTTCCTACTTCATTACATGATATAGAAATTGTTACTCAGACTCAAGCCTCCAATTGAAGTCCCAGGTCTTTAGGACACAAGTTTAAGTCGAGACTAAAGTCTTTTTTTTTTGGCAGCTTGAGTGTGTTTAGAGTCAAAGTCTCATAAATGGTAAATGGACTGAACTTATATAGCGCTTTTCTAGTCTTACTGACCATAAGGCGTCTCTCCACCGGTATGACTCGACTCGGATCGACTCAGCCTCAGTGACTTGTACTCTCCACTGGCAGAAGTCTGGCTGAGTCGCTTCAAGCCGCGCCACACCGCGCCACGCCGCGCCACGCCGATACTATTTTTCGTACCAGCTCTGCTGTGGTTCCATCCGTGCTGAACTGGTACTGAAAAGCGACGTCAGACGGCTGTCGGTCACTGATTGGCTGGAGGGCGGAGTCACTGGAGAGTAACTCTTTTAAGGTTGGTGGAA
Organism: Apricaphanius iberus; assembly: GCA_028564705.1. NCBI lineage: Eukaryota > Metazoa > Chordata > Actinopteri > Cyprinodontiformes > Aphaniidae > Apricaphanius > Apricaphanius iberus. Next base: position 3,657,248 of record JAPXFQ010000689.1, read on the forward strand.
TCATTTTACAATATTATGTCTGGCATCAGGGTTCAGCAACATTTTAAAAATCCAATTGCAACATTTGCTCTGGCTATTAAAAGTAAAAAAGTGGAGCTCTGCTAAATAAGTAAATTGAATACATTTAAAAGCTGCTGAAAAACGTAAGCCTACTCAAATATGGGATATCTGTAAAACACATTGTAATGGTGCTGATTTAAAAAAAAATCTGAAAATATTTTCAAAACACACAGCTTTATTACAAAACATACAGTTGTGGTTAAGTGAAACATCTTATACAGAATTAAATATAGGATGAGATAATATGTAGCATATTGCCACAGCTTTAACAGCAATGAGACTGCAAAATAGATTTTGGACAGTTAAACCACATAATTTAAACTGTAGCAGTCTGAGGCTTTTGCTACATTATGCATACGAGTTGATACTATTCAAATATGGGATATCAACCCTAAAAAACAGTCATGCTTCTAATATGACACAAGCAATGGAAACTCCTTCCTTTAAGGGAACACAGAGGCGAAAAGCCGTGTCGCTCCAGCGCTGGACGTAGTTTGCTGCACATGTAGACAAACTTTTCTTCTGACATCCTTAAGTTCTGTAGCTACTGAGCTTCGGTGAAACCCAGATAAACGTCTCATCACTGCAAGGCCCAGTTAAACAAACAATCATCTGAAACACGCACACACATAATACTTATTGCTAAAGCAAACTTGTCAACATACATTTTTTATGCTGGGCTTTAGCGAATAAATAAATACCCAGAGCTTATTTATAGCCCACCACACCGGGGTAGTATTTGAATTGGCTTACCCACACAAGCCGCCGTTGGGAGCTGTCTGTAGCATCATACTCCTGCAGGGCTTCTCATACTCCTTTGTACTACTCCACCGTGTTTTTTCCTTGCAGCGTGTAGCTTTTCCGGGGTCGGTATTCTTCGATGTGAGAGGCTTTCTCTTCGATGTGGGACTACAAAAAGCCACAGACTGAGCAAAAAGCTCATGATCACTAGTGGGGTCGCCATTGTTCTTCTTCTTCTCCGAGCCTGTTTACTTCCCGCTACGCACTCTGAGGCCGCCCACCATATGACGCACCCGCTCACTTGAGACGCTCTGTTTTGTTGCAACTGTGAAGCAACACAAAACGAGTCATACTGTGTCGTGCCGTGTAGCCGGTAGTACGGTACAGTACGGCACAGCAAAAAGGTACTAGTGGAGAGACACCTTTAGTCTTCCCTGTAGCTCTGGAAATCCTAGAGTACAACTGGTGAGATGAGGTGGGTTGGGCTTTTGGATAGGATGCTTTAGAAAGCTTTGTCTATAGAGGTTTTTATGGGTATGTTCTACTGAAATATTTACAAAGTTTGATTAAATTTTCACTATATATTCTAGGGACTAGCCAGATAATTTGTTGGAATCTGTGAGGAAATATAGAGTGTCCTTGGTGAGAGGGATGTCTCCGTTTCCCTATTGAAACTGTTACATCTGGAACCCTGATTTCAGAGATGTGTAAGTCATTGGAGAGATAAATTAATGGATATCAGATCCTGGTGGTTTATGAATATTTTAAGTTTTCCTAGCTGTGGTGTTTTATCAACCCAGATTTTTATTTTTATTTTTTCAAAAATTGTCCATGTCTTCACTATAGAATTTCAATTCAGTTTATTTATATAGCGCCATTTCACAAAAGATGTCACCTCAAGACACTTTACAAGAAGAGTTATTACAATACAATGTTTAATGTAGAAATTAGAGAACCACAGAAGATTGCGTCGTGTAATTCTCAGCAATCCCTCACACTGAGCATGAAGCGACAGTGGAAAGGGAAAACTCCCTTTTAACAGGAAAAAACCTCAGCAGAACCAGGCTCAGCACAAGCGGTCATCTGCCGAGACCGTCTCTGGTTTGGAGAATACAGAACAGAGATACAGAACAGAGACACAGAAAGGGCAACAGAACTGATGCAGAAGTTTGTTGCAAGACGTGGAGAACTTTCCTTCACTGCAATGCCATCTTAGTCAGGTTTGTCAAGCAGGGCGGGTCAGGAGCACCTACTATAAGAAGAGACTAAGAGAAAACAGATTAGCGCTTGAACTGACAACACATCATGCAGTTGGGGAGATATAGGAGAGATAGTAGGAACTCTCTCTAATAATGTCCTCCAACAGCCTGGCCTAAAGCAGCATAGCTACTAACATTAACCTGTCTCCTAGCTACTAGGAGACCTAGCTACTAACACTCTCTACTTGGCTTACATTAATCTATCTCTACCTAGCTACTGTGGTAATGTATATTTTTTGGGGCTACTTTATATAACAGTCTCGTATTAAATATGTTTTATATAATCTTTAGTTAGCATTCAGAAGATAAAAGTCTGTTTTTTCTATTATGCATGGTTGTAAAGCATATCCTTGAACAGTATTTAACAGAGACAAGCTTTTAAGTCATAAAACTCTTGGGTAAGTTTATTGCAGGCTGTAAAAACAGGATGTCTTAGATCGGAATGCAAGGCCGGTGTAGGAGGAACGCCCGTGAAACCATCCTCCATGGTACGGCCATAAATTAGGTCAGGAGGAAACCTTGGGACTAATGTATGGTTTTGGTGGGTGGAGAATAAGCCATGTGAATACGTTCTTTGTTCTTTCTTAATAAAAATGGGACAGCCTTGTGGAGGTTGGTTCAGTTCTGGCTGACCCCACCTGCAGGTGCGTTCCAAGTGTGAAACAGATATTCTGTGTGTGTGTTATTATTTGCTCTCTCTGTCTCTCAGTTCTGACTCTTATTTTGGAAAACTTCCCGCCGGGGTTTCTGGATGTTGGCGCCCCACACTTTCCAGAAGCGAGTGGCCGACCGCATGGTAACAGGAGCCAACACTACTCTACCTCTTCCTATCTCTTCATAGCTTTTAACACTCTACCTGACTTCTAACAGTAACTTGTCTCTTCCTAGCTACCTGTCTAACCTGTTTTTAACTGTAAGCTTTGTCAAAGAGGAAAGTTTTAAGCCTAGTTTTAAAGATTGCTTCACGACCTAACCCTGGGAGCTGGTTCCATAGGAGGGGAGCCTGATAGCTAAAAGATCTGCCACCCATTCTACTTTTAGAAATTCTAGGAAGTACCAGTAAACCTGCAGTCTGGAAGCGAAGTGCTCTGTTAGGAACATATGGAACAATCAGGTCTCTCATGTATAATGGAGCTAGATTATTAAGAGCTTTATATGTCAGTAGGAGGATCTTGAATTATATTCTAGATCTCACTGGGAGCCAGTGAAGAGAAGCTAAAACAGGGGAAATGTGATCTATTCTTTTAATATTCATCAGAATCCTAGCAGCAGCATTTTGGACTAACTCAAGACTTTTAATTGTATTCTGTGGACTACCTGATAATAAAGAGTTACAGCAATCCAGCCTTGAAGTAACAAAAGCATTGAATAGTTTTTCAGCATCACTCCTGGACAGGATGGTTCTAATTTCTGCAATATTCCTAAGGTGAAAAAATGAAATCCTAGAGACTTCTTTAATGTGAGATCTAAATTACATATCTTGGTCAAAAATAACACCGAGGTTCTTTGCTTTATTACTGGAGGCTAATTTAATGCCGTCCAGGTGAAGAGGTTGACTAAGTAGTTTATTTTTCAGAGCTCCGTTTTATCAGAATTCAGAAGTTTAGAGTCATCCAAATTTTCATGTCTTCCAGACATGCCTGTAGTCTACCTAGCTGATTGGATTCATCAGGATTTATGGATAGATATAGCTGTGTATCATCTGCGTAACTATGGAAATTTAACCAAGGTGCCTAATTATTTTACCGATAGGAAGCATATATATATAGTAAAAAGAATCGGCCCAAGCACTGAACCCTGTGGTACTCCGTAAATAACTATTGAGGTTGAGGAAGATTTATCATTTAACTGAACAAACTCAAATCTGTTAGACAAATAAGATTTAAACCAGCCTAGTGCTGTTCCTTTTATACCGACACTTTGAAGCCTTTCTATGAGAAGATTCTCAGTTCTTTTCTCTTAAAGCTGCTTTACCAATTCTGCAAAACAAGCTATCTTAAAACATAAACACAGTTACAGAACTCTCATGCCTCCCATCGGCTATCATCCCTAGGCGACACCTCCCGATTTGGGTGAGCGGATCACGACAGTCGACGGGACAGCACAAACACCGGTCACAGTTTGGTCACTCGTCTGTTGTTTTCCGTGATTTAAAATGTGTTTCTGGGAGTCTGGTAGTTTTTTCCTAAAGTTGAAGGGGTTGCAGCCAGCTGTCTCTCCTTCTCTGACATTATTGAACAGAGAACATCTCACACCAGTGGTGTTCTGTTGCAAAATGCGCCAGGGTGTAATTTTTGATCTGTTAAAATAAGCAAATTATATATGGTTGGGATTCAATATAAAGAAAAATCCTCAAATTATGTATGATATTATCATTTCACCCCTCTCCCTCACTGAATGGCATCGTCTGACTGCGGTGGCACATGCGAAATGTGTACAGCACGCTTCGCCTACGGGAACAATTCCTTCCCTTCACTGCTGTGCAAGATCTTTTCTGTCAAACTGTTGCTCAATTGAGGTCAAAGTAGGATTAGCTTCTAAAACCCAGTGTTACAACTTTTCAGTTTTGTGTGTCAGCCGCTGTGAGATACAGGAGGATGTACGGATGCTGCACTAGCCACGTTGCTACTGGATTGGTAAGTAATAAATCCTTGCTCCTGGGTTATTTGGGCATGAGTGCCAGGAAAATTGTTTGATAGTTTACCAACTGACACGCTGTCAGTTTGATGTTTTGTTTTTCTGACTGTACTTGTAAACTTGTTCAGAAGCGCTCCATGGAGATTCCCTCATCTGCTTCGGCTGTCGGCTCGGTCTTGCTGATAGCCAGCATCCCCTATGCAAAGAGTATAAAACCACTGTATGTATGTTTGTTTATGCGTTTTGGTTCACCATATGGTTTCATCACATTTCGTAGGGAGGTACCGCTGCATTAAAGTGCGCATTATTGTTAAAGTGATTTTTTTGGACTTAAATTAGTGCTAACTCATTAGCCGAGTAGCTCTGTAGATCTTCACGTCATGGTGATGTGATACAGCAGCTTTGCTCAAATTTCTTCATGTTAGCTTAATAACTCCCCTTTTGTTCTTTTTTAACTTATAAATGCAGTCAAACATAAGATGTTATATTAACTATCAGTTGACTTTGCCTCCGTCAAAATGAGGTCTTGATCATTCTGAACTGTCAAATACACATTTTGACCCTTTTGAAATATGCATATTAAATAACTTTGTCAAATTAAGTAACAAAGCCTTGTTGGTCCCTGACTCTTCCTAAAACTATGTGAATTTTAATAAAACAATTTTTAATATTTATCATCTGAATAATAATATGATCATTTCTACAAAGGATTTTGCGCTGTTTCAAGTTAGTTTGCAAAAATTCTCGTGTAGTAACACAATTCCACATCATCCTCAAGAGATGCACTGAAACCTCCCAAACAGCTCAAAGTAGTTTGTACAGTAGCTGGCAGAGGATTTCTATCAGAGTTTCTGCCTGCAAGGAGTTGCCTTCAACCAGGAGTTGAGTATAGATTTACTTTTTTATTAAAGGTAAAACATTTAAGTCTCCCTTGGTTTTAGTATCTTTAGTTATAATCGTTCCCAAAGATTTTACCTCATTTTAACTGGAATCCCATATAAGTCAGTTTGCTCCATATCATGTATTGACATAAGCTCACATTTTTTAAATGTAAATATAATCCCAATGCTTTAGAAAATATTCCGATTTTGTTGATTACCAAAGGGATCTGGACTATATTTTTAGAGATATAGCTAATAACTCAGCAGCTAAAATAAATAATTAGGGAGAAAAGGGACAGCCCTGCCGGATTCCACGATTGATAGTGAATCCTTTAGGTGTTCCTTGGGGGAGAGAAACCAAGCTATTAATATCCTCATACATTATATGTATCGCTTTAATAAACTCTTTACAGAATCCAAAATATTCTGAAGTTTTTATAATACATGTATGTTCAACATGATCAAATGGTAAATATCCAACAATTAAAATGAAACCCTTATCTTCAATCAAAGAATTATAATCTACTAAATAAAGGACTAATCTGATTTTATTATGTATAGACCTATCTTTTATAAATCCTGATTGTGTTTTACCATCTGTCCGATACCACTTTTCAAACAATTTGCAAAAATACCAGTAAATGATTTGTAATCCACTTACATTGCTAGTGCAAGCACAAAACAATGAATTTAAGGTGATCTAGCAGTACAGAAGCAATTATACATGATTCACATAAAGTCTGATTGACTTAAATATATGAGAATGATAGTAAAAATACCATAAAAGGTATGATTTTATGTAAATTAATATGAAAACAAATCTCAGCTGTGTTGGGGGCCCTGCCAAGATTCTTGTCAAATCAAATCAAATCAAATCTTATTTTATTTATATAGCGCCTTACAACAGCCAAAAGGTGCCCAGGGCGCTTTCCAGAATAAAAACACAAATAAAAACAAGAACCACAGTAGACGGCACTAAATAAATAAAAGCACATAAAAAACAACAATTAAATCAGTTGCTATGTGTCGAAAGCTTGTCTGAAAAGATGTGTCTTCAGCTGTGATTTAAAAACACACAATTCAGAGTTGCTTCGAAGCTGCACTGGAAGTGCGTTCCACAGCTTTGGGCCTTGGACGGAAAAGGACCGGCCTCCAAACTTTTTATAGTTATACTTGGGTGAGACCAATGTGATGAGATTTGAGGAGCGGAGAGTTCTGGCTGGTTGGTAGACCATTACCAAGTCAGTGAGATAGTCAGGGGCCAGACCGTTGATGGCCTTGAAAACCACCATCAAGATCTTAAACTCTACCTTAAACCGAACTGGGAGCCAGTGGAGAGAGCGGAGGACCGGGCTGATGTGAGAGTATTTAGAGGTGTTGGAGAGGAGACGTGCTGCAGCGTTCTGTACCAGTTGAAGACGGTTGAGGAGTGATTGATTAAGTCCAGTGTAGAGGGCATTGCAATAGTCAATCCGCGAGCTGATGAAGGCATGGACAGCCTTTTCGAGGTCAGCTCGGGATAGGAAAGATTTGACCTTGCTGAGTAGCCTTAGCTGGTAAAAACTTGCCTTCACTACAGCACTTATTTGTTTTCCAAACATAATGCCACTGTCAAAGATAAAACCCAGGTTGCGCACCGCCGGAGCAAACTGAGGTGTTGGAGGACCAAAACTGGGGGAGCTGTTTGGTGAGTCCGGGGTGAACAGGATGTACTCAGTCTTTCCTTCATTCAGGTGAAGGAAATTCTGGGAAAGCCAATGCTTGATGTTGTGAATGCAGTTATGGAGGGGGTCCAGTGCAGAACGATTACTCAGAACCGCGGGGAGGTAGATCTGAAGGTCGTCTGCATAAAAGTGAAAACAGACATTGTGGTTTGAGATGAGTTGACCAAGTGGCAGTATGTAGAGCGAGAACAGAATAGGACCAAGTATAGATCCTTGCGGGACACCGGATGACAGAGGAGCGGCTGAGGAGGAAGAGTCTTTTAGCATAACGGAAAAAGTTCTATTTGTAAGGTATGATGAAAACCATTTGAGAACCATGCCCTGCAGACCGACAGTGTGTTTGAGTCGGGAGATGAGGATGGTATGATCCACGGTATCAAAAGCAGCGGTCAGGTCCAGTAAAACCAAGACCACAGAGCTTTTACTATCCAGGGCTGTAAGAATGTCATTGTGGACCCTAAGTAATGCAGATTCAGTGCTGTGTCTTGACCTGAAACCAGACTGAAATTTATCAGCTATGGCATGCTACTGAAGATGAGATTGAAGCTGGGAGACAACAAGCTTCTCCATCAACTTAGACAGGAATGGCAGATGAGAAATTGGGCGGAAGTTGGACAGTATGGAAGAATCGAGGTTGGGTTTCTTGAGCAGCGGTCGGACAATGGCATGTTTGAGAGCAGAAGGAACAGTGCCCAAACTAAGACAACTGTTTATAAAGGAAACAAGGCAGGGGCCCACGGTGTCAATGGCGTCCTTCATAATCCTGGCCGGAACAGCATCTATAGGGCAGGTGGTAGCCTTCAACTCATGGACAGCTTTTTTGAGGCCCACGAGGGTAACTGCCTCAAAGTTCTCCAGCACATATTGCGCTGCTTGTGAAGGGATGACAGCAGCAGGGACTTGTGTGATGGCTTGCCGAACAGACAGAACCTTGTCCAAAAAGTACTGTTTAAATGTGCTACAGATGTGTTCAGAGACATCATTTAAACCAATGGACACCGGATTTATCACAGAGTTAATTGTGCTGAAGAGGATTCCAGGGCGGTGGCTATTGCTGTTGATGAGATTTGAAAGGTATCGTCCTTTAGCTTCCTTCACTGCTCTCTGATAGGTGGAAAGACTGTCTCTAAACATCTCCAGTGACACCTGCAGCCTATCCTTCTTCCATTTACACTCAGCCTGTCTACACCGACGCCTGAGGGCCCGAGTTGTATCATTGAGCCAGGGGTCCGATGGGCTTTTGGAACCCATTTCTTTGTAGGGGGCAACAGAGTCCATAATCTGGGAGCAGATGGTGTGAAAGGAGGAGAGGAAGAGGTCAGGACACAGAGGCGACGCCAAGTCAGCAGTAGAGCAGAGATCAGAGGCAGTAAAGGCAGCAGCAAAGTCGTTAACTGTAGAAGTGGTAATGATTCGCCTACGTTGGGGGGCAGTGGAAGTGGGTGCAGGTGGAACAGCACGGATGTCAAACCGTATGAGAGAGTGATCTGATACGGGAAAATCCAGGACCTCACAATTTGACACTGTCACCCCACGCGAGATGATGAGATCAAGAATGTGACCTAAGTTATGAGTTGGACAGGATATGGACTGGGTCAGATCCAGTGAGTGGAGAAGTGCCTTAAAGTCATTGGCAAATTTATCAGAGGGACAGCAAACATGAATGTTGAAGTCACCGCAGATTAGGATGTTGTCAAACTTTGGCATGAACTCTGACAGAAACTCAGAAAAATCATTTAAGAAGTCCTTGTTTAATTTTGGCGGCCGGTAGATTATTGCACATAAAATAGGGCAAGGCAGTGTGAGCACAAACGTTTGTAACTCGAAACTGGAAAACCCTCTGGTGGACAGCTGGCGGCATTTCAGAGACTGCTTGAATATGGTGGCTATGCCCCCGCCCCTACCCGTTTGCCGCGGGGAATTCAGGTAAAGATAGCCAGAGGGAAGGAGTTCCGAAAAGGCACTGACGTCACATGGGCGGAGCCAGGTCTCAGTGAGGAAAAACAAATCCAAGTAATGCGAGGAAATTGCATCATTGAGGATAAACGTTTTGTTATTGAGCGATCTAGTGTTACAGAGTGCCATACGGAACGTGGTCGAGTTGACAGGCGGCAATGTCACGCGAGGAATTTGCCGGAGATTTCCCTGAACGCAGCTCCGGGTGGATGTCTTTCCACGTCGGGTATACGGAGGTGAAACGCCGGTGTCAGGGCTGATGAGCCGAAGCCACCGGTAGCATTCCCGCGATTTTCTTGCATTGCCAAGCTCCAGTCGATTCCCACACTTCAGCGGTGGAGAAACCAGGTGAGTCCTCAGCCTGACATGTAACCCGCCTCTCCGACCGCGTCTTCTGCGGCGCTTTCTGCCCGGTAGCAGGTAGACAGGGTGTCTCAGCTGAGGAGGAATTAATTTCAATAATGGTGGTGGTAGCTTGAAGGAATGGGCGTTTAGAAGCAGATTTGATGTAAAACGCAATTCCAGCAGGGTAGTCCGATCATAAACTATAGCCGATGAGACGATAACCAAAACAAACGACAGAAAACAGAGCAGAGCAAGTGGCAAGCCAAGCACAACGGCGCCATCTTGAATCTCATATCTTCAGAATCACACATACTGTACATCACAGGCTGGTCCTGTCATGGGGCACAAAATTCTTAGTGGCGCCCCTGACTGGAAGAGCCACTTACATGCAAAAGCGTGCTTGTCCGGTGAGTCAACAAGATGGTCCAATCAGTGGTTTTGGACTGAGACATGTTATTGGGGGATGTTGTTGAACAAATGCAACATAATAATTCTTTCTTTATTTTTTTTACATCACCTCAAAAATATGATGGGAATGAAACTGTAAAGATGGGGGTCAATGGTTATATATATTTTTTTTTATCTGTATCCAGATATTTCATTCAGACCCAAGGAAGCAATGAATTTTGGCAGATAATAACTTGAAGAAAAAGTTACCTACTTTAACATCTTTCAGACAGTTGGTCTTAGTTATATTCTGAAGCTATGGTTTCTTTTCTCATCTCTCCTCACCTAATCTGCCGTCTTTCTTGTAGGATAGTGAGAGTCAACAGTTGTAATGTGACTGGAAAACTGGTTGGAAGGTGTCAGGCCCTTTGCTCTTATCACAAATCACAGACCTGTGTTGTTGCTGATGGGGTGCATGGTTTGGGTGAGTGGTGGCTTTCAGTACAGACTGCCACTCTGTTCTTTTATTATTCCTGAGCAGGAGAGCAGGAGAAGAGGGCAACAGATATCAGGCTTTTAAAATGGCTCCTGGAACATGACCTTACAGGTCAAGGTCCTATACTGTGCCTCTACAGCTGCATCTCACTAATGCCAATAAAAGAGACCAAACTGAATTTTCTTAATACAGGTAACATAAAGCGATGTAATTTAGGGTATTCTGCTACCCTTATCTACCACCTATCTGTATTTTCTGCATATTTTCTTCAAAATTTTGACTGATGACACTGATTACACAGACATTCCCTAATATGTATTTTAAATTTTAAACGACGCAATCTTCTGTGGTTCTGTAATTTCTACACTAAACATTGTATTGTAATAACTCTTTTTGTAAAGTGCCTTGAGATGACATCTGTTGTGAAATGGCGCTATATAAATAAACTGAATTGAATTGAAAGGAGTTCCACACTCCAAGCTATGATTTAAATTGTGGTTCTCATTTCTTTCAGCAGAACTGTGCACACTGACATACACACTTAAATCCTGGCCTTTCACCTAAACACACATAGGTAAGTCATTATTAAATCATAGTAAAATATATATTAAATCATATCTGTCCGACAGATTCCAGTTTTTTCATGTAAATTATAAGTCTTCTTCACACACAAGCGTTACTTGTGGAGTACCGCAGGGTTCTTTGCTTTCAATTGGTAAAACAATTAGACAGCATAGGATTAATTTCCACAGTTATAACGATGATACACAACTATATTTATCCATAAGTCCAGATGAATCCAATCAGTTAAGTAGATTACAAGCATGCCTCAAAGACATAAAACCCTGGATGACTTGAAACTTTCTGCTTTTAAATTCAGACAATACAGAAGTTGTTCTCTTCAGACCAGAAGCTTTAAAAAGGAAACTGCTAAATAAATCACTTCACCTGGATGGCATTAATTTGGCCTCTGGTAATAATGTAAAGAACCTCTGTGTAATTTTTGACCCAGTAATGACATTTAAATTTCTCTATTTCATCCCTTCGAATACAGCTAAAATTAGAAACATCCTGTCCAGGAGTGATGTTAAGAAACTAGTTAATGCATTTGTTACTTTAAGGCTTAACTACTGTAATTCATTACCACCAGGAAGTCCATAAGAAGTGATAAAAATGCTTCAGTTGATCAACAATGCAGCAGCAAGAATTCTTAAGAACATAAAAAAGAGAGATCACACTTCCTGTGTTTTAGCTCCTCTCGATTGGCTACCTGTTAAATCCAGAATATAGATTAAGATTCTCCTCTATACGTATAAAGCCCTTAATAATCAAGATCCATCATACATCAGAGATCTGATTGTTCCATATTTTTCTAACAGAGCACTTCATTCTCAGACTGTAGGTTTACTGGTAGTTATTAAGATTCCTAAAAGTAGAATCAGAGGCAGATCTTTTAGTTATCAGGCTCCTCTGTGGAACCACAATACAGGGTGGACAATACGATACATTGTGATATTATGAGTAAGACTATATATTGTGATTTTTAAAACTTAATGTAACTGTAGAAAAAACTGTGACAACATTGTAAACCCTCCAAACAGTTTAACACATTACACATCCAATGTAATTACTATATTTAGTTGATCCACAGGAACAAATAAGGGGAAAACAGCCACCAGCTAGCGGTCATACTTTTCATTTTTCTACAAAAAAATCTGTAATCATTAATAGTTCCATTCAAATTCTGAAAAATAAGATAAAAAATAAAAATGTATACCTTGCTTTTGAATATCAACACAACATTGCAATATAAAATATTGTGATATATCAGTGTATCAATATTTATTTACACTAATTGCAACTGGGGTGAGCGTGGAGACGTATCGCGTTGGTAAGACGTATCGCGTCATTTCCTGTTTTGTGACTAACTCGTTTGTAGCAAGTCGGTGTTTCTCTCTCTCTTGAACTGATCTAACTTTCTCTGTCAATAAGTTTTTTCTGAGTTGCTTAACACACAAACACATTAAAACGTTAAGTTTCTTCACGGTTTAGGACTCTTTAAGCGTTTTACTGGGTTAATTACTTTGTTTTTAGGTAAGGTAAGGTACCGCTTGGTTAGCTTAGCTTTACGGCTAGCATGGCTTCGGCAGCTTTCTCTCTTGTCCCTCCATCTCTCTCTACACCTCCTCCTCTTTCCTGCTCTCTCTGTCAGATGTTTAGTTACTCCTCCGCCTCATTTAGTGAAGTTGGTAGGTGTAATAAGTGCAGCATTTTTGTAGCTTTGGAGGCGAGGGTTTCTGAGCTAGAGGCCCGGCTCCGCGCTGTAGAACAGCCAGGCCCAGCAGTAGCTAGCGCGGAGTCAACTAGGACAGGACCTAGCCGTCCTTCAACAGCTCCCGTGCAGCCGGGACCTCAGGCGAGCTGGGTGACTGTTCGTAGGAAGATTAGCGCCAGACCCCAGTCCGCGGCCAACCTCCAGCCCCTTTCTCTGAACAATAGGTTCGCCCCGCTCAGCGACGCACCCGCCGAGCAGGAGAGGCCGATTCTTGTAATTGGCAGCTCCATAGTTAGGAATGTGGCTCCAGAGACACGAAAGACCACCGTCAAATGCCTTCCAGGGGCCAGGGCTGCGGACATTAGGTCCCATCTGAAGCTTTTGGCCAAGGACAAACGGCGGTATAGCAGGATCGTTATCCATGCTGGTGGCAACGACACCCGGCGACGGCAGTCGGAGGTCACTAAAATTAGCGTAGCTTCGGTGTGTAGGGCTGCCAAAAAGATGTCTGACTCTGTAATTTTTTCTGGTCCCCTGCCTGATCGTACTAGCGATGACATGTACAGCCGTATGCTTTCGTTCCACCTTTGGTTGTCAAGGTGGTGTCCAGAAAACGATGTGGGCTACATTGATAACTGGGGGGCCTTCTGGGGAAAACCTGGACTGTTACGTAGAGACGGCATCCATCCCACCGAGGACGGAGCTTCGCTTCTTTCCAGGAACATTGATAGGGTTATCTCTAGTTCCCCAAAGCCGTGACAACCCAGAGTCCAGCTCAGGGAACCCAGAGTCCAGGTCAAGGAACAGGGACTGCCACCCACCCACTACCCTATAGAGATAGTTTCCCGTCCACTACCCAAAACTAATGAATTAAAAGTTAATGCTACTAGAGCAAAGTATAAAAATCTCATAAAGATAAATAAAACTCGGACTGAACATAAAAACAAATCAATTAAATGTGGTTTACTAAACATAAGATCTCTCCCCTCAAAAACACTCTTGGTAAATGACTTAATTTGTGAAAATAATATTGATTTGTTTTGTCTTGCAGAGACATGGTTGCAGGAAGAGGACCATGTCACAATAAATGAGTCAACTCCCCCTAGCTACTTAAACTTTAGTGTCCCTCGAAGTACTGGTCGAGGAGGTGGAGTAGCAACTATCTTTCATTCCGATTTACTAATTAATCTCCAAAAAAATAATAGTTACAGTTCCTTTGAGCATCTAGTTTTTAGCTTTCCTCATACACATAACAAAGCAGTAAAGCCACTTTTGTTTGTGGTCTTATATCGTCCACCAGGACCTTATTCTCAATTTTTAGATCAGATTTCAGATTTTCTATCTGACTTAGTTTTAAACACTGATAAAGTCATTATAGTCGGAGACTTCAATATTCATGTTGATAATGAAAGTGATAGTCTAAATACAGCTTTTAACACTATCCTAGACTCAATAGGCTTTACTCAAAATGTGCAGGGACCAACACATTCTTGTCACCACACTTTAGATCTTGTGCTGACTTATGGCATTGACTGTGAAGAAATAACAGTCTTTCCACATAACCCTATCCTGTCTGATCATTTCCTTATCACTTTTAAACTTACTCTAATGGATCCTATCAAACCTGAAAGAAAACTTCATTATACCAGAACGTTATCAGACAACGCTGTAGCAAATTTTGAGGAGGCTCTTCCGGCTTTAATTTCCTCGGTTTGTGGGTGCAGAGCAGAGGACGGTGATTTAGCTTGTGGCCCCTCACAACTTGACATTTTAGTTCATAGCGTTAATTCCTCCCTGCGTCGGGCAATAGACAAAGTTGCCCCCTTGAAAAGGAAGGTGGCTAGCCATAGAAGATTAACTCCCTGGTTTAATTTAGAGCTACGTACCCTAAAGCAGAATGTTAGAAAACTAGAGAGAAAATGGCGCTCCACGCATTTACATGATTCCTTTTTAATATGGAAAAATAGTTTATTGCTATATAAAAAGAGCCTTCACACAGCTAGAACAGCATATTATTCATCTTTAATCGAGGAGAATAAAAATAATCCTAGGTTTCTTTTTAATACAGTTGCCAAACTCACACAGGATCATAGCTCTATCGAGCCAACCATTCCCCAAGCTCTAAGCAGTGACGACTTCATGCAATTCTTTATAAATAAAATAGACTCCATAAAGAATAAGATAATTGGGAACCTTCCCAATATGCTTGCTTCCTCCTTAGTTAATGAGGCAGCCTCAAAAATGGTGGAACCTAATATATGCTTAAACTGCTTTAATGCAGCCGAACTTTGTGATGTACTAAAATTATTAGCTTCATCTAAACCTTCAACTTGCGTTTTAGACCCAATCCCAACTAAACTCTTAAAAGAAGTTTTCCCTCTGATCGCTGCTCCAATTTTAAATATAATGAATCTATCCTTAGTCAATGGATATGTACCACAGGAGTTTAAGATTGCTGTAATTAAACCTCTACTTAAGAAACCCTCTCTTGATCAAAACGACTTAATTAACTATAGACCGATATCTAATCTTCCCTTCTTATCTAAAATTCTTGAGAAAATAGTTGCACACCAGATATGTGAGCATTTAAACAATAATGAGCTGTTTGAGAAGTTTCAGTCAGGCTTTAGAGCTCATCACAGCACTGAAACAGCTCTGGTGAAGGTTACTAATGATATTCTCATAGCCTCAGACAATGGACTGGTGACCATTCTGGTCCTGTTAGATCTCAGTGCTGCCTTTGACACTGTTGACCACAATATTCTCATAGAAAGGCTTCAAAGTGTCGGTATAATAGGAACAGCACTAGGTTGGTTTAAATCTTATTTGTCTAACAGATTTCAGTTTGTTCAGGTAAACAATAGATCTTCCTCAACCTCAATAGTTACTTGCGGAGTACCACAGGGTTCAGTGCTTGGGCCGATTCTCTTTACTATATATATGCTTCCTATTGGTAAAATAATTAGGCAGCATGGGATAAAATTCCATAGTTACGCAGATGATACACAGCTATATCTATCCATAAATCCTGATGAATCCAATCAGTTAGGTAGACTACAGGCATGTCTGGAAGACATAAAAACTTGGATGACTCTAAACTTCTTGCTTCTAAATTCTGATAAAACAGAAGTTGTCGTCTTTGGACCAGAAGCTCTGAAAAAGAAACTACTTAGTCAGCCCCTTCACCTGGACGGCATTAAATTAGCCTCCAGTAATAAAGCAAAAAACCTCGGTGTCATTTTTGACCAAGATATGTCATTTAGAACTTACATTAAAGAAGTCTGTAGGATTTCCTTTTTTCACCTTAGGAATATTGCAAAAATTAGAACCATCCTGTCCAGGAATGATGCTGAAAAACTAGTCCATGCCTTTGTTACTTCAAGGCTGGATTACTGTAACTGTCTATTATCAGGTAGTCCACAGAATACAATTAAAAGTCTTCAGTTAGTTCAAAATGCTGCTGCTAGGATTCTGATGAATATTAAAAGAAGAGATCACATTTCCCCTGTTTTAGCTTCTCTTCACTGGCTCCCAGTAAAATCTAGAATAGAATTCAAGATCCTCCTTCTGACATATAAAGCCCTTAATAATCTAGCTCCATCATACATAAGAGACCTGATTGTTCCATATGTTCCTAACAGAGACCTTCGCTCTCAGACTGCAGGTTTACTGGTAGTTCCTAGGATTTCTAAAAGTAGAATGGGTGGCAGATCTTTCAGCTATCAGGCTCCCCTCCTATGGAACCGGCTCCCAGGGTTGGTTCGTGAAGCAGACAATTTGTCTATCTTTAAAACTAGGCTAAAAACTTTCCTCTTTGACAAAGCTTACAGTTAGAGATATGTTTATAGGTAGTTAGAGTCAGGTCAGACAGGTAGATAGGAAGAGACAGGTTAATGTTAGTAGTCAGGCAGAGTGTCAAAAGTTAGGAAGAGATAGGAAGAGGTAGAGTAGCTAGGTAGAGATAGATTAATGTAAGCCAGGTAAAGATCCGGAGCCGGTCGCGGCTTACCGCCGCGGAAGAAATGTGCCCCACAGGGGCCAGCCAGCGCCGGAGAGAGGTCCCTCAAGGGGATCCTCCCGCACAGTGCGGCCGCCCATTACCTGCCGGGTTGAATCCCCCGGGCAGACTGTGCGGACCCCACCCGTTTATCTCTTAAACGTTTCTCGCCCTCTTCAACTCTGTCCTCTCAGTTCTGTCTATTTTTCCTTAAGATAGTTGTCGACTATCGGTCTCGTGCCGGTATTTAGCCTTAGATGGAGTTTACCACCCACTTTGGGCTGCATTCTCAAACAACCCGACTCCGAGAAGACCCCGGCATGACGGGGGCCGTTACCGGCCCTACACCGTCCACGGGTCAGGAGGACTCAGACAGAGTGTTGGTAGCCAGGTCTCCTAGTAGCTAGGAGACAGGTTAATGTTAGTAGCTATGCTGCTTTAGGCTAGGCTGTTGGAGGACATTATTAGGGTCTGTTCCTACTTTCTCTCCTACTTCTCCCCAACTGCATGATGTGCTGTCAATTCAAGCACTAACCTGTTTTCTATTATAGTAGGTGCTCCGGATTAGCCCTGCTTGACGACCCTGACTAAGATGGCATTGCAGTGACGGAAAATTCTCCACGTCCTGCAACAAACTTCTGCATCAGTTCTATTGCTCTTTCTGTGTCTCTGTTATGTATTCTCCAAGCCACAGACGGTCGCGGCAGATAACCGCTTGTGCTGAGCCTGGTTCTGCCGGAGGTTTCTTCCTGTTAAAAGGGAGTTTTTCCTTCCCACTGTCGCTGCATGCTTGCTCAGTATGAGGGATTGCTGAGAATTCCACGACGCAATCTTCTGTGGTTCTGTAATTTCTACACTAAACATTGTATTGTAATCACTCTTTTTGTAAAGTGCCTTGAGATGACATCTGTTGTGAAATGGCGCTATATAAATAAACTGAATTGAAAAATTGAATTCCCTGTTGTCTATTTTTGGGACCAGGGTTAAAACTTTCATAAGAAATGCTAATGCTGCCTTAGTTTACATTTCCATGCATAACAAAACAGTTCATTCTCCGGCGTGTAATATTACAGGTTCTCAATAGATTTTTTTTTATTTCTAATCAAGTTTGAGCAAAATTATTCAAGATCCTGTGCCTGCTTGTTGGTCTGGTTGTGAAGGGTGATTTTTTTCTGCAGATATAGCTCTTGTAGGAATCAACAATACATTTACTTTGAAAGTTATTGTTTGATTCACCCTAATGTACAGCCTGGGCTAAATTATCTTTTGATTAAGTTAACTGAAAATTATGGTACTGAGGATCTTTTTCTCTGATTTTGTTCTTATAGTCTCAAGAAGTCCTATGTATCACTTCATATAAACTACAACAGTTGTGCAGCCGCAATATCTGTTCAAATATATTCACAACTCTTCTGCAAGGAAAGTAGCTTGTGGCTGTCCTAAAAGTCAGCAGAAGTGGCCTAATGACATCATTAACTTAATCACATAATTAGCTATCAATACATAACTCTAATAGATGGCATTCAAAATAGGAATGATATTCTGAAATAAAACTAAAAAGAGAATAAAACACACCGTAAATATATTTAAAACTACAAATTCACTTGTTTTTGTTGATTGTTATCCATTATTCTAAACCATCCATCTATCCTATGTGGACGCTACTAAAATCACTGAAAAGAAGACAGTTGGTGCTGAAAAAAAAAATCTAATCAAGACAGACATGACTATGTATGCCGCATGGATAAATCTGCCAGCGCTCTCACCCTGGGAACAGCAACATCAATAGAGCAGAGGGGGTATTATCCCACCCCAGGCAGAGGTTACTCAGGAATTAATGAACTTTCAGTCGGACTTCTTATCCCATCGCATTGACGGGATGAAGTCAGAAACCTCACCGGTCCCAGCTTCAAGAACAGAGACGGAGAGTTTCCTGGAATGAAAAAGCATCGCCTCTTATCTCTGAGACAGGTTGTAAGAAGGGCCAGTGAACAAGGCAGAGGGCACACACACGCACACACAAATCCCCAAGAGTGAGAGTGCTCTGCACGTCTGACCATGCTGAGTAAAACACTTCGCTCAGGTCAGATAAAGCCGGTTTGAGACGAAGTGCTCTCCCTGTTGAATGTTGGCCATGCGTTTATGTGAAAAAAGGTTCACTGTTACATGTTTTAACATGAAATTCACAACAGTTTTCTCTCCTCAGTTTAAAGTACAGAGAAATGCTCCTAGTTGGAAGACATTTAGTGCTTTGTTGTAGTGAGAATCACTCTTTCATTCACTAAAGTAAATACAAAATCAAACCCTTCCTCTTCTGTTAGACCTATAGAGAGGCTAAGCTAAATACTTACTAGAAACCTGTTTTATGAGTTGAAATTGAACAGATTTGTGTTCTTTAATATAAGTGTCAGTTTTATAAAGCTTTACGGTCCGTACACATCGACAGCGAATTAAGCAAGCAGAAAGTAAGGTTTACATGTTATATCAATGGAGGAGCGCGATGACACGCAGCAGGGTTCAAGTCAGAAGCAGATTTGCATCGAGAAAAAGCTTTTCTGCCTGATCTGCGCCGAGGATGTGTGCGAATGAGGCGTTTGCGGCGCGGGAAAAACTGCTCAAGTTGAAAACGTCTGAACTCCAGCTTCAATTCGCGCCGTGTCAACCAATCAGGAGCCTGGTGACGTGATGCTCTGACCCAGTTCACAGGGGGCAGGTCCAGCCAAAGCCATTCATTCGTCATTTAAAATGAAGGAGAGAATGATAAACCACCCGGAGCTATACGACACCAGTTGTTGTTTGTACAGAGACAGAAATAAAAAAGTCCTAGCTTGGAAGAAGATAAGTAAGTAGATTGGGCAACCTGGTAAGTTAATTTCATTTTTGAAAGTTTTGACCGAACCTGGGCAAAAGGCAGCAAGCCAGCCTACTGTCCAGCTATTTTAGTATTATTTTCCTGCAGTGGTTCAGCTGCAGGATCGGAAAAAGGAGCTGGAAGTTTTCCGCTGTCATGGGGTTTCTCGACCCCTTCCTCACCCCGCGGGAGGCAAGCAGCAACATGGAGAGTATGCGGACCGAGGAGAACATCCTCCCCGAGGGCCAGGGACAGCCTGAAGAAGCAGGGGGAGTCCCAGACAGAAGGTACGTTTACAATGATTTAACATAGGCAGTTATATAGGCACATATGTTATTGTTTACTAATAAACAGTATACAGTAGCCCTGCTATAACGTGGTTCACCATTCATGGCCTCGCTTTTTCACAGATTTTTTTTTGTTGCACAGTACAATTTTAACATGCATCGCATGGTTGATTGGAGGCAATTGCAAATCTCCACCTTGTTGTGTGTCCGGCTTTATGCGCATCAAAATGGCATATTTTAAAGCGTGGCAACTTTGCTGTGCACACTCGAGGTGCAAATGTTCAACCATCCAGCTGGGAGCTTGTGGCACGTTTTGACGCTTTTGGTGTGGACGTACCATTAGACATATATTTGATCCTATATTTTCAACACCTCTTCTGCATTTTGTGATAGCTTCTGACCCAAAAAGTTGGGCTTTTCTGTAAAGAATCACTCTCTGAATCTTCCAAAAAAAGATGACTATCAACTTTATTCACTCTATGAAGTCTGACATTGGTTATTAACTAGGCTGGCCTAAAAGAGTAAATACTTGACTGAGGAAGACAAGCCTGGTATAAAGAGCAAACTCCACCAGCAAAATGTAATCCTTACCCAAAGTAACAAATGTTTGCAAGTTCCCATTGATTCCCATGTAAAAAAAAAAAAAAAAAAAAAAGTACTAATACTAAAATCTTCACAGCAGAAATAAACGTCTCTACAGCCTGCAATCAAAAAACATTTTGGGTTTAATAGTTCAGTTATAATTTCATGACAACTTTGAAGTGAGTGATTTTTTTTATTTATGTTGTTTTATAACTTATCAATTTAGACATAATGAAATCTTGAAATTATGAATAATTAGTGGCCTACTCCTGGGAATGCCACAGCCTCTGAGTCATGTTAACAGTCACACATTTATCTAATTTGTCCTGAACTTGAACATCAGTTCAATCAATCACTCAAACTTTATTTGTAAAGCGCTTTTGCCCCAGGGAAACTGTGGCTACAAATGTAGCTTGCTTCCACCAGTTGTGTAAATGTGAGAGTGAATGAATAATGGAATTGTAAAGCATCTTTGAGGGTCTTGAAAAGCGCTATATAAATGCAATCCATTATTTTTATTATCATCATACAAAAATAAATGCAGTTCAAATACAAATTACTCTGCAGTTGTGTTCACATTCGTGTTTGTAAGTTGATCATGCACTTACTGTGATATTGATTGCACTAATCATCCAAGAAGTCTCTGCTCCATTTTTTGGTAAGTAAATTTATATTTCAGCAGTGTGTTTAAAATAACTGCCTGATCAAAACTGGGTTGAAATTATCACATTTCTTCTTTATATATGGTTCATTAAAACTTTTATTTATTACAATTAACATAGTTTTAGGGAAGGTTATGGGCCAACAAGACTTCATGCTTGTATTTGACAAAATTACCGAATATGCCTGGAAGGCAAAGGGAAAGAGGAATTGTGGTTTTCTTGTTAGACAGACCTGCTAACCACTTTTAGTTTCAATTAACTGCTGGTTAACTCAGTAAGCTCATACCTACATCAGCTCAGAGAGTCAATCATCCACCCTCACAGCCCTACTCTCAGCTCCACCTCCTTGCCCATGTTTGTATTTTCCAGGGGGGAAAATGTGGCCAAGATGGCGGTAAGGGGAACCGTCCAGTTTTTTTCAATTTAGGTCTTCAGAAACCTACAGGTGTTGTCGCCAAGCCTCTATGCATTTAATATAAAGTCTATTACCTAAATATACTTAAAAGACCTTCCAGTGGTATATCTGTGGTCTGTATTTGGAGTTCTGAGGAAAAAAGAGAAATGGTACCAAAAAGCTCATGCAGACAAAAAAATGAAAGGGAAAATGAAAGGGAAAGGTGAAACACAAGACAAAAAATGAGAAGGGCTACAGTTGCTGAAATTTAATTTTTTGACACCTTATACATTTACACGAAGAAGATGAAAAACTGTTAAGATTATGCCAAGAGAACTGCTGCTAAAAATCGTTTTGTTAGCCCTATTTAGAGTTTGTACTTACCCTGATGAAGGGATAATTTAAAAGCATCCTCAACATAGCAATGTTTAAACGCTCTAAAAAGGATAAGAAACATTGAAAATATTTGATCAGAAAACTTAATATCAATGTTTCCACCCTGTCCATCCTGAATGCTGAATTAAATGTAAAAGTAAAATATGTAATATCATATTCTAAGGGCTGATGTGGCAAAAAGTCAAAGCAGTTTTTAATTCTTTATTTACTTTTTATTATGATTATAAAATGGTTAATAGATACATTTCTCCATGGTAATACAAATAAAGAGTTTTTGCTTATGACTTTTGAGACGAGCTACAAATATTTCTTTTTCTATAATTTTGGTTTTCAGTATAAAAAAAGAGAGAAGAGAGAAAGCCTGATGCGTGTTATTTGATCCGTTGCCTGCTACAGAGATATTACGACTTTTTGAATGAATAAATTAGCACAGAGAAGACACCAAATCCATCCCTTTGTGATTAAAGAAACTCCATCAGATTCCTCACTTTCTTATTAGAAGGGAGTGTTGAACAGGAAATGGCATTTTTTGGGGGGTTGCCTTGCTTTCTCATGCACACACAAACATACTGATACACAAATACACACAACCCCCCACCCCCCATCCATTTATTCAACATATTTCTCTGGGGCGCTGTTGCTATTCTGTCTGAGGCTGCACAAAGATTAGCCTTCTCCTGCGATTAAAAAAAGACCAAGCAAAAGAGAGAAAAGGGTAATCATACTTTCATTCTTCAGTCATTTCTGAAAAGAGAATTCCCTCTAATTCTCCACATAATAATGGGTTTATAGCCTTTATTTGCAACTGGATGGGTTGGCCTTAATTACAGTCATTGGAGACCCTTCTTTGGGCTTTTGTAATCTTCGACATATCAGTGCCTGATGAGATTACTGTTTAATAGGTGGTAATATTTTCAGTTTGCAAAACGTGATTATCCTTTGTTCATCATTTTCAATACAAGATGGCCATTTGTGATTTCCACCAACGATGAAATTGAGTTGTAATGAACTCGCATTTTAATATCCAAATTTAAGTAACTGCGACAATATATGGTTTATGTTTCTGAGTGTCAGATGTCATATTATCATATATTTAGAGCGGAAGAAAAAAATGGCCCCCAATAATTGGAGAACAGATGGGGGCGCTGATCATAAGACCTTGTGAATTTGAGAATGGGTAAAGGAACACTGAATAAGCTACATTCGTTTTAAGGATAATTTTGATTAAGGTTTAATGTAAAAAAAAACAAAAAATAAAGAACAATAAATTTAATTTGGGGAAGCTTACTGATGCTCTCTATTCAGCTTTGATCTCTAAAACGGTTTAAGGCCACAGAAACAAAAGTTTCCTTTTCTTATCTTCTTTATTTTCTAATTTCTTTGGCCGTCTTCTTCTTCTCTTGTTATGCAGCTTTGCAGAATTATTCAAATCCCAGCGTCAGGGTTCTGCTTTATCCACCTTCCAACGGTGTTACTCTCCGTCCCTAGGGTATTGTGTGTGTGTGTGTGTGTGCATCCTGCAGGTCCACCTTGAAGCTGTCCTCACTGTCTCATCCTCAGAGCTGAAGGGAGGTGGAGGAGGAGGAGAAAGCCTTCATCCTTCCTCCCTCTGAGGTTTCTTCTGTCGACATATGAAGCAGAAATGCTACTGCTCCTCCTGTGCCAAACGGGTCATTTTACAAATACATGAGTGAGCACACCATGATCCTTGGCTAAGAAGGTACTTTTTCCATAAGATTATGGACAATTTAATTTTAAATGTGTGAAAAACACAATAAAAACTCAATGAAGAAAGTGCCAAAGCTCAAATAACATATTTTAAGGACATCAGAAAGCCCATATTTAAGACCAATTAAAAAAAAATCATGGGAAGATCTGACTTTGTCTTTCCAATCTAACTTTAAACCCATAGTTTTAAAACACGGTTATTGTAGTGATAAGTCTCAGTTAGTTTCTCAACAATGACTGTTATGAACAAAAATGTTTTCAATGTCTAAAGATTTTCTTGTTTTAAAATCAAGTAAATAAATGTAGTTGGAAAACATATGGTGTGCTGGGTTACTATATGCTAGGTAGAAACCTATTTTGGGCTTGCCTTTTTCAATCTTATGTTGGGGTATTAGTAATGGTTTTTGTGTAGACAGAGAGAGCTGAAAGTACAGCATCTGAGGCCTCTTGTACAAAGGGTAGCATTCACTCTTTCTCTCAGCATTTACAATGAAAACATAATGTATGAATTAAAGACACAAATGGTTTTTAATTAATTGTCCACACAAAGGGCAAAACCCTCCATTGTAGTTAGTTCTTTTTTTTCTTTCACTTCTCTTACTGTCTGTGTTGGAAGTTATGTTCTGCCCATACTCAGAGAGCTGCTGATCAATTTTGGTGCAAAAAAAAGCATTCAAGAGGGAACTGGTAGAGTGAATCAATGTGCATTTTTATATTTATTTTATTGCTTATTTGAATCTTCTAGTAAAAGGTAAAAGTTGAGCAAATTTGAAACTGAGTGATTCTCTTGCAGAGGAC
This sequence comes from Apricaphanius iberus, assembly GCA_028564705.1. Lineage (NCBI taxonomy): Eukaryota > Metazoa > Chordata > Actinopteri > Cyprinodontiformes > Aphaniidae > Apricaphanius > Apricaphanius iberus. The sequence continues at coordinate 3,681,704 of JAPXFQ010000689.1, forward strand.
CAGTAAAGCCTAGCCTATTTGTCTTTGTGCTTTGTTAATACATAGCAGCCGTTTGTTCTCCCTCTATTATATTCAGCAGCAGTTCCCTAAAAGCTGTCAGCTGGCTGCGGTTTGGATGGGACGTTTCCTGTTTGGCCACAATCACGTCTCTCTGTGGTCAGCATTTACGATGAAAACAGAATGCAGGAATCAAAGAAACAAATGGATTTTAATTAGTTGTTCACACAAAGGGCAAAACCCCCACTGTGGTTAGTTTTTTGTTGTTGTTGTTTTTCCTTTCTCTTACTGTCTGTTGGGCACCACTTCAGGGAGGCTCTGAGTGCTCCACAGCCGGCCGGCCAGCCAGCCAAGGCCGCGCAAAAACCCACAGCGTGCCAATCCCACAATCCACTCGGCTCAATTAGGTTTGTCTTCATCTCTCCACCTCTCTCACCCATACAGCATTGGTGAGGGACTCAGAGCTGCCACTCATTAAGATAAACTGTGCCAAGCTCCGAGCTGTTTGCTGGCAATGCTTTGGTGGCTCTGTATGATGGGAAATAAGAGTGTATGAGCTCAATGCAGCAGTTTCCAGAGGTTTCCAAGGTCGGGTCAGCTCAGACATTTATTAGCACACAGATTCACTTTTTATGCTTAGAACAGTTTCACCGAAGTCGTTTTAAGTTCATGTGCTTTGAGAAATCACAGTAATTCTAAATGCAGTGTTTAGGTTCAGATAAAAATCTAAATCTCTACTAAAGATTTCTTCTCAAACTCCTACTTCGTTGTGGCAGATAGATACTCAAACTGAGACCGGTTTTGCTGGAGGTTGCTTCCCATTAAAGTCACTCCTTTCTACTGTCACAAACAGCATTTATGCCCTCAGAGCTGTGATGGTATCATTCATTGTTAAAGCACTTTTTGTTTGTTTTCTTTTACAAGCTGACTGCTGCGTGCTGGATAAATAGAGGATAGAAAGTTACTCTGAGCGGATAGGATTTTGGAAAACTACTGCCCCCTACAGGTATTCCACGTCTATGAATGTGCTGAAAAAAACATTTATCCGGTTATGTGTGGTTGTTTTTTTTTTTTGGTTTTTTTTAAAGCGGAGGAAAATCTTTGTTTAAAAAAAAACCCCGGCTAAGTGTGGACAAAGTGTAAGGGATTGCAGTAAATTCAGTGACAATAAAAACAGCTGAATTTAGTTTTATAGATACCTTCTTTACCCATTGGTGTAATAAACTGAATTTAACTGTATGGTATCCTAACCAGGATTAAAATGGAATGTATTTAGCTGAATAAAATCAGTATGTGATTGCTCTGAAGTATTTTTTTTTTCTGCATATAAATTGGATTTGTCTGGTAAAGTGCCTTGAGATGATACCTGCTGTGAATTGGCGCTATGTAGATAAACTAAAAAGATCTAAATTGAATTGAGTGACCTATACAAAGCCCCCTGATCCAGCTATCATTTTCCGTTTGCGCAGTATCGTTCTCTTACTTAAAGAAAACCCTCAAATTAGTTAAACTTCTCCATTTATGGCACCGGTGCATTCTGAATGTTTTTGGAATAATTTTTTAATCTGATGAATTCCAGACCAGTGGATTAACCCTGTCTATTTGCCAAATGATGCTTAGAAGTATTTAAATTGTTTAATTTAGTTGCCTTTGGACATAAATCCAAGATGTGACTCAAACATTCAGTTTTGGAAAAAGGGCAGGTTCAACTGCATAAAAACATTCAAATGAACAACATGCATCAAGTGGCTGTAACCCAACACTACATATAGCACTTCAGTGTGCTCCATATTGATGGGCCTTATGTGTGAACACATCCAACAATAAACATTAAATAAATCCACTTTAAGCTCATTAAAACATCATTCCTCTTTGTTCAGTTGAGATTTATCCCAAGGGGGTTTGTTTACTTGCTATATGAAGTGTACTCATGGTTTGTATACAACCCAGATCACAGGTTTATGTGAATGCTTAACATAGCTGTGTGTCTGTGTGTGGGTGGCATCGTGTGGCGAGCTGTAAGTGTGTCAGTGGGGTGCACGGCAGATAAAACAGTCCAACTCCGTCATTACACACCAGATTCCCTTTTTCACAAGACGCCGAGGCTCCATGAATATTTCATTCTGTGATATCTGGGCCAATTAGGTGCTCATAGACGCCCACACCTTACACTCATCTGCCATATTTAGGACACACACAGGCACCCTAACACCTTTCTATATTTGCTACCCCAACATCCCTCTCTGTTCTTTTATCCGAGCTGGAACCTTTTAATGGTGTTATGCTGAGAAAAGACACACATGATTATAACCAAATTCACTGTGTCGGAGAGAAGTGTTTCTGAGTTGCAGGTCAACAGCAGCAGGAAAGGGAAATTAGGGAAAGAATTATAGAGAAGCAGAAATAATATTTTTGGTTTTATGACTAACATAAGAGCAAGTTTGTGAACTTTCATTCAATATTCTGCTGCAGAAGTTCTCTAAGGACAAACAGGATGCTAACTTAAAACAAATTTGCCTCTTTTTTTACGCCAGCTGGTATACAAGTAGTATACATCAACTGAAATGCAGCTTAAATGTGCCTCCCTTTTTAAAATACAAATACACATAAATACATTACATAAAAAAAAAAACAACAATTCAGTATAAGATGGAAAAGCTCCTAAATTACACTGATGTTTTGAGATAAAGCTAACATATTTCCATGGGAGGATTTTAATGTGTAGGGCTTGCTACTTTCCAAATATACAGTATTCACCAGTGCGGCTTTGACTAAAAAATGATGACTAAAATGAATAAGTGCCGTGGCTTGAAATTCTTTATCCATTTCAGTCTGGCATTTGATTTTGATGATCCTGCTTTTCAACGAAGCATCAGAAAACCACTACTTACATTAGGTGCAAATGCAGAAAGGGCATATAGGTTCAAGGGGGATAGAAGAGATGTTTGAAGAAATTTGTTTACAGGTTTTGTTTGGAGATAGATGAGAATGAAACTTTTCTAAAGGCTGTTACCAATGATTTCAGAACACTGATATACAAACCAGCCTTTCTATCAGCTGTCGTTCAGAAGTTGACCACTGAAGGAATCCACATCCTTTGAAGATTTGTGCTTTGGGAATAATAGAGAACCTTGAATCACTCATTTTCTCCAACTTGGCTTTCTGATTGCCTCGCCTGTAACCTCTCTTTCCTTAAAAAGACCCAAAGTTCCCCTAATTGGGGGACCCTGCTTGTTCTACATACAGTAGATAGATGCTGAATGTATGCCCAATTTGAACACGAACATTTTCAAGCCATATCTCTAAATAAGGAGACGACCCTATACTAAAGTGTCAGATGAGTGTTTTTTAACTGCTCTGAATACAACTAAAACAACAAGTAAATTATATATGACAGATAAGTATTCATATTCATTTCCCCCCTGTGTAATTAATTTGACAAGCATAAGGCCTGTTTCATGCATTTATTCTTTAAATAATTCCATTGAAGCATGGATAAAAAGCAATGTCTGACTTTCATTGGTCAACATTTATATAATTTTTATTTATTATTACTTTTGTCAGATTAAAGTTATTTCTGTGACCATTATGAGTTTTTCTTTGATTTAATGAAGGGTACCAACAATTTTGTCCACGTCTGTATAGTGACAATGGAGAGGGAAAACTCCCCATTAACAGGAAGAAACCTCCAGCAGAATATTGCTCAGTACAAGCGGTCATCTGCCACAAGCGCCTGGGTGTTTGAGAAGACAGAGAAGAGAAAAGAACAAAATAACTGATTTAAGAGTACTTTATATATTAAAGAAAGTAAACAGTTGACAACAGGACATGGAGGATGTTCGGTCACTGGGAGCATCATCCGAATTGATGCTTCCCATCCAGCAGGGGACTCTATAGCTGGACAGGATACTGCTTCTATGGATGGAAAAACACTGAGAAAAAACAGGGTTAACAATTGCAATAACAGCAGAAAATACATCTGAAGAGTAGTAGAAGAATGAAGAAAAGTGGACAGCCTGTCCTTCAACAAGCTAAGCCAATAGCAGCATATCTACAAAAAAAAAATGTCCAGGACAACCTAACCCATTCTAACTATATGCTTTATCAAAAAGGAAGGTTTTATGTCTAGTCTTAAAAATAGACAGTGTTTGCCTCACAGACTAAAACTGGGACTTGGTTCCACAGGAGAGGAGCCTGATAACTAAGATAACTAAAAGCCTCCCATTCTACTTTTAAAAATCCTAGGAACTACCAGTAAACCTGCAGTCAGAGTGAAGTTCTCTGTTTGGAACATATGGAGCAATCAGATCTCTGATATATGATGGAGCTTGATTATTAAAGGCATTGTATATAAGGCAGAGGAATGTTTAACAGAATTGACCCACCCATATTTGCACATTCGAAACATGTTTGAACCATTGAGTTGCATTGATTCACATGGGACATTATTTTATTCTCATCATTCATAGAATTTGACTGGTTTAACTGCAGCCACCTTGAAGGATTCTGAGGAAGGAAGATCGTGAGCCCAGAACTTTGTATTAGTAATATTTTTTGTTGAAATCTTTACTGTAATTTTTAATGAAACACTTTTATCCAGATAAATTAGCACCATGAAGTATTAATAGAGGTAATAACATGATTATTCATCGTAAAGAGGCAGCAAAACAAAGGAGCGGGAGGCGGTAACTGTCTTGGGGAAATTTAGGGATCTTTTAATTAAACACAGTATTTTTTTAAACAACTACAAACACTGGTTAATTTATTTCTTACAAAGCAGTGTTGTGATCTTTGAGAAGAAAAACAGCTCTTAAAGGGGGGAACTGAATGGAGATCCACATGTGCTAATGAACTACCAGTAGCTGAATTAAAGGTACGCTCATATGTGTTCGTTTTTTAGGAAGCATATAGGAATTAGTGTCTTCGTAGATTTTTTAATTAGCTAGTAGGAAAAGCTGATTTATGTTGTTTGTTTTTTTCCTCACAGTTAAGAAGCAGCTCTTTTGGATCCTGATCATGTTCCTGTTTCACATGCATATAATGAAATCATTGGTTTATATTTTCTGTACATTAAATAAGTTGGACCATGACCTGTCTATGCATAGATACTTCATTTTTGAGTCTGATTTTGAAGACCAGAATCTGTAGCAGCTGCTGTTTCGTCGTTTTCCTTGTGTTGTAACATCCTGTTAAGAATCTGCATGAATCTCAAAACCTATCCTTTGGAGATTATTGTTCAATGTTCTTCACAGTTTCAAATAGGTAGTAATCACAATTTGTTTGCAATGCCACAAAAAAAAAGATTCAGCTCTGCATGCAGATTTCCCAGCAGGCCTCCAACACTCTTTCTAACCAAAATTACACCTTTATCCATCCTCTTCCACCTGCATTCCACTTCACCACTTTTATGTGCTTTCTTCGTATCCCCAAATCTCTTTTTATTGAGCTTTTATCAAGGCTTTTATCATGTTTCATGGAAAAGGGAGTGGGAGTATTTCCCCTCCTTTTTGCAATGTTGCCCATTTACAGTGGAGAATTGGCGCAATTTCCGATCTCTCCAGTATTCTTTCCTGACAGTCACATTAGCATGTCATTACTGGGGCTTTCTCTGCCCTCCCAGTGGATCTGAGGCTCCGAGGACCATCCACTACTATAGAGCGACAAAGGGCACCAGCTGCACCCACTTCTCATTCACCTCTTTTCTCTGCTCATCTCTGTCTTTTTTCCACCATTCCATGCTTGGCCTGACTTAAAGACATCCAAACATTCTCTGTAGGTTTGGACTTGGCCAACAGCCGAGACTCTGGAAACGTGGCATCTGACAGAGACATTTTTGTTTTTCAGTTTACATCGAAGCCTTTCTGTGTCTTGTTTTAAGTGTGAAATGATATGCCGACAATATATGTGATTGGGCCTATGCAGCTGAGAAGTATTTAATTGCTGATAATGTTGTAATTGGCATAGCTTGGAATGGGAAAGGCAGACCTCCCTGACTCTGTGATCACTGGGTTTGTTTTTCCAGAGCAGGTTTGGGACCATTAAACTGACTCAGCCAGAAGAGATAGACATGTTTGGGGATGTGTGAGCCAAATACTAATGAATGGAATGGAGTGGAACTCCCAGAAGGCCCATGTGACTGTATGATCCTTCATTTGGGACTACTGGAACCATCTAAAAGCCAACGAAATATTGGCCCCTTCCCCACCGTCCCCCATTATTAGCTATGCCGTAAAAGTGGTTTCAAAAACCCTTGGGAAAACAAGTTACAGAGTTGTGTAAAAAAATTCTAAAACCTTTGAAAGCCAATTAAAGTAACCTTCAACGTCTACAAGAACATATTCAAACCAACACCCTAAAAAAACTATTCTAAAGGACTATTGTAATGATCTCTGGAAGACCTGGCACATGTTACAAAATAGCAGGAAGCTTTTTGTTCTTTTTAACTTCGTTATGAACCTTTTAACAAGTTTAGCTAATTTCTAATAAATAAAAATCTTCCTAATAACTTAAAATATTTTTGTTGACAAAATTAGTAAATTTTTAATAGTTGATATATTAAATTACCCACTTTGTTCTGTTTTGTCTTCTAAGGCCAACACTACATAAATCTGTTCATATAGACCTGTATTTTAAAGACATACTCCCAAACTTTGTAGATATTTGCCTCTTATCACCTTCTCAAGACTTATGTCATAACTTCACTGTTGTCAAACCAAATCTCTATATGGAGTACATCTAATAAAGGCCAGTGTAAAGGCAGTTTTCAGCAGCAGGATGTTCCCAGGCAGTGACAGATCTGTAAATAAACATAATAATTGCTGGTCTGCCGCCAAAACATTTAAAAAATATATGTTTTTAAAGTTTTAAATTTGCAGAGTGCATCTTTAAAATGATCTATGCTACTTAAGCAGTGAGAATTTCTGCTTTGCTAACAACACAATTAGATTGGTGTTACTCTGATTCACATTCAAATTTGTAGATAAATAATGCCGCAACCTACTGTACATAGTACAGGGGAACTTTTATATGAGCAAATATTATGGATTTGTGTATTAAATATTATGAATTTAATGCCTCATGTCATCATGTTTGGTTACAACATAGCTACTGTTACTTAAATTCCTGATCTGAAAGAACAGTTGTTGTTTTGTTTTTTATTTATCTAACAGATTTCATATGTGAGGCTTGATGATATGCCCAATATATGCCCAATGACTTAAAAAACAACAAAAAAACGTATCTGTGAAATTTCTAACACCAGCCTGTTTTTTTTGTTTTTTTTTTCTAAATGAGACTGAACATCTTTAAAGAAAATACTTATCAAAAGCCTTTGAATAAAAGCGATCTAAGGAAAAGGACAGCTTTACTCAGTCGCACTGTTGGACAACCTGATCACCATTCGAGCCACTCATAATTCCAGTTGTACTAAATCCCACTGTTGAAACCTTCCAGTCCACCAATGGACCGGATTAAAGCTCAAAGGGAAAATCCATCTCTTCTTAACCAGTCTGACCAGTCACATCTTCATGTGTTGGGTATGTCACATAGCAAATCCTAGGTTGAGGGACCTTATAATCGACTTTTTAATCCTTAATCCCTAATATGCCCAATCTCATAACCTGGCTGACCTGTCATGTTACAGAAGGCTGATGAGATCAGTGTTTAAGTTAGACATTTACTGAGTAATTCACTTTCTTTTGTGGACTTCTGGAGCTTCTATTGTCTACTATCAGCAATGCTCTTGCTTCTTTGCAAGCATTTCTGGTTCACACATTACCTGTATAAATTAAATTACTCCCAATCCATATTTCTTGATTCCTAATGTACAATTTATATTTTCTGCTATTAAATAGCACAAACCACTTATTCAAATCACACACTTTGTTTATTTCTATTTGTAATTTAATAGGCTTTTTGGAGAGAAAAAATTAATCTTTAACATCTGATGGCTGAACATTTCAGCCCAATGTGTGGTCCTTTTCTGACCTAAACCAGTTAGCTGTGAGTTCTAACCATAATACAGTGTAGTTACTGCATTTTCCAAACCAGGAATTAAGAAAAAAAACGTATGCATGTTATAAAGCTGTCTTTTTTAGAGTCGTGTAACAAAAAAACAATGCTATATGTATTAATGTCACAGCTGAAAAGGACATGTTTTTTTTGTGCTTTTTTTAAGTTCTACACGTGCTATGGGTGAATAATAACCCTATCCAAATAAGTTAACGTTACCATGTAATCAATTATTTTATGGTTAGGCCCATAGTGTCAAAGCAGTTGTTATGAGCAAGCAATTACATTTAGACCTTCATTATACTATAGCAAACATCAGTTTAAAACATATTTATGATAATGTGGGCTTTGCCAAAAAATCAGCAAAATCAGATGTTACAGAGGCACCTTGATCACATGAAGTTTGACATTCATCTCTCCATATGCAAAAGTAGCTTCTCTAGTCTGAGTTTTCCCTTGAATATAGAGCACCACATCTTCTTCCAAACTGTTGAGCAGTGATTTTTTTTAGACATTTTGCCATACGGGACAAAATTGCCTGAGCAGTTTGCACCCACGATACAAGCAATTTGGATGAGAATCAGCACTTTGAAATTAACCATGGTCTTGAGCTGGTAAAGGGTGGAGTGGCTTCTCCAGGTCAGGTACGAGGTCCTGCTCCAGCTGTAAGTAAATAGTGTTTCGTGGCCTCTCAACATTCACATTGGCCCAAATAACTACTGTGGACAGAGCTATCCAATAACCTCCACGTCTCTTGCTCTACCGGGCTCTCTCTTTTTGAACTTTGTCAGGGGTTCCATCCTCCCCTCTTTGACCATCAGGAGAGTGAGGTTGAGGTCCCTGCAGCTCAGTTATTTGCCTGCCGATGCCGTCTGGCTTGGATTAATGCCAAGGCTGCCATATTTCACGCCAATTATCAGTCTCTTAAATAACATTGCCACAGACACCGTGCTGGTCTTTCTTTCCAGCCTGGCGACCTGGTTTGGCTTTCTACTAACATCTCAAACTTCACATGAAATCTCCGAAGCTTACCCCTAACTTTGTGGGCCCCTACGAAATGTTGACTGAAACTTGGTCTCATATCGTCTATGGCTTCCTCCCTCTCTGAAGATCCATCTCATTTTTCAAATTTCTAAACTCAGGCTATGGTCCTGGGAATATTCCTGAGTCCCATCTCTGTTCATCCTTGAAATTTCCCTGTTAGAAGACTTTAATCAGCATCATTTTGGACTACTGGGTGCCGGTTGTTTTGGGGGGAGTCCTGTCAGGCCATGATCATGTCTCCATCTCCTATTTAAGGAGGGCCTACTCACCTACTTGTTGCTCTGACATCAGTTCCTCTATGTTCCAAGCTGTTTTGCCAGTTTCTTCTCGGGCATAGTTGGTGACCGGGTGCTGTGGATCCTTTTTGTCTCCAGAACCCTGTCTCTCTGTTTTTTTTCTCTTGGCATTGTTCTCTCTGGATCTCCTTAGTAAGCCCATTCCTGAATCTTTGTTGCCAGAGTAAACAGCGTGCTATCTTTCTCCCTTAGCTCTTCATCTTCCACTGTGCATGGGTCAAGTACACACGCAACACTCCTCTCACTCTTTCAGATCTGATTCCTGACAGATACAGCTGGACAGCCATAGGATTTCACAAAAAAAAAGACAGAACCAGGACAGACGATACACTGGGAAGAATATATATTTGTTTATACACAAATTTCTTTGCACTATGGCACCTATTGCAGCTGCGTGAAAAAAAAATAATAAAAAAAATAACACATATAGTCACAATCTATAGATAATGACCAGAGGTGTGGCTTGGAATATAAAACAGTCAAACAAAATTTTTTCTTTTTATTTTAGACAGAGTGGAGCAACAATCTATTTACTGCACATGAAGAATTGATCTGTTTGTCTTTCTCTTGCTCCATCCTATTATCACTTCGTAACAGAACACCAAGATACTTTACGCTCTGGACTTCTCCACACTCACACCCTGAAAACCCAAATCCTTCTTCATTCATGATCTCGATAAACAGTTAAGGCAACCTGCAGAAGGGAATCCTCACAAAGAAAAGGCCATTAAATGCAGCCTGCCAGAGTTCTTGGCTAAATATAAAGTAAAGTATTGGCCATAACGATTGCTTGGAGCTTCCCCATTGCTGTTCATTCATGATGGGATGGATATCAGGTTATCCAATGAAAACTGTGGGCATTAACTTGGTTATCTCTCTGCTAGTGATGACAAAAAGAGGAAAATTTACAAGCTTCACTGCTCATTGTTGGCCAGTGAGATAGAGGCAAAGACACGGCAAAACAAAAGACAGCCAGAGAAATTTGCATGGTCCTCAATTATACATTAGCGAACATCACTTGGCAATCTGTTCATATCAATTTAATTGGATTTTAATACTGCCTGTGATCTTGTTTCCTAATTAACAGCAGCGGCTGGCAATAAAGCAGAAGCATGCACCCAGCAACACCTTTGATCCAGGCCATATGGACTTGCTCGGAGCTCATTGGTAGCGGGAGAGAAAAATATCAGTCACCTAAATATGGGGCTATGACAAGCCAGTGGATATGTGTGTGTGTGTGTTTGTGATGTTGGCCCTAGTTTTTGTTGGGTCTTCTGTGTGTCCATGCATGTGTGAATGCATGTTTTTCTCACATCATGTTTGCATCTTCTGCTTCCTGTCTGTGTGTGTGTGTTTGTGAGTGCGCATACGTGTACCCGTTTGTCGGACATGCCTGTGTTTGTGCGTGAAGGCGTGAGCGCCTTCCAGGGGGTGGATGGATCAGCACAGCCCCCAGATGGTGGATATCACTCCTGCCTTGCGCCTTCATTGATTAATTTCTTCCCTGATTGGTTGTGATTACTGATAAATAAAACATGATCTGGGGATCAGATGCAAATCAGCTCAGGGGGGAGGGGGTGAAAATCAGATGGGGGGGGGCGTTGATTGCTTTTTGAAATCTGTTTACTTCTTGCCCTGCTGCCCTCGACTCTAAAGTCGAGGGCAAAAAGAGGGCATCGCTTGTTTTCTATTGCTGGAACACATGCTAATCCAGCCTCTTTGATCAAGTTCATCACATCTGATTCCTGACTGTCACACATATCTTTCGTATCTATGAAGTTCATCCAAAAAAATATTTTAGTTGGAAACCCTAATAATCTGCTGCACCTTTACAGAGCACAGCTTAATAAGGGAGTGTAATAAGGTTAATGTTGCTAAATATTTTTTGACTTCCCTGCTAAAATTGTTTGTCAGCTCAGGCTTTGGGACCGCATTCTCCTTAAAGAAAGAATTTGAAAAAAAAATGGACATGCCTCCAGCAACAGCAGTAAGCAAAGCTTATTTATCTAACACTAGCTAAAAGAAAATATCTTAGTTAAACAACAAAAATACTTTTAAATGTAAGGTGCTGATGAGTGTAAGATGTCCTCATTGTAATTTCACCTGTAATAACCAGAGTGCATTCCAAAACCCCCCCAAAAAATTGCCCTTACATGTTACACATGCATTAACAGAGGGGTTAAAAACCGACAAATGAAGCTGTATTTATTCACACGAGGGTTAATTGCTTAAAATTATGTTACCACATAGACTACAGGAAAAAGTTTTTCTTTTCTTTCTTTTGCATTTCAATTTTTCACTAGGTTGTATCAGTAGTTTCCTTTTTAAGATCTTTTTTAGTTCACGTAAAATGTTGACCTTTTAAATCGTCTGTTGCTTAAAAATGACAGCTTTTTTGACGCTATAAAAAAGACATTGCTTTTTTGTAGTTAATAAATGTACATACCTATATATCGTTTTTGTTTTTCAAAAATCTTGAGATACCAGAATGATTCATTTTAGTTTTAATTCAATAAAATACTAAAGTTATTTAAATCCATCAAAAAATCAGATCAGCCCAGTTGTCTCACTCGGAACTCTACTTTCTATAGCTATTTCCCATTTATCTATTATCCAGCAATATGTCCACCATCCGCTTTTTAAGTGTCTGTCTCTCTTTTTATTTCCAACAGAAGAAAGTTCTGACTCAGTACTTCAGTGTTTAGCTGGGTCCCTTCCCTCAGTAGCAAAACACAATTTGATTTACAGCTATTGACTAAGCTCCTTGTTTTGTGGTTCTTTTTTGTTTGTTTATTTGTTGTTGTTTTTTTTATACAAACTACTTCTTGACACAGGAATTCTATTTTCATTGGATTGTGCAGTTTATTCTTCTATTTGCTGGAATTAATGTTGTGCTCTTTTCACATTTTTTTTCCCTTTTTTCCCACAAAATATACTCTTAGCTCAGTGTCTGTGTTTACTTGTGTCTCTTTCCCTAATTAAGCCATTAAAAGCTTTTGCTGCTGAAAACTTTTTTTATCCCATAATAAATTCTCCTAACTCAGTACTTTCAATTACAACTGTATCTCCTTCCGCAAAAAAATAAAAAAATAAATTGATTTGTTGCGATTGATTTTGTGTTTTCCCCTTGTTTTTTGTTGTTGTTTCTTTCCCACACAGACTCCTTCTATTTTTGCCTAATATAGCCAATTATGTTATAACTGCTGTCATCACCTTCATGCTCTCTATTTCTTCTATTTCTCAAATTGCAACTATTTCCAAGCTACACCTTGGTGTCCAGCTACGTCTCCTACCTGGACAGAGTCATTGATAGTGCAATTTGCTGCCATTACGTTTATGTTCTCTTTGTTTTTGTTGTTTTTTTTTTACCAGTATGCTCTCTTAGCCCCATGCCTCCTGTTTTACCTTCATGTCTTTCCCTAATTGAGCTGTTGATAGTATCATTTACTACCATTGACTTTGCAGTCTCAGTTTTGTTATCCTGTAGAGAATACTCCTATCCCAGGTATTCAGGCTTAAGCTCTCTGTCCTCCGTGGACAAAATTATTGATGGATGAAGCTATTAACTAAGCTGTTAATTGTAGTAAGTGCAGGGAGTACGTCATATTGAAAGTAATCATTTTTACCTGTTGCATCAAATAGTCAGCTGGATTTCACTGTCTCTTATTATGTTTAGATTGATCTAAATTGTATTTAAATTGGATTTGAATTCATGATTGGATTAGATTTTATATAATATGAATTGGACTTAATAAGGTGGACGACAACTACATTAGTTTCTAAATAGAACATGACAAAAAGTAACTAAAATATAATTCATAATTTATTTATTTAATCTGGATTTAAAAACAAGATAACTAAGGATGCAATTACCTCTTTTTTCAAACGGATACAATACCGATAATTGGATGTGAGTACTTGCTAATACTGAGTACCAATGCCAGGGTTCTTGTAGGGTCTTAAAAAGTAAAAAAACACACATCTGTCCAAACAGTAGTTGTGAAATCAGTACCATCTTCCAGGCAACGTTCCCTGACTCAAACATCGCAAAAACATTTAACCCGTGGCCTGAAACATATAACTTTATAGCGAGATTTGGCTTGGCGGATTCCATCAAGAGAGAGCTAACATGCACAGACCGTATATTGTAATGTTTGATGAAAGCCTCTGTTTAACCACAAAATCCAAACTGCTTGATCTTCCACCCCTTTTCCACTAGGTTCACTTTAAACCCAAAAGTACGGCCTGGTACGGTCTAGAACAGGTAGGTTGTTTTTCCATTACCATCTCAGAAGAACGGTAGTGGGGCAGGACACGGCGGGCTTAGCTTACAAAAGCTCCAGCAAAAAGTGTCACAAAGTCATCATGAGAACATAGATCCTCTCAAAAATTGGCAAGTTTACAACTGTCTTGCTAGGGAGGCAGATGAACTTGCAGAAAAAGCTGAGGGCAAGACTGGGTCTAAAATGGCTGTGCTCCTCTCCACGTCAAATGCCCTGAGAAGGGTACACAAAGAAAATATTGCCCAACTTAAAACCCTTGAAATTGAGATTGGTGCTAAAGGGGATGAGCTAAGATAACTGTAGGATACACTTGGACATATTTCAATATTTGGTTATTTCTTTTGATACAGAATTAATATAAATGTAATATTTTATAACTTAGTTAATGAAAATAAAAGGTTTTGCAATTTTGAGATTAGTTAACTTTCTATTAGTGCATCATGCTGGATCTTAAAAGTTCGTTCATAATGGTCTTAAAAGGTCTTTAAAAGGTCTTAAATTTAACTTATTGAAACATGCAATGCGATGTTATACTTCTACCAAACAAAAATGCAATGAATTGGAAAAGAGGTATCGTTTTGTTCTCTGCTAGCTACAAAAAATGGTGGTGAGTTAGATCAAATTTCAATTATTAACATGAATGAACACAAAACTAAAAATTCGAAGGAACAATAAAAAAATTCAGTTAAATTATTCCAGTGTTTCCACATTTTAAGTATCGATTCATATCAGTTCACTTTAACTAGTACAAGTACATTAGAACACTATCCGCCTGTATAGGTACCTGTATAGGTATTGGTGCATCCCTAAAGATAACTTAACATATGTTGCTATGTACAGTATGAGCCTTTACATTTTCTCTAATTGATATTGATTTGATTGTACCTTAATGGTTAGGTTTCTAGTAATTTTACACTGAATTATTAAAGAGTTACTCAGCTTTTGTTTCCCAAACAAGTTTCTATCATATGATAAAATACATAATAACAATGGTATATTTTTGTCCTCAAAGAGATAAGAGAATGTTTTTATTTCTTACACTGCTGGTTCCAGTACAGTTTAAAACAGATAATATTTTAAAAACAATCTTATTTTTCTGTTAAATTTCATAAAGTCTAAAGACAGAGTATCAAAAAAGATGGAAGGTCAATGGTCTGACACAGACAGACACAGATTCAGTGTTCCTCAATAAGCTTCATCCTCATTTTTGAAGTCTAGTTGTTTCTGTGAAGAATACTAATTTATAATTAGAAAAATTTTCTGAATCTGGTTTAAAAAAAAGGGGGTGTGCGGGGAGATTATTGACTAATTTACAAAAATAAACAATGCTGTTCTGTGCTTAAATCATCTTGGGCTAAAACCAGCTTTTGAGTATTAGATGAGGAGCATCAGTTAGACAGCAGACGGTTGGTGAGTTTATCTGCACACTAGGGTTCTCTTAAGAAAAAAGCAAAAGCTCAAATTGCAGTAAAAGATTCTGAACTTGATCAAATTCTGAAGATATTGTGTCAAATAAAAGGTGCATGACAATTTTTTTATTTTGCCCAATCCAGATGGTTTGCTGCAATAATTTCTGTTCTGTTTGATTTATCTACAGCGTACACTCAATTTCCCTATGCAAAGTTTACAGGTTAGACTTGACAATATTACCCCAGTTTTGAGGAGGCCTCCTTATTCAAAGTCAATTAAATGGCAAAGCAATGCAGCATGGATTTATAAAATGAAAACTGCGTTTGAGAGGGGAGAAGGGGTGGATTTCAGAAACAAACAAAGCCTTTTACAAGAAGTGAGAATTTCAAAAGATAATGCATAAATCTACATCTAAATCTAAAATCACTCCCTCAAAATGCCATATCTCTGAACATCTATCCTTCAGTCCTCATCCAGAGACACTAGAGCATTTAACATTATAAACAAGATCATTTTAGAGGATCTTTAAACATGGATTTGAATCCAGATGCAGAGTCAGGCGAAGATCAAGTTGCTCCCAGTTTCTGGATAAAACTTCAGTTCTATTCACCTACAGAACAATTTAAAGGTAAAGGTAATGAGGATATTTGAAGTAATGAGTATCGTTACATAAAAGAAAATGAAAAAATTCAAAATGTCCTTTTTGAGATATATGCTTCTAAACAAGAAAGACTTTTGCATTTTTTTCTTTATTCCTGTTAGTTAAGATATCTAAATGTAAAAAAGGAAAGATTTACAGACTTTAAAATATAATATCTGCAAATCCTGACTGTGTAGGAAAAAAAAAACATAAAAAAAACAAAGCAGGTTGTACAGTGACAAATATCTTTTAAAAATGTAAAGAACAACAGAGTATTGGTGAAGACTGTGCAAGTATGTGTGCATATGAGTCTCATTGGATTAAAGGGCTATTGTGCGGAGGTACAAACCCCAGGGGCTTTCATTTGGGGACGACTTAAGGTCTTTTCTTCGCAAATTAAATTATTTTCCTCAACTGGAATGTGAGATTTTCATAAGCACACAGTTTTCCCTCTATCATCTATGAGCAGCTTTATCTTTCTGTTTGCTGTGTAGAAGCAGTGTAATCACATGTATAGCTATATCTCTGCACTCTGGAACCTCTCCATAAAAGCATGCATCTTCCAAGAGAAAATGGCAAACCTCTTTTCTTTTTATCGACATGTAGATTAGAATATACTGAACATCTCAGCCCACATATGGATGCAGCTTTTTTTCAGAAATCCATGTACTAAGATTCCATAAAAGCTCTGCAAAAATGCAGTTAGTGGTACAGTTCCAATACAGTGAAGGCTCATACTCTTTAAAAAGTGGACATTTTACACTTACTTACAAGTACTGACCGAAAACCCAATTTTATCTAGTTAGATCTGTGTGCTCAAATTCTCATCATCTCAAAAAGAAGTGACAGCTACCTTAACATCATAAATGGGAACACAACTGCTCCAGGAGCAATTCAAACCCCAGTTGCTGTGGATATATTTTAAGATTTAGCTCTTCTATCACCTTTTCCTCTTCATCCGAATGCAGAGCCATTCTTTTGTAAATGTCTGTATAATTTTGCTGTTTATGTATGATGAGCTTAACGTTTTTGGTTTAACTATTTTGTTGTAAAAGAACCATAGGGAGTTTCTTTGTTGTGCTTGAATAGCAGTGTGAAGTGTGACAGGCTCACTGACAGCAAATGCAGCTCTGTAATGATGCACGATGACCTACAAAGTTTCTGAACAGGTAACAGATTGTTTGACAAATAAAACAACACTCCAGTTAGATGGACCCAAATTCATAGTTTTTTATCACGGTTCTTGTTTCGTGGAGTAGACAGAAAAAAACCTACACAAGCACAGGAATAACTTATAGAACCAGCAACTGTGCATCTTACTGCCAATGGTAGAATTGCTTCTCACTGCCGATTTGACACTATGGAGTGTTCTTTCAGTTACAGGAACCAGCACTATCATCCAGAAGAGGATGCCTTTTAAATGCTTTTATTTATGGTCCACAAAGGAAAAAAATAAATGAAGAATGTTATTAAAATACTCCTCACCAAAGCAATGTAGTGATGGCTGTGATAATGACAAAGGGAAACTTACAGTTTATCATCTTTTTAAAGTATAATGCAAATATGAACCATTATGAACCATTATTTAAAAGCTGTTAAGTTTCTTTCTTGCATAATTCAAAAGTAGCTCCATTTATTATGGGACACATAAAACATAAAAGTATAAGAAAACGTTTGTCCATTATATTTTTCTGTATAAGTGGTACTTTCTGCAATCTGCAACATTTGACCTGGGTTTGTTACTGTTTAGCTTGCATGCTTCTCCTGAGTCCACATTACATTGTGGCATTGTTCTGATCCACACCAGATGGAGAAAAAATGGCTCAGCTAATATTGTCAGTAAACAAGGTGGTAAATCAGCCAGGCAGCC
This sequence comes from Apricaphanius iberus, assembly GCA_028564705.1. Classification (NCBI taxonomy): domain Eukaryota; kingdom Metazoa; phylum Chordata; class Actinopteri; order Cyprinodontiformes; family Aphaniidae; genus Apricaphanius; species Apricaphanius iberus. The sequence goes on from JAPXFQ010000689.1 coordinate 3,699,254, forward strand.
ATCGCAGAAGGATTGAGTCTGAGAGCAGAGGCGCGTGGACTTGGAGGCTTGACATGAGCGCACTACTTTGAGCAGCGCCGCTGATAAGGACGGCCGAGTGTGCAGCTGGTTTACTCTGCTGACAGAGTGAGTGCGAGGCAGACAGGCAGCTGCAGATAGAAGCTTACTCTGGCTGCTGTTGGGCTCCTGGATGGGTCTGTACATTTGTGTGTATTTGCTGGCTTTTAGGAGTGAATATCGGACTCTTCTTTTTTGACAGGGCCTGTCCATTGACGAGGGATCCTTTTTCTCATTAAACCCCTCTCCCTAATCCTCTCCCTCGTTTGAAACCCAGTCCACACCTCTTCTCCGTCAGGGAGAAAAAAAAAGAAAAAGAAAAACTATTTGTTGGTAGATGCTCCGGCTCTTTCTGCCTTTACTCTCATGCTCTTCGTCTCTTCTTTCCACCTTTTGCCCCCCCTCCCCTTCCCTCCTTTCTCTTTATCAATGAATATACCACTCCTTACACTAAAGACTTAACATCAAATGAGCTTGGAAATCCATTTTCACACTTTTGGCTGCCCATTCCAAAGCTTTGTATTTTTTTTTTCAATTTCAGAGGAGGCAAACGCAGTGTGGCTCACAGACACAGAGTTGCCTTTGTTCGTCTGCCCTCTGGCCCTCAGTGCCCGGGCTGCCGATACCACCGGGAGACGGCTAGAGGAGATCAAACGGGCTGCAGCGGAAAGCGCCGGTACCTGGCCCCAAAAGATGCCCCCTGGCTCTCACAATTAAATCAGCCAGCTCATAAAAAAGGGGGAAAAAATCCTGGTACCGTCAATCAAAATAATTTACCCAGGCACGGTTGCTTTCTTAAAGGCGCACCGCTGCTTTCCTGACAGGGCCTGTCCACTTAATTTCAAAGCTCTTTATTCAAATCAGGGCTGAGGAGGAAGTGCCGGCAAGCACCGAAACCAGTATTCTTATCCTCTAGCCTCCAGTTGTCTTCAAAAATAATATGGGGGAGGAGGAGGGGGACGAAGGGAAAGAGATAGGAGAAAGAAAAGAGGCGCCCGGTGAGGCAGCGTGTCATTTGAATAATACGCTGGACACTTTCAATCTCCCAGAACATAAGAGGAAGGTTTTAATGCACAGGGTGCAGGAAGCACACACAGTGCCCCCGGATGCCTCAAAAAAAAAAAAAAATTTTCCAAAAAAAAACGTGTGCTGAAGTCAGATGGAGGTTAAACTCAAAAGTTGGTCTGACCAAAGAGGTGGGCTGAATGTAAAACCAACACAGATGTATCCTCTGTGTTTTCTTGGTGTTGAATAAGCTTGTCGAACTTCTATGAAAATGCATACTGGTAATGAAGCGAGACGAGGAAATTAAACAGAAATTAACACTAACACACTGATGGACTCAAGTTGTGTCTGTTTATTCAATTTTATTTTTTCAACAAAATAGACATTTCTCATTAAATGTTTAATACCTCCCTGATGCTTGCAGTGTTTATGGAGGCTGGTGTTTTTCTCCAGCGGCCTATCACAGGGCTAGAACAGGTACACACAACAAAAACAACAATGCATGCACATCACATGGCAATGTACCTCCCAATTTACCTAATATGTACAGTACCCATAAGAAAATCACAACAGGCCCTGAAGATTTCAAATGTAAAACTTTCTTGAAGGATGGAGGTCAAGAGTGCCTACCACGGTGGTGCAGCTGGTAGTACAGCTCACCTCACAGCTAGAAGGTCGAGGGTTCGATTCCCACCTGGGATGCTGTGGGTGCTGAGGGTGTTTATGTGTTCCTCCATTTCATCAGCACCCACACTGAAAAAAAAAAAAAAAAAAAAAAAGTATGTTCCCCCTGTGTTCCCTTGAACACGGGGGGAACTGGGGTATTTACTGCCTCCTCCTGACTGGATGGGGTGCCGGAAGAGTTTTGGAGGATCTGGCTGGAATAAGATGATCCTTCCACGCGCTATGTCCAGCTGGGGAAACCCTGCCCCTTCAGGTGAAAAGAAGGGCCTGCTCACACCTCAGGCAAAAAGGAGGCAGGAGTTGGCAGAGGGAGATCAATGCCTGGGACTGCACTTAGTGACACTGGGTGATAAATAATGGGATGAAAAAATATATATATAAAAATAGTGCCTACTGATCCACTTTGATTATAATGGAGCTTTACATCCTCCTAAAAAATTGAAATGAGGTTGAAACTCTTTCTGTTTTCAATTTTTTTTTATATTCCTTTAAAAACGCAAATTGTGTTGAGACCACATGTTGGAAGAAGCCATGATAAACCACATTTATTAAATTAGTCGGATTCATGATTTTTTTGGTTCTGATCCAATCCCCATGAGTACAAACTTTGGTAATACTATTTTTGTTTTGTTTCAGAACAGTTTTATTTATACATTGTGCATTGTTTTTTATTCTGTTGTTGGAAGCCAATAAAAGACAAATAGATGCATGTTAGCTTTAATGCTAGGAATTGTAGAATTACAGATTAGGCCACAGAGCAATTCTGTCATACTTGTATTAGCATTATGAGAGCTGCTAAATATGTATACAGATTGCAGAGACTGAGAACGGGAGTGATGGACAGAATGGGCTTCAACACATAAAACTTTAAGTAAGGCTCCTGCTATGAACTTTAGTAAAATTAACTTTAAAGCTGCTACATCCACTGACAAATATCTCCAATTATGGTGAATGATCTGATTCATGACCTGTACCTGCATGCATATGTACAAGATTGCAAGTTGCATAAAACAGCACATAACTTGTTTTTAAAAAATTTAAAAAATACATAACTTTGACATTTACAAAACAGTTTTTAACTGCTTTTATTAGTGATTACCACAGAAGGTATCATCAATTCTGTCCCAGACAAATAGTTTAATAATTTGAATACAAAAATATGTTAATAATGGAATGTTGAGCAGCAAGACGACTCTGCCAGTATTGTTTAAATGTTAAAAAAAACTGTAATCTACCACCAAAAAAAAATCACATCTGAACTATTTTAAACATTAGTTTGTGTCTATATCATTGGATGGATTAGTGGTGTCTGCCTGACATGCAGTCCCGGAATGGCATCAGTGTAGGGTCTGATACTGATTTTAGATTACAAGCCAAATCTCTCTCCTAGATCTCATTCCTTTGTTTATGATCCTTATCTCATGATTATAGGGTAACACTGGAACATAGACGGACTAGTGTAATGAGTAGTTTATGTTTCAACTCAGCTCCTATTTCAGGAGACATATAGGAGAAATACCTTTTTAGCTGCAGATGTAGTCCCTATCCAGCTGTCCATATCTCACTCTAACCTGAAACAGACCATGTCTTGCGATGAGTTTTCTATATTTTTTTCTTTTAGAATTTCGAGACATACAGATAATTGGTCAAGTTTCTCCCCCTGAAGTAGTTGTATTTTTTTTTTCATAGAATTGTTTCCACATATCAGTTTTTCTTGCAGTTTTATCTTAAATTTGTGTAAGTTTATTTAAAATTCCCCCAACGAATACAAACGTGGAGCTGAAATATTCATCTTTTTTAGTTTTGCCGTTTGATTTTTCTTAGTATGTGAGTTTTTTTGTGGCCCTTAATCACCGTTTCTATTCCCCATTTCAAGTGATGACCAACAAACACCTAACGCAGGTATTGTATCCAGGAAATCAATTTTGGCTTCTCTCCATTCATAATACCAGCAATAAATGACAGCGTCTTGCCATTCTGGAGCTCTCCTGCAGTCCTCTTTGTTACAACCAAAACTCAGGCCATTGTTCTATTATACCGTGTCCTCGTGGCATAAATCATAAAACGACATCCACCTATACAGATGCTTTCTCCGAGAATCGTAGACACAGCAGGGTGTATCTTTAAGGCTTTTGTGTTGGCTTGACAGACAGCGTGGTATTGTTACCTGATTTAGACAAAGGTAGGCTTTCGTGTTTTTCATGTAGTGAGTGGTTTTCTCCAATCATTTGACTGCTGAAGCTCTATGAGTTCAGGAGAATCAGAGAGTAAGCGTTTTTTCTTTCTTTCACTGTATTCTAGAATACTCTCTAAGACAAATGAGCAAAACTTTTAATCAGTTTCCTTAAAGATTGACACATTGGTGGTAGAGTTTGGGAAATTATTAAAATACATATTTTACAATGTTAAGATCCAATGAATGACATTGATGAATAAACTGTTGAGAGTTCAGGGTTTTGGCCCTTTTTGTCTTGTGCCTTGAGTAGCCATGCTTCTCTTTTTTTTTGCCCTCTGGAGGAAATTGCAGCACGCTGAAGCTTGCATTTCTCTTCTCCCTGAGTAACTATCAAAAGAGAGAGATTCATCACTGACACAGAAAACAATGAAATCTGAGGCTCAGAGACAATTTTTTATCTAAATATACACTTAAATACATTTAACTGACCAAGAGGGGAGTATGCAGTGGCTTCCAATAAAGCAAGATAAAGCACAGCTCTGGTACTTTGATTTGAGCATCTTGGAACCGAAAACAAAATTGACTCTTCTATAAATCATGATAATACTGTGACTGCAGGAAAAAAAAGAAGGGGGGCTATGCAATAAGAGATAAAAAGTAGGGCGTTAAAAAAGTGAACTTGATTGTCGCTGCATGGGGGGTGGGGAATGGAATGTGTACATTGGTCGGAGACTGGTCGGTTTTTGGGAAGGTGCCAAAGCTTCATCAAATCACTTTTGAACTTCAGAGAGGTGTAACTCATGAAACCAGACTGGGCCCCTGAGTGGGTGCCCGAGGGCAACCCTTGGCACAGACATCAGAGCTGCTGGACAAGGAGGTGAGACAGTAAACTGGTCTGTGGTAAAAGAAAGCCTGTCAGTATCAGTCTGCCTCTGCTGTTCCAGCTGGGTGTAATTCTGTGTGTGGCCTATAATCATGCAGAAATTTCTCTAAGACATTGTGGCTTTGGAAATTTTCCGTCCCTGACTTTACAAAGCCTTTAATAGGAGAGAAACTGTGCTATGTATAATTAATTCAGCATAAGTTTTGACCAGTTAATATGATGATAGTAAAATGTTTAAGCCATTATCAGGGACAAGGAGCCTTTTGCACTGTAAGACTCAAAGTTCATTTAGGAGGGCATGGATTGGGACATGAAAAACAAGACATCTAATCCTGTAGTTAACATGTTCATCGATTTTATATTTATACTGTAAAAAAATGGTCAAAAAGCTGAATAAGGAAGTCAGAATCCAGTATACTTGATTAATTACAGTTTTTTTTTTTTTTTGCCTTGTGAAACTTTCAGTTTTGTTTATTCCAGCAATGTAGATTGTGGTCTACAGGTAACTGAATGAAATTAACATAAAGATGTCTCTCAAAACCATCTGATACCTTGTATTTATCCTACACTCTGTTTTGGAGGTTTACGGGGGCACATATATTGGCACATTCCAGCACATTTAGGACACCTTGCTGAGCCAGTCACACACATTAATCTACTGCAGCACTGCAGATCAATAACACTAATAACATTTGGGTTTTAATCATGCATATACATACTTTTTCATCTCCCTTCAGTCAGAAGGATGCAATCGTAGCAGCTAATGTATTCACACTGAGACTAACTGCCGTTTGACACAAAGGGAGGGGAGAGCTGGACTTGGTTGACTAACCGTAATAATTGGAAAATGATTTTGATAGCCTGAAACAATCTAATATATTACAGAATTTTATTAAAATAATATCAAATCAAATTAACTGCTATTCCATAATGAATTAGGTAACAACTTAGGCAGATATTAATCGCTATTCTTTCCCTTAGGCCAGTGCATACTGGGAGAGAAGATGAGTGAGGGTTGTAAGGAGAAATGATGGAAAAATGGCATGAAGCGACATAAGTGTGGATATGGGGTTATTAACTTGACACTTCTGGCTTTTTAAAAAATTGTATTTGCTGTGGACTTTAAAGCAGAGGCCTGGGAGTTTTTCCTGTTCACCTTTGTGTTATCATTGTTTTTGCTGTTAGTATTATTTTTTTCTCCAGAGGTTGACTGGTTGAATCTTCACTGGCCTTTTAACATGAACACTACGGTGGCCTTGAAGGGTCACAGCACGCAACTTAAGAAAACCCATGCAAAAATAAAAAACACAAGTAACTTTAGAAAAAAGACACAACACATTAAAAGAATACGCTGCAAATAGACCACCATACAACACACACAAAAAATGCACTGAAAATACACCACCACACAACATAAAAACAGCAACTTTAGAAAAACGACACAACACATAAAAAAAGAAAATTTAGAAAAACGACACAACACGTAAAAAAAATGCGCTGCAAATAAACCACCACACAACATATAAAAAAAGCACATTTAGAAAAATGACACAACACGTAAAAAAAATGCGCTGCAAATAAACCACCACACAACACATAAAAAAAACTAATTTAGAAAAATGACACAGGCTACATACAGGCTATGGTTTCAAAATGAATTAACCATACATTTATTTTATTAGAATTGGAAGGCTAAACAATAGTTTAGCACCACATCACTGCAATAGGCTGAATCATGTTATCACAATGTTAAAATAATGTTAAAATAAAAAATCAATTACTTTTTATCTCGTTTTCTAACATGACTGACGGTCAGAGACGGTGACTGAGCTGTGTGAGTTGAAATCCCATGTCAACAAGCATTTCCCGCCGTATGCATCACACCCCTGAAAAAACACTTCCGTTGTGTTTTAGTGTATTTGCAGCGCTTTTTTATGAGTTGTGTGGTGGTTTATTTGCAGCGCATTTTTTATGTGTTCTGTGGTGGTTTATTTGCAGTGCATTCTTTTTATGTGTTGTGTCGTTTTTCTAAATTTGCTTGTGTTTTTTCTTTTTGCATGTGTTTTGTTAAGTTGCGTGCTGTGACCCTTCAGGGCCACCGTAAAGCACAGTATAATAATCCTGCATTTTTCATGTCTCAATTTTCTAGTGTTCTCAGTTTTAACAATGATCTGTTTTAATGGATGAATTGATCAAATGTTTAGACAAGCAGGAAGTTAATAAAGTGAACATATTTTCCAGTAATCCCTTGTCTTTAGTCAGACATAGAGACATGGGGAAAATAGATCAAGTTCTTCTGGACTTTTCCAGAACGTTTAATTACATTGGCATGACATGACTCAATCCAGAGCTGTTCTTATGGAATCTGGAGAAACTAAAGCCTAGTTTATGCTTCTCAGTCTACAGCAGAATGGACAGATACAATGCCATTATCAGTCACCGCAAGGGCTGTCCGTCACCTATGCAGGCACAGACGAAGTAGAGTCCAATTTTCTAACTAATCATCTCTGTCATATGCCTGTGAATTGTCCGCCCAACAACAGCTAGGGATCGTTTCACAGAATGGTTTCACCATAGTCCATGTTATCAGTAGTCATGCAGTGTTTTTCACTACATGATTGATATTGCAAGGCCAGTTTATCTAACATGGTGTTTTTTAACATGCATATTCTTTGAGCTGCATTTCTAGTAAAAAGCTTTCCAGCTCAATCAAAATGTACTTTCTGTCGGCCATTGCTCTTTGAAGGGGAAAGCTTTACAAGCTAAAGAAAATAAACTTGACATGACAATGGTTCACAGATCTGCCAGAAAAAGTTAGCACCCCCTGCCGTCCTGGTGGGGAATTGCGTTGTAACACTGAAACACCAGTGGAGAAGTATGAAGGCAAAACGTATCCGTCAATACATCTGCGTCTGGGTGCAAACTTGCTGATGAGAAGTATAAACTAGGCTTAAGAAAACAGTTGCAGCATTCCCTGCTTGAGCTGTCTTCTTCAATATTTTTTCCTGATGCTGTTTTTCCACAGAAAACCACAGAAGTCGAGTTTGAAATTACCTAAAGACTTTAAAGGAAGTGAGATAAACTCTTTGCCCCTTTCTGCGTTGCTATGTCTGCAGGGATTAAAAGATGATAAGTGAAAGGACGGCACTGCAGACAACATTCCCAGCAGTGGCATGAGGCTGACGAACCTTTATCCCAATCCACTGTAGCACTAATAGATGAGGCTTAACCTATTCCGGAAGATCCAAGGGTTTTGTCAATGTAGGATCACTTTAGCAGGATTTCAGCGGTGTGGCAGCCTGGATTATCATTTGCGGCCTGAAGCACGACGGGGGTATCTGCCCTTGAACCCATAATAATGGGGTCTGCTCTATCCAAAAGAAGATAAGACTAGCTACTTATCGAAGACATTTCAGGTGTTCATAAAGTCAATTGCGGGTGAAAGGCGAACAACTACTGGGGATTTTGGCGTTCTATGAGACATCCTTGCATTGAACTGTCTACCGCAAGGAGCTCCAGATACAGGGGTAAGAAAAGGAGGTGGAGAGAAGGAAAAGTGGCACACTGACAAGATTAAAAAGCCCGCAGAGAGGACTCACAGTATTACACGTCACAGAAATCAGAATTTGGGCATGTCATCAAACTTCCTGAGGAGAGGAAAACCCAGCAGGTTTTTCCCCGGAGAGTCAGGAGGAGGTGTGAAATGGAAGTGTTTGTTTAACCCGATATGTCCATGAAGAAATTCTTCCTTTAGCCACACTTGGAAAAATGATCTGAAGAGGTGTGAAGGCGCATCAGCCCCCCAACACCTCCATACTCCAGCCTCTTCTTCCTGCCTGAGGAGAGATGCCAGAGAAATACAAAACAACCCACTTTTTTATTTTTAATTACTAATTATTTCAGAGAGGCTTTAATGGCTTTATTTGAGCTGTCACAGTCATCAGAGGCAGAGACAGCAATGGAAATATAGGAAGCGAGGGAGGCAGGATTAGGTTTCTCCTGGGGAAAGCAAGGAGGAGGGAGGACAGCTCGTTCCTGATCCAGGGGGTTTTCAGGCCAGGGGGGCGACAGCTGCACTGTCTTTAGCCTGGATTTGAATTTGAATTCTATCTAACGATGCAGCGCCGGCGAGGACTTGGCAGGGCAGTCTGCTAATCTCCCAGACACAAATGCCTGGGCTTTTCTTGTGTGCCCTCGCCGAGATTTGAGTAATTAAAGTTAAATTGAAGGGAATAAAAAATATCCTTCTTGTACCCGGGCTGTCTTTCTAATGCCAAGTGTGAATAGTCAGGTTTGTCCTCAGAACTATAATCCCCAATGCTATTTCTCTTCACGTCTCGCCCTCTCTCTCCCTTAAAAAGCTGAGGGGCTGCCAGGTTTTCACAAGCTCTAACGACAGTGATAAGGCGAAGGGCCGCAGCCTTTCATCTCGCAGGCATCTTTAAGAAAAGGTGAAAGCAAAGAGGCGACAGGGTTGCATGTGTCTGCAAAGTGGAAAAGACCAACAGCTAAACAGCATCCATCATATTTCGCTGCAGAAGTCGGGACTTGTCGGAGTTAAGAAAATTTAACAGGCCCATTAAGGCAGCTGGTTTAACCGTTCGCTTTCTCTTGGTTTGGGCTTTAAAAGGTGTGCATTTAACTGCATTCCACTGCTTCAGGAATAATCCTTGGAGAATTAACGACAGACGATTCTTATTAAATACCAAATCAGCCACGGTGACGCCTTCCAAATGGGACAAAATCTAATTATATGTGTGCCATCCTGCAGTGTTCGTTTGCATTTCAGTGCAGGAAACTTCGGGAGTGTGCTTGCATGGATCAAAATAAAACCTGGATAAATTTGTGTGCTTATACTCCATTCCAGTTGTCTCAGATACTCAAGCGTCCGAGTTACTGTACACGAGAATGTGACGTAATTACCCACTTAAAGCGTTCCAGTTTCCAGTTTGTCTCACTACACTCTGAGTTGGAAAGAACATGGACGCTATGAGGGTAGCAGCTGTCGAGGGGCAGGCTAGTCATTGTTATTGTTGTTAGTGACATAGCATCTTCAGCAGATCAGCATGAAAAACAAAGCTGTACAGTAAATTGTATTGCAATTGATAAGTTTGATACAACAAATCCGTGAAATGTATAAATTGGTGACCGGATTAAAGCAGAAATGTAGTCAAGTGTGTAAGAGCATTTAACAACGACATGGAAATTACCAACATAGTACAAATACAAAAAAAATACATCTCAACTACAGGCGGAGCCATCTTTGTTTCTGAGCTGCCCGCTCTACTCGGTCTACTGTCAGATTTCCGACTTTCAGACTCGGAGAGCTTAACTTGAATGCAGCATTAATCTATACGATGCTGGTGGGTGGGGGGAGTGAGTTAGAGGATGTTTGCAGGAAAGCACTGGTGAAGGAGAACAATCGTTTGTGCTAAGAACCACTGCTGGTTGACTTTCAGGTAGCTTCACTTTAGGACTGCAGTTACTCTAATTTCTAAGCTAAATAACTGAGGGTTTAAAATAAAGATTTGACTCTACTAAAATAGGTTATTGCTGTTACAAAAAATGTGTTTAACTGAATAATTCAGAATCAGCTTTATTGACCAACATTATGTGCATTTAATATTAGTTTCAAGTGTTCACAACATGCATATATTAATTATGGATATATAGTTGTTAAAGGAAATAGAATGAAGAATAAAAAAAAGAACAGTATATACATGTTGGGGTTCATTTCCCAAAATGGACTAAAACAGACTACATTTCTCATCATTCCTAAATGTCTGCGCACAGTGATGAAATCGCCAAAGTCCCAAAAAACGGGGACGAGCAGAAAGCCCCTTTGTTCTCACATGCTGGGCATGGGAAAATACTCCTTTAAAGCTTTAATGTACAAGCTGAACAGCTGCAAGGCAGTTCTTTAGAAAGACGACCAGAGCCGGTTCCTGAGTCGACTAAACTTTGCTCTAGTTGAAAGATTACTGGAAAAGCTAACCCTAGCCCACCTCCTGTTGCGCTCCTTTGATTCAAAACAAACATGGAAACTCACACGCACACACACCCTTTCCTTCCTCCCATTACCGAATTAGACAATAGTCTTGAAGTAATTTCCTGGTTGGCTTCAACCGTTAATTGTTTGACTAGTTTATATTTTATACATTTTCTCAGAACAGTTTAATAGTTTAGTTTGCACACTTGTAGGATTGATGGGATTTATTGATTGAATGTTTTGGTTGTAAAGTTGATTTATCTAATTCATAAATTTTCATACCTTAGAGAAAGGTTTTTTGCTTATTCTGGTGTACACAATTGCATTCCACGGTGTCAGATTAATTCCTTTCTAGAACAAATGTTTAGTTCAAAGTTCCTTCCTAAAAGATGAAAGGTGTTCCCCAAATTGTTTAATATATAACTAAAACTTTATTAGTAATCAGATGAGCATTTATATATGGATCATAATTATTGAAGCTTAGGTGACCTAAACATTATTGCACATCATTTTTCACAACAATGTATATGTGCATATACATATATTGTTTTTTTTATGTCTAAAAAATATTTACTTTCACTTTTTAAGTAAGCCACATAAGGTAGGTCAAATGCTCTAAGGTGAAGCACAACCACAGTTTGATGTGCAGTGGAAATGATTGTCCTTCTACAGGCCACACTTTGTGGGCCATATAGCCCATATATAGACCTCCACAGGTGCAGCCAATGTAGCAAATCAGCACAATCTATTCCATCCACCACTCAAAGGGTTAGACACTGAACAGAAGGCCATGTATAATTTCACTGCTACAAAAATATATAAGAAAAAAGAAAAAGCAGAAAATGTGCTTCTTTGGTAGCTGACCAACATGATCAACTGGATTATCAGCTAGCAACAAAGCAAAACTTTTTCAAAACTGAAACATTGCTCATCTCTTACATTTTTATCTGATGTTAAAAAGCTAAATATAGTTAGAAACAACATCAAATGAGAATTTATTTAGCAGGCATATGCTTATTTGGATATTCTCTTCCTAAAACAGTTGTATAATAGATTTGAGCTTTATAGATGTAAAGAGCAGTAAAAAACACAGTACTTTATATTTTGTCTGTACTATGACGCTTTCACCAATGACATCTTAGTTGCTATAGTCTCTCTTTTCTTGAATGCACCTGATATCTTATCCCAACTGTAGTTTCTGTAAATTAGTCTCAATATTGGGGTCCAACACATATTAACAAGTTACTTCAATATATTCAGACATGTCACGATAGCTTCATAATGGGTTTTTAATTAAATATCTGGTTTTCGTACTGCTGTCAGCAAGCAGGTTTACTCTCTTTTATGGTGATTTATTGAACCTACATAAGCCTCTTTTTCTATTGATGAATGTCATTATAAAGGGTGAAACACACCCTCATGTTGATGGGACTGCAGCTGACATAATCACAGACAGTACAGCAGAAAGGGTTATTGGGTATTACACATTTCAGATTTGCAAGTGAGTTATTTTAATTATTTCATGGTTCAGTTAATTTTTGGTATAGTCACTGAACACAATGAAAAAAAAAAGTTTAATATATATTTAAAGAACATGTACTCATAAGTAAATTATTTTGGCTTTTGGAGTCTATTGTGAGAAAATGTGACCACCTCAAGACCGGACATTATGACCTTTCAACTTGATCAAAAGAAAACTATGGAATGTAATCCGGACTCTGACATAGAATAAACTTTAAAAGTTTACAACCTCAGAGGGATACTTAGTAGCCAAACATTGCTAAACAACGCTAACTTTAGTAGCCTGGTTGCTGTAAGATAGCTTTACTGTTTTTTATTGCTGTCAAATAAAACAGTCACTGGCCATAACATCCACAAGAAGAAGGCTGAACTGTCTTGTTTGTTTACTAAGTTGCATCTGTTGCTGGGTAAAGGGCAAACCAATTACCCTTCTGTGTGGAAAACTTATGCATCCATACCAAGGGATGTGTACCGAGAAATTTTTTAGAAGAAACACAAATTTTCCAATTGTTTCAGTTAGTGCATAGATGGTTGTTTGTCCAGTATATCAGGGTTGTCATGGTTAAATGTACCCCACCTCACCGACTGACAGCTTGGGATATGAACCACCCACTACTAAACATAAAACTCCAATGTAGCTAGTCGGCAATATGTGCACTTTGTGGAAATTGGTAGACAAAATTAAATGCCTTGGGTGCAAATGAAATGATAAAGTTACTGCAGCTAATGTACTGGGATTGCTACATATTGATAAAAAATGTTACTGCAAGTTCAAGTAGTGCAGGTTTACAAAGTTAAAAAATAAATTACTTTCTAATGATTGAATAGATAAAATCCTGTCTTTTGTTTCCATACCGATACACCTCAGCCTATTTTACCCCCTCAAACTTTTTAACATTGGAGGAGCAGCAAACCAGCTTTCAGAGGTAAAGTCATACGCAGGAGGAAAAAAGAAAAACGTTGATATTTAAAGTAAAACAAAAGTCTGAGATCATAGATTAAATAACATCTTAGAATCCAGGAGCAGATCTTTGGAAAGGATATGTTTAAAAAAAAAAAAGATAAATAAATTTTCCTACATTTTGTCAGTTTTTGTTTCTGTTAAATGTAAGTCTAATTCCCCTGGGGAGTTCAAATACATCCAAAGATATCAGGAAGAAAGTATTTTTTTCAATACATGTAAAGAGGATAAATATATATATATATATATATATATATATATATATATATATATATATATATATATATGCAGGTGGTACATTATTTCAGTCTCTGTCTCTTTATCTCATTTAATGTAATGCTTCCTTATCCTGAGTCACCAGTTAGTTTGTTGATGGATCAGTCATTACATCAGGGACCTGCGATGCAAACTCAGTCAATAGAGGAGGAATTAAGTTCTCCCATGGCCATCTGTGTAATGATAAGAGGGTTGCTGCTATATTAACCTGGGACCAGGCAGACTACTACATAATTTGAGTGTGCGCACATGTTTGCAGATCAGTCTGTGCAGGTCAGGTTACAAGTGTTTTTCTGGTTCTTTGTTTCATCTGCTGACTCACAAGCCTGAGATGCCTGAAGACAGTTTCTCTCGAGCATCACTCTTCCTCCATTTCTATCCTTCTCGTTCAGTGATGTTGTGGTAAATGAAGAAAGTGGAACAAAACTAATGAGTGTAAACCAATTCTCTCAAATCCCATCCTCCCCAATTCAGATCTTATCTTTTTCTCCAAATACTTCTTCGCTTCTCTTTTTTATCCTGTTTGAGATTTGCTTTTCCTAAGTTATGGGAGTAGTTTCTTCTGCGTTTAGTCTATTTTTGTCTCCGGACGCTTTGTGTTTGAAACAGGAACTATTTAAAATACTAATTATGAGTTAAAATGCAGGTTAAACCTTACATCACTGTCTATGTGACACACACAAAAGTGTGTAGTCACATTTATCTATGTTATTTTATAATTAGAATGGTTTATTTCGCACTTTTCAGTAGCATGTGTGTAAAACGGGAAACACAATTCCAGTAAGTGTTTATGGTTTATGTCTTTCTGGGATTATGGCCAAGTGGATGTGATTGTGGACTGCTCCACCAGGGGGTAGTGTAGCGAATAGACAGTGGGTCTGCCAGGCGGAGGGGGCCATATACATGTGTTTGCAGCTTCTACTCACATTATGAAGCGAGGCTCCATCAAACCAACGCTCACTATCTCTGGGCTCATCATTTCTCCTGTTTGTTCAGTTTCAGGGGCATTCTTCTGATGCGGGTCTGCCCCCCCCCCCCCCCCTGGTTGCAGGTCACGGTGATCAATCTCCCCCAGCTGACAACATTTAGTCCCAATTGTTAAAGCTTCTCATTTTAGCCAAAAATCTAAAAACTATTGGCACATCTCCAAGTAACAAACACATTTCTGCAGATGAAGACAGTCCTTATCATAAGAAATACTCACCTTACCCCTCTGAAGGCAGGATAGCGCTCAAAGATCTGCCGTTACTTCAGAAGAAGGTGTTTAAGACACAAGGTGGACAGATTTGTGATAATTCTTCCTACATAAGCTTCAGCAGCATTTCCAAGTAAATACACAGAGGACTAAAAGAAAGTCACATAGAAGGTGAAGTGGTTCAGTCAGTCCTGCGCATCATCAAAACTGGCATCTTCAAATAAATGCTCATTAGAAAGGATGAAATATCTATCACAGAACTGAAGAGCTTCTTACAGTCCCATCTTGGAGAGAGCAAAACTGTAACGGTTTTTATACCAAGGGAGGGTCTCAAAAAGAAGTTAATGTCCAACTCAAAGCAGTCAGACAACAATATCAGTTAAGGAGCTCAGACTGTCCAAAATGTTTTCCTGAATACTGTATACTAAGGGTTAAGTGAGAAAAAGAAGAAAAAAGAAAAGAACTGACATCTTATCTTTTTAAAACTATCAGTAAATGATGACCTGCTCCTAAAGCAAATGACTAAAACCACAAACGAAGAGTGAACGCGGAATGCGCTTAGGCCGCGCCACCCGCTCCAAAACTGCCTTGCACTAAGTTGAGTCTAATACTGTTACAAAAGTGAAGCCCAGCCCAGATCTTAAAGCCAAAGATGAGCTTATTCAACAACTCAGTGCTCAAGTCCAAACTCTAACAGATGCAACAAGCTCTCTCCAGACACAAGCTAAAGAGCTACAAAAGCTGAAGCAAATTGAATCAAGTTCACCATGTATATGCTACTGTCCAGAAAGGTTCCATGAGCCACCCAAAAGGAACACATATGACTGCCCTGACTATATTGCACACCATAAGATCAATTGCAATCATTGTTTTACCTGTGGAGAGGAAGGACACTGCACAGTAGAATGTTTAAAAAGAACCAGAGGCTACAAGCAAAGGACTCAGACAAAAGAGCCGAATGAAAATGATTTTAACTCTGTAAATGGTGCTGCTTGTCATTCTCCTGATGTAATTTTTGCATTACAAACAGTAGCACATTTTTTAGGACAGAAATGCCACAGCAAATACAATCCGAATGGCTACAGTATGCAGTGAGTATGCTTCTGGACACTGGTGCTCAGGTCAGCATTGTTGATCGTGCTTAAAGGGAAATTTTATGCACTACAACAAAAGGTTTGTCCTCTCAGTGAGCTACTGGGAGACAAGCCCCTCAATGTGACTGCAGTTACTGGTGAGTCTGTCTCTTATGATGGTTGAATCAAACTGTTATTCATCCTACTTGACAATAATAACCAAGACCTCGCCATAAGAGTCCCATTTCTGGTCAGCAAAGTCACGCTCCCATGTCCCATCTTGGGCTTCAAGGTCATCCAAGTGCTTATTGTGGGGCAAGGAGGGAAGCAGACTTGATCTCAGTTATCTCCAAGCTGCTCAAAGATGCCATGCAGATACAAACTGAAGAGGCTGAGACCATTGTGAACTTTAACCAGACCCACAAACCCAGGTTTGAACAGGCTCGAGACAAAGCTGGACGACAAGGCACTTTTATCCATCCTGGACAAGTCACTCACCTGAGATGTCACCTGCCAACTGATTTCAACACCCCTGTTGCCCTGTTTGAAGTCAGTGACCCTGATATCAAACTGCAGGCATTTGACATCGCCGATGGACTACTTAAAGGTCATAAAGGCAAACGACCATACATTGAGATCCCTATAGGTAATCACTCAGAGAGTGACAATATTTCAGCTGGTTCTCCATCTTGGATCAGGGGAAGGCCTATCATCAAGTCTATGTGGTTGAGGGATCACAACACATGACAGCATGTAACACACCAAGGGGACTGTATGAGTGGGTGTGCAACCCCTTCAGGGTTTCCAACGCGCCCACAGCTTTTCAGAGGAGCATGGAGGAGATGCTGGGTTCCCTGAGGGATTAGTGCTGCATCCAGTATGTGTGGAAAGACTCAGGCATGGCCTACAAACACTCCACAAACATGGCATTAAGCTCAGACTGACTAAATTTAAGCTTGTTAAAAAGGAAGTTCACTGTGTTGGACATCTGGTCTTGGTGGAGGGAGTTTTTGTTGAGCCCAAAGATATTGGAGCTATTCAAGCCCACAGTTGGAGAGATTAATAAACTTATTGGGTTTCTCGGCTACTATCTTACATACATCTAATATTTTTCCAAGATTGCAAGACCAATGTATGAACTGCTAGTAGCCAAAACCACAAGTGGTGATAGTTTTTCCCAGCAGCCAAGGAAAACGACAAAGTCACTGTTATGGGAAACTTCATATTAAGAATGATCTGTTCTGTGTATTCTTACATACTGACAGTACTGTGTGCTATTTCTTCATGATATAGTGATTTAGTCTGATTGTATGACACTGTAAGATACTAGGTTAGGTCAAATAAACTGATATTAAACTCCACATCTTGTGTTGCCGTGGAGACAACCCCTTTTTCACTGGATGTCATGACATGTTGTAAGATTGGGCTTCTGAATCACCCGAAGACACCTCGGAGTCTGATTCGCTCACCCTGAAGAAATGTTTACTGATATGATATTGATAGTAGTAAGGTTGACTGAATCTATAAAAGGCTGTGTTAGTGGTTGGGAAGCAGGTCAGATTTTGCAAGGCAAACAAGTCCGTATTAAAACCTACATAAATCTGAAAGAATCTCTCACATCCCTTTATTTAAAATGTTTTTTTCCAATCACACCTCAACGCATGCAGGTGCCATCAAAAACACCCATGCACTGGATGGAAGAACACCAGAGTGCAGTGCATCAGCTCATAACAACACTGTCAAGTCCTCCAGTTCTTGCCTATTCAGACTTCAGCCTTCCCTTTGTGCTGCACACTGACACCTCAGAACAGAGGCTCTGTGCCATCCTGTACCAGCATCAAGGTGGGAAGCTGAGGGTCATATGTCTCGAGAGCACTGACACCAGCCAAGCATTGTTACGACCTCCACTGAGTTAAATTAGAATTTTTGGCTTTAAAGAGGGCTATTTATGAAAAAAATAGGGTTAGTGTTGATATCTTTATAATGCACCCCACTTTGCAGTTTATACAGATAATAATCTGTTAACGTATGTAATGAGCAGAGCGAAGCTAACTCTTTAGGTGACAGAGTTTTTCAAACAAAAGTATTACATTTTGATATCTCTAGTTCAAAAAGTTGTAGCTCTACTATGATTAAAGATAAAGGTACACTGTAAATTAGAAAAAGATTTCAGTATGGTCCAAAGTTTGTGATAT
This sequence comes from Apricaphanius iberus, assembly GCA_028564705.1. NCBI lineage: Eukaryota > Metazoa > Chordata > Actinopteri > Cyprinodontiformes > Aphaniidae > Apricaphanius > Apricaphanius iberus. The sequence continues at coordinate 3,717,269 of JAPXFQ010000689.1, forward strand.
GAACAAAATCACACATCTAATTTGCATATTATGACATCTTTAGGCGTTTGCAATATAGGATTGCATGACATTTTACCTTTTTAAATTGTTTAAAACTTTTATTTCATTAATAATTTTTTCATCACCATCATCATCATCCTTATGTGCAGCTGGACAGTGAATTTTACTGCTGTTTACTAACATATTAGCAGTCTTTTTTCTCCCTTGTGTTCCATCGCATCTGCTACTATTTCAACAGATTTTTACATCCTTTCTACTTCTGTCACGATTAGTGTTGTTATGACCCCCTTGCACCCGATCACATACCTTTCTCCCACCAGGAGCATGTGATGCACGGCTTTTGAGCTGGAATTTGCTACTTGTGGAGCATCATGGTGAAAACGGACTGGCTGTTGCTGCGGGCCATTTTAGTTTCACTTTCTTTTTACCTGGACAACTGAACATCTTGATCAGAGGTACAAAGTCATCTTCAGAATCTATATAAGCCAATACTTCCCTCCACAATGATATGAGTCATATAGGGGCTGAAAAGACATTGTCATTAGTGAAGGACTGCTTTTCTTGGCCACATATGAAAAGAGATGTAGAGACTTATGTGACAAGAAGATGTCCTGCTCATGCCACTAGGAACAAATCTGGCAAGACAGCTGCTGAGAAACTCTTTGAAGATATTATCCCCAGGTTTGGCTATCCCCACAAGCTTCACCATCACCAGGGGAGAGAATTTGAAAATGACCTCTGCAGCAGTTGTGTAAAGTTGGACATCCACACATGACTCCCTATCACCCAAAAAGCAACCCTGCAGAGAGGTTTAATCGCATGCTTCCCCGTATGGGGAGGAGAGGTGGAGAGATCACCTTTCATATGCAGTCTACACCTACAGTATAATTGCACCAGACATGAAGTTACAGGTATGTCCCCATTTTATAGCCCACATTAGAGTTTAAAGGTGAAAAAAATTGTACGACAAGCACATCGGAGGGACTGTCCTGAAGTCAGGTGACCAAGTGTTGGTTCGCAACTGAGGAGAGAGAGGAGGTACAAATAAATTACGAACTGATTGGGAGAATACCATCTATGTTGTGAAGGAAAGGATCACAGATGGCCCTGTTTACAAAGTGACACCTGAAATGGAAACATTAAAGTCAGAACACTCCAATTTAATCTCTTCCATTTAGCCAATGACTTGCCAGTAGAGTCACCTCCCAAAGTTTTATCTGTGAAATATGGACACTCAAATCAAACAAGGCCTCAAAGACAGACAGACTCAGTAGCACACAAAGCAACTCCTCCTCAGATTCAAAAGATGAACCAGCAAGATACTGGCTGAGGATTTTCCAATCGGTCACAAAATCCCCACCGAGTGTGTCTCAGTGGAATTACACAACGGTCCAAGTAGAGCCCACAACGTCAAGTCCTGTAAGACACAAAATACAACAAGCAACTAGGGAGCAGAACACAACAACTACAGGAGACCGGCTCCTGATGAACACTGATCAGCCAGAGCCATCTGTGGAACAAGAGGAGCCTGACGTTGACACATCTGAGATACATGTGCCAGCAGAGGATACTCAAGGTGACCGAAAGCCACCACAAATATTCACCTAAGATTCCTTGGGGCAGCTTCCATTCCAGCCCTTCAACCAGCCACCTCCAGCTGTCAGTGCAGTAGAGGCCCTCTTTTCTCCAGGTGTGGCTATCTGGGTTATGGACTCCAACCCAGTGGTATATCATACACCATACAGACTCATACCTCAGCATTATTCATATCATTCCTGTTCCTATGCATTACAGGATATAGCCTGTTTATTAGTGGGAAATAAATAATTTTAGTATATAGAGAAAGAAAAGACAGTATAGGTTATTAGTTCATAATAAGGGTGAAGTTATTTAAGTAAATGTAAGGAGACGTTTTTCTGTGTCAGGAAGCGTGTGACACACGCACGCCCCCTCCAACTGGCGGACCTATTGTCTACTCACTACACTTCCCCCTGGTGGTGCGGTGCCCTCCACAATCACATCCACTTCACCACAATCCGAGAAAGACATAAGCAACAAACACTTAATGCTACTAAAAAGTGATAAATTAACCATTCTAATAAATAATAGCATAATTCAATGTGACTACACATTTTCTATCATAAAATGTTTGCAGCAGCTGAGTCCTATATGCATTGAACAGCTAGAATAAGGCAGATATATCTACTATTGGTTAATCAAACTGTGTCTTTTATTCCTCCTACCTTTTAGACAATTTGAAGGATAACCTTGAAAAAATAAAAAAAATGAAGTAGAGTCAAGGAAAAAGGTGATGGCAGATATTTTTCTTCCAGGTTTGACTGCAGGGGAAACGGCAAACCATAATTAATTAACACAGACAATATGAAAAACAATATTCCAACTCACAGAGGGCTGGGAGGTCTTTGTGCCAATAAAAGTAGGTATTCATCAGATGAAGCCCTGTCCAAGTAGTGCTTCATGAAAAGGGAATCCTGCCGTGTGTGCTTAATTTATATCAAAATTCCTGTGTAAACTGCAAGGTTGTAAAATGTCCCAATTAGCCATCTGTGATTGTCAAGAAGAGCTTTGATGTATGGGCCTATCAATATAGCACAACTGCAGGCTGTGCTGTTATATCACACTGTAATTCAGGTTGCACGTGATGCAAAAGGAGGCTCTCTGTGTGTGTGTGTGTGTATGACTTTGCAGACGGTTGGGGAGAGCTGTTCACTTGAAGGTACAGTCATTGAATCAGTGAAGATGAGACTACAGCGTAGTATGCAGGAAACTTTGAAATGGACACCTCACAGTTACTTTACAAAATTTGAGGCATCCTCAGTTTCAAGGCAAAACAAGACTAGCATATATATATATATATATATATATATAGACATATATACTTTTTTTTCCCGCACCATCATACACCAGGGAATCCAAAGTGCTTTGCAACAAGAAGACAAAAAATCCAAAGAGAAATATTGAAATGACAAATGATGCTTTAAAAACATTGCAGGAAAAGAAACTAATTTAATAATGTTATCTCACTGTTCAATTGCTCATCAGTCATGGGGAATACTTTTATTGGGGCACTCTCTAAATAAGCTGCAATAAGCAATGGTTTCCTCACTACTCTAAAGAAACCAACATTTTCATCACATCTTTTTCAGGGAGTTTCTTCACAACTGAAAAGTATAGAAATAAATGTAACCCCACCTACTTAGTTCTGGGAAAGCTGAGTGATCAGACCTCTCAATACCCAAAAGGTCTTGGAAAGTTATGTAGAGATATATTTCTTTAAAAAAGATAAGTAATTCAAAGAAATATAAAGATAAAGAGTCAATTACCACCCTCTAAACCCAGTTGTGCAAATATGTGTACTCTAAAGTTTAGGACATCCAGCAACGTAATTTTACATATCTTTTATTTGAAGAATAATACTGTATAGTATATATTAGTATTATTCGAATGCACAATTCAGTCTCAGTCCAGCTTATTTTCTGTTTGTCTACTATGGAATTCAATGTCTTCTTAAAATAATGATGAAGCTGCCACTCTATCATTTCTTGCTTCAACAACCCTAATTTAACCCTCATGTTGTGTTTGGATTTTTTTGTTTTTTTATCTCATATTTGACTAATTTTATCCCTGAAAATTGCAATGATTTTGTTCGGACTGATCTAAAATTATGTGGCTTTGTCTACAAAGAGGATTTGAGCACACAAAATAAATTCTATTGATTTGCATACATTTTTTTTTATGTTTTATTCATCTAATGTATGCTCTTAACGTTTTCAGTACAAAAATGACTGATCATTAGAGACAAATAAAAAATAAAAATTGGTGTAAAATAAATCAATAAATTACTCTTGTACATCTACATTTGTCAGATAGAGACATACATGCATGCAAACACACCTGTATACTAACAGATACAAGCAAAGATACACTAACGTTTGTGCACACACACACACTACATTATTTCAGTATCACTGAACTTTTCCTGTAGTTTAGGTATATACTTTTTGAGGATTTGCTTACAATTAGTTGTAGGGTACCACCATGGTACATCGATATATAGTAAGTTAGGTTCTTGATTACATATTTGAAGGTCACTATACTGATGAGGAGGAGAGAGGCCAGGAAAGAGACCAGGAATATGATAGTTAGGATGGATTTAAGGACGAAGATTCAGAAATTGAAGATGAGAGACAGAGAAATAAATAAATAAAGAAGAATCCAGTGACACGTTAAAGTCATTTTAAAGTCTAAGACTGGGAACCTGCCCTGTATTCTATCCTACGAATGAAATTTAGAATGCTTGTACGAACAGTCAAAACCCAGATTTATCAATCATGTGGTTTTCAGTAGTATGCAATTAAGTGTTGATACATCTTGCGTTGGCATACCTAGGTGCTAGAGGCCATTCAAAGTCATTTGCATACAGAATGGCCCTCAATTAACCATATCTGGTCATGTCACATCCTGTAACACATGCATTAAATCCTTATGTTAATTCCGAAAATAATGGCCAAGAGAGTTAAAAAAGGAATCCCAGTGACAGAGATTGAAGTGAAACATAAGGGGGGGGGGGGGATGCCATGATGAACAGGCCTTTCAAAACGTATAGTTAACCCAGATTCATTTTAGCACTGGTAGTTTTTGCCCTAACTTATCAGTGGTTCCTCTTCTCGTCTACCCCCTTCCAGCACACATGAGTTATATTCCTGCTGCAAACAGTCTTTTACCTTCTGAATGATAAAAGTTTAAACACACACGAATTACCACAATACATAAATAAATATGGTAACAAAACATGTAATGCTGTTATTCACTTCTTTGGAAATGCTTAAATTCTTTGAACAAATTAAATAAGTTAAACTTGTCCCGAACATTGCTGTTTAGTTCTATCAACTCAAAGTTAAACAATAATAGAAAAAGGAAAAAAAAAAGATAAAACTGCCGGGGAGAAAGTGAAAGAGGAAGTAAATGTGATTGGGACATTGGAAAGGTTCCTGTTTGAAATAAATAAAAAAAAGTTTGATAACAAACTGAATACAATAAAACATCCCTCAGCAAACAGCTCTTCTACCAGGGGTGCACAGTCACTACATTTGACATGCCTATGGCCATGCAATATTAAGGACATCACTTTAGCTGGCATCTGTGCAGACAAAATTAAGAAACAACCTGCTGCATCAATAAGCACACCATCTACTTTCCATAGTACAGTTTTCAAACCTTTTATCTAAAAGTATAACAACATCCATTTAAAATTCCAGACAAAGTAAAGGGCAAAATTCTGTGTGTCCTTCTCTTATTCACCCTCTGTCCATTCCAGGAGGACATGGCAGATCTGTGAGGGTGACATTGCATTATTTACTCTTAATAGCTTTGCTGCCAAACCGTCTACAACCAAAACTGGTCATCCGAGGATGATGTACGCGATGCTTGAGTAGTGTCTTGCCGCTTCAACTGTTTGGAATAAAGTAAACAATACACAAAATCAACATTAATGGGTCAGACCCAATACTGCACAACTATAATTCCCCCTACTGGATGGGGAACATTGTTCCAGATGATGCTCCATGCTGTCGCTTCTCTGTCTTCTCAGACCCCCAGACGGTCGCGGCAGAGGGCTGCTTGTACTGAGCCAGATTCTGCCGGAGGTTTCTTCCTGTTAAAGCTGAGTTTTTCCTCTCCACTGTTGCTACATGCTTGGTCAGTATGAGGGACTGCTGAGGAATTGCTGTGGTTGGAGTCTGCATGATCCGGGCACAACCTCACGTCGATGACTCATCGCAATCTGCTTACATAGGAAACTTTTAACTGATTGGGATGTTTGTATAATTGTATTGAAATTAATTTTGTTGTAAAGTGCCTTGAGATTACATTTGTTGTGAATTGGAGCTATATAAATTAAAGTGAATTGAATTGAATATGCTGTATATAGGCAGCATATATGTGCATATAAACTGCATATAGGTTTCATGAATGCATGTCTTTCCATGTGAGGAAAAGGAAAAAAAAAATTACAAGGGAATTGGAAGTTGCTAACCCAGACAGACAGTATATGGGTATTTTGATTTTGGCTCTAATACAAGACCAGGCCTTCATCAACAAGACAAAATGACATCAATAAGATAAGTTTGGCCATGTGCCACTCAAAAAAAAATTGACAAAATGTGATGTCAGGACAAAATACAGGCCTATACCAGAAAACCTTTAAAATTTGTTCTGGAAAAAAAACAAGAGAATTGTGTGTTTAGACATAGACCGTTTGTTATTGTTCTGTTGTTAGTTGTTTTGTTTAAACATAAAGGCATTGATCTTGCAATTCTGAGTAAATGTCAAGAGTAGTTTTGGGATAATTTTATTTGTAGGCCAGGCCCCACTGGCCCCAAATGCAGAGATGCTACAGATGAGCTGAGTTGAATAGACTATGCCAACTTTTTATTGATGATTCCCAAACAAGTAAAATCTTAATGAGATCTTCTGATGAATTTTTCCAACTCTAACAGGATTACCAGTCATGCTGTAATGCGATGAGTTGCCACTCAACATGCACTAGATTTCTTGTTTGCAAGCCATTATTGAAAAAAATATATATATTAATCTTACCCCAGACTTGCATTATTAGGAGCAGAATAATTGAAAATATTCATATGTAGCAGTGCAATTTTCATCTGCATAATCGTCTGTGTTGATTACTGTGATCCTAGCCACATGCAAGAATAAGGCTACTTTTAACCGTAAAAGGATTTATCATGATGGATTAGCGCTAAAGCAGGGATCTGTGGCAAATTACAAAAACATCTACTAATATTTCTTCATTTGCTCTAAATTAAAGCAAAAGGATCTTTTCCCACTAATGCAATGAGGGTGCAATAAAAACTTTGTTTTGGTGTTAGTTGGTCAAAGTAAAACAATACTTTAATCCCTTATTATTATAATTTCCTTTTTTAATTCAGAAATTAGTTATGGAAGAAAAATAAAATTAATGCCTTACAAATGTTTTGGTGTTTATTTATAGTTATCCACATGTTTGGGCAAGGTTAGGAAAAAAAATCATTTCTCTCTGCATTTTACAGGCTTTCCTCCTCAGTAAAACTGCAGTAAAGTTTCTCTGAACAAGGGTCAAGTATCAAATGTTATAGCTTTCCTTTAAATTAGGTAAACTTAGTCCTCCCAGGTACATAAATCTAGTGCCTAGACCTAGAGCAGAGTGCTTTTTCTTCCCTTCTGTTCCCCTCTGGTCAGTGGATTTACCACAGGAGTAATAACTGTCAGGCCAAATGCCTGGTAAAGTGGCGGACAGGAGCGAGTGGAGGGGGAGTATTTATCACGATATTGACTTTGTGACTGCCGTGTCGTGAACTCTTTTGTCATAAACTGGAGCAGTACTGCGGATCGATCCAAGGAAAACTGCTGTCAGCTCGACTCCCAGCGAGCATTGCTTTTCCTACAGCCACTTAAAGGCCTGATAAATACCCCCGTTCGTCCTGGCCCCTTCGTGCCTGCTGCTGCAAGGAGAGCATGGTCAGGGAATCTTAACACACACTCACACAGCCAGAGTATATCCTTTTGTATCGAGACACACTGCACCAACACATCAGGAGAGAATGAAAAACAATGTGCCTACTCTGCACTGCTAGAAAAACAAGAAAACAATAAAGTGCCAGGTCTAAAAACATATAGAGGCAGTTAAAGATCCAAGGATGAATTCAAAATAAATTAAAGTTTTAAATAATGTTGTGTTACATGTTTTTTGTTTGACATTACCATTTTATTCCCTAACCTTAGATTTTCAGAAGGGGAAGCTTTTTTTAATTTTCAGTCTGATCAAATACACATTCTAAAATACAACCTTTTGCTTCTATTTTCTTAGGGGCTGAAGAAATCAATATCCAAACTTGCTGGTAAAAAAAAGTAGACCTACTTTAAACAACCAGTTTGGAGCCCAATAAAAATAAATAAATATTTTACACAATGATCCGTAAAACCTTTGATTGGTTTAGTAAATATGTAAGTAGGTGGAACGCTTTTACATTATTTTTAAACAACTTTTTTTTTAAATAAATCAGAACACAAGATCAAAGTAAAACGTTAATTGACACTTCCTTTCTCTAAGTATAATCATAACCATTGAAGCACCAACACACATGTAGGACAGACTGAATTTGTTAAACACAAATAAGTTTTAGTCTGCCAGGTCAGAACATATTAAATACTGTCTGATAAATGGGTTTACCTATAGAAACTCATAAACACCTGGCTGCGTGTAATTCTGTAACCGTATCCTATAACTTTACGTTTGGACCGGAGTAAACTTGGTGAATTGACTTAATAGACTTGACCTCAAAATATGAACTCAAAACAAGAACCTTCGGACTTCATTTGACCTGCTATATGTTAGGTCTAGCCCTGAATATATGAAAAAGATATCAAAGGGGTTCTACAATAATACCACCATTCCCATACACCAGTTGCTCTATCAGAGTAAAACGTTGCTCTCCAGACAAAAAAACGCAGCACCTTGGTCTCCCCAGAGAGTTGGGTTCTGATACATACCTCCACATTGGTTGGTTGAAACCCCTCTCAATCAGCTCATCGTAGCCAAACTGACTGGACTGCGGAAAGTGCAGGAGGAGCGCCGCGAAATTTAAAACCAGCAGCAGGAAAACTGCTCGACCTCTCCCATCGCTGGCTCTCTAGTCATTCTGATCAAGGAGAGAACACCTCTCTCTAGTCGGACATCCTCCAAGGCCACGTCCACACTAAGCCGGTTAATGCTTTAAACGTATAATTATTTAGTCTACACCCCCTTATCGTACACACTAACCCGGCGTTGTTTAAGGTCTGTCGCCGGATAACTATTAGCCGGGTAAGAGAGCCGTGTAAATCTTAATTCAACGGCTCAACGAGCTAGTATGGACAGCTTTCCCGGATACTGAAAGGAAGTGGCGTCAATGAGTGCTGCGTCAATAACAATACGACACTACAGACAAAGACAACAGCGAAGAGTAATAAATCGATCTCGTCGTCTGTCCACACCAAAAACTCTCTCTTTTTTCAACAGCTATTGTTCTCTTCGGTTAACAGGACAATCAGATATTTACTGTGCTGTAGAGCTCCTTGTATATATTATATAGGCGCTGGCATCATGTAGATTATACGCGTGCTTCTTGCGTCTTTTCGCGCATGCCCAGTGTTTGCACAGGTCGGTATGGGATTGCCCAATCAATGAACCTTAAACGGGGCGTAAATGCTCGTGTTGAGTGGATAACATTAGGCGTCTAACTCCCCGTATAACCTTATCGGCTTAGTGTGGATGTAGCCTAAGTCCTGATCAAGGAGAGAACATCCCTGACCCCTCTCAGGTGCGCGCGCCAGTCGTTCGTATCTCCCACAACCCCATTCATTGCTAGCAAAACCTCATTTGTGCTGGTTGGCCGCCAGCTTTCTTTTTACCTCTCCCCATCCAAGCGAGTGGATTAACTTTTTCCACGTTTTGTCTCTCTCGTTTTTCCGCCGCCTTAAAAAAGGGACTTACTTTTCCTGCAATCCATCATCATAAACTTCCAAGTGAGATTGTTCCATTGATGGAGCAAAATCTAGAATATTTCTATGCATGCATAGTGTTGTGTTGAAGTTACTGTCCTTATTTTATTTGTGAGCAAGCAGTGTGTGATTAGTGTTTGATTTTGTTACGATCTGTTAAGCCACTAACCGGAGAATTTCCAAGAGACGAGCGAGGCCGGGCGTAGAATGGCCTCTCCGTTTTTTTCAATCCATAGTGACTTCAATCCATAGTTCCTTTGTTAGTCAAAAGCTAAGCTAATGATAAGAAACACACGGTCCCTTTGTTTCAAAGAGACCACGCGGTAAATTGCCCTAATCAATAAAACCCCCACAGTCTGAAATTTGCTGTCCCCGTGCATACACTGCGTACACGTGCACTTGCTTGTTAAGCCATAGGCATGTTCAGGAAATTCCCCGGGTGACGTGGTCATTGCTACTTCCGGTGATCTGCCATTTTCGTAGTTTGTTTAGGTAGCATGTTGCCTAGCCATTTAGCAATCTGCTATTTGACAATAGAGTTAATTCTGACAAATGCATATATTTACCGGGTTAATTCTCAGTTGGTGCCCCAATCATAAATAATTTAAAATAATAATTAAATTAATAATTCATGAATTATTAAATTAATATTCCCCATATAGCCACATAGACAACAGCTTTCTGGAATACCCAACATATACTCACTTAGATCCTCACTCAACCACATGATTCAGAGGTTTGTGGAATTTACTTGAGGGCACAACTGGACTTGCAGACCTTAAACAGAGACTTTACTTTTGAGCTTGATCAGCCACCACTTGAACACTTGGCTTAAGTACTTCACTTGATCTAATGATTTGACTTTATCCTGAAAATGTGATTTGGTGGCTTGACTTGAGGTAAACGCACATGAATGACGCATATCAAAATAAACCTTCGGAAGAGGTTGTTGTACTCACATTCGCACGTCTTTTTCCTTTCGGCCATTTTCGTTATTTTACGTGAGGTGGGCCCATAGTGGGCCGGGCGACTTGTATTAATGGCATCTTGTGGTGCAAGGGATTGTGGGATGGCACATAGCTCCTCATCGCCAGTTAGTTAGCATCAGAGGTCCCTATGCTAAAGTGGCTATGATAGTTAGCATACAGGCCACTTTCCCTAACTCCTTCCTAACTGGAAGACCGATTCGGATGCATCTTATCATGGCGGTCGTTGATGCACATCTGGTTTGGGGTAAGACCTCTTACCAATTTAGTGTTTTTGGATGCAGCCTCAGACTTTATTTGGGGAAATAACCTTAGCAGTGTGGGCTCTCACCTCTCTTTAGCTTCTGTACTGTTATCCACCCATTACCCCACTGAGGCAGTGTCTTGCCCACACCCAAAATCAAATGGGTTAATGGTTAACCTAACAAGAGAAATTTGTAAAAATCTCAAAGATAAGGAAGACTCTGACTGAAGAGAATGGTTTATTGAACATAAGATCTCTATCTTCAAAGATTTAGTGAATGACTTGATTTGTGATAAACAAATTGATTTGTTTTGTCTCACATAAACCTGGCTGCAGCAGGAGCATTGTGACAATAAAAATGAGTCAATTCCTTCCAATTATTAATTTTTTTTACATTCCTCGAAATATTAGGCAAGGAAGAGCAGTTAGGCAACCAAGTTTTATTCACATTTATCAATTAATCTCAGAATAATTAATGCTACAAGTTTGTTGAACACCTGACAGTCTTTCAAATCATTTTAGTGATTTGGAAGACTTGTGATTTTGCATCCTCCAGCATGACCTAACTCACAATTTTTAAATAAGAAATCAGATTTTTATTTTATTTAATGTTAAATCTTTAATGGGTCATTATAGTAAGGGATATTAATATTGATGCTGACACTGATAGTGATAGCCCAAAGGCAGCCTTAGACTTAAGTGGCTTCACTCAAAACATACAGTGACCCACCCAGTCCAGTCATCACAATTTAGACCTTGTATTGACATAAGTATTAAGTGTGAAGAAATAAAATAAATTCTATATACCCCCTGTTATGATAATTTTCAAATAACATTTAATCTTTTTTTTATTGAGCCGCCCAAACATGAAAGAAAAAAATCATTATAGCAGAGCTTTATCAGACAATCCTCTAAAATGTTTAAAGAATGATTTCCAATCTTATTTTTCTCAGTATCTCAGTGTAACACAACAATTATATCTTTAAACCTTCAGAAATTGACGGTCTGGTTTATATCATTACTCCCTCATTGTGTCTGGCGTTAGAAAATGTAACCCCCTTGAAAAATAACGTGATTAACCATAGGAGCTCAGCTCCTTAGTTTCATTCAAAGCTGCATACTTAAAAGCAGAATGTTAGGAAATTGGAGAGAAAATGGCACTCTACACACCAAGGATTCCTATGTAACCTGTAAAAATAATCTACTGTTGCATATAAAACCTTCTGACAAGCTAGAACAACATATTTTTTAATCATAAATAGAAGAGAAAAAGAACAATTTTAGTTTCCTTTTTAATGCGGGTGCCAAATTTACACAGAGTTATAGCTCTGTAGAACCAACTATTCCTCAGTACCATGATTCTTTATAAATCAAATTACTCCGTCAAAAATAAAATAATTTGCATCCTCCCAAACATGATTAATTCTTCCTCAGTAAGTGAGACGATATAGGAGGAAACTGTGTTTTTACTGCTTTGATTCAGTCGAGCTTTGATAATTATTCAAAATATTAGCTTCATCTACAACTTCAGCTTGCATGATGTACCCAATCACAACCAAATAATTTAAATTAATTAATTAATTTACGTCTGGAAGATGTAAAAACCTGGATGACTAAACTTTCTCCTTTAAAATTCTGACAAGACAGAATTTGTCGTCTTTTGACCAGAACCTCTGAAAAAGAAACTGCTTACTCAGTTTCTACATCTGTAAGGCATTAAATTGTCCTCAAGTGACAACGTAAAGAACCTCAGTGTTATTTCCGACAAAGAATGCTGCAGCAAGAGTTCTGATGAATATTAAAAAAGAGATCACATTTCTCCTTCTTTAGCTTCCTTCGTTGGCTCCTAGTTCAATCCGGAATAAGATTTTAAATCCTCCTTTTACAAATAAAGCCCTTAATAATCAGTCTCCATCATACATAACATATTTGGTTGTTCTATACGTTCTTAAAAAAGCAGTTTGCTATCAGACTGCATTTTTAAAAGTAGAATGGGAGGCAGATCTTTTGGTTATCAGGCTCTTCTCCTGTGGAAACAGCTCCCAGTTTCAATCTGTGATGCAAACACCCTGTCTATTTTTAAGACTAGGCTTGAAACTTTCATTTCTGATAAAAGTTATACTTAGAGTGGCTTAGGTCATCCTGAAATTTATCTGTAGTTGAGCTGCTATAGCCTTAGACTGTTGGAGGACAGACCACTTTTTCTTAAAACTACTACTTCTACTTTCTACTACTCTCCAATTTCTATATTTGGACTGTTAGTGTTATCTTTTTTTCATTTTTTTTTTCCTCTCGATATAAGCTATACCAGGTCTGACACTCTGTTTGGCTGTGATGCCTTGTTAGAGGGGGCATCAGCTGGGCTGATTCTCCGAGTAACTGAATTTTCTCTGTGTCCTGTTTACTTTTTAACATAGAAAGTACTCTTACACTAATTATGTCGTTCTTTCTGTGTATCTTCTTTGTCCTCTCAACCCCCAGTCGGTCGTAACAGATGGCTGCTTGTACTGAGCCAGGTTCTGCTGGAGCTTTCTTATTCTGAAAGGGTCATTTTTCCTTTCCACTCTTGCTACATGCTCGCTGACTATAAGTGTTTGCTGTGAAGTCAAATTCTAATTGTGTACTTGAATTTGGAATTTATTTGTGAATTTTGCTTAGCATATCGAGTCAATTTTACTGGCAAAGTTAACTTGTGAACTTGATTAAGGGGCTTAATCTGATCATTTGAATTGATTTGGAAACTCAAAGACCTTAATTATCTTGGCAACCTTACCTGGGATTGTGCCATAAATTCACTTAACATGACAATTTGACTTAAGGCTTAGTGTTCTAACTTCTAGGTTTGGGGACCAAACCTAACCTTGGGACTTGAATTTGAGAACTACACTCTATTTTATTCTACTTACTCTTTAATCTTTTTATTTTGTTTTGTTTTGCCTTTTTTCTTATGTAAAATTTTAGCTTCACTTACCCCAATTGTTGTTGTTGGTTTTTTTTATTCATCCTCGTTTCCACTAAACTTTCCTTCTGTTTTTCTCTTGTTAATTTCCCTAATTGTGCTACAACACATTTAATTTTATTTTCAAAAATAATTCTTAAGAGCCTTAAAATTACCTTTATAGATTTATGGTCTACTGCCATGAACTATCTGTTTCAGCTAGTGGGGATGTCAAAGGTTGCAGTATCAGAAAAAATCATGTTGGGCTTAAAATGTATTGGTGAATTTGTGATTGAATTATGTTCTGTCCTTTTCTTTTTTTAAGTCCACTTCCCACATTTTCCTTGTTTCTCTTATTCCCCACATAGCCAACAGTTGTTTCCTCTTCTTTCTCTTCCTCTCCTGTAGCTCTTTGCTTGAGATGAATGAGAAATCAATATTGTCTGTACTGACATCCACAAGCTGACTGAGTGTGAAACACATGCTGGTGATGGATGACAGCACCTCGTTTTGTGTTTGTGGGTTTTGTGTCCATCTTGGCGCTGAGCAAACACTGAGTCCTTGAATCTGACCTCCGTGACTGTCTCTGGTTCATGGTTGGAGGGGTCAGAGATACAGGAGGGAGGGATCAAGCTGAAATGGCTCCCCAGGGTGTCTAGAAAGGGTCACATCACAGGCATGACTTTTGACTTGTCACACTGGCGGTTCAGATTGGGTGCAGGAATGTGGGTTTGGATGGATCAGCTTCTCTGAATTCCGAGTCTCCATCTCCTGCACATGGAGTGAACGCATCATGATGGACTTCTAAAACTGAAAATAGGCAAGGAATCCAATTTTAATAGATTTTCTCAGGCACAATTCCAAACAACACAGCTATAACCTCACATTAATAGCTCATATAACTAAGTGGGTTGTAAAATCTTTTTGGAAATCTTTGTCAAGGTCTACAGTTTGGAGATTCATTCACAAAGGGAACCTAAAACTTTACAGTGCAAAAAATTATCTTTACGTCTGACTTGTTAAAAGACGGTACTATGTTGCTGACCTCTGTGGCATTTGGGATGCGTTCAAATTGTTTCAGTGTCCTTGGCAAAGTTATTTAAGACTTGTGTGATGGCAACATTAACACAAATAAGTCCAGCCCAAATTTTTGAGCAACGCTGCCTGAAAACCACCTCTTTTAAAAGAGGTGTCCCTGCATTTTTCTCAAGGGAAATGGGAAACTACGTTCTGCATGTATTCAGAAGCATGGCTGGGGAAGAAAAGAGTTTCATGTAGACATACTTCTCAAGACATTTTCCTTTAACATATATCAGCCTTTGAGAAATGTTCT
Source organism: Apricaphanius iberus (assembly GCA_028564705.1). Taxonomy (NCBI): domain Eukaryota; kingdom Metazoa; phylum Chordata; class Actinopteri; order Cyprinodontiformes; family Aphaniidae; genus Apricaphanius; species Apricaphanius iberus. Next base: position 3,732,328 of record JAPXFQ010000689.1, read on the forward strand.
GCCTGGAATCACTCCATTTGTAAAGCTGCAGATATTTTTATAAATAATGTAAAAGATAGTGTGAGAACATTCCAATAGTGATTTGACATATAAAGTATATTAATATAGATACGGGGCATTTCTGTATGGGACACATTAACTAGGACCAGTAAAAAAGGACGAAGTGATTCTGGCTCTCAGGTGTACCTGTAAAACTCTCACAATGAGCTTCATGTCGAGATACAATACAGAAGTTATGAATCACATCTTCAAAGCTCAACTGATTTATTCTATAAGCAGTGTTCCTGCATTATTTTACGGGAGACAGAGTGTACATCTTTAGTCCAGTCTCCTACAGAGACTTACAGAGATATCACCACTCCTGGCATGAAAGATGACAACTCTGCCTTTCCACACTTAATCGATGGAGCTGACCTTTGCAGAGGCCCCTCGCTGAGTGATTAAAGCCAAGTCCCAACACGGATTGTAGGGATCATGAAATAAAGCAGTCCAGATGGGGAGAGAGAGAAGGCGGCCTCCTGCAGCTCAGAATTCATTGTCATCTCCAACCATTCTTTTTTCACAAACCCTGTTTAAAGCATCTTTCAGATCACTGTTCCTCATCTGATGATAAAACAACAGGTTTGAGAGGTTTTTATTTTTTCTGGTTTTGAATTGATCTTTCATATCCATAAAAAACAGAGTTTCTTTCTGAAGCAAATTTCTCAAGAGAGTGACAAATTTGTGCGAAATATTATTGTTACTGCAAATGCATCATACTCCTTTCTTAATTTTGTAGAAAGACAGAGATGGAGCCATGACACCCACTTGTAGTGAATATGGTTAGCTGAAGTTAAAGCATCTAATTTTGTAGTTACATGGTTGTTGGTGCCATATGGGCTTGCCTGTGTTGTTCAGAAACTTTCGATCTACAAAGATTTCACATACACGCTTAGGGTTTACGGAGAATAGTAAAAAAACAAATATTCCAGAGTCAGACCTGCAAACTTTATAAAAATATTTTAAGCGGCTTATCTTGACAGATTATTATTTATTTATATTTTGTAACTCCATTACTTTGCATGCAGTAATTTCCTATTCACAGGCTGAAAATTGGTTATATAAAGAAATTATAGATTACAATACTTTTAATAAAGAAAATATAGTCATTTTGTATTGTACTGGCAACAGTCTTTAAATATTTTTTGAACTCCAAATGGCGACATTGTTCACACACACATAAACATGTTCATAGTTCTTATTTTGATAAGTGATAGACATTTTTTGTACAATTTCACCTGACTGAAAAATATCTGCACTTCACTGGAGATTTTGATACTGAACAGTAACACTAAAAAGCTGAACTTGCGTTGATTTGACACAGGGTGACTGTGACTCAGTGGTAGAGTAGAGTTGGCTTGCAATCAGAGGGTCGTAAGTTTGATTCCAGCTTCCTCCAGTCACATGTCGATGTGCCCCTGGGCAAGGCACTTAACCCCAAAAAACATCGTCCTACCGAGCCATGTTGGGTGTCTGTGTATGAATGTGAATCTGAGTGTGAATGGGTGAATGTGGCTTCAATGTAAAGCGCTTTGAGTGGTCAGTATGACTAGAAAAGCGCTATATAAGTTCAGTCCATTTACCATTATGTGCTTATATATATTAGGGCCGGGACTTTAATGAGTTAATTAAGATTAATTAATTACACAAAAAGAATGCGTTAAATTTTTTAACGCATTTTAATCGCACCTATTTATGCACCCCAGCCTTCCAGCACTGGTGCGCAGAGAAAGGCACAGATCCCGTTTCATGTCCGCTGTCATTTCTCCAGCTGCTGATGGACAGAAATTTAGCTTTCACTGCAGTTAAAACTTATGCTGCAGCTATTTCTTCCTGTCATGAAGGTTTTGGTGATGGGGCAGCCTCATCTACTCGGTCACTGCTTGCGCTCTCAGGTTATGTGGCTGCAATGCGCTGCTTCTCATTCCACGAGAGGGATTTCATCCTCAACAGCTCTGCAAGGAGGGATGATGGTGGTGCGCTGCAGCTTGCTAGTCATCACGGTGTTAATTTATCTATTTCTATCTGAGAGACATTTCCACTTTCTCCATGATTCTCTTATCTGTGTTCTGACAGAAGGATGGTTTTTATTTTTCTGATAACTTAAACTTATGTATTAGGTCATTATTCATACTAAAAATCCATGTGAAAAAAATTCTCAGTTTTCTCAGGTCAAATATTTATGTGCGATTAAAATGCTATTAAAATCGATTAATTAATTACAAAGCCTGTAATTAATTAGATAAAAAAAAATTAATTGAGTCCCGGCCCTAATATATATATATATATATATATATATATATATATATATAAATTCCCCTCTCGCCAACCGTGGGTGGTGTTTTCCCGTTCCAAGCTTGGGTCCTCGACCAAAGGCCTGGAAGCTTGAGGGTCCTGCGTAGTATCCTTGCTGTTCCAAGTACTGCACTTTTCTGGATTGAGATGTCTGAGGTTTTTCAAGGGATCTGCTGGAGCCATTCCTCCAGTTTGGGGGTGACTGCCCAAAGTGCTCCGATTACCACGGGTACTACTGTCACCTTCATCTTCCAAGCCTTTTCTAGCTCCTCTCTGAACCCTTGGTATTTCTCAAGTTTCTCATGTTCCTTCTTTTTGATGTTACCATCACTTGGTTTTGCCACATCCACCACAACAGCTTTCCTCTGCCATTACCATCCTGTCTGTCTGGCTCTGGAAGTCTCACAGGATCTTTGCTCGGTCAATCTCCACCACCTTTGGAGGTGATTCCCACTTTGACCTTGGGCTTTCCAGCCCATACTCCGCACAGATGTTTCTGTATATTATTCCAGCCACTTGGTTATGACGATCCATTTATGTTTTCCCTGCCAGAATTTTACACCCAGCTGTTATGCGCTGGATTGTCTCAGATGACTCTTTGCACAGCCTACACCTTGGGTCTTGTCTGGTGTGGTAGATCTATGCCTGTATCAATCTGGTGCTTAGGTCCTGCTCATGTGCTGCCAGGATGAGTTCCTCTGTGGTGTCCTGTAGGCCGGCCCTCTCTAGTCATTGGTAGGATTTCTTGAGATCAGCCACTTCAGTTATGTTCTGGTGGTACATCCCATGTAGGTGGTTGACCTCCCATGATGGTTCCTCCTCCAGCACCTCCTCCTCATCTTGCCATTGTCTCAGACATTCACTGAGTCTGTCATCCTTGTCCTTGATGTACCTATGGAGCTTCGATGTTTCATCGTGGATGGTGGCACTCACGCTCATCAGTCCTCTGCCTCCTTCCTTACATCGTGCGTACAGTATCAGGCTGCTGGATTTAGGATGGAACCCTCAATGCATGGTGAGGAGCTTTTGTGTCTTAACATCTGTGGTCTGTATCTAATCCTTTGGCCATCTTATTAATTCCTGCAGGGTATCTGATCACTGGCAGGGCATTGCGGTTTATTGCCTTGGACTTGTTCTTTACACTAAGCTGGCTTCTTAGGACTTGCCTCACTCATTGCAGGTATTCAGCTGTTGCTGCTTCCCTTGTTGCCTGATCAAGGTTGCCATTTGCCTGAGGGGTTCCCAGGTACTTGTAACTGTCCTCAATGTCTGCTATTTTTCCCTCTGGGAGTGAGACCCCTTCAGTGTGGACTACCTTGTCCCGCTTTGTGACCATCCTACTACATTTTTCACCCTGAATGGCATCCCAATGTCATTGCTGTAGAACCTGGTGGTGTGGATCAGGGAATCAATGTCCCGTTCGCTCTTAGCATACAGCTTGATGTCATCCATGTAGAGCAGGTGGCTGATCGTAGGCATGTTCTTGAAGCATTATCCATGGCTTGTTTATTATTTGGCTGAGGGGGTTCAGACCTATGCAGAACAGCAGTGGGGATAGAGCATCACCTTGGTATATGCCACATTTTATGGACACTTGTGCAAGTGGCTTCCCATTGGCCTCAAGGGTGGTTCTACAGAGCCTCATCAAGTCCTGGACAGTCCTGTTGATGTTGTACAGCTTCAAGCAGTCGTTGATCTATGTGTGTGGCATCGAGTCATAGGCTTTCTTGTAATCAATCCAGGCAGTGCGCAGGCTGGTCTTTCGGGATTTGCAGTCTTGGACAACTATTATGTCAACCAGGAAGTGGAGTTTAATTTGTAAGTACCTACAGCTCCCTGGTGGCTTACGTCCACATCATAATCGCACATTGGCCAAAATGCAAGATGAGGAACTTTAGAGGGTCGCTAGCGTGATCATGATATATTAAATCAAATAAAACTATTTTTAAAGAGCGCTTTTCATGGGACACTGCATTTCAAAGTGCTTTACACATTAAAATAACCCCCCACACACACACACACACACACAACCAACCCCCGATAACAAACCAGCTATTATACACCTCTCCTCCCATTTCATCTCCCGTAAATGCATATACTGTAAAGCAACAGTAAACAAAAGCAACATCAGGGCTCAGTACAGATAAGCCAGGTAAGGAAACGCCATCATGGAAGCCATCTGCATCAACCGCAGCAGTTCAACAGCAGTAGCCAAGGCACCGGCCCAGGACGCCCAGAGGAGGGAAGGCTAGTACCCCCTCCACCATTTAAGCACTACCTGGAGGACCCAGCCACAGCAGACCACTGCCCCGGAGGCAGAGGGCTCCTCAGATGAATCACTGGAAGGAAGATTAAAATAAGTTATTAAAATGTACAGTAGAAAAAGAAATTAAATAGCAAAAAAAAAAAAAAAAATTTTGAGACTGAAAAAGCTTGATGCCAAAGTTGCACTGTAAATTTTCATTATCTCCAAGTATTGTCTTGGAATCAGCTTTGTACTTTAATTAGATATACTATGAGATATACTGTTTATTTTTCCATGCCATTTTAGTGTAATATAACCAAGGACAAGACGGTTTTGAGATAACCTGCGTTCCACGTTGTGGAAGGTGAAATCAGAAAAAGAAGAATATCAAGTCGGAGGTTTACAGAAGCTAGCAGCAGAGAGGAAGCTGTAAGATTGTAATTTACACTTCATTCCTGTTAAACCTCTTGATAATCCTAGAGTGCCTTTACTTGGCCTAGGTCCAAAGCACTGTAGCAAACAGACAAAATAAAAAATGGTGGATGAATACCAGCAGAACAGCGTCACTGGGGTGAGAGATTTATAATGTGAATGGTGCAAAGCTCCTCGTAAATCAGTGCAAAGGGCTTTCAGGTGGGGGATCTGGCATTTATGCAAGAGAGGAAAAAGGACAGAGAAGACAGATTAAAATATGGTGCTATGCAGGTGCATTTTTGGGAATCTACAACTCTGTTTGGATGTACCAAACAGTTGTCATGCTGACTGATAACACATGCGCATGAGCAAATAAACGGGATTAAAAGGGAATTTTCTTTCTTTCTCTTCTGACTAGAATCATCCTGAGACATGATGAAGAGAACACATCAGAGCAACCCATAAATATGACTCCTATAAATTGAGGTCAGTTCACAAACCATTAAAAGACCACAATAAGTTTATGTTAGCTGGAGTTTGGATATGTCAAAAGTGGGGGTAGTTATCTGTGGGCTTTAGGCTATCAGGAGAAGGCATATGTTATAGAAATATATTTATGATTGATGTTTTCATACCTGAGAAACGCAAGTCAAGGAAATTGTATTTGTATAGCACACTTTCAATTAATGTAATTCAAAGTATTTTAAATTATTTGGTGATAAAGAAACAAACAAAACATATGATAAAAGCATGAAAAGTAAAAACAGCACTTAATAATAAAAAAATATATACTAGAGAAAGTAAAAACAACAAAAACAGCAATTAAGTGTTGTAATCGTTTACTCAAAGGCAGTTCTAAACAGATGAGTTTTAGGTTTTTATTTGAAGCAGCTCAGTGTTTCACTAGCTTTGCAGTTGTCAGGAAAGTTTTTCCAGACAAGGGGAACATAGAAGCTGAACGCTGCTTCTGCATGTTTGGTTCTAAGTCTAGGGACGATTAGTAGACTAGAGGTCGAGGACCTTCGTATTCTGAGCGGTATGAAGGCCAATAGTCAAACTTTAGGTTCAGGAAAAGTAGATATAAGCAGTTTTAAACTTAAAACTACCAATATCAAGATGAAAGAGTGTTCCACACCCACCAAAACCTGTAGAAAGTCCAGAAGAAAAAAGTAGGTTGATGCCTGTGGGCATCAGACAACCCAGGCCAGAACCAGAGAAGAGATGGGAATATCTAATCAATCTATCTGTTTCCAAAATTTAATTTTGCTATTAGCAGTCATTCATTATGCTCTTTTCACAATTGTTTTCCTACAGTTTTGGGCTTTGAAACTACAAATTAAATAGGACTAGTGTTTATTACAAGCCTAGGCAGTTGAAAAGGAAAATTAAAAACAATTGGGAAGTGGTTAAAACTTTGCACAGTGGGATTTATTGTTTCTCTGTTTATTTGAAGTGCATGATTATTTTTATTAAGACAGTGCGAACATTGATAGATGTCTTTGTTACATCTCTTTTGTGAAAGACCTCAAATGCATCATGTTTTAAGTCCTTTCACATTCCTATTTTTTCCAGGGTCAAAGTTCACAGTTGAGGTTAGGCCCTTTTTGAAAATTGTTTTTCAGATGATTGTTTTCCTGAAAATTAAAATAACCACGACCAGATGCAGTCTAGCCATAAAGAATATCTAAAGAAAGAAACATTAAAGGAGAATAGGCCCAGTCTCCTATGATCACTCCACTCTCACCATGCATTAATTTACTGCTTTTACTTCAAGGTCACATACAAAAAGCTTTCTCGGCCAGCTGTAAATACTTGAATAAATAGACAGACTTTGTTGTGGTCGGCCCTGATGCAGGCTGGCAGTGCCTTTTTCTAACATACTCTCATTAAACTGGAGTGTGCTCCCTGAAAGCTGCTCTTTGGACCTGCTAAATGATGCAGGTGGTTGGCTTTATTATGCAGGAAAATGTATTTCTGTCTCCTGTAAATTCTTATTAACACCTGCTAAATATTAAAGTGCTTTTCTGTGGCTGTTTGTGTCTTTGAAGTGTCTGAAGAAGCTTGTTGAAATGTTGCTTTGGGCAGTTCACAATCCTTTTTTTAACACAAAAGCCACCCTTGAGGTCATTGTTGCAGAAGAATTCCTCTGCAGTAAAACACCTGTGGAGAATACTTGAATATGCCATGAAATAAACGGAAACTAAGGACTATCATTAACTTCTAATGGGAAACTTTTTCTTTTTTAAGCATGACAAGCAACCCTCCATCCCTGGTAAAGATTCATAAAAACTACCTAAAATAAATTATTCTTTATTGTTGTAGAATATTTAAAAAAAAATCCAACCTTTAATGTAATTTAATTTTTCAGTCTATTAAGAACATTTCTAAATGTAAGATAAGCTTTTTCCTTTTCTTTTTTATTAATCTCACTTAGTCTCTTCACTAATTTTGGTTGGGTCCCTGTCTAGCCTTGATTTTCAGAGATCCTGTTGTTCTAAACATTTTAATGATTGCAGAAGATTGCTCTGACTCGAAATATGGGCAGTTTTCGGCAATTGCCTCCCTTATGAAAATCAACGCTCATCTGCCTTCCTTAAATGACATGCTGTCATTTAAGAAAAACCGTTTGCCATGGTATTTGGACTTTGTATGTCACCTAAAAAATTCTCAGTGTCCTCCATAGGACCATGCCCATGGGCGAGTTAGCGGCTTCCACTTCAAGCTGATATTCAAGTAAAAGCTGTTTTTGTACTTTAACTTAGCAAGAACAGAGATGAGCTTTTTTAACTGGATAAAATAATGATCTCTTTATGTAAATATATTGGGAGGACACAAACGCATCTTTGCTGAATTCCTGATAAGATCTAAATCAAAGCCTAACATCAGTTATCAGCTTTTGAGGTCTTGAATGTTAGTCTTCATCATCACCTGTCTAACACAAACAATCTGACCACACAACCAAACTTGTCAGCAGGAAAAATGCTGCTTTTGAACCATTGCCAAATAAAGTCAAGAGGGACGGATGTGGAAGGAGAATAGATATCTCTCTGCCAGAGAGGGAAAGAGCAACGAGAGGCTAATGCTAATCCACTTATTAAGGCAACAACTGCAAGCGTGAAACCCGTGTCAGATATTAATACCTAATCATGAGTTAATTAAAGGAGGGTTAGTTGGCACCTAATCCGCTGCGACGGGGGGCTGATAGTGGCAGGGAGCAGCAGAGTGTCCTGAGGGGGATGATGATCGGGTGGGGGCTGGGATGCTGCTTGTGGTTAACACCAGAGAAGAGGACTAGAGAGACAATTAAATCCAGGGTGCCAATGCTCCATTCAGTGTTTTAGACTACTTGAAACTGAATAAATTAGCAGATGAGGAATTATCAGGTGTGAAAAAATTATTAATGTACTATAAGACCAAGATGTTACTGTTGAAGTGAGAACTGATTTTGAATGTGACTTAAAAAGAGAGCACATACACACATGGACCCCATCATTAAAACATCCAGCCTCTGAGTAGACTTTTACCTGCACTTATTGCTTATTAAACCAATAAGTGCACATAAAAATCTATCAAGTGTGGGTGTTGGATTCCTAAAAGATCTAAGCAAAAACACTTATATACCTAAAACACAAACCTTTGAAATCAAGTCTTTATGTGTATAAAAACAAGCAGGAAAAAAAATCAATAACTGTTTTGCAACAATTTTTTTTTTTAACATAAAGTTATAGGCAAATGTTTTTTTTAATTATATTAGACTAACTGGTAAATATGAAAAACTAATGCTTATGTAAGTGGGTAAGGAATCCAAAAGAATTTATCTGCAAAAGTTTAAGCATTACAGTTCTAGTACACACAGTTTAAGTAACGTCCATTTTCAGTGATCAGGGAACAGTGTCCCGCTTGTTGAACACATATCCTTTCTATAACATAGCAAATTTGACAGACTGGATTACCAGCAATTTAAAAACTGACAATGGGTATCCCTGTTCTAAGCTTTTATAACATTTTAAGACTAATGCTTTCTTTAGTTCAACCGCAATCTGATCAGTAATATCTACCACATTTTTTGGACTATTCTAGGCACCCGAATATAAACTGCATCTGAAAATAAACTAAATATTGTACATATATATATGTCGCATGTGAATATTCGCTGCACATTTTCAAGTGGTGATTTTAGATATTTACAGAGAAAGATGTGGGTTTTTTTCTGCCTGTAAATCAGCAGTAAAGCATCAACATACACCCCAGTAAAATGCCTGGTTATAAAATCCAACTTATTTTGCCTAAAAGTCACTGGTCTCTATATTCATCTTCCTCACTAAAGCCACTGACATCATCTGCTAATTTATGTTTATGTCATCTGAAAGATTTTGTCATCTTGTTACATGGACTCAGTTATTCCCGCTGCCTCCTCATGTCAAGTTAGGTGCAGTAGCTCTATTTCCTTCTTTGTCAGTCAGCTCAATTGCCTTTAACTTAAAAGCTGCATTTCTTTGTGATTTTTCCATGGTGAGGGTGTGTGCATGAAAACTATCAATAGTGTCTTCTACATCAACGTATAATCTTTCCCCACATGTCTGTGTCCCCTTTGTGTTTCCTATAATAGTGCACCATGGAGCACGTTAGCCAGTAAAAACTCTTTAACTTAGCTACATCATTGTAGAGTCTTAAACTACACAGTAATTTGCCACTTTGACCACTACCTACTATGTCCATGATTGCAAGTGTCCTTTCCTTTGTTGTATGACCTGGCTTTTGAGGATTTGGCCTTTCTGCCGGAACTGCTTTTATGTCTAGGTCCCTTCAAAAATATTAATGTGGAAGTATAGATCTGAGAAATACAACATCTTCTCTCTTAACATTATAGAGTTGGGAATGTAAGCTGGGACATAACATATTCACTATTTTATATTAGAATCTGAATCCAAAAATTAAACAAATAAAAGTAATTATCTGTGTAAATAGTAAACGTGCTAAGTGCAGATGCTCTAATGCCTAAATCAAGACAATAAAACAGCAGTTCACAATATCTATCTCACCTTGAAATCCACTCTATGATTAACTGAAAGCCATTATAAATAAACTTTGGGAAGCTATTGCAAAATAGAAAGCAATGAAACAGTTTAAACATCAGCTAGGTACTTAAAACAGACAGTTTTGTGAGTTAAAAAGTGTTCATACTTTGTAACAGTCATTTGTGTTGCAGGTAAGACTCAGATTTAATCCCAAATTGCTAAAGTTATTAAAATAGCACATTGCTTGTAGTGAAAAACATTAAGAATTACGTTTTTAAAAACATCTTGCACTCTTCATAACTTTAATGTGGTCTTTTTGCTCCTCTGTTTCCCTCCACATCCTCATGTTTAATCCTGTCCTCCACAGTTCCTTTCCCTCTCTCCTCGTCTTTTACTCTGATCTATTTTTGAAAGTATCAAATCGCCACTGCTCGACTCCCCCTTGTGGCGCCACTCTCAGTCATCATCACACACATACAAACAGACAAAAAAGGTAGACCAAGAGCACATAGAACACCAGGAGTGTATACACACTCACCCCTTCTTTGTAATGGGAGTGTTGAGCAATAAAAGAGGAGTCACCAGTTGTAATGGCAGGAGTGTGAGCATTTGCATGTGAAAAGGGGTTGAATTAGCCATCGCACCACAATCTGCTGTAAATGACTCCTGACGTTTTTATCTTAGGGGAGACTCGTAGCAGAGGGGGAAAAGGCACCAGTGCAATATTCAAATCCAGAAATTTCATCTTTTTTTTTTCTCAAGAGTAATTCTCAGAGGACTACACCATAGTGTTGTGTTTGATTTAAAGCATTTTCCCTTCACTGAAAGGCCTGTCTGCTCCACAGAAACGGGGAGAATCCTGAGGAGAGGAGAAGAATGGAGGGATGGAGGCATCAAAAAGGAAAGAGAGAGGGGTCAGTGAACCTGTGCTGTCCAAAAATGACAGAAAAGTTACCAAGGGAGAAGGTAAACAGATGGAAATTCAGAGGATGGCACTTGTCCAAAGGCCAATTTTCTTCTACCATCTTCGTTTTCTGCTGTCTCCCCTAAGGTTGCCATTAATTTGCCTGTTATCTCTCCCTCTCTGTGTTGTGAATAAATCAGTGATATTAATTACACTCCTCCTCTTGCAGAATGGTTTGTGCCGTGTCACATGCACAGTGTAAACACGCAATCATGCTCAGAGTGTAAATGAACAGAGGGGTCATGGCAAAGCATCATTAAAGTCAATGATAGAAATCCGCCTTGAGAGGTAAACTTATTGTATTTCACACGTCTGATTGAGGATGCTGGTCTTCCTTTTAACACTCACTCTAAGCCATTAAAGTTACTCAAAAAACGCAGAGGGATCACTATGTTGTATCACCTTAGTCATAACATATTTTCACAGTCATTGTTTTTCAAATAGTTTTTGTAGTTTTAGTTAAATTATATAAATTATTGTCTTGATTATTGTTTTATTGTAAATGCTTTCTTGTATTTTAATCTTCAAAGTGATCTATGCTCTCTTTTCTGTGTTCTAATTTTAATAATGTAAAGCACCTTGAATTGCCTTGTGTTGAAAGTAAAATTACCTTGTCTTTTATTTATACCTGGGATGAAAAAGAAATATTATTCTTTTTTGCGTTTAGGGATTTTGGGGCTTTTTTACTTAATGTGATTTATTTTGTACATAAAAATATTTATTTTAGCTAAATAACATTTTCCAGTGAACTGCTAGATATGTAGCCTACAGCAAATTAGTTATCCTTGTTCTGTAGGGTCGTTGTTTCATTGTAATGCTTAGAATCTAAAATGTATAAGTAATAAGTAATTTTTTTTTGAAAAATCTGAATAAGAAAAAAATATGTAAACCCTTGATGCTTTGATAGAACAATTTTCTAAAAAATATATTTTTTCTACTTAAATAAATTAAAAATAATAATCTTGAATAAATGCAATATTTTATTTTGTGCCATTGGTATGTTTGTTAAATCACATGTCTAACCATCAGGTTGTGGTTTCTGTGATCATGAATTGAAAAATTATCTTTTGACATTGTGTCTAGCTCTTTATGACTAAAACTATGTTTTAGCTGTTCCCAGATCCAGATGTTTCTTTACTAAAATAAAGTTTTCTAATAATATTCAATATTTCTCATAGTTTTCATTTTAAAACTAGAAGAGATTTTCAAAAAATATATGTTCTTTATTATTTTATTTGTATTTTCATGAAACATATGTGCTTTTCTCCCTGTGATTTCTAAATATTTTGATTTGAAATGTTTGAGGTTAATAATCTGGTTCACCTCATCAGTAATCTTTTTTTTTAGCAGCAAGAAACGATGAGTTTATGAAACTTTTTTTTTTATCAGACAAAGGTAATCTGAGTAAATACAAAAAGCAGTTGTACAATTATTTAATTTCAAATTTGATGAAAATATATCATCTTGGACATACAACTCTGCAAGATGTTTAGGCAGGTGTGAAAAATGCTGTTAACAGAATGCTTTCAGACATGGAAGTGTTAAATGGGAAATCTTATGTAAAACTCCTTTTTTCTGCCTTTTTTTTCAGCATTGAGAACACCAATAATCCTGACTCCAACTCAGTTTGGAGGAATGCAGCCCCAAATTTTCACTTAACCTCCACCATGCTTCACTGTTGCATGCAGAAACTCATTATTGTACTGCTCTCCAGCCTGAACAAACTGCCTTCGGCTACAGTCAAATACAGTGGGGCAAAAAAGTATTTAGTCAGCCACCAATTGTGCAAGTTCTCCCACTTAAAATGATGACAAGAGGTCTGTAATTTTCATCATAGGTACACTTCAACTGTGAGAGACAGAATGTGGGAAAAAAAATCCAGGAATTCACATTGTAGGATTTTTAAAGAATTTATTTGTAAATTATGGTGGAAAATAAGTATTTGGTCAATAACAAAAATTCAACTCAATACTTTGTAATATAACCTTTGTTGGCAATAACAGAGGTTAAACGATTACTATAGGTCTTTACCAGGTTTGCACACACAGTAGCTGGTATTTTGGCCCATTCCTCCATGCAGATCTTCTCGAGAGCAATGATGTTTTGGGGCTGTCGCCGAGCAACATGGACTTTCAACTCCCTCCACAGATTTTCTGTGGGGTTGAGGTCTGGAGACTGGCTAGGCCAATCCAGGACTTTCAAATGCTTCTTACGGAGCCACTCCTTCATGCCCGGGCGGTGTGTTTGGGATCCTTGTCATGTTGGAAGACCGAGCCACGTTTCATCTTCAAAGCTCTCACTGATGGAAGGAGGTTTTGGCTCAAAATCTCACAATACATGGCCCCATTCATTCTTTCCTTAACACGGATACGTCGTCCTGTCCCCTTAGCAGAAAAACAGCCCCAAAGCATGATGTTTCCACCCCCATGCTTCACAGTAGGTATGGTGTTCTTGGGATGCAACTCAGTATTCTTCTTCCACCAAACACGACGAGTTGAGTTTATACCAAAAAGTACTACTTTGGTTTCATCTGACCACATGACATTCTCCCAATCTTCTGCTGCATCATCCATGTGCTCTCTGGCAACCGTCAGACGGGCTTGGACATGCACTGGCTTAAGCAGGGGGACACGTCTGGCACTGCAGCATTTGATTCCCTGTCGTTGTAGTGTGTTACTGATGGTAATCTTTGTTACTTTGGTCCCAGCTCTCTGCAGGTCATTCACCAGGTCCCCCCGTGTGGTTCTGGGATTTTTGCTCACCGTTCTCATGATCATTTTGACCCCATGGGATGAGATCTTGCGTGGAGCCCCAGATCGAGGGAGATTATCAGTTTTCTTGTATGTCTTCCATTTTCTGATAATTGCTCCCACAGTTGATTTTTTCATACCAAGCTGCTTGCCTATTGTAGATTCACTCTTCCCAGTCAGGTGCAGGTCTACTATTCTTTTCCTGGTGTCCTTCGAAAGCTCTTTGGTCTTGGCCATAGTGGAGTTTGGAGTCTGACTGTTTGAGGCTGTGGACAGGTCTCTTTTATACAGATAACGAGTTCAAACAGGTGCCATTAATACAGGTAACGAATGGAGGACAGAAGAGCTTCTTAAAAAAGAAGTTACAGGTCTGTGAGAGCCAGAGATCTTCCTTGTTTGAAGTGACCAAATACTTATTTTCCACCATAATTTACAAATAAATTCTTTAAAAATCCTACAATGTGAATTCCTGGATTTGTCTTTCAAATTCTGTCGCTCACAGTTGAAGTGTACCTATGATGAAAATTACTGACCTCTGTCATTATTTTAAGTGGGAGAACTTGCACAATCGGTGGCTGACTAAATACTTTTTTGCCCCACTGTATTTAAAAGTTTAACTTATCAGTCCAGAGCACCTGCTACGACTTTTCTGCATGCCATTTCCTATGTTTTTGTTTATACTTAAATCCCTAAGTTTAGTTTATGTTTTAACATCAGAGGTATGGGTTTTTGCTGCAACTCTTCCAAGAAGACTGCTTCTGGCCAGACTTCTCCAGACATTACTGTGTGTACCTGAGTCCCAATTGGTTTCTGCCAGTTCTGAGTTGATGGCACTGCTGGACATTGGCGATTTTGAAAGGTAATAAGCTTGATGTGTCTTTCATCTGCTGCACTAAGTTTCCTTCGGCGACCTCTGCGTCTACGATCCTCAAAGTCGCCCATTTCTGGGTGGTTCTTCAAATTATCTCATCTTGAAAACCTTTTTTGCTTTTAAATCTTTGTTAGGGAGAGACCTCGCTGATGCAGTATATCTATCTTGTGTCCTGTTGCTGTGCTCAATCTTGCCATCACCCAGCTGTTTCTGCTTCAGTTGATGTCTCTCTTTCAATCTATATGTCACATGATTATTATCACCTGTTCTGTATAAATGGTTGATCATATAACTGACTATAATCCTACAAAATACCTAACTTTGTGTAAGTTTACCTATTATAGAGTGCTGATTGGGCCGCATTTTTCTGTCCGAGTCCGGGCCGCATCCAACAGAGCATAACTGGATCCGACCCGAGCCCGACAGGCATTCAAATATTTATGTGTGAGCCCGACCTGGGCCCAACACAGGTGCGCATGATTTAATGAACCAAGGGTACGGATTCTTACAACTGAAAATACTTTCTGCACCTGACCAGGGCTGGGCTCCTCTGGTCCGGAGGTGGACTTTTTTCCCAACAGAAAAATATGCAGAGTTGTGGGTCTGAGAGGGCGGACAAGGTGCTACTGATGCTGCCGTGGGGAAAAAATCTCACCTGGTATGACTGGATAAATCAAGTGAATAAATTATCTTTAACTTTAGTCATCCTAATATATTTGATCTTAAGTTTTTTATGTCAACAATAATTTTGTTTTTAAAAATTTTTAAAGGGTAAATGAATGTGCAAGATACCCTGCAATCAGTATTTACAATCTGAAATCATTATTTGGTAACAGCATTTTTTCAAACCTGCCTAAGACTTTTGTACAGTACTGTATATGTCAATAAAATTGTCCCGCTAATTAATCATAGATTAACCATGGTATGCATACCAAACATTTTAGAAAGCCAACTTCCATTGATGTCCCACAACAACACCTGCAGATTCAAGAAGTTACCTAAATAGAACCTTACAAAATTAAGTAGGCTAGGATCTCCAAAAGCAACACACAATGCATGCATGTCAAAAAATAAATAAATAAACAGATAAGAAACAAAATCCTTAAAATCTACCTGTCTTAAAAGGGAAAGCTAAAGACCCTTTTCAAAACTCTTCAAGGTTAAGGGTCCTTTATTTCAGTTTTCTTGTGTTTTGTAAAAGGAACAATGGGCTGAGCTAGGTGGAAATTAGCCCAACTACTCGTGGTCAAGAGAGTGATTTAGTGATGACGTGTGGTTTGCACAGCCAGCCAGCAGCAGGATTTACAATCTTGAGCAGTTATTGTGTGAGAGGTGGGGTAAACCCTGGACAGGTCACTTGTCCATTAAAGGGAAACACAGAGACAAACAGGACAAAGAGCCATGAATGCACACACTCACACCTAGGGACACTATAGAGACCAGTGAACTTAATGTTTTTGAACAGCAGGACGACTTTGCTTGTAGAAATCCAACACATCACAGTGCAAACATGCTCCCTGCATAATACTTAGGCCTGGGTTTGAACCCAGGACCTTCTCACTGCAATGTGACAGTGCTACAATATTCACCATCATGCAACCCAATTGAAAAACATAAGGAAAACACAAATAAAACAAGCGAAAATCTGGCCATCAGATATGGCTTAAAACTCAAGCACAAGTTGAATATGTTGCAGGACAATATTCTGAAACACACTAGAAAGTCCTCTTCTAAATAACAGAACAAAATACATGCAATGACCTAGTCAAAAGCAACCCATTCCTACAACTATTCAATTCTGCAAAGAAGAGTGGACCGAAAGTCTTCCACTGTGACAAAAAACACTCACTGACAGTTATTGCTAATACTTGGGGATAGCTCTTCGTGCCACTGCCACAACCGCTTATGTTTAGGAGGCAATTACTTCTCAAACTGAGTCAAGTTAGTTTGGATAGTATTGTTCCCTCAATAAATGTGTCATTTGAAAAACATTTACTCAGGTTACCTTGAAAGTAACATTTTTAGATTATCTGAAACCTTAAAAAAGTGACGTTAAGGAAGAATAGAAGAAATATGCAAAGGGGCAACAACAGTTTTACTCCATTGTATGTAATGACATGTAAGTTTCTACTTTAGTAGGTTTACTCTAACTCTGTGTTTGGTCCTGTCAGAAAATAAATGTGTAAACGAAGGTAAAGAAAAAAGAGACAACATAAGTTTTATAAAGCAGAAAAAAAATCCACCATTTTTCTGGAGAAATATGGAAAGTTGCAACAAAGTGATTGACATTTTTAGCAGCTTTTTTAGTTCTTGAAATGTTTGTTGCTTTATTTTCTCTGCATCAAGGAGAAGGCACTAATACAGTCCAAAGCTGATAAAGAAAGAGAAGACCGAAGATGATGAGGAGGAGTGATTGCTGGTCATTAGCAGGAGTCCAAGATCAGTCTGAGCGGAGCGGCTAGCTGCGGCACGGATGAGGCTAATTAGATTCTGTCCATCCCAACACATCCATCTTCTGCTCATCCCTCCTTCCTCACTTCCCTCTCTCCAAATAAATTGCTCTTTATTACTCTATCATTCAGATTATTGCCTATGAAATAATGAGACACTCCTGGTCAGGGCCAGCATAATTGATTTTTTTTCCTCCTTATTTATTTTGGTTTATGTGTGAATGAATGTGTTATTATTAAGCATCTTGAGATTATGAAAATGATTAAATTGTGGGAACCAGAACACACAAAAACAATTTATTTACTGCTTTTCGGTAAAATCTACTTCTGTTCCACATGGATGCACTTGCAATAGTGGTTTCTTCAAAGAAGGAACATATTTGATTGCAAGCTGGTTGAAATATAAACTTGTGAAATATCAATATCCCTTCACTGATCCTTCCCCCATCCTAGTCTTTGTCCCACTGATTGCAGAAAGGAAGAGACAGGAGGGGCCTCTGTATAAATGTTTCATTCCTCCTGAATGGCAGGTTAAGTGAGGATACGATAATACCGCCGACAGTAATGGCAACTTTAATTTCCTTTTCCTATTGTGGAGATTTATGTGGAGAAATTAAATTCCAGCAGCTCGCAGGCCTTGAGAATCATTATATAAAGAAAAGAGAAACTGTTTTCATGGTCACAATATATAAAAGAAGCAGGTTAAGCACCCGGGGAAAGAGAAGGTAATCTGTGAGGGTGTAATAAACGCAAAAGACATTAGACAGATGTTTGGGATAAGGCTCGGGGCAGGGAGTGATACAAAGCGCTTCTAGGAGCTGAAACCGACCTTAAATGTTTTCCCTAGGCTACCAGACGTCAGCTTAAACAAATGTAACATCAGCTATGATGGAGTTCAACACTTTTTTTTCACTCATAAATAGTGACAAATTCTGTGTAAATGATGTTTTGCCAGGTGAGCTCTGGATTTGAAGTCCTCAACATTTACATCAAATGAAAAACATAATGATGGATAATTACTTTCTAAAACACAATCAAAAAGGCAATAAACCTTCTTAAACTTCACACACCCATTCTAGTTAACATTTCTAGTTAGTCCATTGTAGTTGTCTGATAGATTCATTTACACATCATGCAAACACATGAATGGTATCATAGTGTTTTACAACACAGAATGGGTGAAATATCTGCTGTAGAATAGCCCCCAAGACTGATCTCTCCTGTTGCAAACGTGAAATTGTGGGAACATCTGTCAATCCATTGCTCGTGCATTTGAGAACCGGAAAGGACCAATAAAAATGGTATTCCTGGCCCAAGCGTGAATCAGAATAGATCTTGGACTGACCATACCTGTGCTTTAAGGGTGGAGCCGAACCTGAATACGGTATTTGGGAAGGCACAAATAGCATTTTTACAAATATTTTTATTTCAAACAAATATTTTATGAAACATTTGTATTCAGGACCAAGAAAAAATTCTAGTGTGACATCACCCAGGAAATTAACTCACTTGACAGAAAGTTTCCCCTGTGCTCCTAGCATTCTTGCACCGCACGACCACAAGAGTCAGTGCAGACACTTGACTCCCGCGCCCTGCCATCTCTATGATGGTGCACGGACAATAACCATCAAACACTGACAACAACATAACTCAAAGTATAACTAAGGAGCATGGCTACATTTGGAACAAAATTACATTTTCATTGCTGAATATATGAAAAAAGATCAACCAATATTGCATATTCATAATTATTAAAATGAACAATAATGTAAATTTGAAGTGTAATGTGAAAAAAAAAGATTTTTATGCCTATTTTGAATTTTAGTGGAATACAATACACATACAAATACAGATACAAATACCGGCTGCTTTGCACACCCCTGATGTGCATGTATGAACAGGAGAGATCCTAAGACTGGCCATAATTGTTTAATTAACAACTGGGAGAGGAGCTTATGACTGGCTGTTTCTGCACAAGTACTAAATTGAAGTGATCTCATATTCGGCATTCTGTTCTTATGCATGACCTGGAAGGCACCTTGGGTTAAAGAAAATTATCTTTAGATACTTTAGTATAGAATTGTGTCTAACAGGTTTGCAAAAGTCTGTGACTGATGTTCATCAATAACAGTTTAATTAATCATAGCCCTAGTCTCCAATTATTTAGTACTATTTTGGAGATTTTACAATTTCCTAAATATGCATTATTGATTATAAGTTATCAAAAGACTCTTACCTTCTTAAAGTAAGAATATATATTTTTTAATTACACTTTTGCAATGCACATTAAAGAGGCTGTTTAAAAATAGTTCTGATGTATTTTGTTTTATTTTATATCTGTTTATTTTAAAGACCACATAATATCTAGCACTGACACAGTTTAGTAAAAGTGATAAAAGTTTAGAGTTATTTCTTCTTGATGACCATCCTACTCATCTAAAAGCACATTTTGTAATTTCCCTTGTTAATATGTTCTTTTTTGGGATTAAATGTACATTAGGTTGATTACTTACAGTTTCTGTTTGGTTGTATTTTTTGTTTGTTTTTTGCAATCAGGGAATCCTTTGAAAATGTAGGCTACTTGTTTTCCACCTTGTGACATTACAACTGCTGTTCATATTTTGGCCAAAAGCAGCTGCAGCTGCACCCACAAGCATTTTTGAGTAGGAGCATGTTTCTGACCATCAGCAGTGTGTGTTTGTGTGCATGCGTGTGCGCATATGTGTGTGTGTGTGTGTTTGTGAGATAGAGAGAGAGATGAAGGAATTATAGGTCCAGCTCTCAGCGTGTTGTGCCTACAGGGGGTTAAACTGCTGCATTCAGCTTGGCTGCTCGTCCCTAATTTATTAAAACCAAGCCTTATCAGATGACAAGCGTCATTGAAGTTTGACATTGATAGAATAATCTCCTCTAACAGCAGCTTCCTGTGTTTGTGTGTGTGTGTGTGTGTGTGTGTGTGTGTCCTTGTGTGTTTTATGGAGAAAGAGTGTGTGTGCAGGGTCAATAATATTTAAAAAAGACAGAATCAGATTTTATGTGTGCTGATGTTTTCCATAGATGTCATTAGTAAAAAAAAAAAATATATATATATATATATATATATATATATGTTGCATGATGTTAAATAAAAGAGGTTTGTGATAGTGATTCAACTAAGCCCATTAAGATTTATGTTTGGTTAACTGTACTGCAAAATTTTTATTAAAAATGAAGTAATGATACAGCTATTTTCATATATTTTTGTATTAATATGTTTAGATTTGTACTTTTGACAGCACATTATTTTTGTGGTTTTATATTATTAACATTAATATTAACATGTCATTTCACTATCAGAGCAAAAGCTTTAAAAAACAATACATAAGAATAGAAAACAAATACTACTGAAAATGTACAAAAAAATATTTTTTTATATTTCTATTGTTTCAAATAGTTCTACAATATGTAAAACTATGTGATGTGAAGAAAATACACGTGCGAATGTTTGATTAGTTCTCTCGGTATTATGGCAAGGAATTATTTTCATACTGAAGAGCTTAGGGTTTCATTTGCTGCATAATTGTTATATTTTAAATAGGCTCTTCAGCTTGGAGTTGAGGGAGGAGCATGGTGTGTCACCTGTTTTGTGCTGTGTTTGAGCTCACTGCAGATCCAAGATCATTTGGTTTGGTTCAAAGCACTGCATCTGATCGTAAACCAATTCCTGAATCTGAATATATACAAGTAAATATTCCTCAATAGATTTATGATAATGAATACATTCCCCATCCTGAACTGGCTCTTTTCTGGGCTCTCTTTTTCCCCATTAGTACGTGCAGTGAGTAAGCAACTGCATGCCCTAGTTGCTTCATAGTTGCTGGTGTCAAAGTGAGGTTAAAAGGCAAGTATATTTCCGGTCTTACTGTTAAAATGTACTTCCAATACAGTTAGTATTGGCAAAACTGGTCATTGTTTTTATTTTGAGGCAGTGGGAAATGTTATTGAGAGCTGCTGAAAGTAACGAATAAATTAACTTGTAATCTAATTTAAGTTACTTTTTTAATAATCAGTAAAGTCACTAAATTATTTTTGGAAGGCGTAATCAGCATTCACTAATCAGATTACTATTTCAAGTAAATGTGGAAACACTGGTTGGCACATACTACTCCTCTATATTTGGAGGCATGTCAAACATTCAAGAAGCTATAAAGAATCAAAAGAACATTTTTCTTATCACAGAAAATGAAGGAAAGGCTTTCTAATGCCTTACCATCATGAATAAGGTTTCAAACATTGATGCCATAATGATGGCCTTTCCTCAAGGGAAAAACTGCAGAGAAAAATCTGTAAGGCTTTGTCTCATCTTTGTCCAAAAGACATACTGATGTTCTGCAGATGATTGGTGACATCTCTTTGTATGCGTGAGGTCTGGCGCTATAAATCTGACCCAAACTACTGAAGCTCTTCCTCCTTGAAGATAGGCCTATTGAAATCATCTGGAAGTTCTGAATGTTTCCTGGAGACTATTCACATATTATAGTGAAATGATAAATAATGTTCCAGTAAAAGGGATGTTAGCCCTGATTTCTAAGAGAAAATATAACATCCAACCTAGGAGTGTACAGACTTTATGGAAGAAACGATAGGCAACAACCTCAAGGCTGAGAAAACCACAAACTTT
Organism: Apricaphanius iberus; assembly: GCA_028564705.1. Lineage (NCBI taxonomy): Eukaryota > Metazoa > Chordata > Actinopteri > Cyprinodontiformes > Aphaniidae > Apricaphanius > Apricaphanius iberus. The sequence goes on from JAPXFQ010000689.1 coordinate 3,754,034, forward strand.
ATTATGTAGTGTTATGATGTATGCATCTGGATTTGTCTGGACTGCATAGTGAAACCTTTATTTTTGCTTTAACTTATAAATAAAACGGAATGGAAATAGCATATAAGTATAAAAGCATAAAAAATAATAATAATAGTAATAATAATAATAATAATAATAATAATAATAATAATAATAATAATATTAAATAAATGAAAAATAACGCTAAGTGCTAATTTGCTTGTTTGAATATGATACTCGTTGGGGCTTTTGGAAGAACATCTGTATTCAGCTGTTTGTAAGTGCACACATAAATAACTTTTGGTCTTAGATAAATAGGATTCTAACATAAAATAAGTTATATGGTCCTGTTCTCTTTTGATACAAGACATTATAAGTCTGAATCCCTTCTGAAATTTTTTTTTGGAATGACATGAAAAGAGCAAAACAGATCCCCCCAGATAGTTTCTAAATTCAAAATTAATCTGAAGGTATTCACACTCACACAACCTGTGCCACCAGTCTATGATCATAAACAGGTCAATGACTAATGAGACACTCTCAAAACCTTTCAAAAGTAACATCTGTGGTGTTTACCACTTCAGAGTTTGACACCTTTTTTTTTCTCTTCTTGCTGTAGTCCTTTCCTCTTTCACTCTGGTTTTGAACCTAAAATATGTTTTGGAAACATCATCGGTGGCCAGCTTTTGCCGCAATCATCAGATTATTTTTAACACCTTGGGGCCAGCTCAAGTCACCACCCACACAGCAATAGCTAACCTAATCAGCACCTAACATTGACCGACATTTTCACACAGCTAAACACACACTAACACGGAGTAAGTTAAACCAATTTTCTCACCTGCTTATACCACAAAGAGGACGTTAGCCGAGAGCAACACTGATACACATCAAGCCTGAAGGCTCATAAACCACAAGCACACACATGGACACATTAATTCCTTCACACTTATAAAACAGACCTCTCATGTTTTATGCATTTCCTCAAACATGATGCAACTCAAAGACCACAGGCAACCCCATTTGAGATTAAACCAAAATGTTTTTCATGATCACATATATGGTGATTAGGGTAAGGTGTCTGTCTATCTATCTATCTATCTATCTATCTAGATAGATAGATAGATAGATAGATAGATAGATAGATAGATAGATAGATAGATAGATAGATAGATAGTGGGGCAGGGTAGTGACAGACAGTATCAGGAGAGGATGCTACAGGTGCATCTGTAGTCTGCAAAAGAATCAGAATCACAATCAGCTTTAAACCCCAAGTATGACAGAGTTACTTAAACATACCAAGATCCCACAACCACACAAGCCTTGTTTTAACCTTTTTAACCAACGTTAACTCTTTCAACAGCCTATAGTATAAATTACCGCCCTAACAGAACTACGTAAATGTAGCACGGAGCAAACATGACACCACCCGCTTGCAGACGTAAATACTAATGGAATAGTAATGTAATAATCTCCTGATCAAACTGTGCTAACCAAAATTTATTAAATGCCTCTGGAGCCCAGTTAAGTTACAGTTAAATCTATTCAACAAAAATAGTCATGCAGTTAACTCTTTTTTTCGCTCCACCGAGCCCTTCTGTTGCTGTGTGGAGCAAAAGCCACTTTCTCCCGCCACTTCTAACCGTCACTCCTTTCTCATCCGGGGTGCTGCTTTTTGACACAGCTTTTTGATATGAAGTCTTTCTTGTTCCCGAGTACTAATAGTTTTTAAAGTATTTGTTTGAAATAAGTATTCATAAAAAATATGTCTGTCTGTCTGTCTATCGTCCGTCTGTCTGTGAAATTCGAACTTTCAGAAGCCACACTGTAGGAAATGGATGGATGGATGGATAGATGGAGGATGAATGGATGGACAGGATGGCTGTAAAGGAATTCACATCCAGCCAACTTTATTAATCTCTACTGGCATTTGTAGCCTAATATGGATCCACTGACCAACATCTTTAATATATGAAATATTTTGTTCTCATTAAATATATATATATATCCAGACCTTAAAAAAAATCTTAGATTATCTAAACTCTGCTTGCAGATTAACTGGAATATTGATAACTTGTTGGAAATTCTTGTTTTTGTTGCTTAGCATTCCATTCCCTGACTTCCATCTGCCTGGTCGTCTTGTTTTTCTGTTGCACCTTTCCTCTGAGCAGATGTGTTATATTAAAGGACAAAGTCCATGACCTCTTCACAGTTCAGTAGTACGCTCCACTGCTTTGCTGCTTCATTTATAGGAAATGTGATGCCCATTTAAATATTCACAGAATGGTCAGCTTCTGCTCTAATTGGCAAACCAGTTCATTTGCACGGAAACAGTGTATTGTAGGGTTGCTTTGTCTGAAACATTGTCTGGAGACCTCTGCATCCATGAATGTTTGATTGATACAGAATTTTAGAGGAAAAGTGTTTTTCTTCATAATTCAGTGGCTGGTCAGAGGATGTGTGCAGGGCTAAGAGGAAGTAGAAACCAAAATCTATTTGCAAATATCTATCATTCATGGGTCTGAGTGCTTAAACGCCGGCTCTTGTTTCTTAGACTTCAGTTTCTCAGTGTAAATATGTGGAGAGCATTTCTGCTCAGATGCTCTCTCAAGATGTTGCAAGGCTTAGAGAACTCCACAAAGCCACAACACAGCAACATTTGTAAAATCTACCGACCACTGGATGTCCTGAGCTTATGCCCTGAAGGATTAATGAAAAAAAAAAACAATTGTGTAAATATTGGAGTCACTTTTTAGTAACCATACTGGGACAGTGCTATAGTAATTTCAGGTACAAGGAGAATAATATCATGTTTGGTTTGTCCAGCATGTGTCAAGATAGAATTCCAAGAAAAGTAGATTATTGTAACAATTTCCAGGAAATATCCATCCATCCATCCATCCATCTTCTTAACCGCTTATCCAATTCAGGGTCACGGGGCAGCTGGAGCCTATCCCAGCAATTATCAGGCGTTAGGGTACACCCTGAACAGGACGCCAGTCTGTTGCAGGGCCAACACAGAGAGACAGACAACCATTCACACTCACATTCATTCCTACGGACAATTTAGAATGATCAATTCACCTATCATGCATGTTTTTGGACTGTGGGAGGAAGCCGGAGAGAACCCACGCATGCATGGGGAGAACATGCAAACTCCATGCAGAAAGACCCTGGACCGGGATACGAACCCACGACCTTCTTGCTGCAAGGCAACAGCGCTAACCACTGCGCCACCGTGCAGCCCAATTTCCAGGAAATAAATAAATAAAAATAAAAATGATTGCCTATGGCTTGGAACCTGAAATCTAGAGTAATTTATGCTAGGAGTTGAAGGTAATGTTAATTTTGTTTCAGAACGTTTTGCTCTAGTCTTTCTGGAACTATATTTAATATTAAAGTACTCTATTAGAGAAGATGATCTAAAAACATAGATTAGCTGTTTTGGGACAAACAATCCCCAAAACATTTAGAATGTTTTGGGGATTGTTTGGAATGTTTTTTACGGTTGGATTCATTACTGGAAGGGGTCACTTTTTTTTACATTTGTACATGGTGAGTAGAATTAACGTAGGGATTTTCTTCGAAAATTGACCACTAAAAGCTACGGTGGTCCTGAAGGGTCACAGCACGCAACTTAAGAAAACACATGCAAAAAGACAAAACACAAGCAAATTTAGAAAAACAACACAACACATAAAAAAAATGCGCTGCAAATAAACCACATAAAAAAAGCAAATTTTGAAGAATGACAACACGCTGCAAATAGACCACCACACAACACATAAAGAAAGCAAATTTAGAAAAGTGACACATGCTACATACAGGCTATGGTTTCAAAATGAATTAACCATAAATTTATTGCATCATATATTATAATTCGCAGGCTAAAAGGCTAACAATAGTTTAGCACCAGATCACTGCAATAGGCTGAATCATGTGATCCCAATGTTGAAATATGTTTCACAACGCAGCTGACAGACTTTTTTTATGTGTTGTGTGGTGGTCTATTTGCAGCGCTTGTTTTTATGAGTCTTGTGGTGGTTTATTTGCAGCGCATTTTTTATGTGTTGTGTTGTGGTTTATTTGCAGTGCATTTTTTAATGTGTTGTGGTTTATGTGCAGTGCACTTTTTTATGTGTTGTGTCGTTTTTCTAAATGAGCTTTTTTTATGTGTTGTGTGGTGGTTCATTTGCAGCGCTTTTTTTATATGTTGTTTGGTGTTTTATTTGCAGCGCATTCTTTATGTGTTGTGTGGTGGTTTATTTGCAGCGCCTTTTTTATGTGTTGTGTGGTGGTTTATTTGCAGCGCTTTTTTATGTTTTGTGTGGTGGTTTATTTGCAGCGCATTTTTTATGTGTTTTGTGGTGGTCTATTTGCAGCGCATTTTTGTGAAATGCTGTGTTGTTTTTCAAAATTTGCTTGTGTTTTGCCTTTTTGCATGTGATTCTTCAGTTGCGTGCTGCGCCCCTTCAGGGCCACCGTACAAAGCGCTTTATACTAGTCACATTTACCTTTTTGCACTCACAAACGCATACACATTAATGCACTATTATGCAGCGATTAATATATTGATGGGGAATTTGGGGTTAAGGGACTTGCCCAGCAGCACATCATCGTGTGGCAGTTGTCAACTGAAATTGAACTCACAATCCCAGTGGGCTTGTCCCTGCGACCTCCCGGGCCCCAGAATTGCGGCTGCTGGGTGTTCCCCTGGCACTTCCATGTGTTCCTCTGCTGGGGGGCAGTCTGCCCAAAATTTGCAGCAATTACTTCTCCTTAATGAAACCATATCAACACTGATGGATGGATGGATAGAAGGATGGATGGATGGACAGACAGACAGAAAGGCTGTAAAGGAATTCTGTTCTGTTGGAAACAAGGTTGATAGTTTTGCCCCCCGACACGCTGTCTTCAGATAGTAAAAGTGTATAATATGTGAGTGCCTGGGTTGTGTTTACTCTGCCAGACAGGCTGTCCAGATGAGGAAGCTGTTCATGGCGCACTTCTTGGCAGAAAGAGCGTGGTCTTTTGCTGCCAATATGGCTCTTTTAACAGCAACCAACAAACATTTTAAGAGCTTTTCTGTCTAAATAGTTTAACCATTTTATAAAGTTATTTCTTTCATTCCTGTCTCTGTATAGAGAACATCTGGTGTCATGTAGCTCAGGGTGATTACTGTGATGTTTATCAGTATTTCCTCCATCATGCTGATGGCGTGACTCCGTGTCAGTCACAACTTTACTGACATTACAGTACTGTAGCATCTTCAGTGCACCAGACTTTTTTTTTTCCAAGAAGGCAGTGCGCAATTGGGAAAAATAACTAAGTATATACTTATTACCACAGGTGATACTTGATTGCTGTTGACGACATTCTGCTTATATGCTCGGGGAGCGAGGAGGCTGTCGAGAGGTGAGGGAGGGAGGGCTGTGGAGAGATGGGGTCGGTGATCAAAATGTAGGGTCGTTGCTGGGAGGTGAGGGTGTAGCAAGGAGGACTCATTCAGAGCTCAACATGGCGGCGACAAGAGCTTTAAAAGATTATTAAAAGATACATAAAGTAGCCTAAGAAAAACTTTAGGCATGTTTTTAATTAGGGATTGACATAAGAATGTGATGAAAAGCTTTAAAAAAGCGGATTGTACATGCCACCCCCCCTTTAAACAAATATTTCTCTTTTGTCAAGTTTCTGCTAATTACTGTCCAATGAACCACCAAAATTTAGGGCCCTTACTAAGTCAATTTCCAGACACATTTCGCACACAAACCACAGTCGGTGTGAATTAAAGTTCGTGCAGCAGCCGTAAGGAACCCTCATCACATCTGTACCACACTAGGTGTGAATTATGTGTTACTCATACTTATTGGTGATTACTTTCAGATTACCAAATACAATATTAACTGACACAAAATAAACATAACGGTCCCAGTGAGACAGTAGTCAAACACCTTATATCTTGCTGCATAGTGTGTATTGCATAAACATGGGAGGCAAACAAAGACAAGTGAGGTCCATTTCTAGATACTGAACAGTATCTTAAACAGAAGCAGACTTTATTTGCCATTGTAACAACTGGTACAATGGCATTACATTTCAGCACAGCCTGTCCGATAGAAAAACATACAAGCACGAGGGTGGAGGTGCAAATTAACAAACATCTCAATATATTGATGCACATATATGTAACAAACCAGAGATATTATGAAAAGCACATGGGAGGAGGGAAGGGAACGGGAACTCACAGCAGAGCAGGGTCACAGCTTATCAACGTGCACACCATTCTGCTGGAGTTGGAAAGATGTTCAAGTTGCAGCCAAGAGGTTAAAATCAGTAAACTAAATTAACGTAGGAAAAATTAATCCATCTATCTGATATCCAGAAGTCTGTGATCAGGCTGGAGAGGGTCGCGGTTTGAGCACACTATCCAGTTTTTCATTGATGATTTTAAAGTGCTCCCATTTCAGAAAGAATAAAGTATGTACACTCATTGGCCACTCAATTTGGTACACCTTGCTACCGTCGAGTTGAACCACTAAACTGTCTTTTTCTGTGTATGGCAGCCATTGCAGAGTTGTAAATACCTCGTCTGACCATTGAAGCGGGCAACAGAAGGGTGCATTCCTCTGATTTCATCAATACTTTAATAGAACACATAGATGACCAAAATATGCTTTAGGCCTGTCTTGAACTGTGTCCTCAAAGCATGACCATAAAAACGCTTTGGGATTCTGTTCATGAACACCCAAAACAGGGTCAGAAGCAAAGAGCAGCTCTGGGGGAGTTCATCCTGCTCTGGGAACAAGTTTTGGCTCTGTGCCGAGAATGTGGACACCACTCCTGCTTTGGCACTAGAGAGACCCAAAACACTGCTGCTGTTACATTTTTTTCTAATATATGAAGGGCTTGCAATGAAAATATTAGTTCAAAATTAAATATTTTTACCATCCATATCATCTAAGGAAGGTGAAAAAATCCTAAGTCTTTGTTGGGTCACACAATGTAAAGTCTCAGTCACCACCAATGAACACATTAAAGTGTAAAAAAGTAGGACTATATCCCATCCCCACAGATCTTTCTACACTTCCTGATAAATGTCAGTGGACCAGCAGAAGTGCTTGGGGAATAAAAGAAAACCAAAGAATGACCAAAAAAGCTGGAAATAAATCGGGGCCACAAGCACAAGTGAAAACATGACAGAGTAGCCTGACATTGATTGATGTGTGAGCGCTCCTCCTGATTCACTGATTAAACCCATCAATCTATATGCAGAGGAGGTGTCCGATGCAAATAGGTCCAATCAGGCAGGACAAAATGGTTTTGTCAGGAAGTTATGGAAATAAGAGCACGCCTACTGATCCAGGTGAGACTGTGAGAACGTAGCGTTCAGGCTGAGATCTGATGCCGTGGTGCTCCAAATTAGGAGATTACATGCTTGCAGCATCCCTCTGTTTGGTCCTGCTCTAACGCGCAAATTGTTCTGCCATTCTATTTATTTCCTCTGCAGCGGTCAAAGCATGTTGATCCAATCCAAAACACAAAGCAGCTGACAAAAGAAAAGGCCCACTTCTGAGCACAAAAGGAGTTCTTGTTTGACAGATATGGAAAAGACTCCTAAATGTAACATATTGGACTTATTTTTTACGAGAAACAATCTGAGCCTACTAGCAGTTCATTCAAAAAGGCATAAAAAGCACATCTCTAGTAAGAAGAAAGAAAAGTGAAGGAAAACTGCTTTAATTCTAGATGGCTCACATCTCTTTTTTTTCTGGTAACTTGTTTTCACCTTTCTTCTTTTGTTGCCTGACCATTTCAATATCTCAGCTCATCTAATAACAGTCATTCCTCTGTAGATTCTCTGTGTCTCATCTCACTTCCTCAGCCCCACAGAGTGTGTACGTTTCTGTGCGTGCACAAACACACTCTCCCCTGAAGCCAACTGCGATCCGAATCAGTTTAATTAAGTAACAAATTCTGTTGGCATAGTAACAGCCCAGCTAATTTATCATGGGAAATCGTGTGTGAGACACACAGGTTGCATGGCAACAGCCAATGGCATCACAAGATGTGGCAGTGACAAATTGCATAGGATGCAGATGTGTGTGACGGCATGCTGTTGCGTTCAAGTGCTGTTGGGAAAGTGTGCGTTAGGTTGTGTTGTGGTGAGACATTCCTGTGCCAAATACAACGAACATCCAACTTTGTAATTTTTAACCTGTAGGCCCCTACTGTAAGTGACCTAAACTGTAAATATTAACCCAGAGGAATCCAGATTGTTTTTTATTGCATTGGCCAGGCTGCAACTTGGCTGCAGGGCCCCCTGTGGGGACATGGTGGTAACTGCAGGGTGGTAGTAAATAATTAAGGGAAAATATGGAATGAAACTAAGTTGAATGAGTATGATTTAGGAGCCAGTGGTTCTGTGTTGACCTTTATTTAACTATAACTTCCCTGGCATCCTTTTTTATCCATTGCCTCTCCTATCACAGTTAATGATTTAAAGTTTTCTGGTGGTTTTCTGGTTTTCTGTGTTTTATTTTTAAGGAAATTTGAGAAAACGTCAATGTTTCATGAGCATATGGAAAGGCTGGAAAGGTTGTAGGAAATACAATCGAACAACGTACTTATTTCAAACACTTTCTACAATGTCAAAAAAAGACAAATTCACAATATAGCTCAGCTTTGACTTCATAATTTTGTAAAGACTGTATTAGATTAAAACTAAATGTCCATTTTGCAAACCAGAAACAGTCAACAAAAAATACATTTTTTCTCATTTATATTCAGAAGCATCATTTAAGATGGTGAATAAATGGCTTAAATATTAAAGCTGATAATAATCTTAGTTTTTTACAGATTTTTAACATCAGCACAAAGCCTTGACAAAATCTGATTCTTTAATTTCTGACTTTTTAAATGTATGATTTTTTATTTATTAAAATATATATTTTAAACTTGCAAATATCTGATTACAAAAAATGTCTTACATTTACTTCAGCGGTATCAGAGGTAAAATTGCATTTTGACCCCTCCTTTTAGTGATACTCTGTAGCGCAACCTAGAAGTGTGCAACATGTTTACAGGCCAGATAAAAATACACTCTGTAGAAAGTTTTTATTTTTTTTATTTTTCTGTTTTTACTTTAGACTGAGGTAATCTTATTATCATATACTTTAAGGATATCCTGGGTAAATTCAAAATTAAGTTTTAAATATCAGATTGTTTTGTTCAGAGAAAACCGATTAAATGGATGTGCTATTCGTGGGAGGAGCGCTTGACATAAATCTTTCGTTTTGACTGGCAATCGATCTTTTGCATCACTGTGGACAATTTTGATCCATTCTTCAATAATAATAACTTTATCTCAGCCAAATTGGAATGTGCATTTTCATTTCATACTAGTTCCAAAATTTCCAAATCTTGTGAAACATCTCAATTGACCAGCTCTTGATAGTCTCCTTTTGGATCTTTGTGTAAGTAGCTAAATTCATGTTTCCATCAATTACAAGTCATTCAGCTCCTAAAAAAATCAAAACAAATCCACACCATCACTTTACCAGCAGTGTTTCAGTGTAAGTACTATCCATTGCACACTTTCTAAAAAGTTTTATTTTCGTCTCATTAGTCCACATGATATTTTTCAAAAAGTCTGGGGAGACAGCCTTTTCTTTCTTTTTTTGTCAGCAGTGGTTTTTGTTGGAACTCTGCGCAGCGCTTCAGATGTTCTTGATGTGTTGGTGGTTTTTGAGACCTCTGGCAGGAGTCACTGAAATAAAAATCTGTGCGATGATCTGAAGCAAATTAGCATGAAGAAGAAAAAACAGCAACGGAGGAAATCTGTAAGGTTGCTCCTCACTTAGGAACAAGACATTTGAACCCCTCTTCTCGAGGCAGAAACTCAATTCTGACTCATATAAAGCAGTACACTTTCTGGGTTTGAATCAGGACTAGTACCCCGTTTTTTTAAAGTAACTACAATATAGCCTATGCTTTTCATGCTTGCTTTACTTTTACTAACTTTGTTTGATTCCATTTATTCTAACTAAAAGACTAAACAAAAAAACTCTGTCACCTGTTTTTCTGTATTTTTATTTTTTTTAGAAGAGACCCTGCAGACCCCAACTGTTTACCACAGCAGATGTAAAAGCTTTGATAAACTGGCTATAGGTTGACTCCCTGCTGTGCTACAGCAATCTGCAGCAGAACAGCACAAACACTGACATTTATTCATAACAAAATGTCACCGTTTATTGCACTAAAAGTTGTTGCAAATGTCCCTCTTGAGCCTTGGTGATAACAGCTGACAGGAAAACGAGGAGTCTTAAGTGAAGCGTTCAGAAGTATCAAGGAAGAATATGTTTAAATCACGTTTATCAGCTTTTTTTACCTGCAAAGTACATGTGTGGATCTACAGCACTGAAAGGACAAAGATTATTAACGATTAATCAGAAACGTACAGTGTTGAGAAGGATTTGTTCTGAGTATTTAAATCAGTTTGGTTAGTTAACACAAAATAAACATGAAACATGGTTGCACTCATGATTGTGAGGCATTTAATATACAGTCCTATTCAATCAATATGAGTAACATTAAATTGTTAACATTTATTAAGTGAAACACATTATATTGTTTAATTATATGATCTAATGGGTTTAAGCCTTAATTTTTGTTGATAATGGTGACTTCCCAATTACAGTGAATAAAAATACATTTAGCAATTAAAGCATAACTGAAAAACCATGAAAAATAAATACATTTGTTTAATTCTAATCATTTTGATGGGATTCATATTATGAAATTTTATCACTTTAGTAAAAAGGATCCCATGTGTTTCTTTCTTGCTGCCTTTTTTTCTATTAATGTATGTTGTTTATTTCCATGTTATTTTTAAATGAAATAGAACTATTAGAACCATCCTCCTGATGGCTCAATCTATTTTCACACTGTTACAAGAGAATGGGGTAGGATTTCTAAAAAATAAACAGGCATGTCCAATGTTTTAACACTATTCCATGATGAAGCGTTATAAACCACAAAAGGACCCATCCTATCCGGTCGACGTGAGCAGGGTCCTTTGTCAACTGGGTAGACTGGATGTTAGCAGCTGGGAATTTGAACAGTCTAGCCTTCTGGTTATTAACCATCCCTACCTCGGCAAATGTCTTGATGAGTTTTTCTTTTCTTTTCTTTTTTTAATATTTTATATTCCAGAGGAGATATAGCAGTTTTACTCTCGGCACCATGTTTTAAATCTCTGGCTAAGAGGTAATCATATCCAGGTAAAGTCATTTTACTTTAATCAACTAAGTACATTAACCTCAGAAAGTTTCATGGATAATTTAAACAACTGAATGACAGGTGGTCAAGTGTAGGCTACACATAATATATTATTTTTGTGTATATTATATAATATATACAAAAACTGAATATTACATCATAATATTATATTATTTTTAATAGGCTATTCAGTTGACCTGAAAGGTTATTTATGTGCCAGAATTTCCTGTAAAACAAATTTAGTTAGTTTTTTTAAGCTGCTCTGTTGGAAAAATAACACCTTCTGAAAAAAATTTTATTGAATGTTTTAAACAATCACAACAACACTAACTAAGATTTTTATGTTACCAACACCACTGCAGGTCATAACAGCATGAGCTTTTCACCACAACATCCATCTCTGTAACATTATGGCCCCTGGTGATGAGCTTGAGGACGATGTAGCAGATAAGTCTGGTTTGGAGAAATCTGTGGTGCTCTCTGTTGGGACAGACTGTCTTCTGAACCAGTCTTAGTGATGTGGCAGCTGCATTGAGCCATAACTGGACAAAGTACTGGACAGTGCAAAGAAGCTACCCTAAGCCCTCTATGCAAACCAAGAATGTTCTACTTGTCAACGAAAAAAGAAAAGCCAGAAGTCTCAGCTGCAGTTCTCTATCCACATCTCTGATCTTTATTCAGGCAAACTACCTGTTTATTCTAATAAGGCTTAAAGAACGATCCAGGGGAAGGTAACTTTGGGCATGAACTACTATAAATCACTGCACAATTACTTATCCTAAAGTCAATATTGTCTATGTAAATTTCAAGTAATTTTAAAATGTTTAAAGTAAGCTTGTGTTCATATCTTTTAAAACTATAAATAATAATACAAATGGTAATAAAATGACTTAATAAATTTACTTTTTTATCAGTTTATTCATAACTAACATCAAACAACTAAATAACGTATTTGATAAAAACACAAGTTGACGAACAGAAAACAGGCTATCCATCCGTCCGCTTCTCTCCTCAGCTTGCCATTGCTGCTTTATGTCCTAAACAAAAAAATCTAAAGCAAAGCTTACAAAAACACAACACAAAAACATTAAGAAATGTATATTTGTTATCCTGATTAGTCACCTATTCATTGCATAGCTTCGCATTTACTTTCAGTACATAAAAAAAAAAAAAAAACTAATTTGTTTTTAGTCAGCAAGGGATAACTTTCCATTTGAGATACATCTCCATAATTGTTCTCATAAAATAGATGGAACATAGGTGGAGGGATATGATAACTGTCTTAATTTGTGAATTAATAACTATAGTTTTAAGCATAGGGTGAGTCACATGATTATTTTTTTACCTCCATGCCACTGTGACCCGATTTTGCCCTGGTAAATTGGTAGTTATTTCTACAAAGATTAGTTGTCTTTTTGCTTCATTTGCAAACACTGAAATTAGCTGCATATAAATGGAACAATGAATGGAGAACCATTACACCACCATACAAGAATGTTTACGAGCAATGGTTAACAAAATAATTTTAAAATACATGTCTATGCTAACAACAAAAGCCAAATAACACAACTGCTTTAAAGTTTTACATTTTTGTACCACCACATTTCCATATACTTACTCTGTCTACTTTTTCAGCTGCCATTGTTGCTGGAACAAAAATCTCCAGTTTGATGCACAATGCATTTCAGAATATGGAAACCACTTAGGGATACACTGGACCCATCCTTCAAATCAGGAACAAGAAGGCCGCATCTGGACTTTTCCTTCAAATTTTAGCAGTAAAAAGGGTAAGCAATGTTCAACATTGAAATTGAATTTTGGACTTCTGATCGATTCAGTTTGATTTTTTTGAGAATCAATTCAGAATCAAGTGTTCAACCTTTTTCAGCACAGCATTATGAGAAAGCATAGTCTGGTTTATTGAAAATGGCCTTAAATAATTTACCTCTGCTACCAATTCTACATTATCTTCGTAAATAAAGTAATTTACTAACTCTACTGTTTGCTGTACTGCAGGTATAAATAATTAAAACTGAATCTTACCATTCCTATTTAGTTCTAAAAGCAGTGCTAAGTGTTTTTGCTTCTATGTAGAACTATAAAAAGTATTAGTGCACTAAACTTATTTTGACCCTAGTAATAATTTTACAACAGAAAATCCACCTTTAAATAATCCGCATGATTTTTTTGTTTTTGAAAATTCCCGCTCCAGCAAAGAGACCAGATATCGTTCCCGGGAACCATGAGACACAAATTTTAAAGAGAAAATTAGAGCTTTGACAGGAACAGCTCTAGCTTTTCATGACAATTGCCATACAGAAATGTGGGGCCATTTTCACCTGTGACAGAGATGTTTGCTGCAATGCAAATCCTTGATATGTTGTCTCTCTCCAGTGCACAGTCTTGTCATAAAGCACAGCTGCCCCAACCAACAGCACACCCACCGGACTAAGTGCTCATGTGATGAAAGTTATTCATCACATTTGAATTATTCTAATCAATTTGCTGTCAGGCTAACTGCTGTGGCCGTTACAGTGACACCACCGTCAAGCACCGTTTGGCTGCAGCTCGATGCTGCCCATGAAATTTATACGTTCCATAAGTACTCATAAAACCTTCACAGCATGACTGAGCGAGTGGAGTCCCCCCCCCAATCCTGTCAGCATCCCAGCCCAGACGCTTCAGTCAGGACAGCAGCTGCAGACAACAAAGTCACTTACAGACAAATACACAAGATTACTACATGCACCAAGTGCTGCAATGGCAAGAAAACAGCTTGCAAACACAATAAAGAGCAGTAGGCATCAATTCTCCTTTTTCCAATGCACAAATGAAGAGGTTTGTGAGGGAGCGGGCCTGAGATCTCAATCAGTGATTGAGGTTTGTCATCCAGGTCTTATGCAGAATAGCTGAAAGCGTCTGCTAGTTCCTTCCTGCATTTAACAACCAGCATAAAAGCTGCTTAAACCAAAACAACAAGGGAGACAATCCCAGCCTAAATTCTGTAATCACCAAGTGAATATGGAAAACAGCAATTTCCAAAGGGCCAAAGGCACAGGGATTAATATAAACTCTGCTTACTGGTTACTTTCGCCTTAAGAGTGGCTTTTCATCCTTTCAGTGAAGACTGCTTATGTATTCTAAAGTTATGTGCAACAAGCTTTCTACAATACTGTACAGTTCTTAAACTTTAACTTCAGCCTCCAAATGAAAAGATGTAACAATAATTTCCATAAAAATAATAAAAACTATGTAAATCTGGAAATGCCTCATTAAATATAATATATTCCATATAGCAACAAGTTAGCTATGGGAATGAAAGTGGAAGTCAAAAAACTAAAAAAAAGCAACACTTTATTGCTTAACTGGTCAAGGCCAGTGACGTTCACAAGTATTAAAGGGACAATGTGGAGTTTGAAAGTTTGCCCCATCAGGCCAAACGCATAACTGCAGGTTTAATGGTATATATATATATATATATATATATATATTATGGCATGCCGTTCAGGAAAAATATTATATATTTATATTGATATGTTTGAATATATGGAATGAACATTGAATATATGGAATCAACCTTGAATATATGGAATCAACCTTGAATATATGGAATGAACGTCTGAATATATTGAATCAACCTTGAATATATTGAATCAACCTTGAATATATGGAATGAACGTCTGAATATATTGAATCAACCTTGAATATATGGAATGGACGTCTGAATATATTGAATCAACCTTGAATATATTGAATCAACCTTGAATATATGGAATGAACCTTGAATATATGGAATGAACGTCTGAATATATTGAATCAACCTTGAATATATTGAATCAACCTTGAATATATGGAATGAACGTCTGAATATATTGAATCAACCTTGAATATATGGAATCAAAGTTTGGCCTCAAGGATTATGGGTAATGTAGTAGATTAGTATGGCTGTCTGAATGCTGAAGTTGGCTCCCATTTATAATTAGGAAAATGCCTAAAAGGTTACTCAAACTGATGTTTCACTGTTTAAAGAATCTGTGTTTTGTAGTTTTTAGACTAGAGCAGATTAAAGCTGCTTGGATCAGTGAGAAATTAGGTGGAATTGCCCTTTGGCCGTGTCCCGAATCAGAGGCTAGAATCAGAAGCCAACTTCAGCCTCATGCTGGAGGAACCATGTTATCACTCGACACCACAGCTGCAAGAACAAGCTCTGGATGTTTGCCTGGAGACCGACAGCTGAAATGGGTAAGTTTAGATATTTATATGATGATGAATGTAGATTTAGTATACCCGTATATGTGACTGTAAACACATTAAAACATGTGAACTGCAGTTAGCAGCAGGTTGCAGTTAGCTTGTGCTTTGCGACCTACAGTAGTTTGATGTGCTAACATCTCTGTGTTTGCTTTATATTCTTGTAAAATCAGTGTAATTAGGTTTATTCCAGATAAATTATGTGGTGTTTGGTTTTTATCCAAATGTTGTCGATTCAGACGCTAACACATAAACCGAGGGAATAAATATGCTGGGCGTGCATCAAATGATTTTCAGACTAAAGACGGGCAGACTTTAGAAATCTTGCTGGAGTCTCTGCGCGCTCCCGCCGTCTTTATCGTTAAATGTAAGGCGATTTATGCCAGTGTTTTTGTTTGATATCATTGCAAATCCTAGTGTAGTCATAGTGACATAAACAACCAACAACAAATAAAGCCGTTCTCGCTCAGGCGGAGCGCAACGCTACAGAGCTCAGCAGGGGTCCGGTGCAGAAATAAGATCATCCTGGATAGTTTTCAGCCCCTTTCAAAAGACAATCCTG
The DNA here is from genome assembly GCA_028564705.1 of Apricaphanius iberus. Taxonomy (NCBI): domain Eukaryota; kingdom Metazoa; phylum Chordata; class Actinopteri; order Cyprinodontiformes; family Aphaniidae; genus Apricaphanius; species Apricaphanius iberus. The sequence goes on from JAPXFQ010000689.1 coordinate 3,770,124, forward strand.
CCATCAGTGCTGGCATTAATACTGCCCATCAATGAGCCTTCTTAATTACTTCAACTATACAGTAGCCTACTACTTTGTAACTGTAGTGCATGATGTAAATATTGTCAATAAATTTTTCGCTGCTGTTACAGTACAACCAAATTTCCCCATGCCAGTAATATTACCCGAATATGCGGATGATTAATGTTTAAGTAACGGCCAGTGAGCGTTCAGGGTCAACCTTCAGACTGACTGGCAGATAAACTAATTCGACTTAAAACTATCCGTTTTGAAATAATTAAACCACTTGGTTTAATTCAGTTTTAATTACAGGCTGACTTTGTGAAACAGGCTTTGGAATAAAATACTTTGAATAAAACTGGCTAAAATATAAAATATATCTTTTAGTGAAAATTTACAATTCAGTAATGTGTTTTATAAATAAATCCATGAAAATTTTAAAGAAAAAGACAAATATTTTAATACTAATGAAACTAACTTTATAGAATTAATACAGGCGTTTACAGTTTCTGTTTTCTTTGATTTTTTAAATACTGGCTTTTTTATTTACAAAATGCATCATTGATTATTGTTCTATTTGTTTTTCGGCGGAGTTGATAGGATCTTGGAGATAATCCAGGAACTAAAGGAACTGATGCTCTTTCCTTAGCAACATAAAATTGCATCATCACTACTTTTCCAACTTTTATTCTTAGAAATCAAGAATATGTTTTTATGACCTCACTGACTTCTCTTTTAAATGTGACACTTTTCAGAATATTTTAAAGATGTTGTAAAGTACCTACAGAATATTTCTTTGTGAAGAACCCTTACATACATAAACTGAATGAAATTAAATACATAGGTTCTGTAATTGTCATGAATTGAATTGTCAACCAGAAGTTATATTAAAGGTAGTTGTTCAGTTAAGAACATTAGCATGACTTCCTGTGATTTGATTTCTTTTTTTAATGGAATTCACAACTAATCATATTTGGTCAGCAACGGAATAAAAGTGCATAACACTTGTTTCATTGGTGGTTCACCTTTTCTGTCTTTTGTCCCTCAGTATGACGTGTCTGGGCCAACCTTCCCCTTCGTGTATCCACTACTTTTCCTTCTGGATTGGCACCTAACCGGGGAGCATCAAGGTTGATGAAGAGCCACAAGGAAAATCTTTGACCACAAATAAATTCTCATAACAAGAATAAAACATTCATCTATCTTTCACAGCTTTCACTATTGTTTTTTCCCTGTATAATAATCTGTGCTTAAAACATTTTAGCAGTTAATTCTGATCTTACTTTAACAATAAGGAAAATGATTTATGAGGTCACTGGTGTTCATGGCTAACCAAAAACAGGTTTTTGTTTTAGTTCTGTGTTGTATTGTATCTGAACACACTTTTTAATCAGCACATGCAGGAATTCAACACATTAACCACAAAGAGTGGGCTATGATTCTGTATTCTAGAACTGGAAATTCAGAGATTTTGAGGTGCCTAAATCTTTTCCAAGTTTATTTTAAAGCACAACTGGACACGTAACAAAGCTGTTGCCTTTAAAAAAATGTTATAACGCTTTCTGCAGCAGACATTCTGTCAATTATCGTAGCTAGTTGGCATGAAAAGGAGAAAGAGGAACCCAGTGCTCTGACATTGGGTAGATGAGTTCCTTGGGTTCCTTCTAATGCCAGACAATGCTAGACCTTATGTGGCTGGAGTGTGTCAGTACTTCCTGCAGAATGGAGAGATTGATACTGGACTGGCCTGTCCGTTTCCCAGACCAGAATCCAGTTGAGCTCATCTGGGGCATCACGTCGTGTTCCATCCACCAACACCACGTTACACCACAGATGAGAGTTGGTGGATGTTTTAGTCCAGGTCTGGCAGAAGATCCCCCTGGAGACCATCCGCCACCTCATTAGGAGCATGCCCGGTGTTGTAGGGAGATCGTACAGGCAGGTGGAGGCCACAATACTGAGCCTCATTCTGACTTGTTATAAGAACATTAAATCAAAGTTGGATCAGCCTGTAATGTGTTTTCTACTTAAATTTGGAGTGTGACTTCAAATCCAGACCTCTCTGGGTTCAATTTGATTTCAATTGATAATTGATCATTCTATTTGTATAATTGTTTTCTCAACTATGTAAAGAACAATGTGTTTAATAAGAATAGAGTAAAATAATCCTTTAATTGTCCCACAAGGGGAAATTTGGTCTTAAAAGCAGCAACAACAAAAACACATATACAAACTGAACAGGAAACAGAACAGAAAGAAAATATTTACATGTACAATACTTACAAAAACAGGTTGAGTACAGATAAGGTGTTAAACCCAGGTTGAGTGCAAACAGCAGGATACTTAAAGATGTTTAAATAATTAGAATTTTAGAAAAGTGCAGATTCTGCATTTACTGTGCCTTAAAAAGTATATGTAAGTATTCCAATAAGTTAGTATATATAGTCTGTGAAAAAGAATGTGCAAGTTATAACAGTAGTAGTGTTCGGTTGATTAGTGCAATTTACAGCAGTAATGTAAAAATCTATGTTGGAAGCAGTATCGATTATAAAATCTGACAGGTGCATAAAGTAAGGACCTGTAGAAATACTCCTTCATGAATCTAGGATGCAGCAGTCTGTCACTGAAGGACCTCTGCAGTTCAACATTTATTTTAATCGTTATGGTCTAGGATTTGTTATTTTAGTGTTTATTTTTTGAGGTTGGGTTTATGTAATCCTTCTTTAGTGGATGGATTTCAAAATGTACCATTTATTTATCAATGAAATAATGTTTCTTTTATAATCCGTATGTTTAATTAAAAAAAGAGAGGATGCCAAAAAAATTAAACTATTTGTTATAATACCATCTTCATTTAAGTGAAGCAATATAGTTTGTAAATCCCAATAGGAAAATTATAAAATTTGCTGACAAATTATAAGATCATTTTGAGATCATCCATATTGCAGATGAGTATCATAGCTCATCAGTAAGAAACACAGGGATGCTTTATGTCAGAGATTACAAATGGGGAAGAAAAAATCCCTCCAATATATTTTACCCTTTTTCTATGTATATACAGTATAACAACTGGAGATAGTGATGCAAAGAAGGATTTTTCATAAAATTAAAACAAATTATGGACAACCCTGATCATCCTCTTCATGAGACTATCCTACAGCAACAAGCTCTGTGGTAAGGATCAGAGCAGACTACCTGCTGAGCGGCTGAGGTCATTTGGAGTCCAGGGAGCGCTGTTAAAGACCTTCTATGACCCTGTGGTGACTTCTGTCATTTTTTACATTGTTGTATTATGGAGCATTAGTATATCGACAGCTGAGAGGAAGAGATAAGATAAACTCATCAGGAAGGCCAGCTCTGTTCTAGTACGCACCCTGGATCCAGTACAGTTGGTTGGAGACAGAAGGACTCTGGATAAAATAACATCTCTAATGGAGAGAATCTCCCACCCCATGCATGGAAATGTTGCTGGATTGTAGAGCTCCTTCATTGACAGACTGCTGTATCCTAGATGCAGGAAGGAGCTTTTCTGCAGGTCCTTCCTCTCTGCAGCTGATAGACTGTTCAATCAAAACTGCTGCCAACAAACATGGATGTTTACATCAGCTCTGTATATTGTTCTAATATACAGAACAACACCACTACTGCTATAAATTGTACCAATTTCTTTTTAAATCTATATATACTATCAGGTTGGATGTTGAATGTTGGTGGACAGCCATTTTCAGGTCTCCAGAGATGCTCAATTGTGTTTGGGTCAAGGATCTGACTGGGCCAGTCAAAAACGGTCACAGAGTTATTCCAAAGCCACACCATTTTTTATTTTAGGTGTGTGCTTAGGTCACTGTCGTGTTGAAAGGTGGAGCTTCAACCCAGTCTGGGGTCCTAATTACTCTGGTAGAAGTTTTCTTGCAGGATGTACTTGGCCGTATTCATCTTTCCTTCAGTTACAACCAGTTCTGTCCCTGCAGCTGAAAAACACCCCCACAACATGATACTCCCACCGCCATGTTTTACTGTAGGGTTTTGTTGGGCTGCTAAGGAGCAGTGCCTGGTTTTCTCCACATATACCACTTACAATTAAGGCCAGAAAGTTCAATCTCAAGCAGATTCTTTTTATTTTTTTTCCCACAGTGACAACCACTGATTGTGGCCCCATTAACTTCATGTTAACAATAAAAACCTCCCATTTTAAACGTAAAATATAAAAAGTTCACCTACTGTGGCCTAAACAAGTCACAAATACCTCTATTCGCATGGATCTGAACTGCACATACAGTAGCCAATTGTTTTGAGTTTTGGACTTCTAAGGATTTAGGCCATATCCACACATAGCCGTTTAATAAAAAACCAAAAGATTTTCCACCGCTTCTTTAGAAAAAAAATCCGGATAAATGTGTTTTTCAGCACTTTCATAGACATGGCAAACCTGTAGGGGCAATAGTTCTCCCAAATCCTATCCACTCAGAGTAACTTTCTATTCTCTATATTCAGCCTGCAGCAGTAACAGAGCTCTAAAAGTAAACAAACAAAACATGCTTTGACAATTGATGATTCCAACACAGCTCTGAGGGCATAAATGCTGTTTCTGAGTGTAAATGCAGCTTGTGAAGTTACAGCACCTAAAACTTAGTTTTCATCCGTCCACACATAGATGCTGAAAATGGAGAAATAGCAGATCTCCAATTTGGCCAGATTTAAAAAAATGTTGGGTTTTTTTATGCCGAAAATCTCAGTTTACGTGTGGATGACAGGCCAAATCGTAGAAAAATATCTCAGTTTTCTGAGATACCCAGCTACATGTGGACAAGGCATTAAATGTTCTGAAAGCTGAATCTGTGCTCCACTACCACACTGGAGACTGAAATACAATCATGATCTTAGTTTTAACTGCTTCAGCGGGAGTAAGTTCAGTAGTAAGCACAACTTCTGTACAGGGTTACGGTTTTTGGAGCAGGACTGTGACTGCTCCAAAGCCTCCGTAAATCTTGAAACACACTGCTAGCTCATTGATAATGAGATGCCATGAAATTATGCACAAATGCTTCAAATGTAAATCTCTTGTCTGCACGACAAACGGACAAATTAATCTGTCAAAATTACAGAAACCCTCCATATTTATCCGCTACTGTAATAACTGCCCCCCCCCCCCAAAAAAAAAGGTCAAATAAGGAAATAATCCCTGCTTTTCATGAATTGGACGATACATATATCTCTCGCTTTTGACAAAGTCCAATTTGTTTTCAAGGTTTCAAAAACAGGAAAATTCCTAATGAGAAGTTAGAAATTAAATAACTCAGATTCAGTTGTTGAAATAGGCAACTTGATGCCTAAATCATAAAGTTCATCTCAGCAAAACCATTAATTAAACACATAATGAAAGGTATGATAATCTGCTACAATACCCATAATACTAAGGCCTAAGGTTTCATTCCATATATTCAAACTTCATTCCATATATTCAAACTTTCATTCCATATATTCAGACTTTCATTCTATATATTCAAACTTAATTCAATATATTCAGACTTTCATTCCATATATTCAAACTTCATTCCATATATTCAGACTTTCATTCTATATAATCAAACTTCATTCCATATATTCAAGGTTCATTCCATATATTCAAACTTCATTCCATATATTCAGACTTTCATTCCATATATTCAGACTTTCATTCCATATATTCAAGGTTCATTCCATATATTCAAACTTCAGTCCATATATTCAAGGTTCATTCCATATATTCAGACTTTCATTCCATATATTCAAGGTTCAATCCATATATTCAGACTTTCATTCCATATATTCAAGGTTCATTCCATATATTCAAGGTTAATTCCATACATTCAAACTTCATTCCATATATTCAGACTTTCATTCCATATATTCAGACTTTCATTCCATATATTCAAGGTTCATTCCATATATTCAAACTTCATTCCATATATTCAGACTTTCATTCCATATATTTAAGGTTCATTCCATATATTCAGACTTTCATTCCATATATTCAAGGTTCATTCCATATATTCAAGGTTCATTCTATATATTCAAACTTCATTCCATATATTCAAGGTTCATTCCATATATTCAAACTTCATTCCATATATTCAGACTTTCATTCCATATATTCAAGGTTCATTCCATATATTCAGACTTTCATTCCATATATTCAGACTTTCATTCCATATATTCAAGGTTCATTCCATATATTCAAGGTTGATTCAATATATTCAGACTTTCATTCCATATATTCAAGGTTCATTCCATATATTCAGACTTTCATTCCATATATTCAAGGTTCATTCCATATATTCAAACTTCATTCAATATATTCAGACTTTCATTCAATATATTCAGATTTTCATTCCATATATTCAAGGTTCATTCAATATATTCAGACTATCATTCAATATATTCACATTTACCTTCCATATATTCAAGGTTCATTCCATATATTCCAACATATCAATATAAATATATAATATTTTCCTGAACGGCATGCCATAATATATATACATACATATATATATATATATATATATATATATATTTTTTATATATATATATATATATATATATATATATAGGCTGCACGGTGGCGCTTGCAGCAAGAAGCTTGTGAGTTCGTATCCCGGCCCAGGGTCTTTCTGCATGGAGTTTGCATGTTCTCCCCGTGCATGCGTGGGTTCTCTCCGGGTACTCCGGCTTCCTCCCACAGTCCAAAAACATGACTGTCAGGTTAATTGATAAATCTAAATTGTCCTTAGGTATGAGTGTGCGCGTCCATAGTCGTTTGTCCTGTTTGTTTGGCCCTGCGATGGACTGGCGACCTGTCCAGGGTGTACCCCGACTTTTGCCCGTTGACAGCTGAAGATAGGCACCAGCCCCCCTGTGACCCCTGGAGGATTAAGCGGTTCAGAAAATGGATTGGATGTATATATATATATATATATATATATATATATATATATATATATATATATATATATATATATATATATATATATATATATATACTGTATATGTTGCCATGAATGTGAATAAGCAATCTGAAAATAAATATTAAATACAATTTAAAATGTAAATAAACCTCCTTTTGTTGGAACTCTTTTGAATAAATGCCCATTGAACAGACATTTAAACAAAATGCTGAAAAAATAACCATATTAGTTTTACTTTATTTTCATACTTTATTTTCATCATTCAGCTTATCTTTAATAAGACGCCTGAGCTTGGTTATCTTTGATGAGCTCTGATAGATCTAGGGGCAGAGAGTTCTCCAGGCTGTTCTCCACATCCAGTCTCCTCCTCTGCTGGGTGTATTATTCATTTGTGAATTTATTAGGCATAACACAACCTAGCCGGGTTTTCTTTTACCAGGGCATAAAGAATGTTGTCGAATGCCTGACATCCATCATCTGGGAAATGAAATACTAAATGTTTCCAAGTACCCCATGCAATTTTCTAACGTACCACTAGGGGTACATGTACCCCTGGTTAGGAATCACTGCTCTAGAGATCTTATTTCGAAGGCTGAGAGGGTGTCTCCACTCTATCCTTGGTGATGTTCTCTGTAAAGATAATCATTTATTCTTTACATAAACATCCAACGGATTTCACAGCATGCATATTTAACTAAGGTGTAGGCTCGGAGACCTATCTCAATACAGAAAGCTAGCTAGAACAATCTTTATTTATTTATTTATTTATTTTTATGTTTTATTTTTTCCTTTTTTCTTTTTTTTTAACGTGTCCTGTCTAGCAGTATGCTACTCAGAATTGGTGTCTGAGTACCAAGTACAAGCCCAACAGTTTAACTTTCCCAAGCAGAGTATTACAGCTTCGCTGTAGTACGCCACTTGATGTATATGTATGAAAAATCTTTATTAGTGATTACTGTGGGTTCAATTTCCTGACGTCATGGACACTAAACCGAGACAAGAAGGGAGAAAGGAAGAAGGTGAAGAAAAGAAACCGGACCAACAGAGGCGCGAACCGACGACACAAGACAGGGAGGCAAATAAAGAACACAAAACATCCCAGTCCTCCACCTCTGCCGGACGGCAGAGAAACAGTAATACAAAAACACCCCCGTTAAAAAGAGCGCCTGTGCTAGATGGTAAAAAGCCTCCCCGCCAATAAGAGACGCCCCAGGCACCGCCAGCGTCCGAGGGCCCCCGCGCCGAGGCCGGAACCCGGCGCACCACCGACTCGGGTACCCCGGACACGTCGCGCCAGGCCCGTGAGCAGACCGAAGTCCCAGGCGGCCAACCCCCAGGCCGACATCCTCCAGCCTTGCTACTACCGCCCGATGGCCGGGAGGCAACAGAACCCAGCACCTCCACCCACCAGCCCACACCCCACCAACCGGTCAGTCACCGTGGAGGCCGACCAACACCGGCCAGAGGCCCCCACCTCAGCACCCCCCCGAGCGCTAAGACCAAGACCCAGGAGCCATGTCCAGTGTCAATATAGCCGATCGGGCCCGGAGACGCCGGCCACCCGCCGCGGCCTCTCGCCGACGCCCGGACGCGGCAAGGGGCCACCGGGGAGCAAGCGACAAGAACCAGCCCGGGGAGATGGAAAAGGCAGCAGCGCCCGCCAACCACCGGCCGACCACAGCCCCCCCCCAGCCGGCACCGACGGCAGCGGCCCCCCCCGGCCAAGCCCCAGCCAGGGCCCCAGCCGGGGGGCACGCCGCCCCAGAACCCCGAGCCCCAGGCCCAGCCCAGACCCTCCCAGAGCAGCACAGCACCAGGCCAGTAACCCGTGTCCGCCAGCACGACCCCTCTAAGGCGCCGCATGCAGCCACTAGGAGTCACCACACAAAGCCCCCAAAGTCCCACCCCAGGCGAGAGTCACGGCACCTACCGCCCCAACCGCAAGCGGACCCACCCCCAAGGACCTCCCTGCAGTCACCACCAACCCTTAAGCTCCACATCGGCAACCGTGTCCCACAGAACAGAATCAAGGGCCCGACCCCACTAGGTGATGGAACTGATCAAGGGTGACCAGAAAGATTGATCAGATGTGGAGGCAGATGCCGTTTCTAGACCAATGTAATCCAGAAGGAGATCTCTATATTGATTAATATTCAGAGTATTTTTATTTTTCCAGTTCAAGAGGATATTTTTCTTAGCGATGCATAAGGCGATGTGAAATAATTGCATAGACTTTGTATCCATGGTAACTTCATCTACATTTCCCAGCAAGCAAACTGTGGGAGCAGGTGTGATATTACATTTCAGACACTTTGATAGATCTTCACATATCTGGTACCAATATTTCTTAACAGGTGGGCAGAACCAAAGAGCATGAATATAATTGTCTGGTAGATTGCTTGTACATTGTAAACAGGTATCAGACGGCGTATAACCCATCTTGAACATCCGTTGCCCTGTATAATGCACTCTATGAAGGATTTTATATTGTATTAATCGTAGATTAGGATTTTTAAGAAATTTAAAGGTTCTTAATGAAATTTGAGACCAGAGGTTTTGGTCAATTGAGATGGACAAGTCCATCTCCCATTTTGAAATAGGAAGGGCTATTGATTCATCTATTCTATTTAATGTTTTGTATATTTTAGATAGCAGTTTGGGAGGGTTAAGATTAAGGAAGTCTAAAACTTTTCCTGGAATTTGTAAATCAACTGTATTGAGCCTAAATTTATTTTTTATAATTGATTTAATTTGTTGGTATTCTAAGAATTTATTCTTGTTAATTCCGAATTGTGTAACCAATGTATTAAATTGGATAAAGTCTGTTCCATCAAATATATGCTCCAGGTATTCAATTCCTTTACAACTCCAGCCTGGAAAGTTGATCATGCATTTTTTTTGTAAGATATCCGGGTTATTCCAGATGGGTGTACGCCTGCATGGGACTAGTGAGGTCTTTGTCATTTTAAGAAATTCCCACCAAGCTGTCAGAGAGGAGCTGATATTAATACTTTTAAAACATTCATTTTGTTTTATATTTGAGCTAACAAAAGGTAGATCTGAAAGTTTTATCTTATTGCATAGTGTCTGTTCAACATCTACCCAGCACTCATCGATATAACTGTGTTTTACCCATCTTGATGTGTATTGGAGTCTGTTGGCTAAGAAATAATGACGAAGGTTTGGTAGGTCTAGACCTCCTTTATCTTTGAACTTCTGTAGTGTTTTTAAGCTGATACGTGGGGGTTTATCTTTCCAAAGATAAACCCCCATAAAGAACAGTCTTTATAATAGCCACTCATCGCAGCGGTGAAAGTGAGCCTGCTATACAGGACAGAGCAGCAGAATTTCACTCGTTGTGGAGGTTGATGGGTCATGATCAGTGCTCTCATATTTAGGATCAACATCATATAATGAAAACAAGTATTGCAAAGCTGTTTAACTGACCACTAAAGTTAGCCGTTAGCAAATGATCTTACCTATCCATGAGAAACTTCATTTCTGCGTGCGTTTTGATGCTGTGAACATTTTTCATTTATATCCATCTGTTGTAGGCTTCACCTAAAGTAACTCTGGTTTAAGATATTCTAAGGTCGCTCCTCTTCTCAGAAGGATAACAAAATCTGAAGGGTTCAAACACAGCAGCTCCGGGCGGTTGTTTACAAAAGTATTTGGCAACCCGCACTGGCGCCCGACATTGGCTGTACTCATAGACTGTATATATAAATGGACAAACCCTCGTTGACGTCACCCGTAGGTTTCTGAAGAGCACAAATGAAGCCAACTGGGCAGTTCCCACCGCTGCCATCTTCTCCACTTCACTCAACTCGCCACTCTCAGAAACTCCAAAAATGGGCAAAGAGGTGGAGCTGAGAGTGGTGCTGTGAGGCAGAGGGTTAACTCTCCGAGCCGACATAGCCAGAAGCTAGTCGGGAGCTAACTGAAGCTAACGTACGTTGCAGCCGGTATCAGCCAGAAGACCGCGGTTGAGAGACTTTTCCCCATTTTTCAACAACGATCACTTTAGACCCAGAAACATTTCGAGTAGAGAAACATATCGATATAATAAGACCCAAATGGGTCAGGTCAATACGGCCTAATATGGTGTTACTTCCATTACCATCGGTGGAAGGTGAGGACATAGACGGGCGCATCTTAACAACACATCCAGCAAAAAGCAGTCACAAAGTCATCATGAAAACTCAGATCCTCTCAAAAGAATAAAAGGGTTTAGTCTCACCTCACATCTCAGACATCCATTAATACATGCCTCCGGCCAGGGTCAACACAGCTGCCAGTTACGAATGTGCAGGACATCAAGTCTTCATTTGATCTTTTCATCCAGGATTTCATCAAGAAAATGATTCTGGATTACAGTGATCTAGAAGGAAAGTGTGTTTTTAGAAGGAGGACCAAATGAACCATGAACGATTTTCATTGCCTACTTTAGGGTTCTTGCTGGAGTTTTCAGGTCCAACGTGGAATCCACAGAATCCCTGTGGAATGCAGAAACATGTAGGTAACTTTTTCAAGCATGTCTTCCAGCATGTCTCGGGAAAATAGGGATGGGGGATATCTTTTGCAATATATCATTGAATATTTTTATCGCAATAAAAAATTGTCTCCTTGCACTAACAATGTCTAGTTGATGGCATAATTTTGTGGGCGCCCGAATAAAGTGTTCACACGGGGAATGAAAGCAAGAATGGTGGAAGGTGTGAGGATGAGGAGAAACTTGTTTTAAAGAGAGGAGCTACCTCCACAATTTGGTTACAGAAAATGAGATGAGGTGCAAACTACCATAATATGCAAAGTTTGCAGAAAAAATGTGGTTATGAAGAGTGGAAACACATCTGATTTTTTCCACCATCTAAAACACAAACAAAAACCAGAGTATGAAGAATGTATGAAGATATGCGAGGCAACGGTGGCGTCAACCACAAGCGAACCTACGGGTAAGAAGATGCTGACCTAGATTAAAATCGGCAACACTTTAGCAGTGGCGCTGTGTTGCAAATGGTCCATAAGCTAGACCCAAGATACAAGTCTTCAAGGAAGTGCTTTTCCAAAGCAGCCCTACCAGGGATGTGTGAAGAATGCTACGTTAGGGTACAAACATCACTGTCTAGGGATGAATTTTATGATTCAAGTGCAGACATGTGGAGTAGCAGAGGGACTGAGCTGTACATTAGCCGTACATTGTTGTTCTGTGATGTTTTTCAGCACAGTTACTGAAACACAACTTAAATATGACATAATCTGCTATTTTACAGAAAAAAAGATATATTGACATCATTTTTATTGTTATCAATAAATGTTCAATAAATGCCTGAAATTATCATAATCAATTTTTTTAGGCCATATCGCTCATCCCTATTGGAAAACTTCCAAAATTGTCCAGGATTATCTGTTTGACATTTGTAAATGTGTTGTTTCTTTCCACTTGCTCCACTTGATTATAACAGATTTTCTATGTTATTACATTTTACAAAAAAATTTGTTGCACATTAATTCATAATTGTGATCTAACAAAGGTAATGGGCACATATATTTTTAAAAAATGCTGTTCATATTGCTTTCAATTGGGATGAAGTAAATGTCTGTTGAGTATTTTAACATACAAAAATTTTATAGTGTTGATTTGACAACACTTAGTGGGCTTAGTGCTTTAGTATTAGAAGTAAAAGTAAAAATATGGTAGGCGACATGTACCAAAATCCTTTGGACTCCAGCGATTATCAGCTTGCTAACTTCAGCACATGTAACTTATGCCCTGTGTTTAACAGTGCAGTCTATTATCTCCCTATCAGTCATTCATGTTTATCAGTCAAACATATGATTAAAAGATCAACTAATAAAAGAATTCACTTAATACAACTTTATCAGTTACTAACACCCAATGTCTTAAATCACCAATGCAGGTGTTCATCATGCTGTCACTGAGGGTCAGTTTACAATGACAGCATAATAGACAAATCACAGACACTTGTCAATTGGGGTCACTTGGTGGCGCCAAGATTGCGACATTCACAAATTGCTCGCCAAATCATTCTATAGAGTTCACCTTTTCACTAAAGGTTGCACTGGAGTGTTTTGGAGGGGTTTCTTCTCTCCACTATGAGAATGATACGTTTTAACAATATAGGGAAAAATATTTTTCCAAATCCACATTTAAACCCTTTGCTATTAACTATTCTTAGTAAATATGTTCACAATTTACAATATAATAAAAAAAGGCATAAATGAGTGCTGAACTTCTGAATGAACCTAACAGGATGTGCTTTCTTTTTTAATATTGTCTGACCTGTACATGTAATGTTGCAGCTAGCTTAAAATCAACAGAAATCCGGAGGTTAGTTGTGTTTATGTGTTCTGAAATTATACAAGTTCAAAGTTCATGTGGTCATTACTGTGGGGTATCATGAACGAAATGGCTAACAGTCAAGCACAACCTTTCAAAACAAAACATGCACAACAGCTGCAGTCTGTAGCTTACATATCCTTACCTTTCTCTCCTACTTCCATTAAAAAGAAACAATTAATAAGACATGATTTCCAAAAAAGTAATCCAAGTTAAATATCAAGTCTTTACGGTACAAGTCCGAAGTATTTTATAATGGATGGGCCGTTCCTGTGCCACCTGCACTGAACCTATTTGAGCTATTTTTTGTTTTGTTTTTGTAACCCCATTAAATCAGTCTCAGTCACTTTGCCGTTGTATTCTTTCTGCAAGGCATGTCACTCGCCTTGCCTACTGGTGGTGGTCAAAGGCCTCTGATTGAATATTAGCCTAACTTCTGCCAGTCTGCCCTATGTCAACTGTGACTACAGTGTAGCCCTGGGAAACCCTGTCAAAGCTGCCAGTGTTTTTCCCCAGTCCTGAGAAGTTTAGCTTTACTCTCTGGTAGAAAGAGAAAGATAAATATGAGTTATTGAAACTGATGTTGTTGACTTGTTTGTGTGCCGCTCCAGAGTCTCTACTAAAAATCATGAATCACGGATTCACAGAGTTATGTTGCCTTTATTTTGCAGTTATCTCAAACCAGGTTTCCATTTCTCCTCTGACCTGTGACATTAACAAGGATTATCCGTCCATGCTGTATATACATATTTGGAATATTACCACAGAAAGTAGGTATGATTGAGTAACTTATCAGGGCACTTGAAAAAATTAAAAAAATTAAAAAAGCTGATTTCTACAGTCCGTCTAGTAAATGTATCCTTTCAAACTTTCCTGCCCAAATTATGCATGCAAATTCATGTTTCAAAAATCCATCTACAGCCTAAGGACATAGTGGGACCATCATCCAGAGTGTAGGACATAACCTAACACCTTCTCACACCACCTCCTCCCCCATAGTCGAAATAAGACTGTCACTTTGATGCGTCCATTCAGTCTTGATGAGCTTGGGAAAAAATATGCAAAAAAGGGTTCTCTGTAGTGGAGAAAGAAAGAAGAGAGAGAAAAAAGGCAATCAAGACTAGCCGCGGTTCCCGGCTGGACTATAAATCTCTGTCTGTTTCAATCGGTGCTGTGGCCGAAACGGTGTAAAATTCGAGTAGGGATGTCATCAATTTCTGTTAGCGCCTCTGTCCCTTTCTGTGCCGGTCGGCCAGCAGTGGTGATGGATTGATTTTGTCACTTGTGCTCAGTTCACAGTATGTTAACATGGAAGGGCAGAGTTGGGTTATGGAGAAAGGGTTATTAGTGGCGTGGCTGTGGCTGGACTTTTCTCTCTGTTGCTTACTCTATGTTCATGTGAAGGTCTCTTATTCTATCTCCCATCCCTGTCACTCCACCTTACACTCAATAGACTCACACCCTCATTCATCATACCCCATTCCAGTATACATCTGCATCTCCTTTATCTCAGCATTCCTCCACCTATCCCTTCTTATCTCTGCTTACCTCACCCTCATTTTAGCCAGCTGTCAACCCATTTCTCTGCCTTCACCTATATTTGTCAGCCCATTTATACCATATATATCAGTTAACTACACCTGTCTTTACATGTCCTGCCAGCACACACATCCTCTCACAAAGTCCTAAAATCCTAAATCTGTTTCTGCCTTTGATCATTTACAAGGAAATATTAGATGTAAACAATAAAATACATAAATAGTTATCCATCCATTGTCTATAGCAGGGGTGTCCAATGTCAGTCCTCAAGGGCTACTGTCCTGCATGTTTTTGTTCTTTCCCTGGTTTAACACACCTTAATAAAATGATTATCCAGAATTTTGCTCTGCTGAGGAGGTAATCAGACCATATGAATCAGCTGAGTTGGAGCAGAGACACATCTAAAACTGGATAACTGGAACTGGACACTCCTGATCTATAGCATTTACCCTTGCATGGTGTTGGGGAAATTACCAATAATGTTGTTATCTGGCTATTAAAAGCTGAAGGGACTGCTTATGGCAGTCAGTAAGATAAATCATTTATGGAAAATCTAGTTTAATAGCCAAATGTCTGTATCAGTCTCATAATCTGAAGAAATGAATTATTTGCCGACTATTGACCATAAACTTTGCAATATGTGTGTTGAACAGGAAAGACAACGGTTATTTCAAAGATACAAAATTAATTTAAAAAATAAAAATAAGAAAAACATTTTAATCACCAAGCTATGAAAAGAGAACACACTACAGCTTAAAATAAATGAATAGTTCAAATGAAAGAACACAAAAAGATGAACATGTAATAAGATGAGAAACCATGGATTCTGGTCACAGTTCTAGATTAATTTGGATGTTTTAAGAACCAAAGACGTGATCTGCAGATGCTGGAATGAAACTGAATTAGTTTCACCAATTTTAATTAGTTTACCTAATTTAGCACCACTGGTTTACCTCTAAACCAAGAAGCAATGTAAGAAAACACAAAACATTATTTGAATTAAGAAGTGTTTATATATGTTTAAAAATGATCTTGATAAGAGCAATTAACCTTTGGTGGATTACTTAATTCATGGTTTGATCATGACAGTAAAACAATCTAATTCCCCTTTTTTTATTGAATAAAGAGAGTTCAAACACGGTTAAGAAGATTAGTTTCTGTTCTTAAACAATCTATTTTTAAACCGAGTTCTGTTTGAACCGTTAATAGCGACCTTTGTTTATGAAACGCCAGCCTAAACCAACACTTGGGCTTGTTTAGCTTTAGCTGTCAGCGACACACGTGGGCCGTTTAGAGTGGCTCAAATACATTTAATAAACAAAAAAAAAAGAAAAAAAAAAAAAAATCCTGTCTGATTGAGTAGCTCAAATTACCCGATTTAAAACGACTCTTTGTCGGGAAAAGTCTCTTAAAAACACCGATTAAAACTTCAGGCCGAGGCCTGGTTTACCCAAAGATATTACATTAAACTTAAAAAGGAAAAAAAAAGGAAAAAAGAAAGAAACACCTTTAAAATCAGTTATCCTAACTAATTTGCCTCTGCCCAAACAGACCTTAGGAACGTTTAAAGTCGTCAGAGTTGCTGCACGTAGATCAGGAAAGGGGGACCTCCAGGGAGTATTAGCCAGCAGGCTAACAAGGGATCGCTAATCTGGCTAGCAGCGGTGGGAAGCTCCTGGCTTTGGCTTCTCCTGGCTGGTTGCATGGCGATCGGCGTCCACCTTTTTAACAGTACCTTTTTAGAGCTCTTCAGTTCGGCATTCACCTCTTATTGGCTCTGTGGCTAAATGCAGATTCTGGTTGGTTCGGCTCTCGGCACACTTGGCTCACAGCTCCCGTTTCTCAGCAGTTGGCAGCCTGAAACTCAGAGGGGTTTCGTTGGGCTCTGGGGATAATGAAAGTCTTTGTTTATCAATGTTCAAGATTCACTTGGAGTTGTCTTTGGGTTCCTTTTCAGGCAGTTTCTGCCAGGACCTCGGGCCTCCCTCCGCCAGCGAAGGAAGATGTTTGGAGATCTTCTGTTGCTCCCCGGCCGGCAGAACGCAGAAGAAAGAGCAGCTAGGCGAGCACCCCTATTTATAGATTTCCCCGCCCCCACTTCCTGTGGGTTTAGAGCAGAGTAGCACCACCTGATGTCTGTGTTTGTAACCCAACAATGGTCACTGGGGAGTTGGTGCCTATCTTGGCAGCCGTTGGACAACAGGTTGAGTATGTCATTTATGTTATAGAAAATTGCCAAAATGCAAACAAGAAATAAATATTTATGAAAAGCAAAGTCTTTGACATCTAGCTCTCTGAAAAGAACTATAAGGCCTATCTTTATTTGTCAGTGAGCAGTAAGAGCCATTATCCTCAAATGTAGAAAAGATAGGATTTTCGGCTGACCATTCCTGGAAGGGCTGTCCAAAAGTTTCTTTAAGTCTTTGTCAGGTAGAATGTCTCAATGGGGTGAATAACATAAAATATTTTGAAAGTCACAAAACACTCATCATCCATCATGGAATTCACTAACGTAGTAGCCTAGTCAAATTAATTCTTCCTTATATTGCTCACCGGGTGGGGTGATGAATTACATTCATAAGGTCAAATTGCTTCCATTTTCTTTATTGTTGTTTCTTTGGTTCCAACCACTCTGGCTGTTGTGGTCTGATAATTGCTTTTCGAACCTTGAAGTCTTTCACAAAATGCCTTTGCTGCTTACAAATATCCCTGAGCAACAAAGTTGCTCCAGTGAATCAGTAACTAATGGCAATTCCTAGCCAGTCAAAGACTGAGTCTTGGACATCCTATTTTGAACTTTACTTAGTTTGCTTGGAACTGGTAACAAGTATTCACTCCCAATGGAAAACCCTAATAATCAATTAGAACTGAGTAGGTACTGTCGAAAAGAGGGTCTATTAAGATGCCTTATTTCCAGATAAAGGCCTCACTATATTCTCCAGGATCTACATGACTTTATAGGGTATGGCCAATCCCTGTATCTGAATACCCTTACTATGCCTACTACATAGCAGGCGAAAAGCAGTATGCAAGCGATGTAGTAGTTCTGTCACTCTAGTATGGATTGGCGTAGTAGACTTAATGTTCCCGGATGTGTACTACCGGTACAGTAAAATCCACTGTATGCTACGCTATCCCACGATGCAGTGGAAGCCCTGAAATCTTAGAAGAAGATTGATGTCGCTAACAAGGACGGAACACAGGTGACGTAACATTAATGTAAACACTCGGCAAAATGGTGGCGCAGTACGTCCGATTTCATGCTTACTACTCGCTCGTTTGATATGCAGTATTTACTACATCAACGGAGAAGTAGTAGCCACTATGTAGCACATAGTACATACTATAGAATTCGGATGCAGTGAACATATATCTGGAAAGGCTCCTTCATTTTGAAGGCTATAATGATAAAATTGCCCTAGTATTTCCTAAAGTTTTTTTGACCAACTATTTTGCACATCTCCGCGACATTTTATTGTGGAATCCTCCGGATGTGGCAGCACCTTGACACAGTGATACCACACTTTATGTACTATAATATAATGCTCAGAAGAAATCAGGCTTAAGACTGCCTATGCATGATGGCATCATGGCCAGTCCTGCTTTATAGTTTCAACAACCAGGAAAAGCCTGTTTGAGAAGGCCCTGGATTATAGATATGTTCCTGCTAAAGACGATTTGTGGATCCTCATAAACCTCATCCTCTAATAGACATAAGTGGAAAACAATACAGTTCTTAATACTACCCGACAAATTCGATTCAATTTATTTTATTAATATAAAGCCGATCAATCTGAAGGCACTTTACTAGAAAAGTAATTTCAATGCAATCATACAAACATTCAGTTTAAAAGTTTCTATTTAACATACAGCTCGGTATTGATTCAAATTTCAAAAATCAAATGGATTTACATTCCCAAGCGTTAGAATCGATCATCATGATCCAATCCAACCTGTTCCAATTTGATACCGATATAGGTCAGTGCTATTAAAAAAGTTTTTTTGAGCAGCTACCTTAATCATATGCCTCAACTTTGTTCTTGGAAATCCTGCATACTCCTGCGTCTCATCCGCCTGCAAAAAACAACAGAAAGTATCGGACATTACACACCCACCGCCAGCCAACCACAGTTCAGGGAATCCAATTTACCTTCCTCCAAGAATTTCTTCGCCAAACTACAAGTAAGAAACATAATCTTCAACATCAAACATCCTAATCCTCACTAAATATTCACCCCTCTGACAGTCTGGAGTCATCATCCTGGTTACCTGCTCTTTGTTCCTCCTGAGACAACTCACAGTGCTCATTTAATCAAAATAATTTTAGATATCACTCAACTGTCTCCTGCGTTTGGTTTTGTACATTTTGAGTTTGAGTCTGGAAACCCAATCCTGTCACTTGTATTAGTTATTTTGCATGTTTTCAAAAAGACAAAACAAACCTTCAGAGTTGACCAGAAGAAACTGGTTCTTGAATCTTGTATTATGTGCTGTTGTCCTGTAAATTGTTGTCAAGCAAAGCTGGTCTGATGTTGTACCCAAAAGTTCAAAATCCCCTGTCTGTTCTCGTTCTTATACACTCTAAGGGAACATTCACACCAGCCTTGTTAACTTTATTTTCCCAGAACCTCCGGTTCATTGGGGAGGTGTGTATGGGCAATGAAACTCTGATTTGGACCAAACAAACAAATTCTAGTCTGCCTAAAAACGTAGATCTCGATTCGATGAAAACAAACTATGCTGCACTTCAATTGCATGTGTGAATGGCAAGCGAACCAGGCCCACCAAAAGCAGGTAAAGGCTTTTGTTCAGGGCACCCTGGGTAAATACAATCTAAGCCACATGCTGAAAATATATATGCTGGATCTCTTACATTCCTTGCTCAATGTCTGTATAAGGAGGACATACGTGCTTGAAGCTGTATGCGGGTGGTCCTACTTATTGCACAGTGCTCCATATGGAGCAGTCTCAACCCTATTTCCACTGCATGCGCTCCGCTGCGCACTCCGCAGAAAAAGGCTCCCTTTGTAGTCAATGACAGCGTTTCCACTGCTGCTGCCGAGCCACACCGTGCACCGTTTCGCCATCTGACAATAACAGGATTGATTCTATTTCTTCCAGACGCTGGAGCAAGTCCCCAGTCAATCTACACAATCCCACAGCACCAACAGGATATTGAACAAGAACATCAGTTTTTTTCTAAATAAATACATATCCATGCACTAGACATCCCCCTCTCCTCTGACCCAAAACTGTCCTGTTATACATCAGATGTTTTATATTCCACCAGTCATGAACTCTTCTACTTCCACAACTTCATCTTCGACCAAGTCAGGGGATGCTGCTACCCCATTTTTTCTCACTCTCTCACCTGTCTGTCTCTAAAAGTCAGGTGAAGAGGCAGTTGGAGAAACTGAACTGCAACAAGGCTCCAGGTCCAGATGGTGTCAGCCCCAGATTCCTGAAGACCTGTGCAGAGCAGCTCTGTGGGATTCTGCAGCACCTCTTCAACCTTAGCCTGACCCTGTTGCCCCCCCTGAGTAAGCAAACTAGACTAGTCCCTATCAGGACCCCCTGCAGTTTGCTTATCGCTATGGAGTTAGCATTGAAGATGACATCCTCAACCTGGTTCAACCAATGCACTGTCATCTGTACAAAGCGGCAGCACTGTGAGGATCATGTTCTTGGATTTCTCCAGTGCATTTAAAACAATTCAGCCTGATTTGCTTTATCAGAAACTTCTGAAGACACAGGAGGACGCCTCAACAATCAGCTGGATCAATAACTACCTCACAAACAGACCACATTTTGTGAGATTGAAGAATTGTGTGTCAAACCAGCTAGTCAGCAGCCCAGGGGCACCACAAGGGACCGTACTCTCACCATTCCTTTTCACTCTGTACACCTC
This sequence comes from Apricaphanius iberus, assembly GCA_028564705.1. NCBI lineage: Eukaryota > Metazoa > Chordata > Actinopteri > Cyprinodontiformes > Aphaniidae > Apricaphanius > Apricaphanius iberus. The sequence continues at coordinate 3,790,879 of JAPXFQ010000689.1, forward strand.
ACACTTCCAATGTAAGACGGAGACCTGTCATCTGCAAACCGCACCAGCTAAAACCAGCAACAATGTTGCAATTTTGGTCCCAAATTGAACCGAATCTACCAGGTGTGAATGCAGCCTTAGGCTGGAAATATACTTGCTTTTTAACCTTGAGTAAAGTTGCATTGATTGGTTAATCTTCAGATTACAACATAAAAAGACAGCAGCAGTGTTGTTGAAGCAATGTAAGACCATCGTTTCTGCTATTCATGCTCGTTTTCCTACTGCTGACTTTATGCACGTACAGCTGGTCAAATAGCGCTCTACAATACCCTTGGCGGTAACGTTCATATGGTCGCATGCAGACGCATTGCGTTAAGTTCTGAGGGTGTGCACAAATGAAACTTGAAAAAAATACAAGCTATGCGAGGCAGCCATGATAGACATGCATATACGTAATTAAAAGCAAATATATTCCCGACCTTAGTCTTACCCATAACAGTTTAATTTAGGCAGATGTGTGCCATTCTTACAATCGGTGTATTATTTGGGCTGTAGTGATGCAAATAGTTTCAATGCCCTTGTTAAAGTGCTAACCAAACATGATTGTTCACAATAATGTTCAAATGTTTTAACCTATTCTCACTCTTCATCTTTACCAACTTCATTAATTTTTTAATCAAAATTTTCCATTCTATGTACTTTAACTTTCATAAACCTCACCTAAAAAGAGCCATTGACCCACTTCATCGCAGTCCTTACCTTTCCTTTTACATGAAGTATTAAATACCATTTCCACTTAGCTAAAAACAGTCATCTCAGAGTTTCACTTTTCTGAGAGAATCTTTTTTTTTTCCAGATAGGGACATCAAACAACCCTCTCTTTTCATCAAGCAGGTGCTTACTATAATGAAGACACAAATAAAATTACAGAGTTGACAGATGAGTTTTTATACTTGGCAGAATTTCCATGTTTACTTGGTGAATATGAGTTATTTTTGATATGCATTAACTGTGTATGTTCTGAGTAGGATGAAAACAGGCAACTCTGCTTTGGCAGGACAACTCTAAACTCAGCTTACTATTTACAGGAAACTACTGTACATGCATTGCATATCATCACATGTCCATCCTGAGAAAAAAAATCCAAATTCAGCTCTTGTTTGATGATGCTTCAAAGAAAATCCTTGATGTTATAATTTTAAAAAAAGAAAGATGCACAAAACTTTTTTTTTTAGTTCAATAGATTAATACATGCATTTAACAACTAAATAATTTGTCTGGAAAATCTTTCCACACATTTATTGACCAGTTGTTTCATGTTTATATAGATAGGAAGGAGATAAGAAGAGGTAGAGTAGCTAGGTAGGGATAGGTTAATGTAAGCCAGGTAGAAAGTGTTAGTAGCTAGGTCTCCTAGCAGCTAGGAGACAGGTTAATGTTAGTTGCTGTGCTACTTTAGGCTAGGCTGTTGGAGGACATTATTAGGGTCTGTTCCTACTTTCTCTCCTACTTCTCCCCAACTGCATGATGTGCTGTCAATTCAAGCGCTAACCTGTTTTCTCTTAGTCTCTTCCTACAGTAGGTGCTCCTAACCCGCCCTGCTTGACGACCCTGACTAAGATGGCATTTCAGTGATGGAAAGTTCTCCACGTCCTGCAACAAACTTCTGCATCAGTTCTGTTGCTCTTTCTGTGTCTCTGTTCTGTGTCTCTGTTCTGTATTCTCCAAACCACAGACGGTCTCGGCAGATGACCGCTTGTGCTGAGCCTGGTTCTGCCGGAGGTTTCTTCCTGTTAAAAGGGAGTTTTTCCTTTCCACTGTTGCTTCGTGCTTGCTCAGTGTGAGGGATTGCTGAGAATTACACGACGCAATCTTCTGTGGTTCTCTAATTTTTAAATTAAACATTGTACTGTAATAACTCTTCTTGTAAAGTGCCTTGAGATGACATCTGTTGTGAAACGGCGCTATATAAATAAACTGAATTGAATTGAATTGAATTATGAGGTAAGTTCAGCCCCAACAAAAAAATGTTGGCTCCCCAGGGGGTCTACACGCAAGATTATATATATTTTTTTTATGAATGAAAAACAAAGCAGTTCCAGTTTCCTGCATCTGACCAAATTTCCATGCCTTGTTCCAATTTCTTTTATTCATTTATTTATTTATTTATTATTCAGGACATATTTTCTTTCTAAATGACTTGATACCATAAGATATGGAATCAGGTACTGGTATAAAAAACAGGAAAACTTAGAAAGGAAGTGTTATTTTGTCTGTATCTTGCTTTTGGCTGTCACCATTCTGAGCTGTTAAACACATGTTTCAGTAATGTTTCTCTGTTCAAGCTACAAAGGATTTTTTATATATTTTATGTATCACTGCTATTGCTGAAAATGTTTTCCATTTGCATATTGTTATATGCATTTTTCTATTTTTGTTTTAAATAAAGATAGTCAAACATGTTTCACATGGAGAGATCCTTTGAGTCTGATTTTGTCTGCATGAACATGACAGCATGCAGCGATATTCCGCATATTGCCACATTACTTCCAGCAGCAAACTGCGTTGTGTCGGTGGTAAATGTCAGTGTTAGGGCAGGGGTGTTGTAAGTCATGGCAGATGCTGTAGCAGCAGCGGTGGTATATTTCACTGATACGAATCTCATGCTCTCTGACAGTAATGGTACTTATGGTAATGTCCTCTGTGAACCAGACATGGCCCTGTGCTTTGGCAGACACATCATAGAGCTCCCTGACACTTTCTGATTTAACTGGCAAAATCTAAAGACCTGTACTGCTTGATATGGAGATTTTTAATTTTAGATTTTGTAATCCTTTCACCTGGCCAAGACTTACCACATATATCAGATCATCCAGCAGTAAATCTGTAACATAAGTTAAACTAGCAGCAAGATTGTTTATGTAAAATTGAACTGAAAAATTTGTGTTCAAATTGCTTTATGATTTGCCCTATAATATATGTGCACACCTTATTAAATAAAAGTTAAATTTCTAACCAAATGTTAAGCGGAAGTTAAGGGTGGGCGGTACACCGATATAATTTTCCCCATGCTGGTAAATTCTATATAAAAAATAAATAAATAAAATGTGTTTTAGTTTAGCGGTGCTCCTGCCCCCTTCAGAAATGAGCGTTGCCTTGTGTCATGTAACTATGTACAGTCATGTGACGTCTCATCCAGGAGGAAACAGTGCTGCTGACGCAGAAACTCTGTCGCTACATTTAGCGAGTGTTTAGACTCATCTAGCGATTGTTTTTTTTTTTAATGCAGCTAATGACAAATACAGTGACTGTTCATGGTGTTACACTTTGAGACTGTTCATGGTGTTACACTTTGAGACTCGTATGATTGTTAATGCAGCAAAGGACCTAAAGTCGAACCAGAGCGTTGCTAGCCCAACAGCTTTGGCCGCCCAGGTCCTGCTAACCCGGAGCGAATATTAACCAAATCATATAAACAAGCCCATGGTTTTAAGAATTGAGCAATGGCATATCCACCAAAGAAACAAAAGAAGACCCGATCAGAAGAAGCCAGGAACAGAAACTGGGCCGCTTCACTGCTGGAGAACGCTTGTTAACCCCTGATTTATGCCTAGTAGAGCAGCAACACAGAAGATGACACAGGTCAGACGACACTTCCTTCCCTTGGTGCTGTGAAAGATCTTTTCTTAAAAAAGGCTGCTAATCTTAGGTCAAAGTAGGATTAGCTTCTAAAATCCAGTGTTACAACTTTTCAGTTTTGTGTGCGGAGCCAGTGTGAATGAGGCGTTAGAGATACTGGATTGGTAAGTGATAAATGCTTGTTCTGTGGTTATTTGGGCATGATGATGTGATACAGTGCTGGGAAAACTGTTTTAACGGTTTACCAACTGGCACAGCGTTAGTTTGATGTTTCGTTGTTTTGGCTGGCACGGTTGTAAAACCGTCTGTGCACTTCTTCAGAAGCACTCCAGAGAGATTTGTTTTACGACAGGGATGTTATGTCGCAAGCCTTGAGAGGGCAACAGAGGGCAAATATCCGCAAAGTTACAGTGTGTCTTTAACCCTAAATTACTGACCCACAACAAATTTAATAGCCACTCTTTTAACTTGATAAAATATAAAACAAAACTAACCTTAGCATTCTATATATACATACCACTTGGAGACAGAAGAAAGTCTAAAAGTATAACTCTTCATTCATTAATGGTATTTACTTGTATTATGTTTGGCTAGGGCAAAAGCCCCTCAGCTAGAAGAGAGAACATTGCAAACTTTCAGACAAGTAATTTTGTTCTTTGAATAACATTTCTTTTCAATTTCATAAATAAGAGTTGGTGTTTTCCTTTGTCCTGCCAAAGTTCTTTAGCCTGAAGAGGTCAGGCCAATCAAAGAAAACTACTGCCTAGACTTTAAATGAGCTAAAAGCTGAGCTTCTGTGAAATCCCTCCTATTTCTGGATTGTCCCTGCAGTATATATCTGTCCTTGGTTAAATGTTTATTGAAAAATTCTAAATTTCTCCGCTCTTCTATATAGAAATAATTACATTTTAAAGTGACAAGGAAAGGAAACAGAAGAGCATCCAAGTATCTCGCCAACTTGCTTACTTTAAAACATCCATCTCTCCACATCAGCCAAACACAGGCGGATGCTTCCCCTACTGCTTTGTCTCTGTCTTTAAATGTGTGTTTTCTGTTTATTATTAGCTGACTTGGTGTTTCATCATCCTGTGAAAATTCATATCTGCAGAACAGAAGGAGCAAAAACAGTAGGGAATCAATCTCTGGTGCTCAAACGGATAAACAAAAGACGCAATCAGAGGGAGAAGGAAAGACAAGAGCAGAAAAGCACAAGAGGAAAGGGCCTCATGCCCTGATCCTGGTCATGATGGATAGCTAGAGTAAAAGTGTCGGGGCGGTGGCATGTAAATTCAGGAGACATCCTCCCATGGCCTTGGTGATTATGTGAACAAGAGAATGATGCTTGTGGTACCCTGATACAGCTTTATTATTCTCTATTTTCGTAATGCCCCCGGAATGGATTCTGTCTGACCCCTTGGAACCCATCTCCTCATCAGGTTCTCTATTTTGCCACCGAATCTAATTCCCTACGGCAGAAAAATTCACACCAAAATAAGGAGAAAAAAGTAAACTCACTACTAGACATCTGTTTCATTTCCTAAACAAATTGTCTGTCAGGAATGTGCCCCCAGTGGATACACCAGGAGGTGGACATGAATGGACACAAAGCAAAGGAAATAAAGGAGTTTAGGGCATCCCCATCCTCCCCCTCCTCTTTCTCCTTCCCTCCTCCTCATCTGTAGTCTGCAGATTCCCAAAGGTACACAAACAAGTGACAAAGCTGTGTGACACTTTTTGTCATACTGAGTTTACATTTCTTCACTTGATTTTAATTTCACCATAGATTCCAGCCTGTATAATAAAGTGTCTTGACAAGCATCTAAAAAATCTTTAGATTCCATAGAAATGTTGCTGAACCGAACGATGGAGCCTTAAGTTTTCATTTTCTGACCTCTATGGGGTCAGAAGAAAATGAATCCAGGAGGTCAGAGATATACTTGGGAGTTTGTACAATATTAGCCATGAAAGATACAGTTAAAACTTTAACTAAGTTCTTCAAGGAAAAACTGGAGTAATATGGTTTCTTCTGTCTGTGCAGTTAAATGTCTTGCAGCTGCAACCGGCATTAGCTAAAGCTGATCCAACAGAAGAAACTCAAGAATTCAGTGGAGTTGAAACCAATGCACGGATAAACACCTCCAGTTCACCCATTAATACTATTAGTATACATTTCCAAATAATCCACTTTGCAAATCCTGAGCTATGTCTGCAGTTACTGTATGCTGCTATAGACTTAGACTGTTGGAGGATAAACTGATCACTTCTCTTCACTGCTACTTTTATCTTCTACTTATTTCCAGTTGTGCTGTTTTTGCTGTTATTTTGAATGTTAACCTTTGGTTTTTATCTGTGTTTTTCTCTCCAAATAAGCTACACCGGCCCTGGTACCCTGCTCAGCTACAATGCCCTGCTGGATTGGGGGGGGGGGGGGGGGGGTAATCAGCTTTTTACTCCTAAAAATCAAGGCTCTGTCTCCTCAAACCCCCAGATGGTCATGGCAGATGGCTGCTTGTACTGAGCCTGGTTCTGCTGAAGGTTTCTTCATGTTAATGGGGAGTTTTTCCTCTCCACTGTCGCTACAAGCTTGCTCAATATGGGGACTTGCTGTTTTTTGATGTCTGCATGTACAGGGCACAACCTCACATCAATGAAATGATGGAATCTGCTGGGATTCCTTAAAAACAAAAGATTAGAAACCAAGCCTGAATTCACTTATAACATAACAATACATTGACCTGATACAGCCCTCAGATCACAATTGTTCTGAATGTGCCAGAGAAGATGAAGAACAGTAAACTAAAGGTAGCTGAGTTGTCACATGTGGCTATGTGTGGACAACAAGAGCAAAGATCCCACCACAAACAAACAAAAAGCCTGATTCATGCTTCATGCTGCAGCAAGATTTAAATCAGAATGCAGACATGGCAAGGTTTGATCTTGCCTTCATATTGGATGCCTCATGAATTGTGTAGGAAAGAATATACTGGAGAATGAGGGGATGGGGGGCTATTTGCATTTTTTTGGCAGTCTATCTCAGTCCTCAAAGTTTCCTTTACGATAACGAAAAACCATTAGCTGCTGTCAAACAGCCACGAAGAGAGATTATTTTTTTTATTGAAATAAGATTAAAATGATAAGTTTGACTGAGGGTTCCACCTGATAAAATATTTCAGCTCATAAGCGCAGTGTGGGCACAGGGATTAGAGGAAGGAGAGCAAAAAGGAGGGGGAGGAGGAGTAAAACGCAGAGAGAGGCATAGAGAGAGGGAAAAATTCATAATGTATAATAAAACAAAAGGTGTCATGGGAAATAACAGTGATATTAAAATTAGAGTAAGGTGGGATCTATATGAAAAATGCAGATTTGAAAATGTAAATGATGACAAGGGAGATGAGAACAGATGTGGAACGGTGATAGAGTGAGGAAGAAAGGAAAGTTGTTTGTGGCCTCAGAGAGACAATCTGCAACTTCACAATGTATAAAATAAGGAAACAATTAGGAGCAACAGAGAGGTCAAAGACTTGATCAGAACTCAGGATGTAGAAGGTAAAGGCCTTAGTAGGCCTTATTGTTCTTCTCCCTGAATCATGTAAAGCACATTGAGTTGCCTTGTTGTTAAAAGTGTGCAATACAAATAAAGTTGCATTTTCTTGCCTTGACTAAAAGATAAGGGTTTTATAGGAGTAATATTGAGACAATCCAGGAGTATTTAAATTGTTTTAGACATTTATTTTAGAAATTAATTTATCAATCCAAAGACATGAATTTTGCCCCGTTTTCATAGAGCGGCACGGCCCGCATTTTTGGCCTTTCCCACCGTCAAAGCAGCCCACGGAGCAACCCGTACCAAAACCGGGTAGGAGGTGGTCCGCTTTTAGCTTCCGGACGAGGGCAGGGTGGTCCGGGTACGGCTGGGGCGGTGACACTGGCATCACTCTGCTTAGTCCTTTCATTGGATGAAGTCATAACGTCACCTCTGCGACAAGTACAAAAACAACTAGTTCTCTGTTCCAGCCATTAACTTGTATTAGTAGGTACAGCTAAAGATGGCAGCAAGCAGCAACCGTGTGTGGTCAGCTCCTAACACGCTCGTTTTTGTGTTTTTTTTTCTTTTACACTTCCTCGTCCCTGCAGTACGATGCCACAACAGCGTCCCCGTATGCAGAGTCCTGCCTGCAGTGGGAACACAGACGTGAAAAGTGAGCATTGTGCAGTAGCGATCCCGTCCGCACCGTGCCGCTCTGTGGAAACAAGGTATTTTTGATATCAAAAAACACCAACACATCAGACATCTGACCATTTTCTGTGTCCGTTGTCCTTGCAGGGGTTGTGGATAGCCAGTGCCCATCTCCATCCTTGGGGGACAAAAAGTAAGGTGATACTTACTCCATTACTTTGTGAATATTTGCCATCTGTCGCCTTCTGAAGGCTTACAGCATAATGTCACTGTCGTAACACCAAATCCCTATGGAGCGCATCTGAAGAGGCCAGTGTACTGAGTTTTTTTTTCAAGCTGGCTTGCCAATGCAACAAAAAACATCAAAATAATGGTGGTAAATCACCTTTACCAAGCAGTAATTTTAAGTGACAAGGTACAGTATAAAGACAAGTCTTTTATATCCATTTTGTAGCATGTGACTTCATGCCGTAAAGTGAAACTCAGTTAGTATTTGCAGGAGGCGTCCCAGGAGAGAAAAGTTATATAGTGTGGTTTTCAGCAGCGGGACGCTCCCAGGCAGTGACAACTCTGGAAAAAAACATAATTAAAGCTGGTGCGCTGCCAAAATGTTTTGAAAATGTTGATTTTTAAATAAAGGAAGAACAGTACTGTGAAAATGTGAAAAAAAATATTTGGTCTTACATTCCATGGAAAAATCCATAACTTCAGGTAATTCATACGTTTTTTTTCATAGAAATCTTCAGTCTGGTGAATTGTGTAAGGCCTGCATTTGTATATTGCTTTTTTAGTCAAAGGACCATGAAGCGCTTCATAAACATTCAGTTATTCCTCTCCTTTATTATATCTTATTATTTATTATTATACTGTAGCTCCCATTGACCATCACATATGACCTCTCCTTTATCCCCTTATCAGGAGAGAGCAGTGTCACCCCTTTAGCGGAAAGAGAAGTAGGATTGAAAGGAGCCCCCTCTTTGATATGAGCCTCCCTGAGGGGCTCTCCTGCTTTTAAGGAATGTTAGAAGTTCAAGTTCCAGCCACTAGCCCCTGAAAGCTGACCTGGTCTGCCACATGTCCTCTGCTAGAAGCCAGCCAAGGACAAAGGCAGGCAGGGGAGCTGCAACTAGCCAGAATATGAAGGAGAAACATGAAAAATCCTGCTGATCCTGAAAGTCATGTCCAAAAGGGGTAGAAACTTATTTTTACCTTTTCCCAAAAGAAAAAGAAAAACAAAACAAAAAACAACAACCAGAGTTGGTCATCTTACATTAAAAAAGTAATTAGTTATAGGGTGACATCAGCTAAAATGGGCCACTTTATGGTAAATTGCTTGGGACACTAATACAATACCATACGTGCCTATTCCATGTGTTTTTATGATTAATAATGACTGTTTGATATTTTTGTGTTGAAATTATGTAATAAAATATACATTTTTAGGCCCTACAGTTCTTGACATATCGGATGTGCCAACTTTTTTTGCATAGGCAGTTTCAGGTAAAATGGGCTTGCAGTTCAGGTAAAATCGGCCAGCTGTTTCAGGTACAATGAGCCAGTCAAACTGCAAAGGGAAATAGTAATTTATCATCAATTTTCAAAAACGCAATTGTTTATACAGTCACATAACATTTAAAAAGCATTACACAAACATATGTATGGCATTAAAACAAACATATTTTTGGGTGCAAACCCACATATTCAAATGTGCAATTAAAAAACTCCATTGTGGAACAGCATAGATCAGTGAACTAATGTCACTGGTGTGTGTTTGTGTGTGTGTGTGTGTGTGTATGTGTGCACGCGCATGTGTGTGCACCTGCACTTGTACGTGTGACCTGTGCACATATGTATGACAGTTGACGGATGTCTTAACTTTTTGCTACAAGGGCAAAGATCATCAAGGGGAAAGTGCCCATGGGCCACAAAAATAAGATTTTTTTTTGTGTGTGAAAATGTGTTTTTTTTAACCTGCTTAACAATGAATTAAACATGTAATATTTTGATGAAAAATAAAGTAGGAATTCTTGTACAAAGGGGATTTTCAAAGGATTGTAGAATACAGGGCTTTTAAAGTTTGCCTTTGTCAAATAAATCATTACGTTTTCAAATACTTCAGAGGGGCTAATTTTAAAGCAAAAATCAGTTTTTTTCTCAGCAGAAAAAATTATTTTTAGCAGTGTTTGGTTATCTCTACATCTGCTCTTGTGTTAGTTGTTCATGCAATGAAATAAAAAACAGCAAAAAAATATGATTATTAAAAGATTTTTTTTTTTTCGTTCCATGGAACTTTTTCTAATCCTTTTAATTTGTCAACAAAAAAAGAAAGCCTCCATCTTCATCAATCATTTGTGTTGTGATGCCAATTGCAGAATGTACCAATCTTAAATGGTGGTCAAAGGCCGTGCAAAATCAGTCCCAGAGACGTAAATGGCCCCCAGGCTGCACTTTGGACATCCCTGGTGTACGCACATATGCACACACACACCCATGTTGGGTTTCTATGTCTTGTGGGGACTTCTCATTGACATAATGTTTTCCGTAGCGCCTTACCCTAACCTTAACCATCAAAAATTAATGCCTAACCCTGACCCTTACCCCAACCTAACCATAACCTAACTGTAACCCTGACACTAAAACCAAATTTTAAGCCTCAAAAATTGCTTCAAACTTGTGGGGACCGGGATTTTGGTCCCCACAAAGGAGGTCGGTCCCCACTTGGATAGTAAACTTCCAATTTTTGGTCCCCACAAAGATAGTAATACCAGGTCCACCCTCACAAACACACACTCACACACACTTGTGTATGTGTTTGGGAGTGACACAGATGATGGCCCATTTTAGCTGAAACATTGTGGCCCATTTTACCTTAGTGGCTTAAGGTAAGTTGGGTCACCAAGAAAAACATCAAATTTTCAGAAAATATGTTTATATACCAAACTAACAGCATTATTTCTGATTTATGCCATCAGCACATATATTATGCATCATTTCTTTTATGTCCATGTTTGTTTGTTTTTCATAGATTTATCATTCTTATAATAGTTTAGGTAAATTTGGTATGCCAGGCTACTTACCATGCAATTTTCTGGTGCAGTCTTGATTTGAATTATTGTCCCAACCACCATAGCAACCATAAACCAATTAAATCACCGGTTACTTGTCAAGCACAGTTATAACAGCAGTTTGAAACGCTTTGCAGTCATTGGCTCTAAATTTTAGAGGGGCTGGGACCCCCCAAGCTTGGTGGCCTATTTTAACTGATGGCCCATTTCACACAATTTTCATTAAAGTCCAAAACAAAGACAGACAGCTGTGGGTAAAATGAAAAGAAGGAAAATAAGTTGTGCAAATCTATATCTGTAATTTTGTACATTAAACAGAGTAGTGAGACATTTTAAGATTTATTTCGTATCACTTGGTCACATGACCTGGATGCTATTGAAGGAAAACCTGAAATATTACAGTAAAATTATTAAAATAAAATATTCTATGCAGTCAAATTTCAAATAAATTATTGTGTCTGGTTCTTTAGATTTATAAGACATTTTAAGATGATTTGGTGTCACCTGCAGTCACATGACCTTGAAACTATAATTAAGAATATCACATATACAGTATTATTATTAAGAAATATCAGTGCGTTATGTTTCTCAGGTGTCGAGCCACAATTTTTGGGATTACTTTGTTGGTAGATGTTACAGGCATTTTCTGGGAAGTATGGAGATTTATTAACAACCAAACCCACCACTTTCAGCAGCGAGCGGCAATGCAGCCACTTTATTAGCGCAGTTCTCGGTTGGAGGGGAGTGAAACGAATTGAAACGAATGTCCGCCTAAAAACCAACTTAAAACTAAGTTCACAACTAAGTTTCTTATAGCATGCAAACAGCCAAAGCACCCAGTATCTGCCCACCGACCAAATCATCATCATATTTTCGGCGGCTTCATCATCACAGACACATGCTCTCTCCCTGCAGCTGAAGTGTGTCTGTCAGAAAGCCTGACACAGCTGCACCTCATTCAATCACATTGTAGTAACGCGCCACTCTCCATCCCAAGTAACGGTAATGACGTTGTAAACGATAGGAAAAGTAATTAATTAGATTACTCCGTTACCAAAAAATGAACGCTGTTAGTAATGCCGTTATACTTAAACAAAATTCATATTGTCTCTTAGTATTTTAGCATTTTATCTGCAAAACCTCCCCTAATTGTCAGAAATGTGTACTGTTCTTTACAAAGAAAAACTGTTAAACACCATGATCAAAAAAAACAATGCCAATTATGACCAGTCACAGCCCTGTTACTGCACTCCATATGCTTAATGTACCTTATTAACCCCGGGTTGCTACATGCCATGGACAGTCACACAGCTATGTGATGCCACTTAGTCCCCCCGGTAATGCTTTAGCCGGCATCTGTGAGCAGTAGAGGCGCTTTACTCCACACAAGTGCTTTTAACTGCTCGACTTCTGGCAGATAAAAAGGGAATATATTTTTTGCACATTAGCGCTGCTATTAGGAGCTATTATTTGCTTTAACTCTGATAAGTATCCACTCCCACATCACCCATCATTATTGTTATTATTCTGAGTCAAACCTGAAGAATCACAAGGACATCCAATAGGGTTTGTTTGACTGCTTCTCTGGATGGAAAATGGGAGGAGTGGGGGAAAAGAAGGGATGGTAGCTGTTTATCCTTGGCATGGTAATAGAGAGGGGATGAAGATGTGTGTGTGGGCAAAGCAGACACAGAACAGAATAAGAACTCAATCTGAGAAGCATTTTTCATTTATCCACTCTAAATCCTTAGCTTGACACTGCACAACAGGATTGCGTTTAACAGGGGGAGAGTCGTAGAGCTACTATAAGGGATTATTGAGTTTGATATGCAGTTTCATTTGACCAGGCCACAGACAATGTCAAAGCAGGGTGTGGTAGTCCGATGGTGGATGCCCTAACGATCACTAAACTCTCTGAGGAGCTCCAAAACACTTGAAAGAATGAATGACCCATCTCGTTTTACCACATCCCCGATATGTGCAGATATTGCTGAATGGGCAGGGAGCTACGTTCAGGAGCGGCTAGGATGGCACAGGGGCTGGCCTCACCTGTAATGGCATATCTCAGCCTCTCCATATTGATCAGTTCTGCCTCTGAACATTCGTCTGGGCTCCGGGCCGTGGGCTGCTGGGGCGCTGGCCGTGGATCTCGTTGCCACGGTGCCCTTGGTGAAGGCCGGTGTCCAGTGACAAAGAGCTCAGTGGAGGGAGTTAAAGGGTGGAAGCAGCTCCACTGATGGGAGAAGAATACACTCTGGATACATTAGTGGACCAATACGCTGAGATAACTTTTTTTATTTTACTTGAAATAAATTAAAATTTCTTATACGAACGGTTAACACCATGACTTTAATCATTCCTTAGAATTAAAGACACTAAATATGTACCTGCCAAAATTATTGAGGCAAATTGCCAGACATGCATTTCTTTTTCAACAACTTTACAGTTATTAAAAACAAAGTTGATGAAACAAAAAATATGTAAAGTTTATGAGCAGGATATCACGAGCATGTGATATCCCAATAATTGACTCTGGTTGGTAAGAATGACAATGAACAACTAGAATTGACAAACCAGAGGTTTTTTTTTAACATGGTTTGCTGACTTATGAGAATAGTTGACCCTACATGTTAATTTATAACAGCTGTTAAATTAAATTTGAAGCGTTGTTTTCTCGTGTGTTGCACCTTTTCCCTGATAATTTCAGCTTAGACTGATAACAATATGACAAAAAATACACACCAGCTGCAAGGGGCTTTCAACCTTAACTCTTTTAGCCATGATAGCACTTTAATTAACCACAAGCAAGGATGTGATGCAGATGCTGAACCAAATGATGACAAGGATAACGATCTTCTTCGTAATATAAACTGGTAAATCTATTCATATTCCTTATGGAAGTTTTTGATATGTTTGACTTCCCTGCACGTCCACAATTCATAAATGCTGGTATCTCCTTAACTTTGTACATGAGAATAGATGCCAGTTCAGCAGTATACATCACGGTGTAATTTCCAAACTTGGAAAAAAACATTTTTTTTCCCTACTTATAGCACTAGCGTGAATGCTGATAATGTAATAGGCTGTACTGCAATTGGAGGCTTGGTTTGACTGGTGCCAGCAGAACGTTATCCGCTTGGTTATCAAGGTTTTAAGAGGATGTTGGATTTTGGACAAAAACTTGTTTTGGACTAAATATTTTAAAGGAGGGCATTACTGGACTGTTGTGGATGCAAAAAACAACAACAAGATGGCTCAGCTTGGTTTTGAAATGAGGCTTTGAATAGTAAATTGTTCATTATTTGCTTTCTGAGCGGTTTGACAAAGCATGTTCTGTGCAGTTATGATTGTATCATTGATTGACATCCATCATTTGAATCACAAACAGGGATGGGATCGTGCTGAAATGCCGCACGTGGGCTTGGAAGTTTCTTTACCTTGGGTGGGTCGAGGATAAGAATTTGCATTTTTTTTTCAAGGACACATCAAACTTTCTAGCCCAGAGGTGACCTATATTTGGCAGTCCTGCAATGTTAGGCGAGCTTCCTTTCAAAGCAATAGAGAGCTAGCTACTGACGTCTTTGAGCAGCTAGCTAACAGTATGAAAATAGCTGACAGGAAAATCAGCTGTAGCTTCACCAGCAGCGCTTACAAAGAACTTTCAAAAAGAAGGTTCCTCACTCAAGTACACAAGCAGACACTGCAGGATAATGGCAGGGGCTCAACTGTTGCTGCTTTTGGATTACAAAAACAAATGTTCTGGCCACTGGTTTAGAACAGACTGGCCATTCGAGAAAAAACTTTGGGAACTCCCTATGGCCTGAAAAAAATATCAGCTTTCAAATTATGTATATTATGAATATGTACATAGAAAGGGTGACAAATAAAATAACACAAATAAGCCATGGCCCCTTCAGCTAAAATTGCCCTAGCGCTGGGTCTGCATCATGCTATAAACATAAAATTTAAAAATCTAATCTTGCCATTTCATTCTGGTTTGGTTGTATTCATGAACTGCTTTCAGGTCTTGCCAAATTATCCAGAAATATCTGCAAAATTACTAGTAATAGTAATTTTGTAGTATAGTAAATACTTAAGAACAAACGTGAGTAAAAAGTGAAGAAACATGAATAGTTGTACTTTGAGCACATAAACTGATCTTAGCAAAACTCAGTTCGGTAAACTAACAGCTTCTAGGTATTTTTTGTGTCACATACATTGATTGTGACTGGAAGATCACTGTAAGAATTGATTTTATTCAGTTAAATGATTTATAATAAAATAGTACAACTGCGTAAAAAAAATCCCTTTGGCTTTTTTGTAAGGCAGTTACATTAGTTTTGTTTAATATAAAAAAAGCATAGGTTTAGTCTATTCAATTCCAATACCTGTTAACAAAAAATATGTATTGGCATTTTTGTGGAAATATCTCCTATACATTATAATCCTTACGATAGACTTATTAATTTCTCTAAATACAACCATTGTATGTAATCAGTCCTTAAAGTCCTCACCCAGTTTATCTAATAACAGATTGAAGATTAAAAGCTAAATTCAGAAGGTTAAAACCTAGTTCCCTATATTGCAGAACTGGGTTCAGGCTTCAATCATCTACACAAAAGTACAAGATAACACTCTCCTGTACACCCTAGAGGACTGAGAGCAATATCTTTTCAGAAAATCAGGAAGTCTTTACATGAGCACATGCATACAAATGCACAGCAGAGCTGCTCTCTGCAGCCGCGCTGTGTAAATCCACCGTGTCTGCTGGTACTCCCTAGTGACCCCGTCTTGCTGCTACTCACTTGCTTTTTTTGTTTTTTTGACACATCAGATGAATACGGGGAAAGAGTTGGTGGGAGGAGGTGGAGGAGAGCCAGTCATCCCATTGGGCGTTGTGTTTCTCACTCGGTTAACACCTCACTGGAGAAACAGGATGCCAGGCTTGGACGCACCAACCTCTCAACCACCACCTCCACCACCGGCACTCTCGCCAGCAAAGCTCCCGTTTCATGTTTCTAAACACTCTTATTCGTTCATAAAATGGTATATTAATCTTTTTGGACTGACCTCACTGCAAAAAAAAAATATCTTAACTTTTTAGTGCTTTGAATGTCTATCGTTGTCTTTTTTTCCTCTGCCCTGAACTTGTAAGCATGCCATGTTGATCCTTTGTGTGCTCGGTTTTGGCACCATTTTCACTTGTTGCTGAAAGACGCCTAAGAGGAAAAATTATAAACTGTGCTTATAACCCATTCAAGGTCTATAAAAAGAGATCATGATATTATAGTAGTGTGGACAATGCTGTCAACTGTGTATGGGTTTTTGGTATTTTGTCATAATTTATGGTTTACAAACGCAATTTAAAAAAAAAAAGGTGAAAATAAGTTGATTAGGTTTGTTGGAATTTAGACATATATGGAAACGGACTGAGGTAATGTACATGAATGCCAAGAGTCCGACATAAATATTGCAACACGAGTTGGATACAAACAAGGACAACATTTCAGTCAGTAGTGGTGATTGAAGACAGCATCAGACAAGTCAACTACCTGTCCTTTATAAAGTCAGCAATCATACCAACTTATTGTCAATAGAAACCTTATAAACAGGTTGCTGGTTTCTTCTTGTTACAGGTGCAACCAGAATATCTATATGCTGCCACTGTTTTTTTCACATTGGTTCCCAAAAGTTTGATCCTCAACAGTCGGAGGTAAAACTGTGCACTCTGGCAGTCCAAACTGAAGACATAGGAGGGAGGAGTAGATGATGGGGAGTGAGGGAGGAAGGGAGGAAAGGAAGGGGAGGAGGGAGAAAATGGCACTTGATTGGTGACAAAAGATAACAAGAAGTGGCTGCAGGGAGCCTCCAGAACTCAGAGTGGTGTGAATAGACCCCATCTGGTTCCCTCAGAAAAATGCTGAGGAGACGAAGATAATAGGAGGCACACACACTCTGATGTTCACAATCCCTCTCCCACCGACTTGTTCTCTCGCCGTGTTTGTCTCAGCGCTCGGCCTGACCGTTCCCGGGTGGCCTCATCGCCTGGTCCAGGATCCCCCAAAGAGCTCTCGCCCATCGTCTCAGAGCATACACTTCAGCTAGACCAATTTAACGTGAGAAAAAGTGAGGAGGGCGAGACGCCCTGTCCATCTGTGGCTGGTTGTCGTGTGGGGGCGAGCATAGAGGGGGCACATTGCTCTTTAGACTGAAAAAAACCCTGTAAAAAACAGGCATGTTAATTGACTAACTTAGAGGGAAATATTAAGTATTCTATCTTGGTTTTAGCTTTTAACATTGTTTAAAACCATTCCTAGTCAGTCTTATGTCAAACTTCCTGCATAAGCATTTATTACCATGCTGAAAACTGCAAACAATGTCTGCTAAACATATTATACAATGAAAGAAAGAAATAAAAAAAGAGATAACGAGAACAGAATTTGATTTTCTTTTTAGTTTTGACACACTGGGGAATTTGGGTTTCAAATCGAAAGTGGATATAGTTCTAATTGTTTATCTAATTGTTTATCTAATTAAATTAACTAAATATTAAGGTTGAGGAATTACAGGTTATGGGAATGATTGAGGAAGATTATCAAATAGAATGATAAAATGGTGAAAAAGTGACTAGAAATCACTAAACGGCAGCCATTTTATTGGGTTTAGAGGATTTTATTATCTCGATCAAGGTGGTAATGATTTTGCCAGGGTTTGTTTGTTTGCCTGTCTCTGATTTAGCACAATAAATCACAAGGTTGCAGACGGATTTGGATGAAATTTACAGGAAATGTCCACAATTTCTTTTTAATGAAATAATCTCAGTCGCATCACTTTTCTCAATCTATAACTTGTCAACACAACACTGAAACTGCAGAGTTGATAAAATTCACACTTGGATTCACTTCTTAGTTTTTCTTCTTCTTAGTTTTTCCTTACAAAGTTTGATAAATCATTTGTTAGTAATTAATTTGTGCTAAAAGATATAGCCCAAACTTAAAAAAAACAGTCTACAGTTCCAAATCAGTTACTTTGCTGTTTTCCAACTTTAATCACTTTTTTTAAGAGCAGAAAAGTTATCCAAGTGATTTTGCATTTTATCTTAATGCTACAGCACAGAGCTGATGTAAAATAAATTTCTACAGCAGTTTTAATGGTTGAGCTGAAAAGTAACTGAGGGCACAAATAAGTTTCCAATCTCTCAAACTAAAATGTAAATTATTTTATTTGGACACCTACATAATATTTTCCTCTCATAACAAATAAACTGTACATGAAACAGAAAAGGTATTGATTTTAGCCACACCACAGCTTGGCCACACCTTGTCATAAAATTTGTTCACTTCACTTCCAATGACATAACTTGATATGGCGATGTCCTAAAATAAAAAATAAAAAAGCCTTGGAGAACTTAATCTAAGTGTGCTTGAATCAGTGACAGCTGAATATTAGGTAGATGTATGAACATGTAAAACGAGTGTGTGTTGGGGAGGGATGAACGTGTCATTGCAGCGCACACACACAGTGAATTTTGAGATTTTGTGGCTGCTGTGTGTAGTGAGAGAGAGTACAGCGCTGTCCACTCTCTGTGGAAAGTGTGTATATGAAGATTATTTAATGCCCCCACTCCCAACGTCCCTCCCCATGTTAAATAATTCACAAGCTCCCCTCATCGCTCTCATTATAAATATTTCAGCTGCGGTGACAAGGGAGCCCTCATCTTGTGCGACAACTGGGAGATGTGTTCTGAGAGGGAAGAGAAGCACAAACTTCCTGTTTGTGTCTCTCTGTGTTTACATGTTGTTGCCCCCATTTAGCACTGGTATCATACATTTGGCTGTGTACATACTCAGATGAACCATTCATCTTGAAAGACACTATAGGCCTCTTTAGTTTTACTTATTTCCACCTCTACCTTCAGTCTCGGATAGGTGAGCGATAACCATTAAGTAGCCAGAAATCAGATGTAAAAATTATGTAACTAACTATGTAGGAGTTTCACAAATGGGGGAATCTGTTGATAAGACAACTATTATATCCATACACCCCACACAGTTGCCCTACCCAGAAAAGTGATAAGAAGAAAACTGTTGTTCAAGAAAACCCAAAAGATGTGATTGATTTAATAAACTATTAGATGCACATAAGAAATCCCACCAACAACTGAAAAATACAGTGGAACATGATTCATTTCAAAAACTTTAAATCACATATTTTACAATGTGGTTAGCGGATTTAGGGGAAATATTTATTTTATTTTTACAGACTCAAAAAGTGTACTGCTCTCATCCTGTTGAGCTGAGTTACATAAAGAATATTTTATGCATTTTATGCTTCTCTTCCTTTCTTTTCCTACAATGTTATCGTTTTAGCTATTGTGCGAGCCACTGGAGTGAGTGATTGTGGAGTATGGCTCCTGGGTTTGTTTTGGAGAGAAACAAAGGGTTTTTATTTGATTTGATTTTTCTCCTTGGGAGCGATGCACTGAGAGGATTTTCCTACGACCAAAACTGCCCTCCATCAAGCAAAAGGGATATGCCCCACTGCAACAAACAAACAGATAGATCACCGTCAATGATCTGAAAGGGAGACAAACAGATGGGTGCACATCTCAGTATAGCTGTGAGTGGCTTTTTTACATTATTTCAGCCTCATTTGTGTGGTTGTTTGTGTCTGTGGCTAGGGACAGATATGTCCTCTAGCTGGCAGATGCCCAGGACAGCACAGCTGGGCCCCAGCCAGCCACAGGAGGGGTCACCGGGGCCCAAGATTTCCCCTCAGCCCCTCAAGGCATTTTTTTAGATTTTGCTTTCAGCAGCAAGCTTGTAACAGAGACTAATAAACACACAAGCAGACATGTACACACTGATATTGATAAAGACAAACATTTTGCTCCACAAATCCGGGTCGCAGCGTTTGGAGCGCACATGTCCCCGCAATCCCTTGTTTTCCGCTAACTGATGATATCCTCTCTGCTCGAACATGATGAGGTCAAGTGAAAGCAGCCAAACATTAATGCCAGCTGTTGGATCCCAGGCTTACAGACCCCAGTTCTTCATGATAAACAGAAGATGTGTGTTGTTTTGCTTTAAAAATTTGAATAGTCCTTCAGTCATAAAAAAAATACACTAATAGTCATTTCAACTTTTAATTTATAAAACATCTTCTCCCATGTGCTATTTGTTTTGTTTGGATTTTTGTACAGATAGTGCCACAGAGCTCTAGTTTCAATTTCTTCTTCTACTTCAAAACATCGGCAGGCTTTGAGACAAGAAATATATAACAGATTCTTTAAAAAAGCCAAACTTTTTGAGTTGTTTTTTGAATTGAATGTTTTTACCGGATTTTTTATTTGAAAATTATTAAATAAATAAAGAAAAATAACTACATGAATACTACCATATTAATGCATGAATAGAGCTTAATTTAAACATGAGTTAATATCACATCACCATTTATTTCTTCAACATTTTTTATGTTACAAAAATTTACTTTAAACACTGCAGATTTTTGAAAGTTGAAAGCTTCTTGTTCTTGCTATCAAATTAATAATAACAAAAAAGCACATAAGTGTAGGCATGTTTTTATCTAATTGCATGAATAAAGCTTAATTTAAAATTGAAATTCATTCAGCACAGAGAAGATATTTTTTGACAGCACATTTTGAAGTGCAAATCCCTTTGCCAGGGTTTTATGAATTATCACGATGTTCAAACTGTGTTACCATTTTCAACGTACAATCTATAGTAAATTAACCTGAGATATTCGGAACTTAAACTCAGAATAACTTGTTGTGTAAAAAGTTAATTTTTTTCTCAAAATGTTGAAAAGCCCAAATTACCAAGAAAACATCAACAAGAGAAAACCATGTTTCATCTTAAGTTAAAATTCATTTTGCACTACAATTTGCAGACATTACAGGGTTCTCCAATGATGCTTTAATAGATGTTAACATAATTCGAAGAAAGGCGGGGCTTGGAAAACCCACTTTGCCACCATTGAAAGTACCAAAATATATTTATATTTGGTAAAATGCAGTGAATTATCATTTACTTCTGTTTGGGCCAGCTGTGGAGTTCTGTTAAAAATACGTCTACTTTAGCTAATGCCCATTGGTTAAAGGATATCATGTCTTGCTTCAGCATTTAAAAGATCTTACAGATAACAAGGGTGTTGGGACCTTTAGTTGGCATATTTAAAAATTCTTCAAACCAAGATACAAGAAGCGTCCATGCCAAGGTGTTAACTTCATTCAAGAGGTCTTCAATCAATTAAGATGATAGAAAGACTGATACATTTTAATATGAGTTTGGAGTTGTATTTGCACACCCAACTAAAACCTAGGATTAGTTCCAGAGTGTACACACACATATCTAAAAGAAAAATATATTTAGAAAAAAAAGCAACTAGTTTACAGTTTTAAACTCTGATGTCCCAATATGAAGCATACTCCTAACACTAACGAAGGAAGGTAAAGGTGACCAACATCTAGCTTTTAGGTACCTGATAACCTTCAGATCTTGGATAAAGGTTAAAAAGAGGTTTGTTTGTGATAGAACAGCAGCATTTTATGAGGAGTATTGAATAAAAGCAGTTCAGTTTGCCTTTATTTCACATAAAGCACACAAACCTCTGCCATCAAACCTGGGATAAGGACATAAAGAATGTGTTTTATGGGATTTGGACCGTCTCAAATGACCTTATCAGGTGAAAATATGATGATTATTCTGTGTGTTTGTGTGTTAAGGATGGGTAGAGACAAAGAACTGATAGGTGTATGACTTAGTCATAGAAATGATGTTAGAAAAATCTTCACACACAAACAACACTTCAATGTCACCTAGGGCTATTAAGCTTGGCTTTAATGGCATGGCCGCTCAGGAATGGCTGTATTGACCGTTCAAACACAAGGTGGAATATCTCAATGTGTCACAATCTACTTAGCTGTCTTAGAGTTGCTTACAAATAGGCATTGATTGAATGATCCATGACTCAAAGTGAAACCAAGAAGTACTGCTAAGATACGAGTGTACTGTACATGCATCTTTATTAAGCAGAAGTCAGACAAAGGTGAGTTTTCTGCAGGCATCAGATAAAAACTTTCAGCTCTTCTTTATCCTAGAGATACATTTTAGAGTGAATCCATGCTTCAGATACAAGAACCAGAAATTAAAGTGCCACAGAGTGAGACTTTGTGTGTTTGGATTCCAGAAGGCCCGGATGGATGGGTTTAATTGTCGCTGTGTGACTCTCTGCTCGCTCTTCCTTTTCCTTCAAACCAAATGAAGCACCAGCATTCGTTTTTCAGAGCCGTGCTGTGAGCAGGGAAGTTGTAATTCACAGACGGAATTACAGAACGGAGCCAGAACACAGGTAATAAAGCTGCAGGTGGAGCGCTTTCAATCTAACATAATTGTCACAATTATCACATGCAATTTGGAAGATATTATTTGAAATCATTATTATCTGTATTCTGTTTGTCATTATGTTATTAATTGAGACTGTTTTCCCGAGGTCACAGTTGTTGATGTAGACATAACATCCTGACGACTTGCAGACGGAGAGCCGCGGCCAACAAAAACCTTACCCTTGATCTCCATTAGTAGCCTTGGCAGTCAGTATGCAAGAGAGAAGGTGCACTTTGTGTGTGTGTGTGTGTAAATGTGTGTGTGTCTGAGAATGTGTGCATGTGGAGTAAGGGGGTGTGGGGGTCCCTAATTTGCACATATGGAAATGCTTTTTCTCACCGCGCCGCCTTCTCTGTTGTGGCCAGATGGAATTAGAGAGTGCTCAGAAGCCGTGAAGGCAAACACATCAGAAAAAAGAAGAGGGGAAGAGGGGGGTGGGAGAGGGGATCGAAGAAGGGATGGATGAGGGAAAAACGAAAGAAAGGAAAGGAGAGTTGCTGGTTTTTCCACCTGCTGTCTGCAGAACGAAGTGCAGGGAAGCAGCTGTTAAAGAAGCACACCTAAATGTAACCAGAATAATAACTCCCAGAATGAGCTCACATGTCAAAAGTAAGTAGGGACGGGGGGGTTATTTTATGTTACAAATAAGGTGCTCAATATTCTCTTGGCCCAGGACCAACTTTCTGCTCTCCCCATTGAGTTTGACATCCATGTCTAATAATACAGTGGTAATTAGACGATGCATTGTTTTGGAGCATCAATGAGTCCCAATAATACCTCTGAGTCCCTATGAAGGGGAAACGAGGAAGAACGGCTCAGTCTGTCCTCTACCACTGAAAGAGAACCTCCACCAGATAAATAAAGACAAATTACTGTAATAAATGAGACGTGCATTGATTTGAATCAATGCTTTCAACAAACACCACATGAAGGCAGAGAAGTGCCAGAAATTACAATGGTTGGGACCAGTATTGCACACAAAGACAGGTGAAAAGCAAGTTGATTGTTTTCGTTACATGAGACATATTTTCATAATAAATAAACTATTTAGATGGATTAGCAGCCTTACCTATAGTTTTTCAAATAAATTACTTTCAGTGTAGTCATTTGTTTTAAATGGTCTGCAGTTGTATATCGTTTTATCAAGTTCAAGGACTCCAGAGTGCTTTATGATACAATCACGCATTCACCCATTTAAACACGCATTAACATGCTGATGGTGGTAAACTACACGGTTGCCACTACTGCCCTACCCTACCTGCAGTATAATACATACAGTCTGTGCCAGCAGGCAAGGTGGGTGAAATGTCTTGCCCAAGAATACAATCACTGAATCTGATTGAGGGGAGGTTCAAACAGGCAACCCACCAGTTACAGAATGAACCTCTACCTCCTTAGCCGCTGTCGTCCAAACGGCACTGGTTGGCATTCTTTCTCTCTAAAATGTTTTTTTTAGAGTCTTGGATTTGTGGGCACTAGGACTCGACTTGTTCAGATTGTTCTAGTCTCACATATTCCAGTTTTTTAAAGTTATGAATAAATTTTACTGGTGCACCAGAGTTATGGAGTACCACACGGCTCAATGCCTTGGGCCTGGGTTTGTTCTCTCACTCAGTAAAATATTAGTTGATTCATTTATGTGCATTAGATGTACGTTTCTAGCTAAAAAAATGATCTGCCTTTGGATAGATCCAGCATTACATTAAGCTGTGCTGTAAAAAAAGTCCATGATGTAAACACCCAGTTGTAGCTTTGCACGATCATCTCCGATGCCAGTCCCTGCATAAGTAAACTTCTGGAAAAAAGTAGGTCCTACTCCACACCATGATTACTATTCTGTCTAAATTTGTGACAGAGGTTCCACTAACCATTTAAAACCAATTTTGTCATTTATTTTACACTCTCACTCAAGTCATATCCTCCATTAGCCCTTTTGGCCCCTCCAGCTTCAGCCTCAGCCCCAGTATCAGCTCTGACACAGGCCACAGCTGCTTTGTATTTGCCCCTCTTTTCTCCTCGGAGCCGAGTTGTTTCAGTTCTGCTGCCAGGGTCATAATTAACATTTCAGCTTATGATGGAAAAGGCCTGCAAGCCCTCCCTCCTTCCTTCACTCCGGAATGAGGAAACTCCGACAGTATTCACATGCATCTGGGGGGGGCGCTAAACATCTGATTAACACTTTCCCTCCCAGATTTTCCATTTAAAATTTTAATGAGGGATGCATGTGCAGATGTTTGTGTTTGTAGTCGATCCATATGCTCCTGTTAACCTTTCATCTTTCTCAGTAGTTCAGACAGACTATAATAAAAGAAATACAGACTAATGAAACATCCAACTACGTGAACAGAATGAGACTTCACTTTCATAGGAACTGCTGATGGTTTAAATGAATCCAGAGCTGCGTTTTGCTCTTGTTTCGTTCTCAGATTACTGTCAGCAATGCCAGTGCCAGAACCTGACAGAGGGTTTGTCTTCACGCTAATTTGCAATTGTGGATATTATATTTCGTCACAACAATGATGGATTGTGGCAAGCCAAACATTGCAAGTATGAGCTGACTGCTACCTCAGCTAAAAAGGAGAAATGCATACATTTTTAAGGTATTCCTGCATCGTATTGTGCTACATATGTAAAAACATTGATTATTGCTTATAAGAAGAATAATTTCTGTCAGGTACGCTGTAAGGGTTATATTAGGGCAGAGGTTCTAATGCCATTCTCTTGTTATAGTCAGTGTTCTCAAACAGAGTCAACATCAGATTTTTAGATATTGTCAGGATCCAGCAGGAGGAGCTGTCTGTACATTTCTCTCCACAGGTGCTGAGGATTAAGCAGCAACAGGTGGAGCTCGTTACTGCAATCATCTTAGCAGTATTTAGAGGGAGCGGATCCACCAGACGGGCGTCAGATGATTCCGTTTCCTGGAGTGGTAACCCTGACCCTTAGCCTACGCTACGCTCGATATTTGTCCATGTTCTTACCTTTGTTCCCTCCTGTGTTCCTCGTCTTAGTTCCTTCCGGACTCGCCGCGTCAACCCCAGACCATCTCAGGCTCTCCGAAGTTCCTTCTGTGAACCATCTCCTGATACCTGCCCTGGACGCTCGTCTTCCTGGGGTGCGGCCGCTCCTAACTTCCCTGCTCCACCAGCCTCACCGTTGCTGCTGCTCGGCTCCTGATCTTCTCCGCTCTCCCCAGCTGCCTGTGGAGAAGAAGGTTCAGTCAACATCATTCCCATCTTCCAGAATCCTGCTCCGCTCCGGTCCCTTACCTCTTCCTCCTACTCCGGTGTCCATTCCCATCCGTGAGTCACAATCAACCTCCTTCTCCTCTAAGAAAACAAGTCATACAATCCTTTCTTCTAACTCACCTCCAGTCTTGTTTTCCAGCGTCGCCGTCTCCCATGATCCACCTCCCTTCTTGGAAGAAAATAAACTTTTATTTAAGAAAGACGCTAATCTTTTGTCCGAGAGTTTCTGTGCTGGCTTATGAGTCAAACTAAAAACATGACAGAATCATCTGACCATCCTGACTCAGCGGCACAGTTGCGCTCGGCTCTTTCCGAACAAGGGGCCATGCTAGGTCGGTCTCTGACCTGGCTATCGACTTCCGCATTCTTGCGGCTGAATAAGGGTGGAACTGTCCTGCACTTAAGGCAGCTTTCCTCAACTCTTTAAACGACAACCTCAAGGATGAATTAGCCACCCGCGACGATCCTCACTCCCTCGACGAGTTAATTTCTCTAGCAATCAAAGTAGACTCTCGGATACGAGAGAGATCCAAGACCCGGAATCGCTTTCTTCCTCACCCCGCTCCTGTTCAACCTCTATCCATTCCAGATCCAGCTCCTGACCATAATTTCTCCCAAACCGGCTCCGACCCTGAACCGATGCAGATCGAAAACACTCGGCTCACTCCGACAGAACGTCATCGCCGCATTCGCTCCCGAGCTTGTTTATATTGTGGGGAGAACGGACACTTCATCGCCACTTGCCCGACTCGGCCAAAAGGGGGAGCTCGTCAGTAAGACTGGGAGTTCTGACGGGTCAGATTGATCAACCTCCCAGACTAATGTTTTCAGCTACTCTGATTGTACATAAGAACTCTTTCCCGGTCCAAGTTTTAATCGATTCAGGTTCTGAACAAAACCTCATCTCCCCTGATCTAGTTAAGAGACTTTCCATTCCCATTATTCCCCTTTGTCAAGATTTTAGTGTCTCCGCTCTGGATGGTCACCGTCTCACAACTATTACACATAAGACAAGACCCGTTTCTCTCATAGTCTCCGGTAACCATCATGAAGAAATCTCTCTGTTTGTTTTCCCTGTCAATGAACCCGCCATTGTCTTGGGCTATCCCTGGTTGGAGGAGCACAACCCCACGATTAACTGGTCCGGCCGACACGTCGATTCCTGGAGCCCTAGTTGTCATTCTATTTGCCTCCGCTCAGCCGTTCCCCGGGGTAAGATTCCCGACTCCTCCGGGCCTCCGCCTGATCTCACCCATATTCCACCCGAATACCATGACCTCCAAAAGGTTTTCTGTAAAAAGAAAGCACTCTCACTTCCACCTCACCGGCCGTACGATTGTTCAATCGACCTTATTCCCGGCGCTCCACTCCCAGCAGGCAAGCTTTACACCCTTTCCAAAAAGGAAAGAGAGGCCATGGAAAAATATATTAATGAATCGCTTCAGACAGGACTTATCCGACCTTCCACTTCCCCTGTAGGGGCTGGTTTTTTCTTCGTTGAGAAGGACAAATCACTCCGCCCCTGTATCGACTATCGAGCCCTAAATGACATCACTGTCAAAAACAAATATTCTCTCCCACTCATTTCTTCCGCCTTCGAACCCGTCCAAGAGGCCAAAATTTTTTCTAAGCTCGACCTCCGTAACGCTTACCATCTGGTTCGCATCCGTAAAGGGGACGAATGGAAGACTGCTTTCAAGACCCACATCGGCCACTTTGAATACCTGGTTATGCCTTTCGGCCTCTCTAACGCCCCCGCAGTCCTCCAAGCTCTCATTAACGACGTCCTTCGTGATTTCCTTAATATTTTTGTTTTCGCCTATCTAGATGACATCCTCATCTACTCCAAGACTCTGCAGGAACACAGATCCCACGTCCGCCAAGTACTCACCCGACTCCTGGAAAACAGCCTCTTCGTCAAAGCTGAGAAATGTGAGTTTCACAAACCTTCCGTCACCTTTTTGGGTTTTATTTTTGAAGCAGGATGCGTGAGAGCCGATCCCGGTAAACTTCGAGCAGTTGAGGAGTGGCCCACCCCAGAGACGCGCAAGCAGTTGCAACGCTTCCTGGGATTCGCCAATTTTTATCGACGCTTCATCAGAGGCTTCAGCATTGTTGCAGCTCCCCTCACCGCCCTCACGTCCACCAAGCGCTCTTTTTGTTGGAACACGGAAGCCGATCTCGCCTTTGCCGAGTTAAAACGTCGCTTTGTCCAGGCCCCCATCCTCATCCAGCCTGACCCCGACGTCCAATTTGTCCTCGAGGTGGACGCATCGAACACTGGTGTGGGGGCCGTTCTCTCCCAACGTCTCTCATCTGACGGCAAACTTCATCCTTGCGCCTTCTTTTCTAAAAGGTTTTCTAAAACGGAAGGGCGCTATGATGTAGGGGACAGTGAACTGCTCGCCATGAAATTGGCATTAGAGGAGTGGAGACATTGGTTGGAGTCCACCGAGATCCCTGTCCTAGTCTTCACAGATCATAAAAACCTAGCATACCTACAGAAGGCCAAACGACTCAACCCCAGACAATATCGTTGGTCTCTATTTTTCTCCCGTTTCAATCTCTCCATCACATACAGACCAGGGTCAAAGAACATTAAACCGGACGCCTTATCCCGCCAATTCTCACCCGACTCAGATCCTGAACCACCTGCACCAGTCTTACCCAGTTCCTGCCGGATTGGAAGCCTTTCCTGGGACCTTGAACGCCAGATCACGAATGCCACCTCCACTGAACCTGACCCCGGGGGGGGGCCCACCAGGGAGAAGATACGTTCCATCCAAAGTTCGGTCCAAAGCCATACTATGGGCCCATTCCTCGAAATTTTCTTGCCACCCTGGGGTCAGCCGAACGATTGCTCTTCTGCGCAGATACTTCTGGTGGCCGGGACTCAATAAAGACGTCGTGGAGTTCGTCAAAGCCTGCACACATGCAACCGCAGCAAGAACGTCCATCAACCCTCTTCTGGTCTCCTTCAGCCCCTGTCCGTTCCTGCCCGGCCCTGGTCACATATCGCCCTAGATTTTATCACCGGTCTCCCAGCATCTAAGGGTAAGACGGTTATCCTCACCATCATAGATCGGTTCTCTAAGGCCTGCCATCTGCTGGCTTTGTCCAAACTTCCTTCAGCAGCCCAGACAGCTAGGATTCTGTTCGCCCATGTTTTTCGCCTTCATGGCATACCATCGGGGGTGGTTTCAGACCGGGGTCCTCAATTCACCTCCCAAGTTTGGAGGGAGTTCTGTCGCTCGTTGGGGGCCAAGCCTCATCTGTCCTCCGGTTTCCACCCGGAGACCAACGGCCAATGCGATCGGCTCAATCAAGAGGTCGAGGACGCCCTGAGATGCTTATGTTCGTCCAATCCTCACTTATGGAGCACCTTTTTACCCTGGATCGAGTTTGCCCACAATGCCCACATCTCTGCCGCCACTGGACGATCACCTTTTGAAGCATCTCTTGGTTACCAACCTTCCCTACTGCCCAACTCCGTCTCGGATTCTGTTTTTCCCTCCGTTCGTTCCTACATCCTGTCCTGTAAGAAGGTGTGGAAACAGACTCAGGCGGCCCTCCAGCGCACTTCCACCCAAAACAAGAAATACGCCGATCGTCGACGCATCCCCGCGCCCACCTACTCTCCAGGCCAATTGGTCTGGCTATCCGCCAGGAACATCAACATTAAAGCCCAACCTAAGAAACTGTCTCCACGCTTTTTGGGTCCCTATCCCATCCTGGCAGTTTTAAGTTCCCTGGCGGTCCGCCTGAAACTACCCGCATCCCTTCGGGTTCATCCTGTGTTCCATGTCTCCCAGATCAGACCTGTTTCACCCAGCACTTGTCCCTCGCCCAATCCTCCCCCACCAGCACGGATGTATGATGGGGGCCCGGTGTTCTCCGTCCGTCGACTCCTGGACGTCCGTCGCCGGGGTCGTGGCTACCAGTACCTGGTGGACTGGGAGGGATATGGCCCTGAGGAGCGTTCATGGGTTCCCCGCTCCTTTATTGTTGACCAGACTCTAATTTCAGATTTCGAGAGAAGATCTAGCTCCTCTTCTGCTCGGCCGCCTGGTGGCGACCGTTGAGGGGGAGGTAGTGTCAGGATCCAGCAGGAGGAGCTGTCTGTACATTTCTCTCCACAGGTGCTGAGGATTAAGCAGCAACAGGTGGAGCTCGTTACTGCAATCATCTTAGCAGTATTTAGAGGGAGCGGATCCACCAGACGGGCGTCAGATGATTCCGTTTCCTGGAGTGGTAACCCTGACCCTTAGCCTACGCTATGCTCGATATTTGTCCATGTTCTTACCTTTGTTCCCTCCTGTGTTCCTCGTCTTAGTTCCTTCCGGACTCGCCGCGTCAACCCCAGACCATCTCAGGCTCTCCGAAGTTCCTTCTGTGAACCATCTCCTGATACCTGCCCTGGACGCTCGTCTTCCTGGGGTGCGGCCGCTCCTAACCTCCCTGCTCCATCAGCCTCACTGTTGCTGCTGCTCGGCTCCTGATCTTCTCCGCTCTCCCCAGCTGCCTGTGGAGAAGAAGGTTCAGTCAACATCATTCCCATCTTCCAGAATCCTGCTCCGCTCTGGTCCCTTACCTCTTCCTCCTACTCCGGTGTCCATTCCCATCCGTGAGTCACAATCAACCTCCTTCTCTAAGAAAACAAGTCATACAATCCTTTCTTCTAACTCACCTCCAGTCTTGTTTTCCAGCGTCGCCGTCTCCCACGATCCACCTCCCTTCTTGGAAGAAAATAAACTTTTATTTAAGAAAGACTCTAATCTTTTGTCCGAGAGTTTCTGTGCTGGCTTATGAGTCAAACTAAAAACATGACAGATATACTCAAAGAATCAAAACAACTGAACTTAACTTTTTTTTCCTACAGTTAAAATATATATTTTAAACTTTATATGCAAATATGCCCAAATCATATAAAATTATTTTAAGAAATTAAATGTGCAATATGTAAGATCTGTAAAGTGAAATAATATCACAACAGTTTAATGTTTCAATGATGTTGAAAGGAAGGCCAGCAGATGCAAGTTTTTATCATTTTAAAAAGGCCACAGGGCTACGTAGTCATTGCTTACATTTAGGGATGCAACGACACCACTTCTTTTCAAACCGATATGAAACTGATACTTGGATCTGAGTACTTACCAATACCAGGTACCGATGCCGATACTTCTGTCTCAAAAAACAAAACAAAGATACAGTGAATTGGAAAACATGTTTTATTTTCTTCTCTGCTTGTTACACCAAATGATAGTGTAATAGATACAAAATAAAATATGAATAAAAATTACCACAAAACTAAAATTGAAAGTAAAAAATAAAAACCTTCTCTGAAATTATTGCTGAGTTTCCACGTTTTAAGTATCGATCATGGAATCAGTTAACTAACCGATACGAGTATATTAGAATGGTATAAGCCCGGATACCTGATACAAGTATTTGTATCGGTGCATCCCTAGTTACAATCTGTCCCGTCTCCATATTTCCTGGTTCCAGAGCCAATCACATGTGAGCCCGCAAGGTTTCCCAGTTATCAACACAGACACTGCATCTACAGGCTAGAGGCTAAAGTTGAGCTTGCATGCTAGCAGTAAATTTAAGGGAAAGTTGTTTCTTAAAATATCACAAGCTACTCTTTTGAAAGACCAAAAACGTATGTATTGAAATGTATTTGTCTACTTATCAACGTAGTGTGTATGGCTCGTCTCCTCATCTTGAGTCTTCTGGCGAACTTAACTCAAACTTGACCACAACATGTCATCTCACATATTGCACCTTTAAAACTAAGACAAATTAAAATCGCAATTATAAATTTTTGTTTGTTTTACAGAGAATTAAGGTTGAGTTCCCAAATGCAGACTAATGAGAGTGTTGCATTAGTTTTACTGGGTCACCCAGCAATGCCAGAGCCATAGTTCCTTTAATTGCCATTTTCTCTTCTGAAGTGATGAAAGAAACATTAGAGTCAATGGTCAAGCTAACAGCGTAAGAAACAGAGAAAACAGAGCCTTCCTGCAGCTGACACACCAGAATTAAGAAATAATTGAAAATGCAAATGAAGATGTGAATAAAAACATTAGTGAACTAATTAACTTTGACTTTATGTTTGGTAATCAGAACTGGGATTTCTCGAAATTTTATGATTGACAATGTTATCTGGTCATTTTTGTCTTTTCTTTTGTAAAGAAAAGAGGAACCTATTGTCTTACAGATTCGTCATCTTTCCTTCACCTCATATTTCTTTGACTCAGAGTTTTTTTCCATTGGCAGATGTGGAGTCATTGGCACCACTCGTCTTCCCCTGACTGGTTTACCTGGAAGGTGGCGTGTAAGGTTAATTGGGAAAGGAAGTTGAGAGAGTAATTAATGCATTTGTCAGCAGTGTCTTTCTCTCAGCTTGCAGCAGTCAGGCTGATTCTTCTCTGCCTGCCTCGTCTGGCTGTTCTGGTGCTGCTGGTGAGATGCTGCTCCGATACAGAGTTTCAGATCCACAGCTAAGCTATTGTTTTTGGAAGGGGGAGGATGGAAAAGTCAGGTTACTTTGGATTAACCAAAGACAAAAGTTTCTGAAACATTCCAGTTAAATACAATATGTATTTATGAAAACACACTTACTTAAATGCAAAATAGTTTTAGAGTAAAGAGCGGCGATAAAAAAATATTATTGTTTTTTTGTTTGCTTTTTTTAGATAAAAGAAATTGCTTTTTAGGAAGATAAAGATACTTAATTTTGAGACACTGATTCTGTACCTATTAATGCTAAAAGTTTTTTTTTTTTACTTTATTTAACTGCAAGCTGGTCACGTCCTTACATAAAAGTAAAGCATATGAAATAAAAGCCAGGTATCACGAAACACTAGGTTTGGACATGGTGGAGTGAAAGGTTAAATCAGCGATGATACAAACTTTCCAGATCATGGTAATTCAGCAAAAAGAACATGCAATGCAAAAGTGTGAAGTGTGACTTTTTACAGAAGTTGGACTTCAAATCGTGGTTGATTTATGCCTATTTTTTTATAAAGTCTGTAAGTAAAACAAAGTGTGCTGTTGCTTATGAAGAAAAAACTGCCCAATATTCCCATCAAGGTTTGTGTAAAGTCATTCTCAATGGAAAATGCATAAATATACTATTTAACAGATCTCAAAATCACATATTATAGATTAAGATGAAAGAAATGTCCTGTTGTACAAAGATTTCGTGGGAATAATTTCTTTAATCAATCTGCTATTCTTTATTCATGACTATTTGTCTCAGTAAAGCACTGTAACCTTACAGGGGAAGCAGTAAGGTCACATGGAGATCATTGTACTATTAAGATATTTTTAAAGAGAAAAAAACTTGAAAATTTGAAGACACTGAGTAAATTTGGAGGGAAACAAATTGTGCCAAAAGGTTCTCTATAGCATTGATTCAGTTGTCAAGCAGATGACCGGTTAAATTCCTTGATCCTATTAGAGCTCAAACAAGTATGAAATATATATATATATATATATATATATATATATATATATATATATATATATACACACAGAAGATACAAGGAACAAGGAGACTTTTTACATCATACATACAGAAGCAGAACTCACGAAATAGAACCAAAAACATAGTGCTTCACTATCTCTACCTCCATTTTTTTCTGCGTTAACCCATGCGATGAAAGGGATCTCCCGTGTTTGCCACCTACAGCTGATCTAGGATTGCTAATTCACTAAGTCCCACATGGAGCAGATTAATTATAGATGAATGATACGGAGCAAAGCCTTGCGGCCTGAGGGAGATGCTTCCTTCCTTCCTTCCTTCCTTCCTTCCTTCCTTCCTTCCTTCCGTCCTTCCTCTGCCATGAAATATATATTTGGCTTAGCTTTGTTTTTAATAACATATTTATAAACTGATTATTGATTTTTGAAATGGACAGACGTTTAACTCTAAACAAAGAACTCAGCTCAAGAGTTGATCAGGCAGTTTTTTCTTCTTTGTGTTTTTTCTGAATTTTAGCAGATGTGTAGAAAGCTTTCATTTCTAGGAGTGTGGAAGTCTGTCTTCATGACCTTCGGTGAGTGTATTTGACATTCAACGAAGAATCAGGTGAGTTCATTATATTTCACAGACTTAAAGCTCATTTTAAATCAACATAAAGATAAATAACCATTTCAGTAAATAACATGAGAATTTTTCATTTAGAAGAAGAAAAAATGGAATTTATTGATTTTTATTTAACATTTATTCACTACTAATCAACTAATCAGGGATGTAGATTTTTTTTATCTTTGTCCGGGAGCTTATTTTTTCACCAGGGTTTGTCTGTTTATTTACCGACATAACTCAAAAAGTTAAAGACAGTTGTTGATGAGATTTTAAGGAAATGCAGACAGTGAGACCAGGAACAAGGGGTTATATTTTAGAAGAGATCTGAGGTCTGCCCTTCTCGAGTGCTTTTATTGTTTAATTGTACAGTGTGATGAAGTCATTCAAAAGTTATCTGGAAAAAGAGACCTCTTGTAGAAGAACGGTCAAACCTGAGGTGTTTGTGCATTCCAGATTGATCCTCTGATTGCAGCGTAAATAAAAATGTACGGCCTGGAATCCGTAGTTCAGCCAGATCTAGCAAAGGATCTTAGTTTTACAGGCTTCTGACGATTTATTTGTATATAAAGCTACCGTTACATGACTACTCAGTCTCAATTCTTGACATGGCTCACTTTGATTTTCTTTTAAATGAAAAAAAGAAGAAACTGACAGTTATTTTTCTTTGCTTTCTGTGGATGCTACCCAGAACTCTTAGAGTTGATTCTGTGAACCTTCCTGATAAAATGAATAACATAAAAAAAATAGCCTCCCCACAATTCCACAGTAACTCACAAAGGAGGAACTGATAGTGTCAAAGGCAAGCTAAGGACAAAAGTATTCAAACTAAATCAAAACAAACTAACAGCCATCTACATGACATCTACATGATCCATGAACCACATTTATATTTATCGGTCTAATTTAAACAAGAGATAGGGCAATATATTGTAAGTTTTTTACAATAAGTATTTTCATCACAGTCACTCACTGCTGATGATAAAGCACTCAAACAACTCTCAGGGTTGAGAGTACAGAAATCCACCTGTACAGATTGACTCCTTCAATTAGTTGAAATAAGGCAGTGGTTTGCAAGCTTTAAAGAGCTTTGAATTGGTCATTTATATTGAGCAAAACGTTGCCTGTATTAATGTGCAGTATCACTTGGAAGGCATTAGGGCTAAGGCAGCTGACACACTGTTTCCCTGTTTACCCTATATTCAGCTTTATCCGATAGGGGTCTAAATTAACTCATTATGGGAAACTTGAACTTCCATTTTGTCTTTGGCACTGCGTCACTTTTGATGTGGATGATTTTGTACTGTATAGTCTGTGTGTATTGGGATGATGGATGTACAACCCACAATGTTCCCCTACCTCGGGATGGGTTATTTTACTCTGCTTTGACATCATCATCTTGTGTTCCATACTTAAATATCTGAAAATCAATGTTCAATGGCCTATGCACAATCTAAGAGTGCCCCTAGGTGGTTAATTAGCTGTTAGCGAAAGATGCCAAACACTTGGTCAGAATGTGTTACGTAAAGCCATCTTGATTTTGGCAAATCTTTGGTAAACCAGTAAATTTACCGGCACAGGTAGAGCATGTGCATAGCATAGATGAGATTAAGTTGTATTTTGAAGATACTGCTGCACTATTTCAGAAGCAATTTTATACATTCCCTCTGAAAATTCTTGGCCACCTGGCTTAAACTGGCTTTGGGATGGACATAACCTCATGTGGCAAGAAAGTAGCCGCTGGGTTCACAATAGGCCTAATTTTGGCCTTAAGGCACGCCATAGTTTTTGTGTTACCACTTGTTACATACAAAGAACCATGTGCAGTTTTCAATACTTTACAGCAAAATCGCCTCACATGCAGAAAACAGTGGATGAAGGTTCAGCTGCAGTAAAGAAAACTTTTAGAGACTGCCCTTCAAGCTGCAAATTCCTCAACTCTTAGAAATATGCTACAAAGCCATTTTGCAACTAGTGCAGATCTTGCTTTACATCATAAGAAAGTGGGTTTGAGTACATCCTCACAAACCGTAAGAAAATACTGTTTGATTGCAAAAGAACAGAAAAAAAATATTTCTATCTTAGAGAAACATCCAGGACAGACTGGAATTATGTCTGGAAAAGACATACTGGACAACAAAAAGTTGGACAAAAAAGTTAATCAACTTTCATTTACAACACAATGTATTTTGGAGAGGATAACAACCAGAAAAAACAGAGATAAAACCATACATTAGGAATTATCCTTTGTGAGCTGACAAAAAACCTCCACCCAAAAAAAGAACAAAAAACCCTTCAAGTTAATTATATTAATTTTATGAATACTTTTTGGATGATATTCAAATAATAATTTATGGGGAAGAAGAAACAAAATTGTGTAGATTTGCGGACAAAAGACTGCAGCAAAGTTCCTTTCTGTAATGAATAGTCCTTCTGATTATGTATTGCATCTGGAGATAAAAAGGTAATAGATTATATGAGTTGTGTGGTCCCATCAATGCTAATATTCATTTGTTGGTTTTTCTTCCACCCAAATCTGTCCAAAAGTAAAGCTGTTCATAAAAAGTGGGATTAAAGTGTTTGATTAATTTCTTCTACCAATCGAGCCACAGTTCAATGATGACCTGTGGATTTTCCAGTCTGATAGAAGACAGTGACACAAGGATGATAACAAAATGACTTATAGGTCAGAACGCTGGGATGAGAATCAGCACATCCAAATCTGAGACCATGGTCTTGAGCTGCAAAAGAGTAAGGTGCCTTGTCCGGGTTAGGAAAGAGGTCCTTCCCAAAGTGGAGGAGTTCAAGTAGTCATTTTATGAATATAACATTACGGGTAACTCCCGCCTTCCCGTATCTCAGCTATGGCTCAAAAGCCACGGTGCCGTCCACTTGAACCAATCAAGTGATGCCAAGGACTGTCAATCATCATGAACGCTGTGTGCTCGTGCTCGTAACTGCGCGCATGCTCAGTTTACACGGAATCTAGCCTCCGCCATTAGTCCCGAGAGCAGGATCAACACTAAGCTCAAGAGCAGAAGATACCGATTTTAAACCAAAAAAGCATCCTCACCTCCGATAACTCCAATGTTGACACTCTGGTTGTTTTCTCTCTCTCCTCCGCACGTCTTGACCCATTGCACTGGCGCGTGCACGGAAAAGTAGGCGCGGCTTCAAGACCAATCAAAAAGAGAGGGGGAGGGAGCTTGGGTCGTTTCTTTTTTTCAAATCATGTCCCACTCTCTCTTTTTTCTTATAAAGTCCAGACTATCACTTTAAGCTGCTGCCCCCGTGACAAGACCCTGGATAAAGAAGAACTAGATGGATGGCTGGATGGATGGATGGAATGTAACAATTAGAAAAGTATGCTCAGTAAACCTGTCAGGTCTTAACCCCTTTGAGAAACTGTGGTTAGTTCTTAAACAGCAGAAGTTGTTGAAAACAGTTTACCTTCACTATATATATCATGAAAGTATTTGAGAATATTTAAATAGAAAATAAAGCCATTTAGTTTCCAAGCTTCGGCAGCAGAGTGTCAGCCTTTAGGGATTCACTTGCTCTAAATGTTCGGTGAATATTTACATACCAGTGTTTATTGTCTTTGGCATGTGTATCAGTGTAGAAATGTTCGGGGTGACACGACTCTTGTCACTTCTGTCACTTGTGACAGACGTGTGCAGCAACAAACATGCTTCTCACTCAGTCTTCTAAATCCATTTCTGCCTTCACACTATGGGGGATCAACTGTGTTTTAAGAAGCAAAAATGTTGTGATTATGTTGCATAAATTTGGGTTTTCTTGTTAAGTGCGCAGTAGCCCCAGTTAAGGCTAATTCTGGTTATTAAGAATTAGATTTTAGTCAATGAAAAGTTCTTTAAATTGATGGGAATTTAACAGATTTTTGTCTGGTGCTTGTGTGTTTGGAGACTCAGAGCAGCTCTTAGCTCATTAATGTAAACACTCTACTAAGCACAGGTTCTGCAGAGCTGCACTGCTGACTCCATTGAATCCACCGGGACACCGACCGACATCTCTGCCTTGTTACGCCGCTCTTTATCCTCCTCTGTCTCTCCTCCTCTTCATCTGTCCCCTCAGGCTTTGCCTCCCCTCAGGCCTCACCTCCTCCATCATCACTTTTGCTCCTTTCCCCCCTCCCTCAATCTCCACCTCTCACCATCTCCGTCATCTTTTTTTATTCTTCAACATCTGCCAACACTTTCTTGGCTACACACGAGTGAGTCCTCAGAAGTTTACACTGTGGCGCTAAATAATAACCACCATATGCCGTTTAGTCTTTACAACCATCGAACTTTCATCCAGAGTGATTTAAAGCCAACAGGCCGGCTGCTGAGAGCATTTCATTGTGCCATATAGTTCATGAGTTTAATGAGCTGTATTAGGAATTGTCTGTCAGGACTGAATTCACATGTTGGACTTGTTATTCTCAGAATTGGAAATAAGTCTATCCAATCCCCCTTTCTGAGGACAAATAAAAACTTTAAAAAGATCCATAAACATAACCCTACACTTTCAAAGTTCAGCACATTTCCTCCAAATTAATTTTTTTTTATGTACTAATGATTTTACTTTATCAAGTTTGAGTGACTAATTACGGCTAATGTACTCAAAATATGACTATTTTGGTTGTTATTGCTGTTTAAATTCCACATGTGGTCCTTGATTGGGTTTACTCACATTCTGTATGAGTTTAGAAGAAAACACTATCAATGTTTAAGAAAACACATAGGTTTTTGGATAATATAAACACACACACACACACACACACACACACAAAAAAAGGACCATGAACAAGACCAGGGATGGCTGTAATTCAAAGATTTTCAGCCATCAGTTCATTTAAACCTGCATTATATCACACTGTGACCTGCAAAAAAAAAAAAAAAAAACGTAATGCTTCATAACTGTTAAGAATGTTCAGCAAGCAGACAATTAGAGATGGATCCATCAGGACTGGCTAGCTTGAACAAGTCTGCACATCAAACAAGATGCAATATACTATTATCCTCATCATTACGTTTTGTAGGCTCTGCACCCACATTACCATGCATTATAGCTTGTGATCAGTCATTTTGTATCAAATCAAAACTTTTTAAAAACTTCAATGAAACCTGCAGCCACTTCAGGTGTTAGATGACGCTTCCTGATAGTTCTCACAGAGGTTTGTAAATTGAAAAACGTAGTGATCAGAGACAGCCAACTCAACAACAGAGGACACACTGGTGGACAGGCCATACGTGATAACCAAATCCAGGGTGTGTCCTCTGTTTTGAGTTGGCTACATGACATGCTGGCTAAAATCAATCCATCCATCCATTTTCTGAACCGCTTAATCCTTAAGGGGTTGCGGGGGCGCTGGTGCCTATCTCCATCTGTCATTGGGCGAGAGTCGGGGTATACCCTGGACAGGTCGCCAGTCCCTCGAAGGGCCATATAGAGACAGAAAGGACAAACAACTATGGACGCACACACTCACACACCTAAGGACAATTTAGATTGATCAATTAACCTGACAGTCATGTTTTTGGACTGTGGGGGGAAGCTGGAGTACCCGGAGGGAACCCATGCATGCAGGGGGAGAACATGCAAACTACATGCGGAAAGGAAGTATATGGATCCCACAACCTTTTTGCTGCAAGGCAACGGTGCTAACCACTGGGCCCCCGTACAGCCCTACCTATCTAAAAGGTTATCTATAGGTAGATTAAAATCACCATCTAAAATTATCCTTTCATAGGAGTTGTGTAAAGTTGATAAAATTCTGGCATAAAAAGTGCATTCCTTTTCGTTGGCCTATAAACTGTGACACATAAAATCTGAGGAGTGCTAAAAACAGAGGCAATGTATTCAAAAGTGGTAAAATTATCAAACAATACAGTACTGTTCTGCCTTATACTAACAAAGTATAAGGCAGAACAAGTGTGCAGGAGAAAACACCCACTTCTCTTACAACTACATTTGTCAATCCAGAAGTCTCTCTGATTGAATGGAAATGCTCTAGAATCCAAAATATATACAAAGTCACTTATCCTTATCAAGGATAGAGTTTACAAAAACCTACAAGAAACCCGGATCTTATTTAATAAATGTATTGTGATTTAGTTATAAAATGTATTGCTGAAATTAATTACTTTTAATTATTTTAGGTGTAAGTTAAATGTTTTTATCTAAAGCTATCTAAAGTACTGTTTGTAGCTTTTATAAAAAAAAAAAAAAACTGATGTTAGATTAGTTCCCTCAACGTGAAGTGTGCTAAATTAGAACCAGAACCAAGTCCTGTCGAGTAGAGGGAGGGCAGAGCAGCGTCATTCTCCAGAAAGAGTTCTGCAGTGACTGATGTGTGAGAATATTAGCAGAAACTTAAAGCACTATAAATAAAGAATACAAGAACCAAACTGACATAGGACTGTCACCTTGGAAGACCCACATGGCAGAAACCTTTAATAACAATGGCAATGTTAACAAAAAAATATTTCCTTTTTTTATATAAGCTAATTGATGAATATCAACATATTTAGGTTTAAAATTCCTATTTCATTCATGTAATACACTAGTAAAACAGGAGTCCTGAGAGCTTCTAGTTTTCTAGTGAACTGTTTGTTTGTTATGGAGGACTATAAGCCGATCAAAGGAAGGTGGGTGTAGGCTGTAGTCGGTGGTTCTTGACAGCAAGTGATCGTCTCAGCTTTGCTCTGAAGAAAGCAAGGGCTTTAATTTATTCCCTCTCAACTCATGCTCTATGTGTCGACCTGAGCGTTGTGGAAAGTGCTCAGATCATATGTAAAGCCGTTTTATGCTAATGTGAGTCTGTGAGTGTGTACACACGTTATAGATGTGTCACAGCAGCGTACACAAACTGCTTTATAGGCTCTCCACCTGCCTGACACCTCAAGTTACTGCTGTTTCTATTACTTCTACCATTTAAGGTTGGGGCAAATAGAAGGCAAGAGAGGAAAATTAAGCTCCTGTTGGTGACTTAGATAATGAAAATGTCTGTGAAGTCAAAGGGGCAAGACTGAAAAAGTAAAGCTATATGTTTAGACTCAGTGATTCTGGTTTTGCTCCCCATGTAAGCAGATTAACGCTGGTCCATTTACATTTGAGATGCAGCCATGTGCGTGGACAGTTTTGGTATGGCTCACCAATGGCACGGTCATTTTCTGTGGTTCATTGTTTTAATGCTTGCTCCATATCACGGTGTCTTCTCTCTGTTTCCTTCTTTGTCTTTTACCCCTTCTCCCACGCATGATCTTAGTATCATCACACCTTTTTTTCTGTTTGCTGTACTCCTTTGTATGTTTTAGTCTCTTGTACTCTTGATTCTTCAAATTATCGAGGATACAGTATTTTGCTTTTTTAAATGTTTTTAGATCCTTCAATTCATTATATCTCATGACAAACACAACTAATTTATTTGGCTTGAAGGTAAGAAAGTTTATCTTTCAAAGGGAAGGGGTTAATCCATCCATCCATCCATGCGTTTCCACTTATCTGAGATCCTGCTCTGAATCCTGTATCTCAAGAAGAGCAACTACCCTCTATTTTCTCCCAAGGCAGAAATTTTGGAAGCATTCTGATTAGATAAACCTCACCTACTCTTCAACCTTGACTAGAGCTAGCTGAGATGTGCAACACAGCCAAGGTTTTACTTTTATTGCATGAAAACTTGCAAATTTAATCATGCACCTGATTTGGTTGATCTGCCCAGCAAACGTTCCGCGGATGTTACTTTGAGAAGCAAGATAACTTTAACTGATATTATAAATTACTATTTGCATAACTTTTGTCTGTAACTTCAGTCAGCATACAATCAGATGGAAGGGTACGGAAATGTGTTGCAGAATAATGAGTAAATCATTCCAGAAGTTATCATAAGTATACTAGGATCAGTTAATTGAAGACTGAAGCTAATACTCCTAATCCTTTACAAATCATTGAATGGCTTAGCAATAAAATTGTGTGAAGACCTGTTGTCATTTTTCAGACCCCCCAGACCACACAAGTTCTCCAACTCTAACTTATTAATAATCCCTGGAAACAGAAACAAACAT
Organism: Apricaphanius iberus; assembly: GCA_028564705.1. NCBI lineage: Eukaryota > Metazoa > Chordata > Actinopteri > Cyprinodontiformes > Aphaniidae > Apricaphanius > Apricaphanius iberus. The sequence goes on from JAPXFQ010000689.1 coordinate 3,832,553, forward strand.
GGAGAAGCACCTTTCGGTTTCTTCCTGATGACTGCAAAGCTGCTCAAACATTGAGCTGCTTTAAAGCAAAACTTAAAACTCATCTGCTTAAACCATCATCTAAGTAAATGATTATGACACTTAATTGTTCATGGTTTTGTTTTTATGATTTTCCTGCTTTATGCTTTCCATGATTTATGCTTTATTGCTGTTTTTACTTTTCATGATTTTACAAATAAATTGCAGCTTTTTGATTTCTCTAAATTTATATTTTTTATGAATGTAAATCCTCCATCCATCCTTCCATCCATCATCTTCCACTTATCCGGGGTCGGGTCGCGGGGGCAGTAGCCTAAGCACAGAGACCCAGACCTCCCTCTCCCCGGCTACTTGGGCCAGCTCCTCGGGAGGAATCCCGAGTCGTTCCCAGGCCAGCTGGGAGACATAATCTCTCCAGCGAGTCCTGGGTCTTCCTCTGGGCCTCCTCCCGGTGGGACGTGCCCAGAACACCTCACCAGGGAGGCGTCCAGGAGGCATCATGACCAGATGCCCGAGCCACCTCAACTGGCTCCTCTTGATGTGGAGGAGCAGCGGCTCTACTCTGAGCCCCCTCCGGATGACCGAGCTTCTCACCCTATCTCTAAAGGAGAGCCCAGCCACCCTACGGAGGAAACTAATTTCAGCCGCCTGTATCCGCGATCTCGACCCTGCCGAGGGTGTAGAGCTGGTCCAGTGTTTCACGGCCAGGACGAAAACCGCATTGTTCCTCCTGAATCCGAGGTTCGACTATCTGTCGGACCCTTCTCTCCAGAACCTCCTAATAGACCTTACCAGGGAGGCTCAGAAGTGTGATCACCCTATAGTTGGAACACACTCTGTGGTCCCCCTTTTTAAAGAGGGGGACCACCACCCCGGTCTGCCAATCCAAGGGAACTGCCCCCGATGTCCACGCAATATTGCAGCGCAGAGTCAACCAACACAGCCCTACAACATCCAAAGCCTTGAGGAACTCCGGCCGAATCTCATCCACCCCTGGTGCCTTGCCACCAAGGAGCTTTTTAACAACCTCGGTGACTTCAGCACCAGAGATTGGAGAGCCCGTCCCAGAGTCCTCAGACTCTGCTTCCAAACAGGAAGGCGTGTCGGTGGGATTGAGGAGGTCTTCGAAGTATTCCATCCACCGACCCAAAAACGTCCCGCGTTGAGGTCAGCAGCACACCGCCCCCACTGTAAACAGTGTTGGTGGCAGACCGCTTCCCCCCCCGAGACGCCGGATGGTGGACCAGAATCGATTCGAAGCCATACGGAAGTTGTTCTCCATGGTCTCTCCAAACTCCTCCCACACCCGAGTTTTTGCCTCAGGGACCGTCTGAGCCGCACTCTGCTTGGCCTGTGGGACTCTGGAAGCAGCTGATAGGTATGTAAATCAGTTATTTAAAAATCATCCACTGGGATTTTCTGCATTTTTGTTTTATGTTCTGTCCCTCACAGTTGAAGAGTACATTTGATACAAATTACAGACCTCTACATGCTTTGTAAATGGAAAAACGTCAAAAAACAGCAATATATCAAATACTTGTTTCCCCACTGTAGGTGCAGCCTCTCAATCATAAATTTCGGACAAAATCCTTCAAATCTTATGGTGCATTCAGACCCAAAGCTTTGTCAGCGTCAGCAACGTCAAGATTACATGTTAAGTCTATGCTTGAGGCCGTTGGAGGAGCGTTGCTGTCTCTGCGGCGCTTTGTGAGCGTTGGCTCAGTCAACTTTTCAAGATTTTCCTGTGTTTCAAGCTTCAAACTCATAACGCTAGCAACGCAGAAGTTCAGCTAGTTGAACTTTTGACGGTCTTAACCCTCTTGACGCACAAACGGCAACCAATCAGAGCATCTCACTGTATTGACGTTGCCTGATGTCGACGCTGCCGAGCCAGCCACGATCCGCGAGTGTTTAGAACATCTAGCAGAGAAAGGCTTTGTGCTTTGCAAGCTTCAGCTTAAAAATGTATCTTCTGTGTATATGCGTCAAACTAGTCGCTTTATTAGCGTTGCTTGACGCTGACAAAGCTTGCGGTCTGAATGCACCATTAGGCCGATGGTCATCTTCAGCCTATCGCTCCTATATCGAATGATCTCCATGACCTGCTGTGTTAATTTTACATGACCAATTTTGGCCGTCTTGATCAGGCTTGGGGAAAAAGATATATTACAGAAGAATGCACCCCCACACTGAATCTTCATCCCAAGCCTTCGACGTATCTTCCCTGATACTTCATCATTTCACTCCCTTCCTTCAACAAACATTGCATCTAAATATCTGTTAGTGTGGTCTTTGCTAATTAAATTATATTTAAAAAACAACTTTTTAACAGTGTTATCATTAAAGATGTCCTTTTTTTCCCTATTACTGCACCAGTTTTTGAGCATACTTTGTCACAAGGCCAGTGTATATCAGTTTTTCGTGTTACATGCCTAATCGCAAACAAATAATCTGAAATAGTCATGACGACACCACTGGTTGGTGAAGATTTATATCCATTTACACACTCCACTAACAAAAACCTTGGAAGTGTCCATTTTCATTTAATTTTTCTCTTGAGGCAAAGACTTACAATAAGCCTGACTGGAGCATTATGTATTTTCCAATTCAGAGGAGTGCCTGACTTTGGCTGTTTTCACACCAGGACCATTTAGGTTGACCTAACTGAGTTTTGTGTCCGAACACGGCGCGGCTGGACTAGTGTGAACACGCCACTTGCATTCTCTAGACGATGTAACTCCCCAGGATAGAATGCCTCGTTTTGAAATTTAACATATTCCTGACATTGAAACAGATAAAATATGTACAATGCCAAAAGCAGTATCAGGGGCATTGCTGTTCATTCTCCATGGTTCACGTGTGTTCTGTTTACATCTCAGCCAGGCTTCTTTTCCTGTTGGGATAAGCGTCAACTTCCGTCTAGTTTCCATGGATACACAATGTGCAGCTCTTTAGAGCGACGACTTCGGTGCAATGACAAAAACCATATGTGAAAGGAGCCGTACTTGTAGAAAATTGAAACAAATGTAAACATTTTACTTCTGGAGCGGCGCCTGGCTCGACCCAAATACGTGTGAAAACAGCCTCTGATTCACGTCTCTTCTTCATATGTTGTAGCATAGCACTGTAACAACTGCAATGTTGTGACCCTAAGATGCCAACAGCAGCATATAATGTGCAAAAGCTAAGATAACACCTTGAGGTTTCTAAATCCAGACAAGTTCCTTCCCACATCCACATTTTCAAATCCAATCCATGATCACCGCAGACATTGTACGAGACAAGGTGCAGCTCCAGTACACATCGTCCTTTCATCCGTGTTCCATTATTTTATTTTATTATTGTTTGTTTTGTTTTTGTTTTTTCTCCTTTTTACGTGTCCTGTCTAGCAGTATGCTACTCAGAATTGGTGTCTGAGTACCAAGTACAAGCCCAACAGTTTTACTTTCCCAAGCAGAGTATTACAGCTTTGCTGTAGTACGCCTACTGTGGGTTCAATTTCCTGACGTCATGGACACTAAACCGAGACAAGAAGGGAGAAAGGAAGAAGGTGAAGAAAAGAAACTGGACCAGCAGAGGCGCGAACCGATGACACAAGACAGGGAGGCAAACAAAGAACACAAGAAAACATCCCAGTCCCTCACCTCTGCCGGACCGCAGAGAAACAGTAATACAAAACAAAAACAACAAACTGTACAGAACCAAACCAATAGTTCGGATCTAGTAGAATAAACTAAGAATTACACATTCACTACACACAAGCATGGATTAATGAACATAATACAAATATTTCTGGTTAGTTCCTGTGAACAAATAATTAGTGATGATAACCTCAGCTTAAGATATGTCCGTCCACACCAATGTCCCCACACCTATGTGTGTGCGAGCATGCAGGTCTAAATAAGGTTTCCCCATGCAAGTGATTGATAGCTGGTGTAAGGAACCGTCAATCCGTCCTACAGGAATCGACACAAACATGGAGGAGGCAAGAGATGTATGAATCCAGGGTCCCACAGAGTACAGAGGCCACCGGCGGCAGTGCTGCAATGCTGGGGCCCGAGAGATCGCAGTGACGAGCCCACGGGCTCAGCCGGAAACCGGCTACGCCAGGGCGGGCCCGGATCAGGACCCGGAGGCCACGGGGACCAGGGGCACCCCGCCCCCCAGTGGGGCAACCAACCAGGGACCAGCCGACAAAGCCCCCCCGCAGCCGCCGCAGGCAAGGGGGATCCGCAGCCAACCGACGGACAACACACGCCGCTGCCACCCCGGACCAATACCCACCGCCAACAACCCAGCCCGCCCCCACACACCCACACGCCAGGGGGCCGCAGCAAGAGCCACAGCGGATGTACGCCCTCCCCAGGCCGAACCCAGCCAGCACCTGGACATCCAGATCTTCCAGGTCCTGGGTCCAGATCCCGCCCCACGCAGGGCACCAAGATCAGGGGCCCAGCCAATGCCGGACAGCCCCCCCCAGATGAACCGACCAGCCAGCAGAAGTCCTGGAACCGGCAGGAGGCCTGGGCGCCAGGCACGTTCCCCACCGATCCACCGGACGGCACCAACCTACTCTACAAACCCGTTGCCCTGTATAATGCACTCTATGAAGGATTTTATATTCTATTAATCCTAGATTAGGATTTTTAAGAAATGTAATGGTTCTTAATGAAATTTGAGACCAGAGGTTTTGGTCAATTGAGATGGACAAGTCCATCTCCCATTTTGAAATAGGAAGGGCTATTGATTCTTCTATTCTATTTAATGTTTTGTATATTTTAGATAGCAGTTTGGGAGGGTTAAGATTAAGGAAGTCTAAAACTTTTCCTGGAATTTGTAAATCAACTGTATTGAGCCTAAATTTATTTTTTAAAATTGATTTAATTTGTTGGTATTCTAAGAATTTATTCTTGTTAATTCCGAATTGTGTAACCAATGTATTAAATTGGATAAAGTCTGTTCCATCAAATATATGCTCCAGGTATTCAATTCCTTTACAACTCCAGCTTGGAAAGTTGATCATGCATTTTTTTTTGTAAGATATCCGGGTTATTCCAGATGGGTGTACGCCTGCATGGGACTAGTGAGGTCTTTGTCATTTTAAGAAATTCCCACCAAGCTGTCAGAGAGGAGCTGATATTAATACTTTTAAAACATTAATTTTGTTTTATATTTTTATCTAAGAAAAGGTAGATCTGAAAGTTTTATCTTATTGCATAGTGTCTGTTCAACATCTACCCAGCACTCATCGATATAACTGTGTTTTACCCATCTTGATGTGTATTGGAGCCTGTTAGCTAAGAAATAATGTCGAAAGTTTGGTAGGTCTAGACCTTTATCTTTGGACTTCTGTAGTGTTTTTAAGCTGATACGTGGGGGTTTATCTTTCCAAAGAAATTTAGAAACAGAAGAGTCCAGAGATCTAAACCATTCAGCTGATGGTTTGCTTGGGATCATTGAGAATACATAATTTATTCTAAGCAATACCATCATTTTTATTGTAGCTACCCTTCCAATAAGTGATATTGGAAGGGATTTCCATCTTGCCAGATCATTTTCCACTTTTTTTAAAAGTGGGACGTAGTTTAGCTTATCCGTGTTCCATTAAAGATAAGGTTCTTCAGAAACGCTCACACTGAGAAGAGTCTTTCACACTTTTTAGAGTGTTACAAGTTAACCAACAGTGTACATTTTTGTAAGGTAAAAACAGGGGTTTGTTTTAAAAGTATGTCAACAGCCAGTTAGCTACTGCAACACTAAGTATGGTAAAGTTTGACCTATTACCTGAGGAAAGTCAACAGTTTTCCAAATCCTAACCCAGCTATGGTAAATAAAAAGTGCCACAAAGAGCATTCCTGTAAGTGCCAGCTTACAAATGTGTGTTTTGATTCACTTGGAGACGACTGAGATGACCAGGCGTCTGGCGGCTGCGAGGTAGTGTTAAACACCATGTGAGGGAAACATCAAGGCCTTTAGCACTCCGTCTGTTGACCACTTGGCCAAAAAAAATCATCTTTTTGCACTCTGTCTTTCTCACACCTCTCAGCAATGTGATACAATATTTTTTTTTTTGGAACGGATCCTTTTAACAAATCAGATAGAGGATTTGGAATATCATATTTCACTCCATTAAGAAATAATTCATAGGAGTAATTATCTCCAGAGCTCACTTAAAGTATACAGAGCCTAAGTCTTCCCAAGCTCATTTTCAAAGTTTGCAAAATCAACAAAAGTGGTTGGAAGCAGAATTTTTGATTTGCAGCATTTATTTAAAGAGGATTTGAGAATGGTGGGCAGATGGAGAACTTGCCGTGGCTGCCATTACAAAACATTTCGAGGCCGGCTCGCCAAGTTAGCGCCTGGTCTCAGACATTTGTTTACTGAGGAATGGTCCGATGAAAACTGTACTTTTTCCTCAATGCATTTTGGCACCACTTTGGTTTGGAAACTCCTGCTTTACACTCAACACACTGGTCCTTTTGTGCCCTGACTTTACACTCATTTGTCCAACACAAGGGCTTTTCACAGGGATGCTGAGCTGCTTAACCTTAGTTGTCTCTTCTCTTTCACTATTAATTTAATTTCCAGTTTAAAGAGGTTGAGGCAGGGAATGTTTAAACGAGATGATCAAATTAAGGACTGCCAGTTGTTCAGAAAGACATGCAACTCATTCCTCATGATCACTTTAGGTATTTTTTCTTTCTGTCTAACCTCCCGGTAATGCCAGTTATTCTTTTAGCTAACTTAGTTTTAGCTAACACAGATCAACCAAGGCTAAAACGCAGGTATTGTATAAAATCTAAAATAAAATATATTCTGCTTTTGCTTGAATGTAGTTTTAAACAGAAAACTTAATGATGACCTTAACACTGTTTTCAAAATTTTCTGTGATACAGTCACATTTTCATTCTGGCTGTGTAGGTCACAGTGGGTGTAGCAGGTTTTTCGTCCAGTGGGAGTGGGAAATACGGGTGGAATGTGGAAGGTGAAAAGCTGGCGACATAATGTTTGTAGATGTTGTAAATAATAATAATAAAAAAAGAATTTATCAGTTTTTCTACCAAGCCTGAATCCTTTTAGCTTTGGTTTAAACTGGGCATATTGACAGGATTTATTTTTAGGACTCGTTTTCTTAAAATAATATTAAACAAGGATCTGTGGGTCGTCTCGGGAGGATCCGGGGAATGGGAATCCAGGGAGTTGAGTTTAACTGTAAGAGGTGTAGATATTGAGATTAGGAGGATGAAGAGGATCTGGAGATAAGATGTTGGAGGTTTGGGTCGTACTTGATGTCCAGAAAAGTGTTGCTTGGAGGAGGGGAGTGGAAACTGGGGCCTATGGTTGGCTGGTGGTGGGTGAGTAAAGTTTGACAACTTTCTGTTGTTTTGCAGGTGGATGACACAAAGGAGTCTTGGAGTTTTCCAGGATCGAAGATGAGTTCTTCTTTTCTCTGCAGGTTAAGGTTCACAGGCAAGAAGTTTGATGACAGCGACGGAGACGGTGACGGTGACAGTTGATCTGATTACCATGATGCGAGCAATGCAGAGGCACATGCTGACCATGCTGGAAACCAGACTAATGGATTGTATTTGGCTTGGAAGGTTCCGGAGGAAGGTCACTGGAAACCCAGGGAGGATCTATGAGGAGAACAGAAGGCACGTCAAAGTTTCTTAAGCTTCAGCAGACTTTCTTACATGGAATCTCAGAAAGTAACTTGGCCATGTACCACTCAGAACCAACTGGCGTCAGCCTGCAGGAGCCACTCCCCTTTTAAGCTGTATGGTGATGAGGACCAATGAGGAACACCTGGTGGCTGCTGCCTTCCACGCCTCTCAGAAAAGGTTGGAAAAATAACACCAACACACCCACTCTCTAGCACACAGCCAAATAATTTTAACACATACTAATTAATCAAAATTGTATGCATATTTCTCTGGAGTTAAAGCCAATGTCTAGGCACCATGAATTTATCATGGATAAAGCTGGTTTGAGTTATTAGCATTTAGCTGGGAGAATATGTTTCACTCTTGAAATCCAGATTTCAAACCACTTGCTTTACATCCTCAGATAATTCTTAAATCTTGAGTTCTAAAAACTTAAAATTTTATTTTAATTTATGTTATTTTTAAAGCACCTTTTCAAAATACAATTTAGTTTAAAACTACCAACAAAGATCTGCAAACAAAAGGAGAAAAAAATCACAAATGTTTTCATCTTAAGTTTTTAATCTGTGTTACCATTATGACACTTATTTTATTGCCAGGGGAAACAAAATCTCAGATGAAATAATGCCTAATTCAAATCAGTAATTTTTGGAGCAAATACCTGTCTTTGTTTTTTCATTTGAAGTTTCTGATTGTGGGCAGTCCATCTTTTTTGCTTTCTCTTAAGCACAAATCCCAACCAGAGTCCTGCTCCCCAGTATTGGAACTGGATGACGTGCCAATTATGCCTGAGGTGTGTGCAGGGTTTTGGTCTCAGAGGTCCATGCACCACATCCTGCCGGGCTTCATGCATCATTGTGAGAGGTTGGCCATCGGGTGATGAAGCATCCATTCAGCCCTTCCTGGGGCCTTCCCCGGGCCCCTCCCTTCCTCCCAGTGACACACTCACACAGTTGGACATGAGAGATTGTCGCAGAAGCTGCAGGGTGCTGGAGAAAAACTCCACTGTAATGCATTTTTGAAATACAAAAAGACTCTCAGAACAAGTAAAAGAATTAAAGGCCTTTGTGCACATATTAGGTTTACTTTGCCTGTCTTTCTAGATCACACAAATGTACAGTTAACACAGTTTACTATTCTGACACATACACAGAAGATGTTTCAATGTCCAGCGTTTACTCTGCTAGCAATGCTCGAACTGTTAATTGTAAAGAAGCCCTATGCTGAGTCATAGTGGTTATAAAAAGATATCACCACCTCTGTCTCCAAGTAAATAAAACATAAAACAAAGAAACAAAACAGAAATTTTAGTAAAAAATTATAACTAATGACATCCACCATTTTGGAGTTAAAGAGACCTCGATCTTTCTGTCCTGAACCCTAGACTCCATCTCCACAGTGTACTCAAATGCTGGTTGGGAGGGGTGGGGTGAGGGTGGCTGACATTTTGTCATCTGCCGAACGCTGAGGTCCCATTGGGGGGCTAATGAGTGCCATCATTTTTTAGTAATCAATAAATCATGACTTATTGATTTTTTTCTTCTTCCTCCCTCTCTAAGCCAGCTTCTGTTCTCTGAATGCCAGAGAACAGGAAGGGGGGTGGGGGAGGGAGGTAGAAACAGGTGGGAAAATAGAATGGGGTTGAGAAGAGGGGGATTAGTTGGATGAAAGAGATGGATGGAGGGATTAATGGAGAGAGGATAAGGGACATGAGGTTGGAAAATAAAGCATACAGTGGTGGTTATGGTGCTTTTGACCTACAATGATTGATTTTTAATTTTGAATGAAAATAACCATCATAATTTGATTGCAGATAATTCCCACTGGTTTACTGTAAGACATGGTGAGGTATTTATAATTGTACTGCACTTTTTTTAGCTACAATGTAATTCAAATTGCTCTACAGGATGAGAAACACATTACATTGCAGTGGTAAAGTAAGGGAAATGGTAACAGGCTGAAAGACAGACAGCAGTTTATAATGTTCCAGTTGTTTTTATTGAAAGGCAGCTATAAACAAATGGGCTTTTATGTCATGTTTGGTTTGTAAAGGTACGTTCAGACCTCCCTTTGCTACCAGGCAGCAAAACACTCCAAGGGGCAAAGTTGACGCTTTAAAATTAAAACCCAGCTGCTTGCACACTTTGTAGTCCACGTCGGTGCCTCGGCGCATCACATCAGTTTACAGGCGAGCAGGGATTTCTCAGTTGTTTCTCCGTTATTTCTGCAGTTTCGCTTCCTCTGCTCCGCTCTTCCTAGTAGCCTAATGTGTATTTAGTACCATAGTTGCCCTAACCGGGATTGGCTAGCGTTAACTAGCATAAGGTTACAATAAAATATTTAACAGCTTACCTGACACTCCAATATCCTCCGATCGCTACGTTAACACATCCTGTTCTGTTTCTCCCAACTGCAGCTACAGCTGCCCATCATCTCGCCCTTAGTCTCCCCCGCATGTTTCTGCTTAAAAATGTATTTGTCTCATTGTTTTCCCTTTCAAGAGTCTGTATATTTTCTGTATTACAGTCATTATTATAGACAAGACATTCTTATACCAAATGCAAGCTTTGAATAAAGTAAAAAAAAAAAAAAGAGTAGCTCCAGTCGAATTTCGTCACTGATCGGTTGCTGCCTTGCATTTGCTGCCCAAAAGTTCAATTTTCCCAACTTCACGCAGCAGGTGCATGAACGCCTTGATGCAACGTCCGAGCCGCAGCCGTGTGGATGTGCTGATGCCAGCTGCACTGACGTGCGCGACTTGCTGCATGCTAGCTTGCCACATGCTGCGTAGGTACCATAGACTTTGCATGTAATCTAGCTGCCCTGCTGCCTGGCTACCTTAAAGTGACAGTGTGTAGGTTTTGCAGTACATCTTTGAAAATAGCCATTAAAATATTATGTAATAATAATTACTTAAAGCACATTAATTGCAAAATATTGGCGATATTGTAAGATATGACTTTAAAAATCAGTTTTAAAATACAAAGGCGCGGGTCCTCTTTTCAGGGGAAGCCATATTAGATGATGTCTTTACTTCAACAAGAGCCCGGAAGGACAAAGCGCATGGAACACGCCCGCAATTAAAAAATTGATTTCCCCTCATAATGCAAAAAAGTTTCACCATAAATACAATTTTTACATCTTCGCTAGTTCAAAGCGATGAAAGAGAAACTGATGTGCTCATCATGTTGCTGCAAATAGATCATTCTCAGGGAACTGAGCATTTGAAAACAGCACTAGTTGGACCTCTGGTGTTGAGTTTCTTACTCAAAGACATAGATACCGCATGCTTGTGATAATTTAGGTATTCACTGCCCCTACTGGCCGAAAATTACACACTGTGCCTTTAAGACTCAAAAAAGCAGCACAAATACAAGACACTGAGAAAAATGTTTTGGTAAGATAAAATGAATTATTTATTTTTAACCAGGATTGTTGTTTTTACGCCATTGGCTTCTCTAAGACAAGTGGACTAAGTTTAAATTACATAAACAGGGATTTTATTTGCTTGCTATTGGACTTCTAAAGGCAGGTGATTGTACCAGAGTATACTACACTGAACGAAAATATTAATGCAACACTTTTGTTTTTGCTCCCATTTTTTATGAGAATAACTCAAAGATCTGAAAAAAATTCTACATACACATAATAACCATTTCTCTCAAATAATGTGTCAATAATCTCTATAAATCTGTGATAGTGAGCTCTTCTTCTTTGCTGAGATAATCCATATTACCGCACAGGTGTGCCATAGCAAGATGCTGATTACACAGCATGACTACTGCATGGGTGTGCCTTAGACTGGCCACATAAAAGGCCACTCTGAAATGTTCACATGTATCATGCAGCTCACTGTCACAGATGTCAGAAGTTTTGACAGAGCTGGCAGTTGGCATTCTGACAGCAGGAATTTCCACCAGGGTTGTTGCTTATGAATTGAATGTTAATTTATCTACCATAAGCCGTCTCCAAAAGGCATTTCCGAGAATTTGGCAGTTCATCCAACCAGCCTCAAAACCAAGGACAACATGTAACCACACCAGCCCCGGACCTCAACATCCAGCATGTTTACCTCCAAAATTATTTGAGAACAGCCACTCAGACAGCTGCTGAAACAATCGGTTTGCATAACTAAATAATTTCTGCACAAACTTTCAGAAACCGTCTCCAGGAAGCTCATCTGCATGCTTGTCGTACTCATCAGGGTCTCAACCTGACTCCAGTTCGTCATCGTAACTGGCTTAAAATGGCAAAGGCTCACATGCGATGGTGTCTGGCATGTTGGAGAGGTGGCAGACAGCGTGTGTGGCGTTGTGTGGGTGAACAGTTTTCTGATGTCAATGTTATGGATCAAGTGGCCCATGGTGGCGGAGGGGTTATGGTATGGTCAGGCGTATGTTATGGAGGAGGAACACAGGTGCATTTGGCATTTTGAATGCACAGTGATACTGTAACGAGATGCTGAGGCCCATTGTTGTGCCATACATCCGACAACATCACCTCACGTTGCAGCATGATAATGCATGGCCCAATGTCGCAAGGATCTGTTCACAATTCGTGGAAGCTGAAAACCTCCCTGTTCTTGCATGGCCAACATACTCACCAGACATGTCACCCATTGAGCATGTTTGGGATGCTCTGGATCGGCACATATGACAGTGTGCTCCATTTCCTGCCAATATCCAGCAACTTCGCACAGCCATTGAAGAGGAGTGGACCATCACTCAACAGGCCACGACTGACAACCTGATCAACTCTATGTTACACAAATGTGTCGCATTGCAGGAGGCAAATGATGGTCACACCAGATACTGACTGGTTTTTCAAGTCCCCAAACCCCCCAATAAAAAAACAAATGTGAACATTTCAGATCTTTGAGTTCATCTCATAAAAGATGGTAGCATAAAAAAAAGTGTTGCTTTTATATTTTCGTTCTGTGTATACAGTATTTAGGTATATCTCAAGGAAATTTCAGGCTGGGACTTGTCCAACTGTTGGACCAGTTGGATCAGTCCCAGCCTGGTCAGCGGCAAGCATGAACTGATGAAGCCTCTTGGATAAGAGGTGAAACGTCTTGTAAGACAAATTACCAAGTCCAGTTGCGTTCGATTGAAATTTCCTTGAGATAACCATGACCTGGATGAATGAGAATTTCACAGGCTTACAGTATTTAGGTACACACATGCATGCAAAACCTTTAAAATTTTCATTTCTAAAAAGAAAATGTTAAAACAACGTGTCATTTCTCTCTTTCACCATTGTGTAAAACTTGTAAAATGTTGGTGTATTATGTAAAATTCGAATAAAAGCTAAAGCTTTTAATTATAACGTGGCAAAATGTGAAAAAGTTAAAGTTTCAGCCCCCTAATCCATCAGAGTAGAGCTGTGCACTACAAGATTATTCCACTGTACCATGGACCTACTGCCTCAATTATCATATAACTTGGCTAGTCTTGCTGTGTATTCTCAAGATGTACATGCCTGAGAGATCTTGTGAACACCCCTGCAGAGACCATGGACCTTCTGGCTGATTTTTATTTTTTACAACACAGTTGCTTATTTATTCACTGTTAAGAAAGCTTTAAACATTTTAGCGATTGCTTCATACTCCACTACTTCAACAACCAGAAGCCACTGCCGCAGACCAACATGCAGATGGTGCTCTGATAACACTCCATCCACCAGGTTACACAGAAGCTTTCAAGCAGTGTTGCAGATACTTATCACAGTGGGAAATGCATAGCTGCTGCTGCTGTGAGTGGAGTTGTGTTTGGTCAGTAAAGACTTCACCACTACTATCAGATATATCTTCTTACATAACACATACTTCATCTTCTTACATGCAGAGTGGTAAATTGTACATATGCATAATCAAACCAAATTAAGTAAGACACTGCATGATCACCCATAAAAGCTCACTGAAATAGTCTGAGTGGCCCTGAGCACTAACAAGTAGAGGAAAAATGTCAACCTCTGAGGCTCACTTAGTGCTAATGTGAGCATGAGCACAAGAAAATAATGAGGTATTACTTTGGAAAATGAACCCTACATGCCAAGAGAGCACACCGACCCAGGTCATCCCACTGGGCCTTAAAATACATGGAAATTGGGAGCTATTTTGGTTAAAAATGGGAGGTTGAAATCATATTTTTCTGCAATGGGTTCAGTCCTTACAAAGTATATAATATCTGTTTGCCTCCTTACAATAATGTTAAAATAATTTTCTTACTTTAATTTGAAATGTTACAGTAATGAAAGTGTAATTAGTTGGAAAGAGTTGGAAAACATACCCTACAGGTACATCCTAATTTCATTAAATGTAACTTTATTTCAGTAATTCAATTTTAAGCATGAAATGCATATATTATAAAGATTCATTACACACAAAGTTACAATTGATGTTTAAAGCTTTAATTTATTTTCCCAGTAGTTGCTATGATTCCGACAGAGAGCTTCAAAAAGCCATAACACACATACATATTGGGAATATTTGTTAGAATGATGGAAAATCTGAAATTTGTTTGAGTAAAAGAGAAATGTAATGGACTGCTGTTTAGAGGCTAAAGGCAAGCTTTTCAGATTAAAGTCCCAGGGTGAAAAAGAAGAGTGGAAAGGCACCAGTTTAATTTTTTTTTATTTTTTTATTTATATGTAGGGTGAAGTTTCCACAGTTAGTGACGATTTGGAGAGTCATCATGTCTGTTCATGTCGGTCCATTGTGGCTTCCCTCTGATAATGATTTTATTATGTAATTTACATGTGCTTTTAAGTCTTGCAATCAACTAAAAGGTCCCAACATGGAATGAGAGGTTGAAGTTATCCCACCAAAATCATACACCTGATCCATTTTGTGACGTAGTAATAAACCCCGTATTCACCATGAGCTGTAATGGGAAGCAGCAGGTGTGAAATAAGAGTAGACCCTTTCTTTGCATCAACATCTCCAGTGGTTCCACTGTCGTGCCAAGAACAAAACCAGACTTCGTTATCAGGTTGTTGAGCCTTTTTAAGTCCCTGGGTCTGTTGTCCCAACAGATGATGGCAGAATAGATTACGCCTCACAGCAGACTTGCAGATATTTGCAGCATCTTGATGCAAAACTTGAAAGACCTACGCTTCCTCAAGAAGTACAGTCACCTCGGTCTCTTTTTGTAGACAGCTTCGCAGTTCAGTCTCCAGTCCAGTCTGTTTTCCATTTAAACTCTGTGGTATTTATAGTCCCTAACCACCTCCACATTTACCCCCATGATAGAAGCAGTGTTTGACTTAATAATAATAAATAATAATAATAATAATAATAATAATAATAATAATAATAATAATAATAATAATAATAATAATGCATCAAAATTATATAGCGCTTTTTTGGACACTCAAAGATGCTTTTACAAATTCCATTATTTATTCACTCTCACTTACTGGTGGAAGTAAGCTACGATTGTAGCCACAGCCACCCTGGGGCAGACTGACAGAAGCGAGGCTGCCATATTACGCCATTGGCCCCTCTGGCCAACACCAGTAGGACACAACAACTGAGACAGATGGTTCTGGGGCTTGAACCTTACAAACTTAAAAACTGTGGTCTGTTTGTCAGGTAGTCATTGATCCAGGCAATTGTTGGGGCCTCCACCTGCATCTTCGGATGTTTTCTGAAAAAGCAATTCAGGCTGAATTGTGTTAGACACACTGGATAAATCAAAGAACATGTTTCTCACAGTGCTGCATGTTTTGACAGTGGGTTGGGTGAAGCGGGTGGATGATGGAATCTTCAACGCCAACTCCACTATGATAAGCAAACTGCAGAGAGTGCTGGAATGTTCTTATTTGCTTACTCCGGAGGACCAACAGGGATTTCTCCAGGACCTCCATGATATGGGATGTCAAGGCAACGGTCTATAGCCATTGATGACTGATTTTCTCTGGTACTGGAACATGGCAGGATGTCTTCCACAACACTATAACCTTCTACTGGGTCAGGCTAAGATTGAAGAGATGCTGCAAAATCCCACAGAGCTGCTGTGCACAGGCCTTCAGGACTCTGAGACTGACACGATCTGGACCAGCAGCCTTGTTTTGTCTCTCTAGTTGCCTGTTCACCTAACTTCTAGAGAAAAAAACATGGGACTTTGATACAAAGGGAGTAACATCATCTCTTGACTTGGTTAAAGACAAACTTGTCGAAGGAGAATAGTCCATTATGGAGATAAAGGATTAAGCATCCAAGGTGTGACAGGAAAGCTGTTGGTCAGAGCAGGGTAGACGTATGTTTGGCTCGGGATAGGAGAGGAGGATTCTGAGCTTGTTCCAGAACTGAACCTGTTGAAGAATATGTTCAGTTCATTGGCTCTGTCCAGACTTCCATATATCTAATCCTCCCTGTGCTTTTAAGCTTGTGATCTTTTTTATTCCTGTTACTTTATAGTTTGCTCTCCAACATATTCCTGTATACCTCATTGCTGTCTTGACTTGCTTCTGTATTCTCCTAATTCCGTCTCCCTTCCCAAAGGCCAGTTTTTCCAGTTTTACAGTTCTTTTAGGTCACTGGTGATCAAGGGTTTGTTATTAGGGAGGCATTTCACTGTTGTGGAGGGGACGATGTTGGCCACAAAGAAGTTTATATAGTCAGTCAAACACTCAGTCATGGCACTGATGTTGTGTCTCTTGCGTAATGTTACCAAGTAAAATAAGAGTTATGGTCTATCAGGTTATATTCGAAATATTAAATTAATAATTCATAAATTATTAATTTAATTATTCCTTCAAAACATTTAAACGGGGCACCATCCAGTTTGAACTGGAAACAGGATGTTATATCTATCAAAAGTAACTATCAAATAGCAATTTATAAATTAATTATCTGTGATTTACCAGACCTTTTAATCTGAAGGGTAAGCCCTTCTTGGATGATTCAAACACACATTAAAAATAAAAGAAACAGATGTTTGATACAGTTTAACCAATTTATTAATGATTTACCACAGCAACAGTAACTTGAAAACCCAACAAAATCTGTTCTGCTAACCGCTAAGCTAAGAGCTAAAGCTAGCTGCTACATAAACAAATATGGTGGACAAAGGGGGACGTCACAGAGGCCACGTCACGGGAACTTTTCCGATGTACGTATGCCGAATCATGCACGCGTAGAGGCGACGAGCCGCAGACAGGCAGAACACCGAATAGGAGGAGTTTTATTATTTTATTACCTGAGCGAGATACCTTGTGGTCACTGTAAACAAAGTATTTATACAAACAGACCGCTTGGCGCTTATCAAATGAACTAGCCTTCGGCTAACAAAGAAAACATGAATTGGTTTAACAAAGGGTGAGCAGAGACTATATTCACCTTTGCCTGCCACCAAGGAAACTCTCCGATTAGCGGTTCAGTGCAGAGATCAAAGCTTTGATGGCCAGTGTCAGCTTAAGGAAGGTTTGCTAGCATGAAGAAAGGTTGTGCACGTCTCCCAGACTGTATCGGGACTTTGGGCAGAACGAGGAGAGTCTCCTTTAGTTAAGAACGGATTGAACCAGAGAGGGCGAGCCGATGGCTGCGCGTCCTTTTTTGAACTTTTGAAACCCCCCACTCTCAGCTGTTCATTCGTCCACTCAGAGATGTAGAAGGTCTAGGAGTGAGGTCAGAGGGAGAGAGAGAGACGGTTCTTGATAATTCAAAGTGCATGTGCGTTGCACTGTTTTTCGTCCGGGAAGTAGTGTTCCTGCCTGGGTGAAAGGGAGGGGGGTCGACCAGTACAATTAGGGAATGCTGCTGTCATCCATAGTTAGGACCCTTTTATACTTTCATATATTCATGGGTCAGACCCAACATCTCCATGTGCTTGTCAAAGATTCATCCAGTTTGTGGTCTCAAAACAGCTCTGCAGGACTTTGTCAGCTTCATGTTAACATTTTCTCAAAGTTTTCTTTGTCAAAGGTTGCCTCTGAACAAGGGGTTTATATTTTGAGCAGTGAAAAACAAGATTGTGATCTGATTGTCCCAAAGTAGGTCTTGGTTTGGGCATGTATGCATCCTTTACATTTGCATAAAAACAAATCCAAGTTATTGTTTTCTCTTGTAGAGCAACTGACAAAACTGTTTAAATGTATGTGTAAACAAGAGAAAGGCAAGATTAAAATCACCAGATATTGCCATAAATGCATTTGGGTGCTGAATCGCTAACAGAAAAAAATTTATCTCCACCGGTGTTCTAATGACCCCCATTGATTAGCACCAGTTAATGAGTATGTGGTAGAGATTTCTGTGACCCAGAAATTGTGGGCTTGATTCCTGCTTCTGCCCGCTACATGCTTTTGTGTGCTTGGGCAAGACACTTCACCTAACTTGCCTACTGGTGTTGGTCAGAAGGGCCAATGGCACGAAATGGCAGCCTTGCTTCTATCACCCTGCCCCACCTGCTTCCAACAGCGTGTGAATGTGAGAGTGAATGAAAAATGATAATAATCAAAGCACTTTGAGGGTTTAGAAAAGCACTATAAAAGGCCAATTCATCAATATTAATAATTAGATGGCAGCCATGACCCTGCAAGGACAAGCAGGTATGAATGGATGGATGGATTTGTAAATTAGATCTAAACTATATAAAGGCATTGCATGTTTGCCAGATTACAAATGTGGAGAGAAGATGGAGGAAAACCTAGTTCAGCAGTGCTTCCTGCAGCATTGCTTTATAGAAGCAGTATGTAAGCTGAACTGGCAAGCCTGAAATCTAGATATGTCTTCTGCTGGAAAATGTTTGAAGCATGTGAGAGAAGAATCAGACAACAATCTCATAGTTTAAAATCTTAAAATCCTAGAAACAAGAGGAACAGACTCAGATGTCCTCTGAAATCTGAGCACATTGAATTGCCTTGTTTGAAAGTGTTCTATACAAATAAAGTTGCCTTGCCTTGAAAAATTGTAGCAACTACTATCTTTAATTAAAAAAAATGTTTTAATTAAAGTAACTAGATGAAAAAGTTGATGAGAAAGTTAACGTTTTTTTGTGCGTGTTTTTAAATTTGAAGCAAAACTGCCAACACTCCAGTACACAGAAAAACACATCTCAGCATTTAGACACAGGATGAAAAGTGAGTTGTCTCATAATACAGCAGTAAGTCTTAATGTAGGCAGAGAGTGGAGCTGACCTTGAAGAAACAGATGCCATGCAGTTATAAAAGGCTGTTTGCTTCATTTATAGCCAGTCCAGGAGCCATCCCAGTTATCCTGGCTGTCAGAGAGTTTACCTTACTGTAGTGGAATGAAACAATGATGCTGTGGCACACTGCAATAACCGGCATGCTGTGCTATGTTCTAATGACACAATGTAAAATCCAATTGTTTGCGGCTCATTTTTATCATCTGAAAGCCTTTAGATGACTTTGGAACAGAACAGAATACTTTCAGTAGCTCTTTGCTTTGTTCTACCTTCTGCACAAATGAATGCAACGCTGAATGGATATCAATTAATAAGTAATATTTCAGCCGCTTTGCTTGGATACAGACAGGAGAATTTATCTAATGGAGTTCTTCAACTTTTAATTGGTTGTAAAAACAAAAACCCGCTTTTTCCCGCCACAAGTTTCCGGTAGAGCGATGGTACATCACAAACATGGAACCTGCCAATTAAAAACTTTGTGGTTGAGAATTATCAATTAAATTAGGCCATCCAAAACAGAAATAACCGAAAATACGAACCGCAAAGTTTTTCAGTGTTGTACACCCAAACTACTATATTATTTATTTCAAAACAAAACTGTTTTAAAAATATCTGAAACATATGTATTTTTTTAGGATTCTAATATATTCTGTGAAAAAAAAAAAAAAGTAAGCACTATAGAAATAAAAAATGTATTCCAAACCTTTATGTTTATAATTCAAAAATGAGATGAGCTAATTCTGGAAGTCAGTCTTGAAAACAATGGGATTTGAAGACAGGAAACAAGTAGGAGTCCTAATGGGTGAAGTCTCTCTCCTTTTAGCATTTTATAACACTGATACCAAAAACTTTTATAGGACATGTAGACTCAAACATACACACATACATACACACACACATAAACCTCTGTCCTACCAGGAAAGAATGCTAAACCCTGTTTCCCCATCCCTCAACCATCAAACCCCCTTCTGTTTCTGTTTGCACCAACATTAGCTCACACGGGTTCACACGATGCTCTGTTTTAATTAAACGATGGAGCATAACATTGGTCTCCATCTAATTATCAAGATGTATATTGGTAGCGGTGCACCATCACAACTGTATCTAAATCAATTAGGCTCTGATTTAGGATATTAAACTCACATTAATCATGGGGTAATGGAAATGATCTGTTATGCTGTTCCATTTTTTGTTATTTTGTACCACATAGAGAGTACTTGTTGCAGGATTGGTCCATCAGAATAATCCATGAAAAAGCTTGCTGGTCTAAAGCTAAAAATTGTGATCAGAGTTAGGAAACTTTTGTTCCTGCAGAGTAATATTCTCATCAGCAGCTCTTAAGTGCTCTCCAGAGGAGCTGTGCATCGCTGTTATGATCTTCCACTTGTCCTTGGGTGTACAATCTTTCATCCTATTGTTAGCAGAGCTAAATTCACATGTAGTGGTACTTGAAAAGCAGAAGCGGGAGATACTACAAGGCTCTATGTGCAGGAACACAGCAGGCTTTTAAAGAGTTTGAGATCTGCACCTCATCTCCCTTTTTTTATTTATGAACAATGGTTTTAACTGGAACACATCAAATGACTTTGATTTGATTGCAGCTATTCAAAATCTTCTACCTCTGTTAAACCTTAATAACAGCTTCCCAAGCTAAACTGTGAGCCGATTGTATCCACCACTACATTCTGAAGTTATTTCTTGAAGTTTTTCTTGTTTGTTTTTACTAATGCAAGCTAATTAGCTCTCATAAGATAGCTATCTATACTTGTCATAACAATGAAATAGTATGGCAAGCAGCAAAAAAGCCCATGATTACATGGTTTATTTTTCTTAGTCAGGCACTGTGTCTGCAGACAGCTTCATAACAGCAATCAGAGCCTGTCTTGCTGCAGACAATCAGTCAAAACAGAATGCAGCAGCTCAAAACTTTTAAAGCTGCTCTCAGTGCACCACAGGGCACCCCCCCTAAAAAAAACAGAATAAAGAGTGATGCTCTCAAATACATTAATAATCAGGTAAAGATGTGAGACCTTAAGAAAAGGAGGCAGCGCTAGTAAATTATTTTCACAAAACCTTCATTTCTTTCTCTGAGACAGATATTTTTTTACAACACTAGGTAAAAGAGACCAAGTCTATACATTCTATGTACCAGCATGGTCTTCTTGCTCAACTCTGCTTAGGTTTTAAGATCAAGATTTAAGATATCAGCGGCTAGCTGCAGGAAGAACATCGAGGTAAAAGCAAAATACATTTATCCATGCTTTGCTTATCATTTGTTATCTTACCTGAACATTTTTGCATCTGAATCAGATCTAACATGTTAAAGTCAACCATTGCAACATTTATACTGAATGCAGGGTGCAATATTCATATTTCTTCTGAGCCAAATGAGATCCCCACTTTCAAATTACCAGCGGTTGCCCTTTTACTTCACACATTACCAGTATTGTGAGCATCAAACGACCTCTTTGCTTTCACAAAAGAAATTCAAAATGGAGAGTTTGAATTATTCAGAACTATCAAACCTAAAAATATCTTAATTTGTGACAATTTAAGCTAAATTCAAAAGACAAAATATAGTTTGTAGTAAGAAGATGTGTAACAAGAAAAGAATAAATTGACTCAATAAAAAATAAAAGTAGCAGCACAAGTGATAAGAAATACGAAAAATTAAATTTGAATTACATGTTTACTTCTTGTAGCAAAAATAAGATACAAAGATAAGATACAAAACTAATTAAAACAAAGAAAAACTAAGATAATAAGTTTCAGCACTCTTAGGTATATAAAGCCTGACAGAAAAGGCATTTCAACAGGTCAGTAAACGTGACAGTGGTCCCTGTTCAGCACATCGATCTATAGGACTGTTTTATGAAATTTACATCGACTCCCTACGTCCAGATGGTGCCAGTGGTGTGATATTCAATGAGCCCAAGCACAGCCATTGTGCACTAATATGCAGGAGTGTCACTGCAGTATTTATATATGTACTTCACACAATTAATGCACAGATAAGCGGAATTGCTGCATAATCTCAAAACATTCATATAAACATAAAGTGATGCAATTTGTAAATGCAACATATTTTCTTTCAGAATCCCAATTTAACAATCAGTTCAGAGATGGCGGCTGACAGTTATGGGGGAATTTTACTGCCATTTATCAAGAGAATGCGATCGCAATTTGGGAGAGGATTATTCTCTCTTCTCCCTCAAAACTTCTGCTCTCTTTGAAATATTCCTTCTTTTCTCTAAAAAAAACCTGTAATGCTTGCACTTAAAACTTCTGCTCTCTTCCAAAAATTTTCTCTCAAAACTTGTAATGCTTGCTCTACAAATGTCTGCTCTTTCGCAGATATTCTCTGTTATCTCTCAGATTCTGTTTCTTTCTCACAGATGTTCTTCTCGCTTACAAAGTGTCCAACTTTGTTCACCCTGTGTGTACAAAGTGTGTGTTTGTTTTCTGCTGTGTGTTACCTTGTGACTACAGGTAACTGCATGTGTTACTGGATGAGGAGAAGACACTTGAACTTGAAAATGGATCATGTGCAAATGAAGCTTTGTGCAACAACATGGACTAATATTAACCATAGCTCCTAACTGGCTGGTAGTTGCAGTGTTCATATGAGATATAATATGGATTTTTTGTAACTGGGAATCATTTTATTTCTAATGCTTTGCGTGAAGAAGGAATTTCAGAGCTAACACACTGTGATAACTAACTGACATGCAAAAACTAGTAAGCATTAAAGTAAAATAGTTGACATGAAGGTTTTGTTGTTACTGATCCATTTTCAAGTTCAAGTGACTTCTCTATATCCAGAAACACCACCAGATGCAGTAACCTGTAGTTGCAGGCTAACACACAACAGAAACCAAACGCACCCTAAAGCAGGCTGCTACCATATTAGAACTATCATTCTATTGGCTGGAACAGTTACTAGGCAACGAGATTTCTCAATCCGTGTGCGAGCAAACAGAATCCTCAAGCAGAGAAGAGAGGTTTATGAGCACAGTTTTGATCTGCGCAGAGATACACTTTGCAAGCGAGGAGAAGATCTATGAGCAAGAAACATAGAATTTGAAAGAAAACAGAGAATATCTGAAAAAGAGCAGTTTTTAGAGCAAGCATTACAGGTTTTGAAAGAGGAGAGAAAATCTTTGTAACAGAGCAGACGTTTTGAGTCTAAGCATTACCAGTTTTGAGGGAGAAGAGAAAATAATCCTCTCCCAAATTATAATTTTATTCTCTTGATAAATGGCAGAAAAAATCCACCATAGCCAGTTGGTTGTGTGTGTGTGTGTGAAGCTCTACAAGTCTGAGAATTAAATTAAATTCAAAATGTTGCCATCTCACCAGATGTGCCACCAGCGTCCTCCGTGTCCTCAAAGTGCGTAGTGTATAGTGTGCTTTAAATTGCGCACATATTTCCATATTTTTTAACATTACATTTCCATTTTTTTTTTATTTTTGTTTCTCTAAATCCAAAACTTGCCGTAGTACACAGTTTGTGTAAGCAAGATTTATAAATGAGACCTCTGGACTTTTAAAATCGTAATTATCATACATAAATCCATCTACTAAACAAGTGGTTCTAAACTATTTTTAATCCCCCCCCCCCTGGTTTGTAAGGAAATGCAGCGTAGAGAGTAGAGCACGTCACCCAAGTCTGAAAGTCCTTACAATGGCTCCCTATAGCTCAGAGAAGAGCTATTCCGTTCAAGAATTGTGCTGCTCTGGGTGACTGCATGTTGGACTGGCTCTGTTAGCTACATATTGTTTTTTCAGACATTGCTTCCCCCTTTTTCTAAAGGAAGAATTTCATTGTCTCTCAAACAAAAAGGGTCTTTTTACATCCACACCACTCCAGTTAATTTCCTCCTTTTAAACAGTTAGTCCACAACATGTCTTATGTCCAAAAATACATGTCTTATGTTACTCAAAACGTTGATAGTTCCGTTCCTTGTGTCTTTCTCCTACATATTTTTTGATCAGAACTACCAATACCATACAGGTTAGCCTAAAAGCAAACTTCTTGTTCTCTCAATACAGGCAAAAAGTTTGGACGTGCCTTCTCATTCAATGTGTTTTCTTTATTTTCATGACTACATTGTAGATTCTCAATTAAGGGCATCAAAACTATGAATGAACACATAATGTATGGAATTACTGTATGTATTTAAACAAAAAGGTTGAAATAACTGAATAAATGTGTTATATTTTAGATTCCTCAAAGTAGCAACCCTTTGCCCTGAGCACTGCTTTGCATTCTCTTGAGCTTCAAGAGATAGTCACACGAAATGGTTTTTCAACAGTCTTGAAGTTGTTCCCAGAGATGCTTAGTACTTGTTGGCCCTTTTGCCTTCACTCTGCGGTTCAGCTCACCCGGAATAATCTCAATTGGGTTCAGGTCCAGTGACTTTGGAGGCCATGTTATTTCAAACTTTTTTTTAAAAAGTAGTACATAATTCCATATGTGTTCATTCATAGTTTTGAATCCTTCAGAGATAATTTACAATGTAAATAGTCATGAAAATAAAGAAAACGCACTGAATGAGAAGGTGTGTCCAATCTTCTGGTCTGTACTGTACATGACCACCACCTACTTGTATGGAGTGTGTACCAGAGTCAATACATGCATGGCTAAAACTGGGGGCGTTGTGATCTGTCTTGGACAGCCCGGTTCCTGAACGTGCGGGCCCGATACCTGAATGGACTGACCCAGCCTGCCCTAGTCGGAACATAGTCCCGGGCCAGCATTGGAGATGCTACTTCTGTATGGATTTTTAAAACCAAGTTGTGTTTGCACTACTGCATTTTATCATTTGTCTAGCAGGCCTTAGTTTTATGGTGGTTTTATTTGTTTAAATTGATTTGTACATTTTTATGACTGTATTTTGCATTTGACCTTTTTAGTGTACCTCAGGTTAAGCCTCTTTGATAGGTGGTACAAAGGGATTTATAATTTAAGAAATGAAAATTACATAATAAGTTTCAAGTCACTCTGTGGTTAATGAATTCATGAGTTTTTTGTATTAATTTCTAGTTCTTAAAAGGAAATACTGAAATAAACTTTTTGGATATATTCCACTATATCTAGATTCATGTTTGTAGTAAGTACATTATTAAATTAATCTGGAGAGATAGTGTTTAAATTACCTTTTAGTTTGGGAGTTTAGTTTGATATTTTTATGTTATGTGACAAGTCTTTACTCTCAAGTTGCTCTGTTTTACCTGAGTTTGATGCTTTGCAGAAATGAGTGTGAATTAAAGGGCTGCCATACAGCACCATAATAATGGAGGTTAATGTCACAGGCTCATTGAATCACCTTTGAAGTGGTGCTAAATGTGTTTAGAACAGAACACAAGTGCTCCTTGGGTTCATAGAAAGAGACTCATACCATTGGGGGGAGTACTCTTCCTCTCCACGACTTCTCTAACTGACTGCTGGTCCCTGTGCGATGATTATCCGCCTCCCGGGGGACGAAGGAGTTAGCAGAAGCAAACTCACTCTAATGAGCTAAGCTCTTCTCTCTTCCTCCTATACAGCCTCATTCCTCTCCGCCCTTCTGAGGACTAGGGGGTCGTCGAGTGGTGCCGGGAGGGGGTCCGCAACACACCTGTTGTCTTTCCACCTCGCCCTTCTGTAATCAGTGCATTTCTGCACTTTTTCATTGATGAAGGAGATGTTGTTCCTCTACCCACTGAGACCACAGACATTGTTTTTGCTTCATTTTTATGGCTCTCTCTGTTCTGTGTCTCTGATATGGAGTGTTTCCATGCACTCTTGTTTAGATTTTATGGTATACTTAAAACAAAAAAGCAGTTAAACATGTTATAAGGTGAGCAGGGATGAAACAAGTCACAAAAGGCCACCTGACTTCAAGCTGCCCTACTCCTTTGGCTCCCAGGACAACACTTTTCTTCTGTTAATGAGAGCACATTTTTGTTTATATGCGAACCTTAGGTCACTGACGACAAGCAGCGTCTTGGGACAAGAATGAAGACGTGTGTGGAAAAGAGCTGGGGCAGATGGGTGCATGTGTGCAGTGGCAAGATGTGGCTGAACAAAACATCGTACCTGCCGCCCCACAGCGTTGAGTCCCCAGAAGCCGAAGGGAGGACACGTGTTTTGGTGTGGGCTGGGAGGTGGGGAGGCCCGCCAGGCTGTAAGCGGAGCTTGTCCTGCTGCCCCTGGGGCAGGAATCTGGCTCAAGACCAAAGGTAAGGCCTGTCTAATTATTCCAGTGAAGGGTGTGATAACAAATAAACAGAGAGCAGGTTTGGTTAGCTCTCCTGGGTGATGATCAGCCTCTGGTGCTTGTCGAGTCCTAATGGCGCTGTGAGTCATAGAGACCTAGAACAGCCCCTCCAGGCCTCGCCTTGGGGTTTATCATCACCTCCATCTGTTCATTTTATCTCCTGTACTGGGTTTATCACAGGTAGACTTTAGCCTAAAGAGGTTTGGATAAAATCAGGCAACTACTTGGTCGATTAAAATCTATAAAAATAATTGTAAATAGCGGCAAAACAAATGTAAAAACTATAAGTCAGTATAGTGCCTAGCAAAAGTATTAATTTCGCTTAACTTTACCACAGACACATTGTAACTATAAACTTTATTGCATTTTGTTGTGATTTTGTAACATAACAATGGAAAGTAACATAAACGATAAGGAAAAAAAAAAAATTCAACATCAATTTCTACACATATCCCCTTGAAGTCAGTGCTTTATGTAAAACTGTAAGTATTTAGGAATATGTTTTTCACAAGCTCAGCTCTTTTAGAGACATACACTTTTATCATTATTCATCTTTGCAAAACAGATAAAGTTCAAACAGAGTTTATGGAGAGCTCTTGTTAAAAAATACAGATTCTCAGATTAAAACATCGGACAACTGTGGTAAGAATTTGTTCTGTAATTGGTGGATTGCTAGTTCGAATCCAGCTCTGTGTGTCTCTGGCATTGTTCTTGGACAAGACACTTCACCAACCTTGCATGTAGGTGGTGACCAAACAAACAAACAAACAAAAAACATATACAACAACAAAAAAATCACAGCATGATAAGACAAGTAAAATGTTCTATTATGGGAGCTGTTTTCTCAAGTTTCTGTGCAGTACTTGTCACATACATTTTTTTTTTTTTCATTTAGCTCAAAACTTAGATTTTCATCTCCTGTCTGGAGCATTGTCTTTCACATTTGCTGTGTCCCCTTAATAGGGATAGGGTACCGATATTTCATGGTATAAACGGTAGTAACCTGATTGAAAAGCAATGCACATTTCGGTGCTTTATTTCAGTTTTTTTTCCCAGAGATGTCGAGCACTATTCACTCTCATACCATCAGCCAAGGGCGATGCCATATATTACCAGAAAAGGCTAACATGGCTGTCTTTTTTCAAGAAAAACTGCTAAAAGGTAGGGCTGTCAAAATGAACACATTAACATGGGTCATTTAATTAGTAGATTTAACAATTTTTTTGTGTGCAATTAACACATTTACAGAATACCGCCCTGTTTATGATTCAGCCCACAACACATCAGTGGTTCCCAACCACCCAAACTACAGATGCCGTAGAGCAGCATGTGTGTATGTGTAAATGAC
The DNA here is from genome assembly GCA_028564705.1 of Apricaphanius iberus. Taxonomy (NCBI): domain Eukaryota; kingdom Metazoa; phylum Chordata; class Actinopteri; order Cyprinodontiformes; family Aphaniidae; genus Apricaphanius; species Apricaphanius iberus. The sequence continues at coordinate 3,859,995 of JAPXFQ010000689.1, forward strand.
ATGTGAGTATAATATTATGGGCATATTGGGTTGATATGATTATAAGTTCATAAATTGTCTGTGGGAATTTTCCTTATCGTCTGCTTTGGATGTCAGCATAGTGTGTGCGTTGCAGAGTTTAAAAGGGCCATATTTATGTTAATTTAAGCATGTTGCTGCACTGTACAGCTTGAGTATATTTCAGTGAGTTACAGCTGTGTTAAAATGAATATTATTCAGTTAAAGGGATGTTTACGGACTTGAATTAGTGCTAAATTGTGAATGTAATTGTGGAGTTCAAAACAAAAATTTAATTTACTTCTCCTATATTTAATTTTAAAAAAGAGCAATAGCATCTGGATATGTCCTTTATTTACACTGAAAAGTTTAGTTTTTTGGTCATATTCAGGAATGTCGATTAATTATATCAAAATTTCTTATCGTTTGACAGCCCTACTAAAAATTAAAAATAACAGGGTTTTTGGATGAAGTTTGTATGTTTTCCTTCTTTAAGCACTGCTTTTTAGCACCAGCACTGTTAATAGCATATTATAATAGCATACCGCAAGTTGAGTTGATTTAACCCATTTTAACAAACCCACAAGTTTTATGTAATAACCCTAAGGTCACAAAAGGACAACTATACTTTCTTGTAAATACCTAAACCTAAAATACATATGATTCAAGTTGATTTGTACAGATTTTAAACACCAAAGGGAAAAGTATGCTTTTTTTACTGTTGCGCATTATCCAAAACTAGTCAGTCTAATGGGTATGCTGCTTTGTCAGAACACCGGCACTAAACAATACTCATGCCTACCCCTAAATAGCTTGTGGCTAAGGGTAGAGCAGAACCAGAATACGGTATTCGGAGAGACACAAATAAAGTTTTCTACAAATACTTATTTCGAACAATTACCTGAAGAAATACTTAGAAGAATAGATAGAATAGAATAATCCTTTAATAGTCCCACCAGGGGAAATTCGGTCGTAACCAGCAGCCAAAGAAACAACAAATATACAACATATGTAACAGAACAGAAAAATATATACAAAAAAAAATACAATAATAGACAGAATATGTACATCAACACAGAATAAGAATATGTACAACAGGTTGAAAATAATGTGCAAATTATATCGTGTGGTTGTTTAGTGCAAATGTAAGATACAGTGTAGGTGTTAAATATTTATATTTGTTTGGAGCAGTTTTGGTTGTACAGTCTGACAGCTGCAGGGAGGAAGGACCTGCAGAAACGCTCCTTTGTGCACCTAGGATTCAGCAGTCTGTCTGAAGGAGCTCTGTAGCTCAGCAACATTTCCATGCATGGGGTGGGAGACTCTGTCCATCAGAGATGTTATTTTAGCCAGAGTCCTTCTGTCTCCCACCACCTGCACTTGATCCAGGCTGCATCCTAGAACAGAGCTGGACTTCCTGATGAGTTTATCCAACCTCTTCTTCTCAGCTGTCGATAAACTGCTGCTCCAACATACAGTACTGTAAAAAATGACGGAAGCCACCACAGAGTCATAGAAGGTCCTTAACAGCGCTCCCTGGAATCCAAATGACCTCAGCCTCCTCAGCAGGTAGAGACTGCTCTGACCCTTCCTCTAAAGTGCATCAGTGTTGTGGCTCCATGCAGTTTATTGTTTAGGTGAACACCCAGGTACCTATAAGAGTCCACTATCTCAATGTCCGCTCCCTGGATGTTCACCGGTGTCAGTGTGGTGGGTCTGTGTCTCCGGAAGTCCACCACCAACTCCTTGGTTTTCCCAGCGTTGATCAGCAGGTGGTTTTGCTGGCACCAGTCCACAAAGTCCAGAGTCCTCTGTCTGTACTCTGAGTCGTCATCACCTGTAATGAGTCCAACTATGGCAGAGTCATCAGAGAACTTCTGTAGGTGGCAGCGTGGGGAGTTGATGGAGAAGTCAGCAGTGTAGAGGGTGAAGAGGAACGGTGCCAACACGGTTCCCTGTGGGGCCCTCGTACTGCAGACCAGCGTGTCAGAGACACAGCCCTGTGTCCTCACATACTGTGGGCGTCCTGTGAGGTAGTCCAGTATCCACTGGGACATGTGGTGGTCCACTCCTGACAGCTCCAGCTTGTCCCTCAGGAGTCGTGACTGGATGGTGATGAAAGCACTGAAAAAATCAAAGAACATGATCCTCACAGAGCTTCCAGGTTTCTCCAGGTGAGTCAGAGCTTGGTGCAGCAGGTCGATGATGGCGTCCTCCACCCCGATGCCGGGTTGGTAAGCAAACTAAGGTCGATCCAATGAAGACCCCACCAGGGGGCGCAGATGGTTAAGGACCAACCTCTCCAGGGTCTTCATCAGATGCGATGTCAAGGCTACTGGCCTGTAGCTGCTAAGGTCCTTGGGGTGGGAGGTCTTTGGTACTGGTACCACACAGGAGGTCTTCCATAGCTGTGGTACTTTCCCCAGCAACAGGGTCAGGTTGAACAAATGTCCTAAAATGCCACACAGTTCATCTGCGCAGCACCTCAGCAGCCTGGAGCTGATGCCACTGGACCTGCAGCGTTCCGCACTTTGATCTTACGAAGCTCTTTCCTCACCTGGATTGCTGAGAGGGACAAGATGGTTGGTGGAGGGGGATGTGTGCTGGAGTCCTGTATTCGCAAGCAAGAAAAACTCTATATGAAAAAGTGTGTTTCCTCATGAGACTGCATTGCATGGACCCCGGATGAGTGAGTGACAGGAATCTGGAATGGGAGGGGAAAAGTCGTAATTGACCCAGCTGCTCGGACAAAGCAACAGAGATGGGATGAAGAAGCAAAAAAACTTAACTGCATGACTATTTTTGTTGAATGGATTTTTGAAACTTAACTGGGTTCCAGAGGAAGCTTATGACTTTCGGGAACTGGAGTTTGATCGGGAAATAATTCCATTACGCTGCATTAGTATTAACGTCTGCAGTCGGGTGTGCACATGTTTGCTATGTTTACGTTGCTCTGTTTGCTTGGCAATTAAGGCAATAGCCTGCTGACATGTAATATTAATGTTTGGTTAAAAAGGTTTAAACTAGACTTCCGCCAATTCTTAACTCAGCTAAAACTGAGTTAACGTGGGGGAGCCATAGTCATCACCTACAGTCAGTGCTGAAGATAAAAACCAAAGTAATATGTACTGTATGTGTTTAAGTCAAATCTGCAGAAGCAGAGATATTAAACATTAATCAACATCTGCTAAGCATAATCAGCATGCCCTGAATCACATGCCCAGGGTTATATGTGATTAAATGGGACACTGTTATACATTCTACGCTTTGGATATTGTCTTACTACCTAACACTGCTTTAAAGTTCTCCACAGCTTAACCTCTGAGATGTATATTTTCTTGCTTGTTCTTTTTGGTACAAAGTGTCAATCAAATGTTTAAAACTAACCTTTACAGAGACCTATGTTGTCATTAAAATTTATACTGAAAAGGGGACTCTTGAAAGTAAATATTTGCCATACTTTTATAAAGGTGTGTGTCATAGGAAAACAGCCTGAATACAAATTATTGCCTCCTGCATATAAAGAATCTTGAAAATCACATTGTGTATATTATAAATTTAGCAACAACCAATATGAATTTAAACACTATATATTAAGATTATTTTGTTAGAGTAATTATATACAAAAATAGGAGTCACACCTCTAAGGAAGAAAGGAACAGTACTACCTTTAGTGAGATCCCAGACTTTTTCCCTTTTGTTTTAAAAAAAAGGGGTTCAGATCATCATTATCTTCTGTCTGTCTTTTCTTGCATCAAAATCACTAGCAGCTTTTTTGCATATGCTATTTTTTCAAACAATTATTCCGAAACAAGCATCTGAGTTCTGTCAGAATCAAAAGCTATTTGCCACATTGCCTATACACAACTGTGGTTCAGTAGGTAGAGTAATTATCTTGCAATCAGAGTTATAGATTCACTTTAAGCTTCCTCCTGTTACAAGTTGATGTGCTCCCACAAGGCACTTAACCCAAAGTTGGCTCTGTAGAAGTGCATGATTATGTGCTTGTTTGAGTGCAAACAGGTGAATATGGCTCCAGTGCTTTGAGTGGTCAGTATGATTAATAAGCATTCTATAAATTAAGTCAATTTACAGAGAGATTCAATTTGCTCAGATTTATTTTTGTGCGCAATGTGAGAATAAGACAAGTACACAAACTCGTGTTTGTATAAATCTTTTGCAAGCAAAAATACATATGAGCTTGCTTTAGATAATGATCAACTGATACTCTCAATTTTCTTAAGTTGAACTATGGTATAGAAAAATCAAGAGGCCGTGTGGTTGTGTTGTTAGTTTACCACAGACAAAATGCAGGCAAAGTTTTTGGCCTAGATTCAAGTAACCTTTAGTATGGCTTTATGGTATTACATCTCCAGTACAGCTTGCATATTTGATCATTACCATGAGTACACAAAATTGTTCATATTTGCAAGCAGGAAATAGAAACACTAGTTTTAAGCCTTAAAAACTCTCCTCTGACATTTGAAACTATTCACTTGGAAAACAGAAGATAAGTGTGAAGTTAATCTGTTTATTTGCAGAATAAAAGAAACTATTAATAATATATTATATAATAAAATGTGTTCTTTAAGTACAAATAGTAAAATAGAATGATTGTTGATACATTTTTGCAGCTAACTTTCACTATAGGCTAAGGCCATGTCCATGTCCGTTTAAGCCGTTCCTTAAAAAAAAAATCTCCATCCACACATAACCGGATAAATTCGTTTTTCAGCACATTCATAGACGTGGCAAACCTGTAGGGGATTGTAGGTCTCCCAAATCCTATACGCTCAGAGTAACTTTCTATCCTCTCACTTCAGCACGCAGCAGTGATAGAGATTGTAAAAGTAAGCAAGCAAAACGCGCTTTGACAATTGATGATGCCAACACAGCTGAGGGCATAAATGCTGTTTGAGAGTAAACACAGGGCACAAGTGATGTTCGAGCAGTTTTTATTGCGGACGTTACGGCTCTTAAAACTCTGTTTTCATCCGTCCATAAGCAGAGACTGAAAACGAAGATCTCCACTTTGAGTTTTTAAAAAGATTACTTTTTCGTGCCGAAAAGCTGTGTTTACGTGTGGATGACAGGCCAAACCGTTTTGTGAGATACCTGCTACGTTTTGACAAGGCATAAGATTAGTAGGCATTTCTAATTTACATTTAAAAACACACAAATCGCAATATAATTAGCACAAACTAGGTAAAGAGGAAAACAGACATGTAGGTTAACTGCCATCTGATCTCTCAATATGTTCTTTGTAAAACAATGTAATACAGTCTTTGCTCAGTTTGATTTATTTAAAGTAAAAATGAAAGCTTTATTTACAGTTTAAACGATTGAAGTTTAAACTGTGTTTTTACATGAACAATGTTTTTACATGACAGGGCACTCATTGACAGCTGACTGCTGACCTCCTTTAGGTTGCGCTTTCATTCTGTTGCGATGGCCTGCTTTAAACTTCATATCTTTGAAAAGGGCAAGTGCTTGCCAGGCAGACGTCCATCAAGGCTGCGCCCCAGTGGGCCAGCATGAGGCCATAATCCCTGGAAGTGCTCCTATGGTTCCTGCCCTATCTCCCTTATCTTCTCCATCCTTTCCTCCATGCCTCCCTTCCCTCCATGCTGTTGTTTTCCTCCTCTTCTCCCCTGATAGGGGGTGTTTGGACCACGCAGCGTGACCTGACTGCCAGGGGAGGGATCCAGGGAGAGGCACCGGGGCCACAGGTGAGGCCTGAGCACAATCTACCCCCAACATCCACCCTTCCTCTCCCTCCAACTCTCCTGGGTGCCAACTTCTGCAAGCCCCTGTCTCCTCCCTGTGCCCAGCAGGCCAATCAAGCCCTGTCTGTGTTCCATGCAACATGGGGACCAAGGGACATAAGAAGGGAGGAGGCTAATATCTGATCAGGCAGACCAAGGCCCCATGTGAACCTCCTGTCCCTCTAAAACCCTCCCAGGATCTTTGTCGCCATCTCCATGACGTTTAATTACCTCGCTCATCTTCATTAATTCATGGGGCATTTTTATTCCTGTGAGACTGGAGATAGACGAAGGAAGGGAGGGGTATGAATGGATGGAGGAGATGCTACTCCACTTAACAACAACAATGGCATCAGCCGTAAGCAGGGCAGCTGGAGCTCAGTGCTGGAAACAGCAGCTCTGTGACCTGGGCGTCCCTGAGGGCTCCTATCCAGGACCATCAGCTCTGGGCTTCAGGGTCAGTTTGGCCAGAGCTGGCCGCCTCAGCCCATGAGACACAATAAAAGAAAATATCCTCAGTGTGGCTGAAAAACACCTCAGAGACCGAATAATAAACAGGTTCTATTGATTTGAGCCTCTCCAGGCCATTCCTGGAAAAAAGTGACCATAATGACATGAGAGATTAGATGCTCAGATGCTGCTCAAATAAGAGTAGGATTAAACCAGTTGGTAATAAATACCCATCTTGTGAATAGAGGATCATATCTGGCATTAAGTATATGTAACTTAATACTGTATGTAGCTCGAGTGGGGACAGATTTCGTTGCCATCTAATCAGTTTATTAGTTATGACAAAAAAAAAGTTTTCCCCTTATAAGTCATAGCAATTGTAGAGACCGCTAAAGTCTTACTAATTGTTAGTCATTAAATGTAGCAGCTGACAATACGTTTTATCTGTGATGGTTAGCCGATGTACCTACCAGGCCATTGTTTTTCTGCCGGGGCGTTTTGGAGCACTTCATCCGTCTTTCAGCAGACAAGCTTTATGGACATGCTGAGTTCATTTTCCTGCAGGACGTGACACCTGCCAAGACTTCCAAACATACAAAACCTGGTTCCATGACCATGGGATTACTGTTCCTAATTAACCGGCAAACTTGCCTGACCTAAATTCCATAGATAATCCACGTATTCAGAGAAAGATGAGAGACATGAGACTGAAAAATACAGAAGAGCTGAAGACTGCAATTGGAGCATCCTAGTCTTCCATAACACCTAAGCAGTGCCACAGGCTGATAGCATCCATGTCACGCTGCAATGAGGCAAAAATTTATGCAAAAGGGACCCAAACCAAATACTGAGTACATATTCAATCCTGTTTATCTATATAGTTCACCATTATTCACAAAAGGTAACAGATATAATTCACAACACATGTCATCTCCAGGCACTTTAAAATAAAAGTTGTTTCAATACAATTGTACATTCCAATCAGGTAAAAGTTTTATATTTAAGAAATCCGGAACGATTGCATTGAGTTGTTGATGTGAGGTTGTGCCCTGAACACGCAGACTCCAACCACTGCAATAGTGGTTAGTATATAGTTGTTGCCTTCCTACCAAGCTGCTTGCCAATTGTCCTGTAGCAAATCTCAGCCTTGTGCAGGTCTACAATTTTATCCCTGATGTCCTTTTACAGCTCTCTGGTCATGGCAATTGTGGAGATGTGGGAGTTTGTTTGAGTCTGTGGATAGGTGTTTTTTATACAGCTAACAAGTTCAAACACTGCAATTAATACATGTAATGAATCGAGAACCGGGGGGCTTCTAAAAGAAGAATTAATGCGTCTGTGCCTAATTATTTAAAAATACTCCACTATAATTTTCTGCATTTTAGTTTCATTAGATTCTGTCCCTCACAGTTGAAGAGTACCTTTGGTAGGGGTCTGTATATTACCGCTTCTCAGTCACAAACAAAACTCAAATTGCTGTTCTACTTCTAAAGATTTGTCAAAGATATCCAGGAAATGGGCTCTTCCATTAGTCAATTTGAGGGCTGTTGCTTCTTAATCAAAGTGGCAGTTTAAGTTAGATCCAATAATACCTTAATTTCCAAGAGTTCTACATATCTGGGAAAGGGTAGAGATAGAAAATCGAAAGGGCTAGGACCAGATATGAAGATAATTTTAGTTGAGCATTATTGTACGACTCTTATCTGCTTTTTTTGTTTTCTTGAGTGTTTTCTGTAGTTAAAATTGCAATATGACAAAACTTATGGAATTTGTCCTGGAATCAAAGTTTGACCGACTTTAGGACTTTTAGTTTCTGTACTTTAACTAAATAAATTTAAAAACCAAAATATTAAGACCAAGTCTATTCTTAACATGACAATTTCATACAAGACCATACATCCAACATCCTGTTATGGTCTTGTCTACCCTGACCTACGACCACCATAGTATTATATATTTTATATATATATATATATATATACAGAAAATGACTCACACAAAATGAATTAGAGCCCTCATCAGATATACCGAAATAATGAGTGAAAGAGACCTTTAAAATGCAATTTACCATAGTGTGAATTATGCATTCCACCAACTTACAATGGTGGTCTATAGGTTAAAATCTGTTTGTCTGTGGGATGTGCTGGAAACAAAGGTTTTAAATGTTGAGTCCCAAAAGGGGTGTTGTTGGGACCTACATTTTTTTATTTTTTTCTATGTATCAATTAACACTTATAAATAATGTTGAAATGTGCAGTGTATAAGTAAAAATTGTTTTGTGAATGAAACAAAATCCATTCCGTAAATAGGCTGTGAAACAAATTAGTTAAGTTATTTCGTAAATATATTTTGTTTTGGTTTGATGATCTAACTTACATTGTTCTGATCAGCTGTAGATTACTCAGGTAATTGCCTGATACCAACACGTATGCCTTCTGGTATCTGTTTTGGCCTTAAAATCAGATAATTTCTATCCTCATTATTGGGTAAAACTACATATGGACCAAATTATACAGAAATCAACAATTACTTCTTGCTATATTGACCTGTAGTGTGTTGACATTTAAATGTCAACTATTCTTTAGATTTTACATTATCTCATTTTTATTTTTTTTTGTCTCTACTACCTTCTCCAATTAAACCATGGAATATTTTATATTTCAAAATTAAAAAGGAAATATTTTTGTATTTTATTTTTTCTCAGGTGGCATCAGCTACCAATGAATACCTACAAATAGACTAAAGCAGCTGGAGCAAATAGTCGTCTTCTCTATTGCTCACTTTATGTTTTCCTTTGTCTCTTTACTCCAATCCCCCTTCACTCCTCCCCCCATTCATCCTCCGTTTGCATCACATGATTCTGGGAGATTGACAGCCTCCCCAAAGAGTGAGAGCTGGAACAGATGGAATATGAATGGTTCAGTCGTGTATGAAAAAGGTGCCTGGCTGAAGGAAGCCATGTAAGGGGACTCTCAATTGCAAGTTAAGTATGACTAAATCCCATACCCCCCACCCTCCTCCTATCCACACACCCACATCCATACCCCACTGGTTTGCCAATACCTCCACCACACACCTATTTTTCAACAAGAAAGGGGAAGTAGGCCTTTTAAGAGACAATGGCAACTGTCTTCATGCAAAATATCAAATTTCTTTAAGTTTTATCTTGAAACAATACAATTTTTACAATTCCAAAATGTATCTGGATTTGCATATAGAGTTAAGTTTTTCTTCAAAAAATTCCTTTTTACACTCCAAAGCGACCTATTGCAGTTGGTATATTGCTGTATGCTGCTGCATACAGCACGCTGTTATTGTCATTTAACTGCCAAATGAAACCATGTTTCTCTTTATAATATCACAACCACTTCCTGATTGGGATTCGTTTCTTGGTAAAGTTCAAAATGAATAAAGGAAAGTCCAAGTCCAGACATTTTTTAAAGACTAAACTGTGACTACAATATTTGTATATTTTCAACCATAAATATGACTATATTTTGCCTGGCTTAAAGGTAAAATATGGAACATGGGCACCAAAGCAAGATCTAGTGTGTTGAGGTTGTAGTTGCAATAACAAAATGCCGTGTGGATGCCAGTTTTGTTGCGGTAACCAGCCACAATCATGTCCAGCGAAAAATATTACAGGGTAAGGATTACTTTGTACTAATAAGTTTAAAATACTTAAAGAAAAATAATTATTACAAAATATCCTCCACTTCTCTTGGTGATGTCTTCTACAAAAGTTATAATTTATACTTTAGAATTTACATCAACATCCGACAGATTTCACAGCGTGCGTATTTGACTAAGGTGTACGGTCGGAGACCTACACGTCAATGCAGAAAGCTAGCTAGAACAGTCTTTATAATCACTCACTGTAGCAGTGAAAGCGACCGAGTAAACGGAAACCTCTTCCTTTTCTTCCGTTTACTCTGGATGTTGATGGGTCATGATCAGTGCTCTCAAATCTAGGAACAACGTCATATACATGAGTATTACAAAGCCGTTTTACCGACAGCTCACTTTAGCTGTTAGCAAGCTTTCTTACCTTTCTCCATGAGAAACTTTGCCGTTTCCGCGGACGTTTTGATGCCGTGAAATTTTTTTATTTGTGTCCATCTGTTGTAGGCTTCACCTAAACTTACTCTAGTTCTAGATGTTGTAAGGTCACTCCTCTTGTGAGAAAGATACTGAAATCTATGGGGCTTAGACACAGCAGCTAAACTTACAGAGTGCTCAATTTTCTACAGTACATGCCTCGTTGCTCTTGGAAGTTGTTTACAAGAGTATTTGTCAACCCGCAATGGCATGCCGCTGTTGGTTGGAAAAAGTAAATATAAACACAGTGCAGTGGTCAGAAAAATTTATATATTTTTATGATTTCAGGTAAAATATAATTTTAAAGGAAAGGGTGCACTTTCATTCTGCACACCTCTAAACTCCCCGTTGAAGTATCACTTTTTTAAAGAGATAGCTTTTAAGAAAAAATGTCCATGTTCAACCTTTAAAGTTCAACTTTTTACCTTATTTACCTTGTAGTAAATTAAATATTTTTAAAGCTGATGTGATGATAAGTCTTACCATAAAAACCAGATGGAGTAACACAAATTTAAAACAACCAATAATTGAAGCATTATCTTCTCACCAGATGGCAGGAGGAAAAACAATACAACAATAAATCAAAAGTGATTGATGACAAAATTAAGCTCTGAAAATCCAACAAATGTAATGGTTGCTACTGTAAGGACAACAATGGTTTCAGCTGACAGGTCACAACAAATTTTAAGCAGAGCCACTTTTACAGGTATGGGTATAATTTGGCTTTATGGGCAGGTTATCATGATCCATAGGTGTTTAAACTCTAATTCATTCTGTTTCTTCCCTGATCCTTCTCTTGTTGTTTATTTACTCAGATTTTGCCCTTTTAGTTATTTCTTGTTAGCCTTTACTTTCCCTGTCTTGTTGCCTCTCTGCTGCTTGTCTGCCTCAGCCTACCGGTATTATCCCTTTCCCAGCTGTTCCTCATCTCCTATTCCCTATGTCTACTTCCTCCCCCAGCTACAGCCACTCACCTTTCATTACTTTCTCTGGTTTCTTTGTCATTGCCACCTTTCCCTCGTACTTAAACTACTCTCTCTCTTTCATACCTTGCTGGATGCTTCAGATACCACCATTGTTCTTCATGAATCCTGGTTCCCTGTTTATGACACCCTGCCTGTTCCCTCCTCTGCTATCTCCCAAACCATTTGTACATTTCTCGTTTGCATTTTAATTAACATCTTTTCAAGAATACTCTGCCTCTCTTGACCGCACATGGGTCCAATCTCCACAAAACTTTACACGGGTGTCCTGGTGAAAAATGAAAAGCTTATCGTCAGAGGGAAGTACATAAAACCCAAACATTTTCGGTCAACGGCTGTGGTGACTTTACACTTGATGAGGCACGGTGCACTAACCCCAGCAAATGGCATGGCTGTCTACAACATCTCTGGAAAATTCACACCAAACCTATAAAATAGCTTTTATTCAAAGCATCTTATATTCTTCCTCTAGGCCCAAAAACCTTGATTTTGAAATAAAGCAAATTTACTTTAAATTCTGGGCAACAATCCACTATTTTTTTTTAATCAGCTCTGGTTAAGGAGTAGGTCAGCACAAACAGTTTTAACCATGTCCTAGAGTCATCAGTTGATGGTGCCTCTTAAAGTATTAATTTCCGCTGCACTCATTGCATTGTCCAGATCTTGCAAACTCTTTGCTTCAAACTTTTATCAAGGCTGCAATCCTAGTTACTTTTTCAAGCACAATATTTCCTTTCATTCAACTTTTCATTTATATGACTAGTTAGAGCATTCTACAAACAGCTAGCTTCTTGAGCAATAACCTTTCGTGACTTCCCCTCCTTTTGGAGGGTGCTGGTGACCATCTGTTGGACAATCGCAATCCTCCCCATGAGTTCAAAGGTTTTAATATGGCAATTCCCTAACATTTCTATATTATATTTAATTGGTCATCTGTTATATTTAATTTCTGAGAAGCTGAACTTTGCATTTCTATTTGCTCTAAGCCAAATCATGAAACTTAAACTGTTGAAATATGTCAAAACCTGTAGGATGAATCTACACAAGCTCTACACTTTGAGTAAAAAATCTGAAATAATGTTTCTATGATATCTAAATGTATTTAGTTGAACATGTAACTATTAGGTTGAACAGTGTATTTTCTGTATTTTAATGCCATGTTAACTAATGTTTGCCAATTTCTGTGTCAATGTTTCTGCACAGTTTTATGACATGAGACATAATCTGTTATGTGATTAAATTAATGTAAAAGGCTCTTTCGTATTGAACACTGACATATTTAATAAATGTGCATGAAACAAATATCACTCTAATATAGTTGTAATTGTAAACCCTATTAGTATGAGCTGAAATATATCTTAATTTAAAGCTCTTGCTTAACTGTTAAATAATTAAAATGTGATTGAAAAAAAGCCCCTTCTGGAGGACAGCTATACTCACTTGTGTTTGTTTTGCATGCAAATATGTGTTTCCTGTTTGTCCGAAGAAATCAAACAGAAGCTGCTCCATGACTTGGTTTCAATGTTGCGCCTTCTCCTAATCTCCCTGATATGTATCCAGGACCTGTTTTCTCCTCATTGCTGCCATGGTATACAGTCTTCCTCCGCCGGCCTGAAAACAAAAGGCCTAAGAAAATATCCGGGATGAGAAGACGGCAGAAGGAGGGAGATGAGAGCCGTCTGTCGGCCACGCAGGGCCTGTTTTTGAATTTCTGATCAAAAGTTGCAGCGGAGACCACTGCCGAATCCCGGCCTCCCAAACATCTGCTGTCATATTATTCTGAATTATTTATTTGTTGATCCTTCTGAATGTATGTATCAGTCCTTTTTTCCTCCCTCTCAAGTCCATTTGAAAGAGTTTGCATATGTGCATACAGGCCTTGGTATTCTTAGAAAAATGAAACTCTTCAATCAACAACAACAAAATGATCTGCTGGTTTGTGCATTCCCTGCGTGCTCCAAATGGATTCAGATGGAAAACACACACATCCAACTGCCAGCTGCACTTATTCTAACAGCGGGCAGCGATATTTCTGCCATAGACATGGCAGAAATGCAGCTCTTATTTTAGCTCCAACACAATCACTAAGTGGCACATCTCATTAGAATGATTTAGGCAAAGTAAAAATGATATTACGATAATTCCACAAATGCTATCAGCGGGTTCATCCTCCCAAATGATCATTTAAGTCCTGCTTGTAATAGCAATGAGACTGTTACTGGGGTTATTCATTTCAGACTGTGTTAAGCACAGCACGCACTGCCATTAGAGCTCAGTACCCGTACGTTTATGTTCACTCAAATGAGATTCTGGGAGGAAATAGATGCACTGATGAGCCTCCTCTGTAGCTGCTGCTCTAAACTAAACTAGACTCAAAAGTTTGATGAGGGCAAAGTTACATCCAGTGTGATGCTTTGACTGCTGATTGTGATTGTGCAAATTGGTTGAAACATATTCTTGCTTGTGGGTCAACACCTCCGTCTTCACCTCCTTTGCAGGGGAAACAGTAGCGTCTATATGGAGGTGTTAAAAAACATTTAACCACAACTGTTCTACTGACACAGGCAAATGTATAGAGCAGGGGATTTCTAAAAGCGCACCCTATTGATGTATTCAATTGTTGGAAATCATTTCAGTTTATCTGACTGATGCCTAGCAAAAAATAAACTGGGAGTTTAGCAAATAATGCATATGGTAGAAACATATTTGGGAACACAGTGAAAAGGCCTTTGCTTCCCTTATTGTCTGACATTAAATCATAAAAATGTCAGAGCTGGTGTAACTGAGTCAGGGTTGTAGACTGCCTTTGTCATACAGTTTTCTGATTAGCATTCCAAAACATTGACTTTATTGTCTATAAGCAGCGCTGTTACTACTTTGACCATATGCTTAGGGTCATTGTCCCCTTTAGCTTTAACTTTCTGGCTGATATCCTGAGATTTGTCTTCAATATTTTCACATTATGTTGTTTCTTCATGCTTTCATCTGGTTCTTTTCTTCATCTATTTTGTGAAGTGCAGTAGTTCCTCCTGCAGGAAAACACTAAAACGGTCAGAGGTTACCAGTCCGATACTCCATAGTTTCAAATGTCAGGTGTGCAATTTCCCACTGTCTGCTGCCCAATTGTAACAAAAGTCATTTTTTGCACACAGAGACAAAAGCATTCATCAAAAAAATCATCCCTGTCTGATCAAACAAAAGCTGAAGACATGATACTTGTGTATTGAGTTAATATCTATTGTTTATTTGTTGTATGAAATTAAGTGAAATTAAGAAACCGACCAGTCTGGAATCTTATGTTGCTTTTGGAGAAACTGATTCATCCTTTCTGAGTGGCCCCTCAGCGTATGTCAGCACAGGTCCCATTCCAATTTAGATAACAACACTCTCTTTGCTAGTTCAATCTTTTACATTCTGGAGTAGAATCGTACATTTCACACTAAAGCATGTTCAACAGTCAGCACATATTTAAAAAAAAAAAATGCAATCTAGTTTTTCTGAAACAGTTTTTCTTTTTCTTTTAACCATTAAGGGAGATACACTAAGGTAATGGGCATTGCATATAAATCACTATACTACTTTAATGCACGGTTTAAGGTTTAAGCTCAACAATTTAAAAATTATTATTGCATTCATTAATGCCTATTCATTTATTGATCATGGATTTTTATGTCTAAATTAGTGACATAAAATTACAGACAAAAGATACAGTCAACATGTCAGGACATCGGAACATCAGCCTTTAGATTTTGTTTAAATGAAGGAAGGCAATACCTTCAAGATTAAATGTGCTGACTTTTTTCTGCTTAACCTAAGCTATCTGATTATCTAAACGTCTTTAAGGTAAGAGTTTCATTTAACCCCAAGTATGTGCTAATTATTGACTCCTCAGAGAGCTGTGCTCAACTCAGGTTAATTACTTAACCAGAGCCAGCATTGTTAGGTTCAACATTCCCTAAAATAGTTAATGCTACTTATGTAGATGGTCATTTGAATGCTTTACTGCACCTCTTAGTGGATTGACTTGTCATTTACAAACTCCCAATGCTATTGTGCGCTTTTATTAGACGAAACCAGCATCAATGAAACAGATGAGATGTGAAAAATGGGAGATCTTTATTTTTAAAGCAGGTTTTATGAAAGCTAAGGTGGCAATTGAACTGTTTACACTAAAAAGCAATAGAGGATACAGGCAAAAATAATTTAAAAAATCTCATATGCACCGTTTGAACATTAGGAAGTATTTATTTTATACATTTCAGGGAGCTAAACAGGAAATTATATGAAAATTAACAGCGATCAACAGCTTTTAGCTTTCCATTTATTCAGCACTTTCTCTCGCAGGATACATTAACAGTTTTGTACTCTGCTGATTAATAATAAGCAATGTGTCATCATTAATAACCCTTCTGGCAAAGCTTTAATGGTCTTTTTTATAGATTTTTCTGTCGAACCAGTCAATAAACACAACAAAAGTATATGACAGCTCTCTTTTCTCCTCAGGACCACTAATCCATTTGAGGAAGATATTGGTTGTCTGATTGCAGGAACCAAACTGAATGACTAGACTGGAATAGGTAGACCTTTATGAAGACCAGCAGATACTCTGATTTGGAAATCACAGATGATTGAGTTTGGTTGTTCGGGAACAAGGAGATCTTCATGCTCACAGAACAGAATAAGCATCAATTTGCATACTCGATTAGAAGATTTGAAGCGTGTCGACAGGTTTTAATTCTATAACAGGAAACGGGAGAAAGCACAAAAAAAAAACGGTGGTAAAACTCCTGCAGCCTTACACAAAGTAAATTATCTATATTTTACCAGTTTTTCAAAAAGGGTTTTCTTGAAATTCATGGCCAGTCTTTATGAAAACAAAACAACTTTAACACCCTTCATTCAGGAGGAAATTAAAAGACCAGCTGCCAAAGAATCCTATTCCTAATGAGCAGCATGGAGAGAGTAAACTTCTGCATGTGCTCCAGCCCAGGAGAGTTGGACTCGGTGCACACGCATGAAGTGTGATTACATTAAGGCTTTGCAAACAAATAGATTTCCTCTGCTGCTCTCTGCCACTCTGTCAGTTGCACAAAAAATATAAGAACATCTCTGACGGCACAAAGTAAAAGCTGTGAGGCTGGAGGAGGCGGAGGTGGCGGGGAGTTAAGGCATCGCTAACAACTTCCTGTAATTGCGATTTATTGAGAAGGAAGCAGAGGGTAAAGATTTTGAAATTATAAGCTATTATGTGCCAGAGAGAGTAAGCAAGGTGGGGGGGCTGGTGACATAAAATACAGCTGACAAGCCAAGGCAAATTAGCCCAGGACTATTACAAAATCACTTAATTGCTGGCAATTCTGTCAGGTCAATTGACTCTAATTGGAAAAAAAAGGAGATGGAATAACAAAAAAAGGATATTATGGCAGAAAGCGGCAAGTGCATTGAATGAGGTGAGTGTTCAGGAAGAAGGCCGTGATTGGAGATTACATTAATACAGCTCCTCCTCTCTTCATTTCTGCATCTGAAGTGATGTAACACACTGACACCATCGCATCTGGAGCCGAAAAGGGTGAAAAAGTAATTCCACCTGCCGAACTGCCACAGCAGGCCATCATCAGTACCCTGAAAACTGCAGCCATTAAAAAAAAAAAATGTTCTAAGGTTTTACACGTCTGGAGCTTGTGATAAAATAGAATACTCCATACTTGCTACGATTCTTAGATGCTTCTACTTTGTTTCATTGTTTTTGAGTCTTTTTTTATTTTTTTATTGGTTAGTTCCTTATCTCATCTTTTTCGTCTGTGTTAGTTCTGTTTTACCTTATTCCTCCCATTAGGATGATTGTTTTTCGATTTGAGTTTATTTCTGGTATTTATGTATATGTTTTCTTCTGTTTTTCTCATGTCCTTCCTGATATACACATTGGTTCTTTTAGTTTGAGTTTCTCTTGTGCTTCTTTTTTTTTCTTAGATTACATCATTCTTAGTTAACTCTTTGTGTTAGGCCTACCTTTTGGATTTAAGATATTATCTGTCTAGTCTTCTGTCCAGTTGAAGGCTTATGTATTGTTCATCTCCTGTTTCCTCCTTGCGGTTCTGCTTCCCAGCCCAGATGCATTCCATCTCCAGTCTATCGGCTCTCTCTCTCGCCCTCTATCTATCTCTCTCTCTCTCTCTCTCTCTCGTCAGTGAAATCTCTCTATTCCCCCTTTTGTTTAGTCCTAATTTCTCTTTGGTCCTGTATTCTTTTTAAGTTATTTTCTTTTCTGTGTTAAAATAATTTTCCTTAATGCACAGATCTCTGTGTATGGATTCTCCTTAAACCTATGAAACATGACTTTACTATATAAATATTACATTAGTAAATCCATATCTGATGTTATACTTCAAAACTGGAAAAAAAGTGTAATGTTTCCCTTGGAACTGGAGGTAAGGGTCTGTCACAAGCAGACGAGTTTGAGGATTTTGGTGTATTGCTCAGGGATGAATGGAGCAGGACATATATAGACAGATCACAGCTTCATCTCCAGAATTACGTGAAGACATTGCTTTGGTCTGTTGTGGTAAAAAATACCAAGTCTCGCCAATGGTTACAAGATCTGGACTGTAATATAAAGAATGCATTTCTAGTTACTGACAGTAGAATAAGCCTTGTACATTGGATCACTAAATTCGTCTTTAGAGATTAGGTGAAAAAACCTAATTTGTGGTGGAGTCTGTGCTCTTCTAGACTGAAAAAAATCAGGAAATGTGGGTCATCTAATTAGGATGCCATTTAAATTCCTCTATGTAGAGGTACCCCAAGCACCTTTCCGATTGAAAAGAGCCCACAACAGATTTTGTGAAGAGACTATATTCCCCTTGTGATGTGGCAACACCTTGGGATCCCTTGGGATAATTTGGAAAGGGTTGCAGAGGGGAGGGATTTGTGAATTTTCCTCTAAGAACTGTTACATCTTTGAACCAAGCATAGATGAGCAGACTATAATAGGGTATATATGGAAACTAAGAAGCTTATTCTTCTACAGACAACAAACATATTGATAATGACATCTGAAGTCTAGATTTTTTTTTCTTTTTACTTCTAGCTAGCTAGTCCAAGGCTTAATGTGTTTTGCATTTAGATAGTGTTTTCTGAATACCTTGATTGTAATGAGCAGTTACTTGAGGTACTGCTGTCCTTCTTTATTCTTGGACCAGTCTGCCCAATCTCTTAGCATTAGCGATACATCTTTGGCCACAGACACTTGTTCCTCATTTTGGGCCTATCATCTGTCAAACAATAAAATGATCTTGTGTGAAAATCCAAGTAAATTAGTTTAGAAATACTCAGACAAGCTCTGTCTGACACAAACAGGAATTCAAAGTTCCAAGTCACTTAAATATCAGTTTGAACTTCAGGAAGTGATCTATACTATATCTAAATGCTTTATTACATTAAGTCGCTCTCATATGACTGGCTGATTCATCATCTGTCTTTACAAGCAACTGAAAAGATATAGCTAATAAAATGGCCAGTCAGCAAAAGTCATAGTAGAGTTGCTATTTTAATCATAATGTTTTTATCCTTGCACGAGCTGGTCAGAACCAGTGGACATAACCTCTTTTTTTTTTTTTTTTTTGCATGGACCTGAGCCTGAAGTGAAAAAAACTGACTTGCAGTGGGTAGCATGGGATGTTTTGTTCATTTTCAATCTTTTTTTTTTACCCTTCCATCGCCATTTGACCACAGAGAAAGTTTGGGAAGGAGACAACATCTTTCCTCCATCCAGGACAGGAAGAGAACAACAGAAAAGAATGTGGAAGACACTGTTGTGATATTTGGCGGACTGGATCTTGATTAAAGGGATGGTGTGCAGTGTCCGGAGAGCAGATGAACACAGCCAGTCTGCTTATCTGAGGGCAGGGAGACGCCCAGCGCCCTTCATGATCTGGCTGGATCCCAGGAAGCTGTCCTGGAGGCATTTCGATTCAGAGGGTAACTTGCAAGCATCACCATAGATTAGGGAATGAGGGCTATTTCCATTTTTTGGCATTAACAGTGATTTGAATAGGCATTAAGATGTTGATTTAAGTGATCAGATTTTAAGGGGTTTAATTTAATGTTATGCACAACCAACTTTTGGAATGTTTAGCATAAGTTTCATAAACATTCATGCTCACACAATGAAAAGATAGCTTGCTGACTGATACGCAATTAAAATGGTTTCATCAGAGGTCCATACACACTTAGAATAAATCAATGTTTCCGAAGTGGTTGATGTGAGATGACATTGTTTTTCAATTGATTTTTTTTTCCTCTTTAGAGGAGAGGGGAATGGTCCGAGATCAGGATGTGGCCACATCATATATTACTGCAACAGATAAGTTCCCATCTAATGAGGTTAAATGTGACAAATTGCAGATATTTAAAGTTTCTTTATGCACAATTATGACTGTATAGTCTCTGCAAGACTTATTATGGCTTCTTTTAGTGATGTCAGTCTGCAGCTACAAATTGTTTAAGAACGTGTTCTATGAGGGGCACCTTTCACCCAAATACCTGGGGATGACCAACTCTGAAGCTTCAGAAAAGAGAAAAAAAAACATAATTGGTTAATTTGATTTGGTGAAAAAAGAAATGAAAAAAATTGTTGGGGAAATGACTGACTGGGAGCCATTTGTGACTGACCTCTGTTGAACAGATTGTCGTGTGGTGTGTACGTCTTTATTATTTATATGTGTTCATGCATTTTGAATGTAGATCTGATTTGTTTTGAAGGGTCTGATAGTAACGGATGAATCATGTTGTTCTGATGTGTCGTAATAATGCATATACTACATTTTTAGGGGGCTGGTGACTGCATTAGAATTGGTTGGAGTATCAGCTTGCCTGAGGTATAAGAGAATATGTTGGTCTAGCTTTCAGGGGCACTAACACGGGAATGTAATGCTTTTGGGCTTTTGATTTAACAATAATTAACAAAATAGCATCTAAAGGCTACTTTAAGATGAAATTATCCTCTCAATAAGCACTCTAAAGGAGTAGAGCAGTAAAAACAATCTAATAATAATCAGAGTAGCTGCAACTTATCAATTTTACCTGGGCTTTTTGTTTTGGTGCTTACTTGGGGGGAGTGAGACATTGCCATGCTGATCTGGGGGCTTTTTAATGATGATTTTGTCAAGTGTCGTGTTTGTCATAACATTTTGAAAAGGGGAGGGAATATTCAATGAGCTTCAGACTATTTGATATTCTAGGAGGTGTTTATTTACAATATAGCTGCTTACAAATCTACAAGCAATTAATGAAAAAAATTAAACAAAAGATCAAATCCTAAACCAAAGCAACCTTACTCTGATAAAACAGAAACTGCAGTAAAGTGTAACTGAGAGCTAACAATAGCCTACTTTATTTTATTATGATGACATGAAGCTGGAAGAAGTAATGTTAAGAATGGAACTTTCTTGGGAAATAAAATACAGGACTATTGAGAGATCAAATAGAAAGATTAAGCAAGGTAACTTAACTACACTCAAAAGCCAGGTTGAAAGTAAATTCAAACAGTCTTGCAGTCCAACCTTGAGTCACTTGTTACCTGAGATCGAATTAACAATAAAATATAGTTGAGGTTGCAGTTACAAACAATAATGGGCCCACTTGGTTGACTTTAAAGACTAAAGTACAACTATAGGAGTTGTACTCAATAACTTTATTAAATCACCACACTGTACAATTTCAACCCAGGACTTTCTTGCCGAAAGTCTTGCTGAAAGCACCTTGAATTCCCCTGTTGTTGAAAGTGTGCTATACAAATAAAATTACATTTCCTTGATGTAAGGCAACGTTTTTTGTAGATATTGTTTACATTGTATTTATTTTTTCATTGACTGATAGAATATGTTATCTACTTTATTTTAGCTAAAAACACTTTATCACAAAACTGTTTTTTAAATATGTTTTACAGTTTTTTTAGGCTTGTCTATTTCATTCATGCTGCATTTGTTACTCTGGAAAGTACTCCAGAAACAAAGCTTAATTAATTGAATGACATAGCATATCTATGGGTTCTGATCAATCTGAAGTCTTCCAGTATCTGTTGGTGTATTCCATTCTACAGCCCATAGTCACATTTGTGTGTTCTGTATGGACATTGTCTGATCAGCACAGATAGTTCAGTGATTAATAGCAAGGCAGCACAAGGGAATAATCAGTTAATTGATCATTGACAGGAGTCAACTGGGATGGTCTATGTGTATAGAAGAAGGGAAGTTGTGATTTGTCGGTTAAAGAGTAAGACTGAAACAAGAGTGCACTACAATATAGAAGCAAAATAGCAAAGTGCAATTTCATGAAAAACAGGTGTTTTGCCTTTTGAACAATCATAATTCCGTTTTTAATCTTAGCTCTGTGCACTGAACTTGGGCACCTCCAAGACTATGAAAATCAAATATGATCAAAGCAGAGCAGCAGAGGGACGCAAAGGCATATAGAGGGACAGCATCAGAGGAAAAAATACGGGCCAATGGAGTCACTTACATCTTCAGTTCAAAGTGGAACTGAAAGTCCACACACACAAACACTGTCTGTTTTGGTCACTTCATCATTACAGGAACTGTGAGTTGCCTGTGACTGACAGTGTGTGACAGTATTTGTGTGTGTATATATGTCCACCATTCTTTTAACCTTTATTCATCCAGTTGTAGGTTGACAGAGCACAATGAATGTGTGTAGAAAACCCTCTTGCATTCAATGAGGAACCTGCTCACCACCACAGCACTGAGCTGCTGTTGATCACTGGACAGCATTGGGGCAGTCAGAGGTTGAAAAGAATAAAGTTGTGAAAAATATAATTTCAAAAATGTTCCAGGTTTTCCAGGAGTTTTCACACACTGAGACAACATTAAACATTCTGTTTAATGTGCGAGAGCTACTTAAAAACTTTAGTTGCATAGGGAACATTTTTAAGAGAGTCAGTCTTTAGATCGTAAAAAAAAGAAATTCGGTAGAATTGGGTTGTGTGGTAGACTATTACACACACACACACATAAACACACACACATTGCCGTTCTGGTATTTCTCCCACTTGTTCTCTGCTTAGCAGATGCATTTTCTTAACTATTATTAATTTATTACAATATTTTGGTTCTTATACTTTATTTTATTTTGTTCCATTTGATTAAATGTATTACAATTTGTTGGATTTACATTTGAATAACTATTTAAATTAACATCTTATTTTAGATCATTCAAGTTGTTTTAACTTCTTTTTTATTTTACTATTTTACAATAATTTTATTCTCTGTTAATGTTCATTATTTATAGCTTAGATGTTATTTTGACATTTTTTAATTTTATTTTAATTTAAGATTTTTACATTAAATTTCCCTTTCTATTAAAAGCTATTTAAATAATACATTTAAATGCCAAATTTTTGGATCAGGCAGTGAGACTAAGTATTAAATAACTCCAAATCTTAGTATGTCATTACTCTATTATTTCAATAATTGTATTTGGATTTTTTTGTTCTGTTAAATGTATTTTTTTCCTTACTTTTTAATGACAATCTAGCAAAGTTAGTTTTTTTTTTTTTTTTCTCACATTTCTTCATTTTATTGTTCTATAATTTGATCATTTTCTATTCTTAAATTCTGCTTTACATGCATATATTGTATTTCTGCTTGTTTGGTAAGGGCAAAAAAGATCAGCTGTACAGTAACTAGAGATCTAATTTAAAAAATAATAATAAAGACCCAAGTAAGTTTGTCTCCGTAGTTCACGTCTGAACAGGAAAACATGCAAAACTGCAGCTTCTCCTTTCTGAGACGACAACGTTTGTCAACAACATTATCAACCCTCAATGGTCATTCTATACACAGCAGAGGGAAAAGGTGTGTGTTTGTGTGTGTGGCTCTCTGCTGGCATCTATGCATCTATAAAGTGTTACAACCATCACCTCAGTGCTTTACCTCTTGTTCCCCGTCGCTCTGCGGCCGTGAAACTCTAGCTGTTAACATTTGCAGCAGGAGCAGAAAAAAGCCCCTAATTGGTGCGGCGGTGACACCGCAGGCCTGGTATTCTGTAGAAAGCAGGGCTTCGGAGGGCCATTAATTAACCTTAGTGCTATGATTACCACTTACATTAGAGGGGAATACATTAGAGGTGGCAGCGGGCCCTGTTTTTTTTTCTGTCCTGTACTTCAGAGGGGACCCGGTGGAGCTCTCGATGTCCCCGCGAGCAACGATATGTTAACGGGGAAGCAACTAATTAGATGTCAAAAATTCATAAGGCCTCTCTTTAATATTGCATATCTATCCCCGGCCTGTCACTTCAAAACAAGGGGGATTGCATAAACAGGATGAGTGCAGCCCCCTGATCTCCATCAATAGAGCTGAATGGGTGGGGTGAGGTGAGCTGAGCCGATGAGGTGCGAGAGGGAGGGATGACAGTACGCTTGAAGGTGAAGGCGAGGAAAGAAGAGGAGAAGAAGACACAGAAGAAAGGAGAGACAATCAAAGGAAGTTCTTTGACAAATCCCACAGAGGACAGTTGTGCCACATTTTCATGTCCTCTTCCCGTCGACAGCATACAGCATGCTGAACATCAGGGAAGAAAAACTAAACCAGCAAACTTAAAGCCACATCTCCTCCACTCAACTTGAACTTTTTTTTCATTTAAATGTCTGTACTGTTACTTTCAATAACACCAGCAGAAACCTGAGTGTTCTCAGATTTAACTGATTGACATCTGTATAGAACTAAAATTCCATATAGGCCTTGAAAAGTTTTCAGAGACACCTTTAAATGGACCTTATCTTAAATAGTTGCAGCAGACTTACAAATACATTGAGTTTAAACACAATTCAGGCGAAATTAGACAACAGAGATGTAACAAAACTAAGCTGAAGATTTCAATGCATTTTAAATTGCATGGAAGGCTGGGATGCAATTAGTTAGAAAAGGTAAAATAGGCTTGTTTGCATAGTGGGGAGCATATTTAGAACTCTACAAAAGTAGAACAGATACCTCAAAGAACTTATAGGAAAACTGAAGACAATATATAGGCTGAAGCTGTAAATTTGAAACAGAACCAATTGAGTATCAGCTGATAACTAAGCTGAGTTTTGTAATACCAACAGGGAGAAAAACTAAACACACATAAAAGGTTGCAGAGCCTTTCAGAATACAGGAGTAAACATAAAAACATTAAGAAACCATCTTAAATGTAGCAATTTACATGAAAAATAGTAAAATTCACCTGTTCTGAAAAATTTTAGGAACACATTTAAAAAAAACCACTGAAGCTACATTTTCCCACTGTCCTATCAAATATGTCAAATCAACTGGATGCAGTGAAAAATTTGAAGCTAAAACAAAGAGCAACTACAAGCACATATACAAACAGAAAAGCAAATTGTACTTCGAACCATTCAGTTCATTCTATTCAAATTAATTCGGTTTTTTAAAAGCACCAATTTTAAATTTTAAATGAAGACAAGGAGGAAGAATGAAAAAAGGGGGAAAAATATGAACAGATTCAAATGCAACAACTAATCTTTAATTTGATTCTTGTTACAAAACAATATAGTTATCCAGACCGGTAAAAAGTCCTCCATCTAAAGAAGTCCAGGCAGTTGCATCAGGTTTGCATCAGTTCCTCAAACTGAGCATACATGTGAAGGCAGTAGAAATAATGACTCTCTTACAACTGGAAGAAGCCGCCAGCCGATCCCTGCTCAATGCTACCAGCCAGAGGAGGATAAATACAAAAATAGGCCAAGTGTCTCCTCTGTAGAGACAAAATGGACAACCTGCAACAATAACTCAGCTGATGGCCCAGTCTAAGCAAACAGGAGAAGATGGAAACCTTATGATGAACAACAAGTTGTAAAAAACAAATGTTTTAACTGAAACAGGTTCCTTTATATGTTCAAACAGACTTTTTACTGCTTCAAATTAGGTGTTTATAGCCAATGAAAGCCAAATTAAACTCGAACCATCTAGAACCATCTGAAATCCCAGGCAAAACAAACCTGTTTTTAAGATCTTGTTTTTTCTTCATACAGCCACAAAACTCAGGCCACACAGAGATGAAAGTTTGTGGGGGATCTGTATTACTTTAGATTCAAAGCAGAAGCAGTATTATCCCACTTTAATGGTCACGTTGTAAAAGCTATGCCCTATAACTCAATAGTGAAGTTTGATGGAAAAAAGAGTTACTGTGAAGATCTAAACCTTTACCACTGTGGATAACTAAATGGTAAATGGACTGAACTTATATAGCGCTTTTCTAGTCTTACCGACCACTCAAAGCGCTTTACATTGAAGCCACATTCACCCATTCACACTCGCATTCATACACCGACACCCAACATGGCTCGGTAGGACAATGTAGAATTTGGGGGTTAAGTGCCTTGCCCAGGGGCACATCAACATGTGACTGGAGGAAGCTGGAATTGAACCTACGACCCTCCGATTGCAAGCCAACTACTCTACCACTGAGCCACAGTCGCCCTAACTAATAACTATTTATTAAAATTAGCCAATAGTCTGAACCTTTAGTTTTACTTTCCCACCCTGCCTCAAAACCACCATCATCATTTATATTCCCAAGTAGACAGCAATGGAAAGCATCAATGACTACTTTTCCTGGACTTCAGCTCAGCATTTTGAGTTTGTGGATGACACCACCATGGTTGGACTCATTTCAGGAGTCTAACTACAGAGATGAAGTCAATAGACTGTCTATGTGATGTTAAGTGAACAACCTTCAGCTCAACACTACACAAACAAAATAACTCATCACTGATTTTAAGAAGTGCACAGCAGACCTTGCCCACTGTAAATCCACAGGGACTGTGTAGAGAGGGTCCACTCCATGAGGTTCCAAGGCATGCAGATCTCTGATGATCTCTCCTGGACTAAAAATACCACCATCATGGTGAAGAAGATTTAGCAGCGTCTCCAAGTCCTGAGAATGTTAAGGAGGAACAACCTGGAGGAGAGGGTGCTGGTGACCTTCTATAGAGCCACCATAAAGAGCATCCGGGCATATTTCAATGTGGTATGCGGGGTTCTCAGCAGCAGACAGGAGAGAGCTGCAGAGGGTCATCAGCACAGCCTAGAAAATCACAGGGTGCCCTCTTTCAAGCCTGGAGGACTTTGCCACCCCTCGTTTTCTCAGCAGAGATGGCAACATCATTAAAGACTCCTAACACCCCGGTAACTGCCTCTTTGACCTGTTACCGTCAGGCCGAAGGTACAGGTCACACAAAACCAGGGCAAATAGAGTCACCTCTCCACTGTTACGATATATTTGCTCTGGATAAAGATCACTGTAAACCTAGAGATCTGATACTGGTTTCTGAGGCAGATAACTTTAGCACTAATTACTGTATGCAGAATCTTGTGGCTGGAACCAATAATATTTTATTCTTTAATTTAAAAAAAATGCCTTATTAAAAATCACAAAAAACACATTATGCATATCTCTAAGCCATTTAGACCCAGTTGGACATCTACGTGTTGGTGTTTTTTCAGAAATCATAATAATACCCTGGATGATTACACTTTGTTTATGTATTGTGCATTTAAAAAAAATAAAGTATCTTCATGTTTCACTGTCAGCTATGTCATGTCCTCCAAAATTACACCAGTACCTCCTGTTTCTCCCCATATTATATTCAGGTCAACCAGAGAGAGGTTCAATTCAGCTGCAAGTGTCATGCAAACCTGTATCTATCCCAGGGTGAATTAAGTGACGTGTCTTGACTGCTGGCCATTGAAGCAAAAAATTAGCCTGCCTGTCCGATCAAGGGTCAGGCTAGAGTGGATGGAAATGAAGGGTCAGGTTCCTCTGAATTTCAGTAAAGCTGTCAGTGGCATTGACAGCACTCAGAGAACAAAGGTACAAGCTGTTGGGAGCCGCTTGCTCAGAATGAGACATATTGTCCTTTAGCTCCTCTGCTGGATGATGCATGTAACAGTTCAGTGTGTTTTCCGAATATGTTTTGTTTGATTTGTTGTGTTACTGGAGCGTACAGCAACAAACAGATGGTATCAGACTCTGTGCCATTAGGTTAATTGAAAATCAGCCAGCTTCTTAGAAACTTGCACTTTGACTTAACCAGGTTATTTAATTATTTCTACTAAGGTATCAGGATGAAAAAAAAAGCACAGAAGTTCTAACTTTATGTTGTGTTCAGTAATTACTTGCAAAATGACTTGTTTTTCCCTAAAAATGGTCACTTAATGCGAAGCTAAAGGTGGTCTCAGTTTTTCTCATTACTGTGAAAATAATTCTTCTATAATTGGATTCCCTGAGGGATATAACAATCAAACAGTAAATGAGAATAATCTTACTTTGGAGTGAGATAATTTGCTGATGACCCTGTCATCTCTTTCATGTTTATAAGATCAGTTGATGTAATTTGCTTTTGTAATATATCTGAA
The DNA here is from genome assembly GCA_028564705.1 of Apricaphanius iberus. Lineage (NCBI taxonomy): Eukaryota > Metazoa > Chordata > Actinopteri > Cyprinodontiformes > Aphaniidae > Apricaphanius > Apricaphanius iberus. Next base: position 3,887,718 of record JAPXFQ010000689.1, read on the forward strand.
AAACATCAACATAGATGCTTGTGCCCTTTTAGTTTCTAGACAAACTTTATCTTGTACAGGATCCAAGAGATCGGAGTGTTTCCCAGCCAGAGACGAATTAGGAATTTCCAGCCTTCATTTAAAAAAACAATGATGCTTTGGGATTTTGTGCCTACATGGAAGCCACAAAAGGAGCAAAAAGACATACAAATTTCATCTAGAAATACTTTGATATCTGGGAGATTATGAAAACTGGGACTCTTAATTTAAGATAAAAGAAGCTAAGAGAAGCCTCTGACAGAGGCAATAAATTTAGAACATATTCAATTATTTTATTTACTTTGCACATGCAAATAAATTATTTCTGTTTGTGTATGTGTATGTGGGTGAGCTGGGAGGTGTAGTATAGGCAGAGGCGGACTTACCATTAGGCAAGGGCATATGATTGCCTAGGAGCCCCGAACTCCCTAAAGGCCCTACTGTATGTTGAAGACTTACCAAATATGTTTAAGAGCATGTTCTTTTCCTCCAAGATTATTTAAAATTGTCATTTAAAAAATTACATTAAGCTGTAATAGCATCAGACTGCCAATGGAAAATGTTTCAATTTCCCCTTGAGGCAGGATACAACGGACTATGCCAAGACAGACTCCTATAATTTCTTTTCTGGGGCGCTTTTGCCGGGCATCCCAGAAGAAGAGCAGGTAAAAACTTGGTCATGTATAGTTATTAAAAGGGGGGGGGGCATGTAAATACCACTTTTTATTATGTCACTCCCTCCTTAAAAACATGCCTAAAGTGTCTTAGCATTATTTATGTATGTTTGAGAATTCTTTTGAAACTTTTGTGGACGCCATTTGGAGTGCTGAATGCCAGATTCCTCCTAGAATTCCTCCTCACCTCCGAGCAACGCCCTTACATTTTGATTACTGCCCACGTCTCTCCACAAACGTCCCTTGCTCCCTGAGGACAAAAGCAGAACGTTGTCAACAGCAATCCGCTATCACCTGTGGAAATTAGTATATACGTAGTTATTTTTCCCAATTGCGCACTGCCTACTTTGAACAAAAAGAAAGTCTGCCGCACCGAATATGTGACAGCACTGTAACATGTGAAATGTAGTCACAGCATGAGCATGGCATGGAGGAATTATTGATAAACACTGTGGCTAGTCACCATGAGGTACATGACACCAGCTGTGTTCTATACAGAGACAAGAATAAAAAAATAAACATTATAAATTGTTAAACTATTGAGACAGGAAAGCTCTTAAGACGTTTGTGGGTGGCTCTTAAAAAAGCTGTTGTGACTGTAAAGTTCCCGCTCCCTCCACCGAGATGTGAGCCATGAACAGCTACCTCACCCAGACAGCGTATCTGGAGGAGTAAACACGACCAAGGCCTGTCTCCACCACAACACGCCTCACGCTGCTCACATATTATATTATACACTTTTACTAACCGCAGACAGATGGACAGTTGCTCAGCATTGTAGCTGGCGTCTCGGCGGGCGATGCTTGGACCTACATTGGACAACAGCTCCTCAAAAGGGGCCTGCCGAGGTGGCAAGGGGCCGGTGTTTATGGATCCCTCTGCTACAGCTCGACTGGGTCTTTAGCTCCCAATTTCCCCACTCTAGCGGTCCCAGCTTCCCCTGAGGCCAGGCCTAACATGTAATGCGGTGAGCTCCCGGTGGGTCAGGAGAAGGAGGGACGGCTGCAGACTGCTACGTAGCAGTCCCGTTCAGAGTCCTCCCACAAGTTGTGCATTTCCGGCTTCACGTGCGTGAAAATTGGATAATTTTGAAGTGCGACCACTTTGCTTTGGACACACTTCAATGTGTGAATGTCCAAGGGTCCAGCTAGAGGTGTGCAGCGTGTTTTGATGCTTTTGGTGTGAATGCACCGTTAGGCTCCCGATGGAATCTGCTGTTGAGATATGGGTGACAAAATTTTAGTCACCCAAGTATATGGTTAAGATTATTTCTAACTGAGAAGGAGGAGGTATGAAGGCCAACTTACTGTTAAGGCGCTCCTTTGATAAAAGTTCTATTAAAACCATCTCTGTTTACAAATTAACTGTAACCTCTTGAACTCGAGAGCCCCCGGTACCGGGGGCACGCAGTGATGTAAATCATTACAACGGCAGAATCTGGCTATGGCTTTGACTAAAACACACTTATATATCAAAATGTCAAGCATTGACTCCTCAACAAAATTATCCACTTCAATGTTACATTAACCAGAGACAGCTCAAATAGCAGCCATAATAAACAACTATACCATATAACTACACCTGTAGCAAAAATAAGTTTCTGTATTTTTTATTACCATAATAACAAAGCCAGTGCCGAAACATTAGCATCACAAGGAAGCTAAGAGCTAGCTGAATCCATCCATGTAAAGTTTAGTTTCAAATCACCAAAATGTTCAGTCAGGCACTCAACAAAACTAAAAAAAAAAAACTGTTGAAACAAAAATGAGAAAGTACCTTTGCCGTTATTTTCATTAAGAGTTAATTCCAAATGAAAATGGGGTATTTTATGTACTACTGTAAGACATAGGAACACTTAGAAGCCATTTTGTGTTTTGAGCAGCAATCAATCAGAACATGGAATAGCTCGATGTGAAAGCCCCGTCTGTGTGTCACGGCCCCAGTCCCTCTTTATTCTTCTTTGTCATTGGTCAGGGATTCTGGTCAGCTAAGAACAGGTGTTATCATTGCTTTCGGTGGACTCTCTGCTGTTCAATGAGGTACGGCATGTCACATGGGATAAAAGTAGTGAAGCTGATTAAAAATGTGCAAAGTTCACTGACGGACAGAGAATAGAGGAGATTTGTATCTTGTTTATTTTATCATATTTTACTTGACAAATTATACTTTTCAACACAATGTTTTGTGAAGTTTTTTTTTTAAAACTGCATTTTAATTAACAAATATATAATAGGATCTTAAATTTCCAATTTCAGTGAGATATTCATTATTCGACTTTTTGTGCCAAACTGTGCCAAATTTGGCACAGCTGGATTCCGCATGGATTTGTTTCAATCAAAACCTCAATAACCTACAATTATTTGATATTACAGACACCAACAGTTGGTTTAAAGTCAAAAACACTGACTAGTTACTATTTAAGATTTTTATTTGCTTCTTTACAATAAAAAAAGGTGCTTAGCTATCTATAATTTGTATTTTTTCAGGTAGAATTCATATTTTCTGTTTTCAACCTCAATTACTCCTGCCCACTATGATATTTTTGTGAATTTTCCCATTCACATTATCCACATAGACCTTCTTATTATATGAGAGCAATTTGAACATTTTAGACCTTTTACAAGCTGTGAAAAGCCTTCCAGAGTGAAGGTATGCAAATTCAGAAAAAAGAAAAACAAAACAGGCTAGCACTTAAGAGGTTAAATTATCTTCACCAGTGTTGGCTTGCTGTATAGCCCCAGTCCAAAGCCACCCAAATAGTTATTTTAATTGACACATAAGACATATTTCAGTGAGAGACACCAAATATTTGTGTTTTGAAACTTTGGGTAAAACTTGTTAAAATCCTTTGGCAATAAATGAAGAAAGAGCACCAATTGTTGTTACAGTCACCTCTGACTTCTTCTAAAGAGAGAATATATAAATAAACCCTAAATGTCTCAAAAGATATGGTTGTTCGTATTTTTTAATAGATAATCAGCCCTTCATAGCAGGAGTCATTATCTCTTTCCATGAAGGAAAAGAGACCTGCAAATAGGAAAACGATGTAAAATGTTGCATGCAGATTAAAATATGCATCACTGTCAGGAAAGGTTTGTAGTTGAATGTAACCATTTTTTTTTATCAACCCCTGTGTCATGGGTCACAGATAACCAAATGACTGCATGAGTGATTTATTTGATTCATCAGCATAAGGATTCAATTTTTTTTCATAAACAAGTCCCAGTGCCTCACCCAGAAAAAAAAAGCAATTATAGGAAAGTTTTCAACCTGACAGACTGCCAATCACAACTTCTCCATGTGTGCATATTCTTCCCACTTTGTGCAATTACTTCACTCCCTTATTTTGTTGACACTTGCCTTTCAAAGGTTTCCACTTCACAATTTTGGTGCAAAGCATGAAGAGTTTCTTCAAAGCAAATTTATTCTTTGGGATTTTTCTCAGGTTATTGATGGCAACAAAGCTCAAGGATATAATTTACATAGTTCAGCACGTAATGAACTAACAGGCACTAAATATTCACTGTCTCCTGATTAAACCGTGAAAGGTACATTTACTAAAAAAAGTGCTCTATCACTTAAAATCTCAGCCATCCACCACACCAACACCACTTATTTTAAAAAGGGAATGCCTGGACTTTGGTCTCATCCTTCTCATTACCTCAGAAAAGATTAGAAACATGCCGCCTTCTTCAGGAGGCCATCTCTGCAACCAACCCAGCGCCTTCAAATGATTCACCCCATTATGGAGCCAATCAGGTATAATGAAGCACTGGGCAAACCCGCTGGCTGAGCTGGATAAATAATTTAATGGGACTTGTCATCCCTCTCCCATCCAGGCACTGCCTTCACTGAGGAGTAACAAGACACATGAAGGCTGTCGAGGGTGGAGGGACTTCGCCAAACAGGTGACACTCCCCACATCACTGAGGTCCACCTCCCACATCTTTCCTCCTCAGTCACCTCCTCATGCTCAAATCAAACAGCCTTCCTACCCCACCCTTCGCTCAATCCACTTGTCAGAAACCAGAAGATGGAGGGATGGAGATAGTACCACTTCGTTACCAACGTCTCACTCTGAGGCTTCAAACAGATTTCAGCTAATGAGGGAGCATTTAGAAACTCAGGGATGCCCACATCCAGAGCAAGAAGGAGATCAATTGGGTGGAGGTGAGGACTGGTGTGCAGCAGTGGGCTGCACACACATCCATGAACGCAAAAGAACATCCAAACCCACCTTCCTTTGTCTGACCCACACAGAGATAGCACACATTCACCTGTGCACACACACTTTCTCACACAGACGGCTCAGGGTTGTCAGTGCAGGTGAACAAAGTGAATAGGATATGTGACTGACAATAAAGATTTCTTTTAACATCAGTGAGGTGGAGGCGGGAAGGCCGGGTGGGAGACGCATGAGTCTATGGAGACAGGCTGCAGAAGTTCGCATTACTCTGAGGGACCCGTCGACTGAATATGCCATCTTTAATGACGAGACCTCACCAAGCTGGCACCCAGTCCACCAACCAGGAGGGAGAGAGAGAGAAAAGAAACAAGCAAACTCCTCATTCGAAAAATCTTATTTTTCTTCTTAAACCCCCCATTTCCTTTATATGTGAGTTTTAATAGACTGTTAAATTTCCACTGCTGTCTCCTTAAAGTTTAATTCACTCCCTCTTCTCCCACCCCCCATTAAAAAGCTGTGACAGCAGCTGCAAACAGGACATTATTATTTCATATTAGGAAAACAGGGTTTTTAGATGAAGGCGTATAGAAGAACTGCTACAGAAATATTTTTATGCCACATTGTGGCAGGGTGAGAACTGCTGTTTCACCACAATATCCTCAACATTATCTGGGATACTCTAAATAGTATTTATAAGTCTTTAGATTCAAAGATAAACTAAAGGATAATGATGATTATTTGTAGTTTTAACAGATATAGTGTAAATCAGTCTAATGTGTTTCTTCTTTGAGGGTATGGAATAAATATTTTAAAGGTGAGTAAAAGTGACTCAATTCAAATAACTGTTGTGCCATTAGCCATGATAGCAGAACTGGACTGCATTATTTTAACTGATTGGAATGTATGTATGATTAAACTTCAAACTTCTTATAAAGTGCTTTGAGATGGCATCTGTTGTGAATCAAAGCTATAGAAATAAATATTATTAGAATTGAATTAATTAAAGTAACTTTCAATTTCATTTGCTCCTTATATTCAAATTCCAGCCAATCAAATAAGTATGATTTGTTCAAAACTGCAGGAGTTAAAGTTAAAAAATGAAAGTTATGTTGTGATGAAAACTCTTGTTCATTAAATTTTACGTCATAATTGCAACCACAAGTGTTGTATTCACTGTTGCAAACTTGTTCTGTTTATTGTTTGTTTGTTATCAAAACTATTGATATGAAGATTAATGCTGATATTATGTAAATAGTTTTCTAATCAGCAATACATATAAAAATTTCTGATCAACCCATATAAATTGATGGCTTATAAACAAATACAGGTTAAAGCCACAGCCATTTCAAGATAACCAGATCCACATCAGGGTTAAACTCCACCCACTTCTAGATTAGGCCCTGCCCAATTCGAGTACAGATACAGATAATTTATATGGGTTAACAGATACAGATGCAGATAATGCTGTACTCGCTCATCTTTATTATTGACCGACATGTTTTACTCCATACCATCTGTGTGTTTTGCTGTTTTCCGGTGCTAAGCTACACAAAGTTATCCTTAGCATGCTAACAATGTTTCAGTGCAATAATGCTGATCATTGGTATTTATCCTTTTGTGTGGTCTGCCACAACAGTTGGTGATTATAAGCAAGATTGTTATTTACAGTCTTCAAAATACAGATCTGCTGAAGAATAGATAGTTTAAACAGCAAAAACGGACATACTTACTGTGGCAAAATTCTAAAATTAGATCCATCACGGTGGTGACTGATCCGTAAATTAAAATTGATTTTCAAAAAAGTTTTTTTTTTATATTTAATCAAATTAAATAATAAAACAATACTACCTCCAGATATGGTTTTGTCTTCACTTCTGTGAATTAGTTGTTTGAACACATATCAAGTGGTACTAATTAATCACAAAATAATAACCATTAGTTTAAAACTAACCAGTTCACAAACTTTTTAAAGGGACTATATCATGCTATTATACAGTTTTCAAATTTTGGGATAGACATATATATGATAGAAATGTACCGTTGGTGTTATATAGTATTAATTTGTCCTGCAATTTAACTTGTATCCTGCAGTTAATGTTGGACCACGAAGTAAAATAGCTAATTTTGCTATAGTCCCACCCCCCCGTGCTCCCATCCTCTTCCCTGCTTCGTTCCTCTCCTGTTCAGGGCCGCATTGTTATTGTTTTTATTATTCATTGAGAGAAGAGACTTGTCTAGCCTTCTCATTCCCTGATGTGCTTGGGTACTTCAACAAATTCAAAACCAAGACAGAACAAACCCACCAGATGCAACCAACCAGAGGTAAGGACTCACCTATCAGGGCCACAAGATCTGCTCTTGTTCCAGCCCCATGCCCCATCGTCTAGGCTCCCGATCCTGGTCATCACTGCATTGTCCAGGCTCCAGTTCCAGCTCAATGCCACATCGTATAGGTTCCTGTTCTAGCTCCCTGCCACAACATCCTGGATTCTGTTCTGGCTCCCCGCCTAAATTTTTAGGCTCCTGTTCCAGCAACCTGTTGCTACCAAATTCCTGTTCTAGTGCATCATTAATCTCGAGTACCTGCTCCAGTGACTTTTCACTCCCAACTTCCTGTTTCAGCACCCAGACACTTCTTTTTTTCCTGTTTTGTGCCCCGTTGTCCTTGATTTCAAATTCCGGCACTCCGTATTACTAAGTGTTCTGTCTCTTCTCCTGAGGGGCTTGAAATATAGGTCTCTGGTCACAAATTATAGTCTTGATCACTCTAAATACTTTCTTATATTTTAATGTTGTTTGTTTTGTTTTTACCTGCTTTTCTTTAAATTTTAATATAATTATGGCCTTGATTATTGTCTTATTGTTATTGCTTTCTTGTATTCTAATCATCAAAATGATTTATGCTGTGTTCCAATTTCAATCATGTAAAGCACCTTGAATTGCCTCGTGTTGAAAGTGTGCTATACAAATCGAATTGCCTTGCCTTCAGCCCCTTCCAATGGGATCGCAACAATCCTCTTCAATTCCAGGCGTCTGCACCCTCCGATAGACCCCACACTCTTTTTTGTGGATTTGTTTGCCACAGATCTCCAGCTCACCTTCCTGCATTCTTTTGCCGTAGATTCCTAGCTCTTCTTCTTAGGATCTTTCGGCACAAAGCCCTAGCTCTTTTTCATGGGATCTTTGGCTGCAAAACCCCAGCTCTTCTTCATGGGGTCCTTCGCCACAGTCTTTCATGTCTGAAACAAGTGCTCCTACAGAATGGTCAGCCTCCAGATGTTCTTTTCAGACCTCTGTTCCAGCAGGACATTTTTGACATTTTTTGTGTTGTGGAATTTTGCCTTTTCAAATTTTTGTGACTTTAAAAAAATGTTCTACCCAATCCTCCAACCCTGGGTGGGTTGTTTTTTGTTTATGTGCCAGGTGGCACATCTTTGAGGGGGTGCTACTGTGTATTTTTTCCCTGTTGTCTCCACATTGTTCCCAGCTGCCTATGATTGTCTTCCCTGTGGATTTACACCCCTCTTTTTTTACTTTTCTTTGTACGTTCATTGCCATGTGGACCTCATGCAATGTTGTGCATTGTTGTTGTGCTATTTAAGTCACATATTATACCCTGACTTCTTGCAGTCAGCTCATCATTATCATTACAAGAAGAGTCTTTTTTACTCATTTATCTCAGTGCCATGGTCTTTCAACACTCAAACATAAGACACATTGTTAGTTATTATTCCAGATACAGGTATGGTAATTTACTGTTCGAGACAATGCCAGTGCTGAGCTTAATATTAACAATAGATTGTATTTATATAGCGCTTTTCGAGACCTTTAAAGTGCTTGACAATCCCATTATTCATTCATTTTCACATTCCCACATTGGTGGAAGCAAGCTACAGTTGTAGCCACAGCTGCCGGGGGGCAGATTGACAGAGGTGAGGCTGCCATTTTTAGCCATGGGCCCCTCTGGCCAACACCAGAAGGCAAGTCAGGTGAAGTGTCTTGTCCAATGACACAATAGCATGTAGCAAGCAGAAGCACAAATCAAGCCAACGATTTCAAGGTTGCAGACCAACAACTCTACTACTGAGCTACAGCAGCTCTAATACTTTCTCCTTTATCTATTATTATTATTTTAATACCATAGCCATATCTGGCAGGTATTCATAAACATTAAGTGAGGCTGAACTATTTGGCCATCATTGCTATTTTCCTAAATTCCAGGATGATGCCCCAACTTGGCAATTTTTATCTAAATTACTAATTTTCTCAATAATTGTCATGAGCAATTATGCACAACTATTTCTAGCGAAAACAAACCTACATAAAGCAGGATTACCCAATTATGGTCCTAGAGAGCTACTATCCTTCAACTTTCTGATTTATTTATTTAACACACTTGAATCAAATAAATGGCTCCTTACCAGTCCTCTGCAAAGTGGAATCACATGTTGAATTGGAGCTGTGTTTCATCTAAAAGATGCAGAATATTTGCTCCTAGGAAACTGAAATTGGGCACCCCTGTTCTACAGACCTCTAAAGACCAGTCAAGTTAATTTCAGGACTTTCTATTATCATGGCTTAGGATATACCTCTTCTCAAGCATTTAACCCAGAAACTCAATCAAAAGGGCATCATTCTGAGTCAGGGGTGCCAAAGTCCAGTTTTGGAGATTTGCCATCTAGCAACTTTTAGATGTCTTCCTTCCCCAACACACCTTTGTGTTGGGGAAGGATGACCATTGGCCCATCAGCATTGCCTAATTCTGCAGAGGTGAGGTAACAAACCATTAGGTGCATTAGGTACGGAGAAGCAGGGATGCATCTAAAATTTGAAGGAAAGTACTCGAGAGCTAGACTTAGGCACTGGTGTTGTAGAACATTTTGCTCATGAGAATTTCAACAGGGATGGATTTCAACAAAGATCAAATTAAAGCTGCAGTAGGTAACTATAATAAAAGTCACTTTTTGTGATTGTTCCTAAAACTGTCCATATGTCCTGAAAATAGGAAATGAGATTAGTAAATTGTGAAAAAAAGCAGCTCCATTGGTCACGCCTACTGCTCCTACTGCGATTTGAAAGAATCCACTGCTCCCGGTAGAAAACACCCAATCAGAGCCAGAGCAACGTCTGATGGAGTGTCTGACATCTGTCTATCACTCCTCACACACACCATGACCCGCCCCTCGCTCCGCTACGCAACTATGTACGCAACTGCCTGAGCTCTGTCAGAACAGCTAGCGGCACGAGTAAGCTATGGCCGAACAACAGCAACCTAAAGACAAACTGCCCGTACCGCCACTGCCAACGACAGCATATACGGCTAAGTTAACAAAAAAGAAGATGACAGATGAGGAAAAAAAGAAGAAGAAAGAAGTTGACCAAGCCCGAAATAAAATGAGGGTAAATATCGGCTTAGCCTTTGAGAGGTGGAGGGAGCTGCGGGACCTCAAAGCGTTTCAAACCGATTCCGAGTTGGCAACGTTTCTGCTAGACAGGTAATTACCCCTGCTTGAATAATTTTTGTTTAGTTTTTGTATTTATTTTTATTTATTTTGGTGGTGGTGGTATTACAGTAAAGTCACGTCAGCTTAGATTTTCAACTGGTAGTCTGGTATGCCAGTGTAGCGGAAGGAGGGAGGAGCAGGAGGCTCTTGGAGGCGGGGCATCAGTGCACCGTAGAGGGAGGGGGAGTGATGTGAAGCTTGTTTGAGTTCAAATTTTCAAGAAAAGTCTGCTCTCCTCTCAGAGTTACCTACTGCAGCTTTAACTTCATTTTTTTTAAATGAGAAGATTCCTACAAAATTTGGTGTATATAGAGTGCAATTAAAAGAATATTTCTAACAATTATTTTTGTGCAAACATTCATATTCCTTTAACAAAAGTTAATGCTTTGATAAATAACTGTCTAAAGACCAATGAAAAAAAAAAAAAACTTGTTCTATTTAATCACACCAGGAACATAAATAAACTTTGGTTATTGTGCTCCTGTCTTTGACTTTAGAGTTTAGTGAAGTTCTGAATCCGGAAATGTCTCACTGCACAATGATGCCGCAGTGTCTCCATCATTGTCCGCATAAATTAAGCATTTTGCTCTGGTGGCACCATCAGTGTGAAGCCCAGAATAGCCCAGCATTGTGCACACCCACCCACCCACCTCCGCAAATACAAAGAAAACACACATAAACACCATGTAGCCATCCAGAAACCCCTCAGTTGGTCCCTTTCTCTCGAATTAGTAATTAACACTTTCTTTTGTGCAGGCCTCTCTTTATTTATAGACTGCTTCCTGCCAAACAGCCGATCCCAGTGCCAGGATCAGATGGATGCAGGGCTAAGGTGTGCAGGGAGCCCTGGTCAATTGAGAAACAATAGTTCTGCAGTTTGGGACTAATCAACTGCCCAGCAAAAAAGCTTGTAACAGCTTTTTCGAATGACTGTTTCAAATTGCAGTTAAGGGGATTCTTTACAACTCTGTTGATGCTGTTCAGTAGCTTTAAAATTGTCAATATTTGGCAGCAATACAGTTTGAAAATGTCCTTTAAAGGCGGTAAATCTGCCAAACTTGAACTTAAAAATGGTGCTACTTCAACATATTTTTTGTCAAGTAGATGTTAAATCTAGTCATCCAAAAATTATTCAACATTAAAAATGTGTTTGGTAAAAATATTACTTAATTGTTAAGTGCTGAAGTAGTACTGTTCAATCAGATTTAATTTGAGAATAATTACAGTGGGGAGAAGAAGTATTTGATACACTGCTGATTTTTGAAGTTTTCCCACTTGCAAAGCATGTAGATGTCTGTAATTTGTATCTGAGGTGCTCAACAGTGAGGGACAGAATCTAAAAAAAAATGCAGAAAATCACAGTGGATAATTTTTAAATAATCACTTTCCATTTTCTTGCATGACATAAGATTTTATACATCAGAAAAACAGATCTCAATATTTGGTACAGTGAGGTATGTATACAAAATAGAGCATTCGATAACCAAGCATTAACTAACCATACATAGTCATGTAAAGCTTATGCTACAGAAACAGGAACAATCAGCTGCACGCGCAGGAGAAAGTGATAACAGGGTGGAAGGGATTGTGAGATGATGAGCCCTAAATCAGTGGAAGATAACTGGGTACAGAGTGCACTGTCAACTTGATCAAATCAGTTTTACAATTACATAGATCAGATGTTTTCTGTAGTTTTTCACCAGGTTTGCACACACTGTAGCCGGGATTTTGTCCCACTCATCCCTTGAGATTTTCTCCAGAGCAATCAGGTTTCGGGGCTGTTTCTGGGCAACACAGACTTTTAGCTCTCTCCAAAGATTTTCTATTGGATTCAGGTCTGGAGATTGGCTAGGCCACTCCAGGACCTTGAGATGCTTTCTACAGAGCCACTCCTTAGTTGCCTTTGCCCAGCGACAGGTCCTCTTCAGTACTCTTACTTATTGTTAAACAATCTAAGCAGTACTGGAATAGGAAGCCTTGAGCCTGCTCTTGAAAAAAAGGAACATTCTCTGCAGCCCTGAGGTCCTCCAGCCACCTGTTCCAGAGGTGATGCCACAATAATGGAAATATTATTCACCATGAGTGCAGGAGAGCGGGTCCTGACTTTAGGGATGACAAGGAGACGGCTACCAGAGTGTAGAACATAATTGTTCACCGTTAGTCCTTTCTTTACAAGCATGACTTTTGAAATCATTATATATAAAAACACTTTTTGGTATTTGTTTAAATGTAACTAGCAAGTACCCACAGTGGATTTCAACATATTTGTGGATTTGGCAGAAAGGAGTAACGCAGTTTTTATGTGTTGTTCTACAAAATGTCCCAAAACGGATAAAAAAGGTATCAAAACCTCATCATGTTAGAGGGTGTTCTTACTCTTTAGAGCATCATCCAGCTCCACTCATCAAGGGTCAGTGTCCCGACAGTTTAGTTTTTTTCTGCTTCAAAACAGCTGATTTAAATAGGAAGTATCATGCTTATTTATTGCATTATCACGTTTATTTACCCCCAAAACCTTGGTGTGCCCAGAATTCCTTTGAGAGATGCTTAGAGCCATTCACAGTCAGCGTATATCAATATATTGTTGGTGCTGCCAAAAAGCAGCCTGTTAAGAGAAGGTAAAATCCGTCACAAAACTCCTTCACTCTTTCCTTCACTTCACCAATGTTTTTTTATGTATCGCTAGCACTGTGAGTTTGGAGCAACTCAGAGTTGTTTTTTTGTTGTCATTCGGGGTATTTTAGAGGCTTTTAATCCAACTACTCCTATGCACAATTTCAATGACATCACTGTCGTGCGGCATCCCAGGAGTAGTCTGAGCAGGACTTTTATCCTGTGCTCCATGGCGGTTGAATGACAGAACTTGCTACTGCAAATATCAACATGTTTTGTGTTTGTGTGTTTTCCAAACTGACCAAGTGGGCTAACTTCAGTTTCCACAGGCTCCCTTTCAGTCAGACAACAATAAAGCACCTTTATGAGCTGCACTTTTTGTAATAAGCTTTCTAGATCAATAAAAACTTTCTGTTGGTCATTTCTCCTTGAGTGCACGTATGTATACAAGTGGAAGTTAACAACTATCGTCAACCAGGTCTGCACCTCCTGCTGTCCTGGTGGGGAATTTCTTTGCAACACTGACACACCAATGAAGAAGTATAAAAGGAAAATGTCTCATGTGCATATGAGTGCAAACTTGCTGACGGAGAAGTTTAAACTAGGCTATGATTTTCTTTTACTTTTTAAAGCTTTACATTTGATTTAAGCAGATAAAAAAGAACAACAATAATAACTGTACGGTCTCATACTGTTGTTTAAACTTTGCAAATACACAGCACAGAGAAACAGTTTAAACAGATCTGACCTGCAAGATCTCAGTAACACGAGACTGTCTCTCACCTGTTTTTTTGCTTTCTAAATCTCCTCCTCAGTGAGACTGGAAATAAGACTGGATGGTTGACTCTTTTCATAAATTTTAGTATCTTCTTATTTCAGGCTTTGCTGCCTCTTGGTTGCCATTTGTCCCCTGCAGGCGGCGAAGCCCATCTCTCCTCACATGACGCTCTTTTTATGAGCTTTGCCTTCACTCTTTTCATTACAGCCTGCCAGGCGTCCTAGGTGGGACTTTCACACTCATCCTTCTGACTGGATGCCTCCCTTCTGGCATTTATTATTTATTCTCAAACAGATATACTGTAATGTCCGCTTTAAACAGGCCCTGTTTAGCTGATTTAAGGCTGTAACGAGATGTACTGAAGACTACCCCTAGAAAACATACACTTATATATTGCATGGGAGCGCGTCTCAAGTTTTATAGAGCATGTTTGTAGGCATTTCAGTCAAGGGAATCGTGTTCTGAGTAATGGATTGTTTGGGGTATGAAGTCCAGAAAATTCAGTCAGGTTGGAAAAAAAAAAATGTTTGCAGTTTTTTTAGTCACAAGCCACCAAAACATCCTTGATTTTGCAGTTTTTCCTGATTAGCGAGAGGGTTATCTCTTTTTTACTTCAGGTTGTAAGAGAGATGGTTGCCTGTGCTTATGTACTGAACAGCAATTCAGATAACCTGGCCTTCTTGGAGTCTCTGGATGGTGTCCTTGAAGGGGTGCCTTCTTGGGAATGAGTGGTGTTCAAAGGAACTTTAATGCCTACGTGTGCAAAAACAGTGTTACTTGGAACGGTACGTTCTGGAATAATGGCCTCTCTGATCTTATGTACGAGGCACAGAATGTTTTTTAGCAAATGCTAAGTTTGAGCAAAAAGTTGTTTACATGAGTATTGGAACCAAGCCACCTTAAGCCAAATAACAATGATTGATTTTGTAATCTTGCCATTAGACCTTCAGCATTGAGTATCGGACAATCGGTGGAGGTTAGCTACATGCTAATGTGTGTTAGACATTTATCAAACTGCTTATGTAATCTTATAACAGCCTTGTGTGGTTAATTAATTGATCTATGGCATCTCAGAATGTTCAGTAAATAGATACAAACAACACCCATGGCTTTTTTATATACTGAGCTGGAAAGATCTGCTTAATGGACTCAACTAGTTTTTTTAGGCTCTGTCTAAAGCCTGGAGATTTAGCAACTGAAATAGGCTTTATTGACTCCATGGGGTGGGCAGGATTATAGAGAAACTACAGGATACAAGTTAAATTTTAGGACAACATATAACGCCAACAGTAACATTTTAGCATGTATAAATGTCTATCCCAGAAGTTGAAAGCTTTAAAATAGCATGATATAGTCCCTTTAATGTTGGTGAAATTCGCTATTTTAAATCCAAGATAGGTCACCTACATGAGCACGGAAGCCTAGGGCCCGAGCCCGGGTGGAGCCAGTGCGGGTGCAGATCGTGGTGGTAGTAGTAAATATTCAAACGAGAACCAAAGTTCTTGTTCAAATATTCACATGCTCACGTAGGTTACCTATTTTGGTCCCATGAGAAAAACCATCTGCTGTAATTAGTGATGCACGCCGCAGCAGCCAGCTGAACATTTTCATAACAGTATTTGTGTGATGGACAGAAGCTGCAGTTTCAACTACTTTTTAAATCCACCTAGTTATTAAGGATTAAAAAATGTTGCAACTGACCTCAAGTCTCGGTTCCTTTTATTTCGGCAGTGCGGTGATAACTTTGTCAGCTGATCAAGATTTTTTTTTTCTCCAGCTATTTGAGTTTGAGAGCACAGCTGGTCATACTTTTGAATAAGGTACAGTATGAAAATCAGCAGACTCAATGCTACCTTGAGATCAAAGTAAGGAAAAAAAAACTTTCTCACTCTCTCCTTACACAGAGACTCCTGTGAGTTTTTAAAATGATTAATAAGTGATTACTCCTAAATGTTCGGTGCTGCTGAGCAGGGGCATATCGAGGGGTGAGTAAAGAGGGGCTAAAGGGGCCAAGGTGGATCTGGGATTGTAGCACAAAATCAAAGCAAAGATGTTCCTCTAGTGGGACCCCAATCTGATCTGGTCACGTTTATTAAGTTTTCATCTGTTGCAGTGACATTATAGTCATTTTATATTACAAAGGTTTAACTCTGATTGTGTTTTAGGCAGTTTAAGGGTGCATTCACACCAGCCCTGTTTAGTCAGCTGAAACGAACTCTAGTCGTTTGCCCAGAAAGTCCGGTTCGTTTGGACAGGTGTGAATGGACAATAAAACTCTGATTCGGACCAAACTAACAAACTCTAGTCCACCTAAAAACGGTGGTCTTGGTTCAATTTAAACTAACTCTGCTTCAGTTCGATTGCATGTGTGAATGGTAAATGGACTGGGGCCACACCGAAAGCAGGAAGCAAACTATTGTAAAGGGAATCCTGGGTAAATAAAATCTAAACAACCACTAATGCTGTAGAGATAAATTCTGGATCTTGCACATACCTTGCTTAACATTTGTATAAGGAGGTCGTCTCTGCCGGAAGTTGTATTCTACTGATCAGTGTAAATATGCCCTAAGTGATTGACGAAAAATTTAATCACAAATAAAAACATAGAATCTTTTCACAAAACAGTGTAGGGACTATTTAATTTGTTAATTTATATAATTGCTGTATAAATACTGTAAAATTCAAGTATTTAATTTTTCTTTTTTTAAAGACCGCCCTTTTTATCTGTCTTCCTGATTTTGATGTCTCAAGGTTGGCAAGTATGGACATAGAAGTGTGCAACGTCCGCGATAGAAAACAACAGACAATAATGGAGCGCAGGTTAGAGCGCGAGCATTAGGAGTTTGATGGTTGGAAGTATCAGCACTACTTTCAGTATGATTCTGTAAAAACGACAAAAATATCAGTTTCCTCTGCACATTCTGCGTTGGAAGGAAACTTTTATCTACAGCAAAAAACTGGAGTTCCAACCTGAGCAAGCACCTAGCTAACCAGGGGAATGTGAAGCTCACAGAGAGCCTGTAGCTTTTAAAGTGGGTTCTCGTCAGTCCTACTGCTGCTAAACAGGTGAAAAGAATTAAGAGCCACTGGAATCGGTGCCGCCGAACTGGCAAAGCTTGTCGCTGGCTATATAGTGGCTGTTTCAGTCATTTATTTACAGTTTTTTTCTTGATGCAATGTTCATAAAGGAAAAAATTAAAACCAATAAAAAAATGTAAGAATAGAATATTTCATATGATTGAATTTTATATGATGGTATATACTTATAGCATAATCAGGTTGCGTTTCATGTTTTTGAAAAGTAATTAAGTAATGAAATAACAAATTACTTTTGACTATAAGTAATCAATAAAGCAGTGGTATTACTTTTTTGGGAAGTAATTAGTAATTAATTACTATTTCCAAGTAACTTGACCAACACTGGTCCTGGTCCGCTTGTTATTCACATATGCAATCCAAACGCAGCCAATCGCTTTTTTGTTTTGAATCAATGTTATCGCACATTCACACTTCCCCAAACGAACCAGACTTTCTGGGCAAACAATCTTGATTTCGATTCAAGCTGAATAAACAGGGCTGGTGTGAATGCACCCTTATTGTTCTCTCTTGGTGTGTCAGTATTGCAAAGCAATTCTCCACCAGGACAGCAGGGGGTGCAGACCTTTTCTTGCAGGTGTTGTGGCTGGATTCCAATATAGATTGAGGATAAGGCTGATGCAGTCTCCATTGGAGTTTTTAACATTATTTATTTAGAACTGGACAGAACCCCATTGCTAAACAAGTGTATACCTCTCTCTTCGTATGTTCTGTGTGCCTCCTTGTGCTGTGACCATACAAGAGTGTCATCACGTTTAGACACAATAACAGATAACACCTGCGTCATCCAACTACATCAGTGTAGGCAAACTGTCCCTGACATGTTACAATAATTTTCATGACTGTGCTACATTCTAGAATATTCCTCTTGTGCTCTTACTAATTATTACTAATCACAGAAACAAACAAATCTTGAAATAATTATTCCACTACAGTCCTCCCTTTTTTTCATACATAAAAAAGCTCATTATTTCAAGATTAATACAACTCCTAATGGGTGCGGGAGAGAGCCAAAAAAACAAAAACAAAAAAAACAACTGGCAAGAAAACAAGGATCACACAATTAACTGATATTCATTTCTCATACTGGCCATGGAAATTGGCTCATAGTAATCAGGAAATTGTCCATTTAGATGACTTTGAGACATAATTAATGTCAAAACCGAAAAAAAAAAAAACATCTGGGGTTTTCTGCTTCTGGTGGTGTTCGGGATCTAGACGTTCTGACGACCTCCCTGGCCTTGGGACGGCCACACTCGTCTTGTCATCTGCCAGAAAATCTCAAATAAAATCCAGCAGAGATAAATGTTACGTAGCCTCTTCAGCATGTCTCAAGAAAAACAATTCCAGTCACGTCTCTGATCAACTAGAGTTTATTTACTCCAGCTTGTAAATGCACTTCCACAGAAAGTCAAATGGCAGACAGAAAGTGAGTTGAGATTGAAGTCTAAAGCCTTTTTACTACAGGTGCAGCTCAAATAATACTAAAAAAATGCATGTAAACAAATTCATCGGTTTGTTTTGTTGTTCTCTACACCTCCTGGTGTTCAAAATTGCCTACAGACCATTAGATAAACTAGCATTGTAATATAAAGCGTCTAGTGCCCCAAAATGGCACTGACTACAAATTACATTGATTCTAGAGCAACACTCTGGTGAAATGATCAGGGGCTGATGTTGGGCTCAACCACAGATGTCTGCGCTCTGTTGCGTTCCATTGATAGCTAATAAATTGGGTTCTACTCAGTCTGTGCTTGCATAAGTGACAGAGAGACTCTGCGTCGACAGATAATGGCATTTCAAGTCTGATTACAGTATCTACGCAGACTGAGAAGTTTAAACTATGCATTCAGTTGGTTAATAATGGTTACATGTGGGCACCCACACTTTTCATGTTCTGCCACAGTTTGTAAATAATACATTTCACATTCCAGACAAATGTATGATTCAACAGCCTTGATGTAAGTATTTTAACTACATGAAACTGACTGAAACTAACTGATTCCCTTTTGTGCTGAAGTTTATATTCACAATAAAAAATAGGATTTTCAACTCCTTTTTTCTTAAAGCATTCATGCTATAAAAGTTTAAACATGTATTTTACAACTATTTTGATTCAGGATAGGCATGTGCTAATGTTATAAAATAAAATCATGACTGAACCATAGCCGCATTTTTTATTTTAACTGCTGACCAACATCACTATACTGTTCTAAACAGAGACCGCTTTCATTACTCACTTCTAAAGTTTCTATCCACAGGTATATCTGCAGCAAAGGTCACAAAGCGAACTGGGATGCCCACAAGACTAACCTCCTCATCGTTAAGAACAAGATCACAGAGATTGGTTACCAAGAGCCTGAAGATTTCTCTGTATTTCTTAGACTGTTTGTCTGAGCAGCACCTCCACAGCTCTCTGTGACCTTTTCATTAATTAACAAGGATCTAACAGACAGCAGAAAATGTAATCATATCACTCCACAGGGACAGAGATTGGCCTCTTTGTCACTGAAAGTAATTAATATGAGTGGACTCTGTATTTCTGAACACCTGAAAAGACTAAGTGGAATTTAAATTCATGCTTAAAGAAATCTCTCATCAAACTATTTGGGTTAGTTCATTTCTACAAATGATATTCATGGTGTAATTTGCTAAAGAGTAGAACCACTATTTGGAAAACTAACAAAAAGGATTTATGTTAATACAATTTTTAATAAGTAATGCTGGGTTTTATGTCAGAAAATGTTAACAGCACTCAGAAATGCACTTGTTTGAAATCTATCTTAAATGACACTAATTGCAAAAATTCAAGTATGACAAGTATTTAGGATGACTCAATCCAGAAAGCTTGCAAAGGCCTGCTCTGTTAATATGATGGTGATAAAGTCATGTTAATTCTAAAATGTCAGCAAAATTAAAGACCATGGATGTTTTGGTCACATTATAAAAAATTGTATTGATGCATTTTGGATTAGGTTAAAATCTTGATATTTATGTTATATTAAGTAAAATAATATGTATACTTTTTATTATTAGAGATTGGATATTTAAATTCTTTTAGACACAATTTAGTGCCAGTGAAGATATATTATATAGCAGGGCTGAGGAAAAACAGAAAATTGAGTAAAAATTATGAAACCTAAATGTGGGAGAACAGGAGAGAGGCACAGCAGAATGAGGCAGGTGTTTAATTTGAGAATTAAGACAGTGTGAAAGTTCATAAGTATGCTAATGACTCTGTAGACTCGCTGTGGCAGATGAAGCTTCCCCAACTGCTGAAGAGAAAGAAAAACTCCACCTGAATCACAGTTATAGTAATACAGATATATTATCTCCTCACACTTCCCCTGACGAAGGAACAGAAGGACAGAATAACATTTTGTGGCCCTAGCTCTGACCGTAAAGCACCATCACGTTTTTTCAAAAGGTATTTATATTTGTAATGTATCTGCCTGCTAGTACTTTGTGATTCCTACTCAGACCCACACAATCACTGATTTTAAGTAAACATGATAATAATTAACTGCCTTGAAAAACTAAACCAACACAGATTAGTCAATTAACTTTTGATGATTGAACACAGTTGTTCTGGAAGAACAGCATTTATTTAAAGGTGAGGGCTCCAGTTTTGTTATTTTACAACTGCTTTTACGGCTGAAATTGGAGTACCCTGAGTCAGTCATCTTTCTGCTTTGTGTTGGCTCACCAAGGCTGCTATTTCTCACTAATTTAAAATGAAAGCCAAATCGTCTTGATTTCTCTCAAGTTTGATTATTTAACAATTTCCTCCAATCAGTTGCAAATATGATTAAAGGTTGGCAGGGCATATATTAAGAAGTCAGCTGATAAATGGAAAGTAAAACCCTAATCGAGAGGTTAAAGCTTCTCTTAGTCTAATTCACAAATGTGAGTAAAACGTGATATCATAGAGAACTATGCAGAGATATGCAGAGGTTTTTCAAGGAGGTTATTCAAGAGGTTGCTGCTGAAGAGAAAACATGGATGGATGGATGGATGGATGGATGGATGGGAAAATTCAGTTTGCATCAAGTCATCTGAAAAGAATCTTGCAATACGGAAAAGTAGGACGTGTGTCTATGCTGATAGCTGAAAAATGTAGTTTTTCTTCTCAGATCTGGCAGATAGTATCTGTAGCGTAAGGAGGTGTGGAAGGCTAAGGAAGCTCAGTGCCTGGAGGACCCTCGGGTGTGGCCTTGTCCTTGGCAATGCAGATTTATGATACTTCATAAGCATCTCAGCAATTGCTGCCAAGACTGGAGCCAGCTAGCTAATTAAAACCTTTCACTAGAATCCCTGATCCACTTACTGATCCACCAGCACACAAACATCAGTCTGCAGAATCTGGATCAGAGTAGGAAACGGGGACTGAGGACTTTACATGTACTGTACATGCAAATACATAGATATAGACTAACATTTTGCATGCTAATGTGATTAACAATAGATCTACATGGTATTATACTGCATTGTTTTATATAACCGTATGATTTTAGGGTTATCAGAATAAAGTAATACTGTTGTTAGCTCAATGAAGTTAACAGATCAAAGGGAAGATTACCTCTCAGCCTCAAAATTTCTTCAATGGAAACAATTTGTTTCCCCAAGTACTATTCGAAAAATTGAATCTTGGTTTTAAGGGCAGGAACAACTAAAATGTAAAGAGATAATGTGCAACATATTTCATGCCACAGCTGCCACAGACTATTCAAGCCGGGAGTTTGAAACCAGACCAGCCAGACAATAAGTCACATTGTTTATTGAGTAAAAAAATAAAAATAAAATAACTTTATTACACCAGTTTGTGCAATAAGTAAGTGCACATAAAATGTAGTGCACACAAATCAATTTGTTGAATAAATAAAAAACAGCTCTCACCTAATGTTTCATCTACATATTTACAGTTGATAATTAGCTGTAACAAGTTTTTTTTTAACTTTCACATTGATGTTATTAGTTTAAAGTGTTTTTTTATGGCTAAGCAACAGGTGCAAAAGTTAACTGCAGACAGGCAGGCAGTTTGAATGGAATGGCATTAGTATGTCTAAGAAATAATACATTTAGATGTAGTGCACATTAACCGTCATGAGTAAAACAAGTACAATTATATAAATCAACTTGCGGCTTGTTGATATAAATTATTCTGGTGAAAGTTTAAGGAAAATGAATAACTACTGCCCAAGCACAACAAAGTAAATGTGCTGCTTAGAAGGAGAAAAGCCATCGTGTCCAACCTGAATTCTGCTAGAATTATTGCGTTTTACATTCTTCTTGTGTTAAAATTAAGCAGGCTTTGCTCACCACACACCATCTCTATTATGGTGCCTGTTTTTTAGGTCTCTAAACTTCTATGTTTTTTCTTCCATTCTTTTGGGCATATATTGGTCATGAAACTTGATATGACTTTCATAATTTTCCAACAAGTCGCACAACTATAAAGTAAAAATTGCAAAGGTTAGTGTATATGCTGTGAAATTAAATCCTATTGGCACAAATATGTAAAAAAAAATATGTAACCCTTCGAATCAGATTTCAAATTTACAAATTTTTATGGCAAATACAATTACGGTTTCTCTAGAATAAGAGGGGAGTATTGCATTTATATGTGATGATGGTAATCTGTCAAACTTTTAAGTAATAAAAAAAATAAAAGATATGAGATGTTGTCTTATAGTTGAGAAGCTGGTGTTTTCTACTGATCTCTGCAGGGAAAGCAGCTTTCCTTTTCTCAAACATATCTCTTTGAACCTGATGATAAAACCTGGCTTACTCATGATTTTCTGATTCTGTAAGACTGGCAAACATTAAGGAAGATATACTTCTTTCCTTATTTCATCCCGTTTGACAACGATGAACAAAAGAAAAAAAAAAAGGAAGCATTAATGAGGAGTGGATGAAGCATGATAAAAGGGGTTCATGCACCATATCTGGATGTCAGACAGGAGAGTCAAGGTTTTGTTTTTTGTATCAAATTATTATACTGATCTAATGGCTCCTGATAGAAGTGGGAATGGATTAACAGTGGTGTACCTTTTTTACACAGCAATTTCATTATATTCATCACAGTTTCACAGTATTTTCCATTTTCTGACAGCATCTCTCTAGTTTATTACTAAACAGAAGCATATCCACTGCAAAATCCATATAATTCCACTGATTACTTTTAAGGTTTAATGAAATACAGTATAATGAATAAAAAGCTATTCAGTCATTTTGTTTCACTGAACATTCTCCAGTCTGGTCTATAAATGTAAAAATTTTTTCCTAAAACAGGAAAAGAGCATTGTTTGTCTGCAAAGCTTTCTTAATGAATCGATGATCCCTTTGTATTTTACAGAAACAAAGAGATTGAGTTTCCTCCTACATTCACTCAAAAACCAGAAATCAGGAGAAAACATAATAAAACTGTCTTCCTTTCATTTAAATGATCCTCGATTTGTTTCTTCCATGCTGCCGAGCTCTCTCCGCTCTCACAACTTGCTGGGTGGAATTGAGGTTACATTTTTTGTCTGTACAAAGTCATTTAGCCAAGAGGCACATGCTCAAAGATTTATGAGGAGAAGCAGAGCCAGGGGTGAGCTTCTCAATTTCCTCCAAACAGCATCTTTGTGGAGTGAAAAACCTGTCTCTCACTGCAGCGTGTTTACATACAAACAGTGTCAGGGAGCTCGCAAATGTTCGCTAGAGCAAAGCTTAAGGTTTACATGGAGGGTGACACCAAGTCTGAAGCTACATGCTCTGGCTTGACTGGCTGCTGTGCTGTGGCTTATCTTGTGGCGACTAAATATGCTGTCTATACAATGTCCAAGATCTGCAATATCTTCTGAAATCACCTTTCAAATAATAAGCCTCCTTTTTCAAAATCAGACTGTATTGTGAATGTGCATTAAATATTTATTATTAAAGTGAATTGCATGAGCTTACATTTCTTTGCTAGACTTTAGACTTAGTGAAAACAAACTCTTATTTTCACTATGAATACATCTTTTCAACATTGCATTTTTTTTTGCCAAGCATCTTCTTAAAAGTGCCACTAAAGAAGAGAAAATAGTACCGATTAACAGACCTTTTTTTTCCTTTCACAGAAATATTTTGAACTAGAAACTTTGCAAAGCTCCTTATCTCTAAGCCTTTTTTTTCATGATCATCACTCAGCACATTTACATGTAGATCCAAATCGAGCTTTTGGCAAAAATCGAGCTAATTCCGGTGTTGTTATTCCCCCTAGTCTGGTCACCTCCCGAAAGGGGAGTGACCACCATGGTAATAGCTTGGTTAAACCGTCTTGGCATTTACATGCAGATAACCACCTTATCTGGATGCGTTGGTCTGATTAATCGAAGGCTAGTTAATTTGGGCAAGCTATATACATGCGTTTTGAAACTCTGAATTCAGTCGGACTACGGCATTAATTCGGTTATATCCTTCTGCATATATAAACGCACTGACTGAAGTGAGTAAAAGAACAACAGAAGAGTGAGAGATGCAGGTCGCATCTCATCAAACTTAGTGTGCATCTGCTCCCGCGTGCTGTTTATCCTCTGACATGTTGTTTATCACAATACAGAACTCTTATTATATATTTAAAGGACCTTTGAAATGATTATGAGCTTTTGGCCCATGAGCTTCAGCGTGGAGGAAAACAAAAAGAAAAGAGAGTGAGAGCATAAGGCAGAACAGGGAGAGGGGGAAGGAGAACAGGAGGAGGGAGGCACAGAAAGCGTCTCCAGAGCAAAACAAAAGAAGAACAAACAAATGCCTCCTTTTTACAGAAACAAGATAATAGAAGAAGAGGAGGAAGAGAGAGGAATAAGAGGTGTGTGTCAATGTGTGTGTGAGTAAGAGAGGGAAATAAAAAGAGGAGAGAGGGGATTGGGGGGTCTTTGTTGTCGCTGGCTGTTGTCGGTACACAGCGTCACTTCTCCTCTTTAAAAAAAACACCATTTGAAGATAGAGCGAAAACACATGAAGCTAAAAAGTGAAGAGGGGGGAGACTTGAAGTCCCTGGTCTAAGACAAAAAAAAATGTTAAATTATATAAAAACAACAGACAGAAGGGAAGTGATGATCAGAGAGCAAAGCAGAGGAGGAAACCCATTGAGGCAAATGTGTTTGGAGGCCAAGGATCTCTCAGTTTCACCTCTCATCCATAGCCTGTAAAATTAAATTCCAGGAATTGTTTAAACCCAAAATCTTTTGTGCAAATTCTGACAGGGTTGTCTTGCCCCAATATGCTTGTGTTTGTTAGATTTTTTGAGGTTTATTTTCATTGCAATAGGAATCGGTGTCAAGCGAAATCAATTAAATAAAGTAATAAAAATCTAAAATCAGTTGGTCACTGCTTATCCATACATCAACATCAGTATATTGATATGTATTCTCTTTTTAAAAGTTATGTGACTCTCAGCGCTCTTTCCAGGTCATTAATGCATCTTGATTTGCCTCATACCTTTAATGTCCTGGGCATTTAGGCTACGTCCACACTAAGCCGATAAGGTTATACGGGGAGTTAGACGCCTAATGTTATCCACTCAACACAAGCATTTACGCCCCGTTTAAGGTCCGTTTAAGTTCCGATGATTGCGCAATCCCATACCGACCTGTGCAAATACTGGGCATGCGTGAAAAGACGAACGGAAAACGCGTATAACCTATGTACCGCAGGCGCCTACATAATATATACAAGAAGCTCTACAGCACAGTACATATCTGCTTGTCCCGTTAACCGAAGAGAACAATAGCTGCTCAGAAGAAGAGACAGACAGTGAGATCGATTTATTACTCTTCGCTGTTGTCTTTGTCTGTAGTGTTGTATTGTTATTGACGCAACATTCATTGACGCCACTTCCTTTCATTATCCGGGGAAGCTGTCCACACTGGCTCGCTTACCCGTTGAATTAAGATTTACACGGCTCTCTTACCCGGCTAATAGTTATCCGGCCACAGACCTTAAACGACGCCGGGTTAGTGTGGACGATAGGGGGGTGTAGACTAAATAATTATACGTTTAAGGCATTAGCCGGCTTAGTGTGGACGTGGCCTTAGTTCAGAATTGTGTCATGTTCCTAAGATTTTGTTTTGAATAAATATATTGTAAAGTAAATACATTTTTCCTAGATTCCCTTCTATTCATGGTAAATAACTTGTAAGTAAAATAAAAATCAGGACTCTGCATAATCCATTCAGGTCCAATAAGTAGCATTTTTTGTGGTTCCAAGAACATGGCCTAAAAGTTCTAGGAAAGTATCTTACAGACTGAAAGAAACTAAGTTCTGGGAAGTTTCCTTTAAGGCTGAGAAAGTAGACTGTACACCAAGTTCAAGGAAGTTTGTTATACATATTTTGTCAATACGGGTCCATTAAACCATTTTAAAGGAACTTTAATTTTAGGTAAAGAAGCCCATAAAATTAAAAAAAGAAATGTGTTATCAAAATTATGAAGAAATCTATTTCAAAGAAGCAAGGTGTATGTTCTGGTAACCAAGCTGTAAATTTCAGAAATAAAATACCTGTAATATCAATATCAAACCATGTAAGATGTAAGTTAGGGTAAAGTAACCAACAAGTTTTGGTAAAGCAAAATAATGTTCCATTAAACCAATCTGTTAGTCTGGAAAATACACCAGGTGAGCTGTAGGAAAGCAATCTCTAATCTCTTAAAAACAAACAGAAGTTAAAACCTGTTAGGCTGGTTTCAGCACCGAGCCTGGCTGCTATTTGAAATCCACCAAAATTCAAAAGAATTCTGAGCTCTAACTTCTATGAAACTATTTTAGAACATTAGAAAGCTAAGAGTTGTTTCATTACAATTATATATGCCAATCAATGATACAACCATAACTGTAGGCACATCAAGCTCTTTTGCCAACACGTCTCCCCTCCAAAAGGAGATAAAATGTGCAACTCAACTTTTGTTAGTCAAATAAACAGAACCAATCCATCGCGGAACACAAAACTGTCCATAAGGGTCCAGTTAAAGTCCACCAATAAAGTGGTTAGTTAAGGACAACAATAAAACCCATACAAATGTAAAATAAATAGTAAAGGTGAACTTCCAAAATTTGTCGTCCTTTTCCGCTCTGATTCCTTCAGATTACTTTACTTCCATCTCTGAGCATGCCCAGGAAAAAAAATAAATCTTACTTCATCCGGTTTCCATGCAGCACATCTGCAACCAGTAGCTGATGGATAGAAAGTCACATTGGTCCTTCTTCGAAGTGTACATCAAAACCAGTTGCAGTCCACAATTCTGATGATTGATACATCGAATAACCGATAAAACGCTGAAAAAGCAGATATATGCCATGACAGGGTGGCTTCATCACTGCCATTGATGTCAAATCTAATGTAGATAAAGGTACTAATTTAGGCTATAGACCCACAGAGTGTTTCATATCACCACGTCATTTTCAAGCCACTTTTATAGCATGCGTTTTTAGAAAATAAATAGACATAACATTTTATATTGTGTTAAGATTCCTATTGTCTCGTAAAAAATATTTTCCAATGAGACCCCAGCCATGGCTCTTCACAAAATGAATCAAGAACAGCTTTAATTTTAATACTTTAATTTTTAACTTTGATTTTGGATATGCCTTTTTTTTAAAGTGTAGGGTGGAAAGCCTCAGGAGCTGGCGCGTGTATGCATGGTTGTTTGTCCTGTATATTGCTGTGTTACCATGTGATGGACCGGCAACCTGTCAAAGCGTGTACCCCACCTCTCACCCAATTACTACTGGAGATGGACCAGAGGCATCCTACTACTTATAGATATAGATAATAAACTGATGTTGCATCCTTCTTATACCATGCTTTAAGAAACTTTCTGGTATTTTCATTAAAAATATATCATAGACAAATCAGTGTAAGGTACACATGAAAGTTAAAATGTTTACAAACTAATGACAATGTTATATTTCCATTTCACAAGAGCAAACACTATCAATGTCCTTGTCTGAACATGTGTAAACTTTCAGCAACAGTCAGTGTGTCTCATCCAGCACAGCTACCTTTACTGTAGAACATTGTAGAAACTTTAGGTTTCCATATTTTTGTTTTCATATTTTCTTTTTCCTTCAATGGATGCATAATAGCTCTTGGCCTTGCCCTGACAAACCAACTATGCCTGGAAGTGGCTCTGGCTATAATTCAGGGCAGGACTTAACAGCTGGCTGCCTGACAGGAGAGCTGCCAAACGCTGGCAGTGAGCGGCAGGCTGCTAAACCCTTGCACATTTTTAATTAGACCCTCACAGCCATGTCTTTGAGCCCTCGTAAACATACAGACGACACGCAAAGCATCATTTGTTCTTTCATATTTGCTTACAAAATACTTTCTCACCTCAAAGTTGTTGTTTTTGTGTGTGTGTGTGTGTGTGTCAAGCCTAATGGGTATGTCTTTCCCATTTTGATTATATACCTAAGACATACTTTCACAAGAGGAATATTATATGCAATGGGCAATAAACCAAACACTTTATCACTGATCATCCAATTTTGATGAAAACACCTGAAAATGCTGCAATTCCAGAAAAAAATTAAAATAATTCCTGATTGAGCAAACAAGTTTCCTCTCCTGCTCCATGTGTGCTGCAGAATGTATACCTCCCACTTGTCTGGAGATGAAACAGCAGGCTGTAAATCATCTCATCATTGCCCTGACCTGCAGCGAGGATCTTTCACAGACTCACACGTCCAGCATGAGGCCTGTCCAGCTCCGCACGCTGAATGCTTAGGCCGCTATGAGGGCCGAGAATGCGAAAGAAGCCCAGGAAACAATAGGAAGAGTGTTTATCGAAGCAAGGGCACCATGTGCAGGAGGGATTACCACAGAATTATGACTGCAAGACGCCTCGCCATCTGGGCACACAGTGCAGTAAAAACACAACGTAATGAGTGTGCAGGAAAATAATGGACGATGAAAAGGACAAATGTGGGCTGGGAGCTTTTATCCATGTCAGATAAAACTGGTGGGGTGTATTTAGGTTTGGCATGTTAATGGGACCTTCAGGAGTCACATTTAAATGTAGAGTAACTGGTATTGTTTTATACAGCCCAAAACTGATAGAATTCTTAACTTTACAACTGCACTTTCTGCATAAATCTCCAAATAAACACTCAAAGATAAATTAAACAGTGAAACAAATATCTTTTTGCTGTAGAATAGAATTAATAATTCTTAATTTCTCATTGCAAATAGTTTGCATGCATAACTACATCAATATGTGACCATTTTAGAAAGTAAACTGCATGTTCTATGAGGTAAGGTCTGGACACTGACAATGCCAGTTCGCAACTATCAAAGGTCTCATCTTGCTTTTGAGACTTGTGTTGTTGGGAGTCGTATCTTCCTTCATACTGATTCCAACTAGTTTTGTCCTGCTGCCATTACATGTTACACCAAAAAAGAAGCTTATTTAAGCTACTCCTGAAAGAAGCCATCCAACTCCAAACCATAATATTAATGCCATGGTGTTTCACAGGCAAGTTTGTTTGTTTTTGAATTATCCAAAGTCTCTTTGTTTCTCCAAACTTTGTTAAACTCCATCTGTGTTTCATTCTGGTCTTTTCATAAGTTTTGGAAAAGGGGTAGTTTTTTTGTGATGTCCATTTGGTCTCACATTTCTCCAGTTGCTGTTGATCCTACATGTGTGATTTATGAAACAGCAGAGTTTCATTTTTTTAATCACAAAAAAACGAAACTTTTCACAGTGTTATTTACATTTAACGTTTTAAACAGTATTTTTTTTCTCAAGACCTTTTAGTTAAGTCTCCACAGGTCTTGAAGAAATCTTGAAGAAATTCAGACCAGCATCTGCCTTCCTTGTTAACTCGTGTTGTTGAATACAACAGGTCTAGTTTAACACTGTCATACACATAATCAAGATATGAGGAAGTTTAAATATATACTGGTGAAACTCTAAGAATTAGAATATTGTGCAATTTTTAATTTATTTCAGCAATTCATCTTAGAAGGTTAAAGTAATATATAATATAGACTGATTACATACAAAGCAAGATATTTTAAGCCATTATTTGTTATATGTTTGATGCTTATGGTTTAGTTTATGAAAATCCCAAATTGAAAATCTCAGAAAATTTGAATATTACATGAAATCAATGAAACAATGATTTTAAACAGGGAAATGTCAGACCCCTGAAAAGTACAAACATGCATATATACTTTGTAACTTGTCTGGGCCCTTTTTGCATCAATTACTGCTTCAATGCAGCATAGCATGGATGCTATCAGCTTTTTCCACTGTTATGAAAGATGAGGATGCAACAATATCCTCAAATCTGCATTGTCAAGTCTCATTTCTCTCATCTATCTCTTGGCAAATATCCATAGATTTTCTTCGGGGTTTAGATCAGGCTACTTTGCTGGCCAGCCAGCAAAGTAATCCTATGGTGATTGGACCAGGTTCTGGTACTTTTGGCAGTGTGGGCAGGTGCCAAGTCCTGCTGGAAAATTAAGTCAGCACCTACATAAAGCTTGTCTGCAGAAGAAAGCATGAAATACTACAAAATGTCCTGGTAGATGGCTGTGTTGACTCTGGAATTAAAAAAGCACAGTGGGCCAACACCAGCAGATCACATGGATTCCCAAATCGACGAACACACTGGAAGTTTCACACTGGACTTCAAGCATCTTGGATTTGGTACCACTCCGTTCTTTCTCCAGACTCTGGGACCCTGGTTTCCAAACGAGATGCAAAATTTGCTCTCACTAGAAAAATGGTAAATGGACTGAACTTATATAGCGCTTTTCTCGTCTTACTGACCATTCAAAGCGCTTTACATTGAAGCCGCATTCACACTCGCATTCATACACCGACACCCAACATGGCTCGGTAGGACAATGTAGAATTTTGGGGGTTAAGTGCCTTGCCCAAGGGCACATCAACATGTGACTGTAGGAAGCTGTAATTGAACCTACGACCCTCCGATTGCAAGCCAACTGCTCTACCACTGAGCCACAGTCGCCCAAAAAAGACTTTGGACCACTGAGGTGAGTTGTTCAGGGATGACTTGACAAGAGGAATACAACATTTAAAGCCCATGTTCAAGATCTGTCTGTGGTCACTGATGATAACCTAAATCTGGCTTCAGTCCCCAACACTTTTAAAAGGCTGTTTCCTGACAGTCATCTCCAGGCTGCAGTCATACCTGCTGCGTCAATTCAGTTCAGTTTTATTTGTATGCTGCTGATTCACAGCAGATATCTCAAGGCACTTAACAAGAAGAGGTTTTCTTCCACACTGTTCCCTTCCACATAACTTTTACTAATATGCTTTGATACAGCAATTTATTTTGCAATTACCTTTTGAGGCTTTCCCTCCTTATGGGTGGTGTCAATTATGGTTTTCTGCAAAACTGTCAGGTCAGCAGGTTTCGCCATGATTGTAATTCCTACTGAACCAGACAGACCATTCAAAGTCTCAGGAACCCTTTGCAGGTGCTTTGGATTAATTAGATGATCAGACTGTGACACATTGAACCTAAAATATTAAACCTTTTCACAATTTAATATTTAATATTCTGAGAGTTTTAATTTGCGTTTTTCATTTGCTGTAAGCCGTAATCATCAAAATTACAACAAATATAGGATTGAAATGCCTGGCTTTGCATGTACCGAGTCTATATAGAATGTTAGTTTATATCTTTTAAGTTGAATTACTGAAATAAAGGAACTTTTCCATAGTATTCAAATTCTTGAGTTTTATATGTAGAAAAGTTACTAACAGAATGGAATACAACAGCATAGAATAATCCTTTATTGTCGCACAACGGGGAAATTTAGCTGTAACAGCAGCAAAGTGGAAGGTATTAGAAGCATTTAGATTCACACAAAAAAAGTATCAAAAATAGAATTTAAGAATAATACATGTTAATTAAGGACAAAAATACAAAATCAAAGTACTCTGCAGTTATTAAAAATAAAGTGACATACTCATATTTTAATGCACAACTGAGTGGTCTTAATCCAATGCATACTGGCATGATAGTCTTCTTTTACAAATGTTTTCCCACCATCTCAGAAATTATTTCGTAGCCTATATTTAGGTTTGGTGAAATTGTTTTCAATGTTCATTCCACCCCCTATATTAATTCTGGTCAAATGTCCAAAACTTTATTTTCTGTTCTGATTGTAGATTCCTACTCAATCTGAAGTTATGGTACTAATTCAGTTAGGTTAAAATAAAGCTGTGTATGAAAGACCAAATTCCCCCTCAACACATAGACACACACAAGTGCAAACATATTGCCTCATTTTCCTATTAGCCTGAGAATGCCATTGGCCTTTGATAAAAAAAGCACTTTTAGATGACATATAACACTTCTGGTTCCAGAGTGGAGTAGAGAGGAGGTGACTTCTGGACCACAGTGTGAAAGCCTCGGGAAAGGGTTAAGGGTCTTGGCATCCCACAGCACTGTGTGTCAAACTGAAGCAGTTACTGGCTGGTGGATGGTCAGATCCAGCTGTGATCACATCTGGACACCAGGGAAAGGGACAATGGCTGAACAAAGAAGACTTTTGGCCAGCTGAACTGACAGGACTTATAGTCAAAAATAGATTCCTGAGTGAGTTGAAGAGAGAGATTTCCAACCATATGCCATCCAGACTTGAGGGTCATTGGGTTTTAATTCCAGGATAAGGCCACATCAGATTTTTTCCGTCCCAACAGTTTCAGATAATTAGCTGGATCTGTTGTCAGAAAACAAACATAATACATTTTTTTTATTATTTTCATTGTAAATCACATCTTACCCACCGTGTCCCTGTGATCTCTGACTCTTGAGGTGGGCAGATTACACTTTGTCACAATCACAAACATAGGTGCATTTTATTGGAATTTTATTTAATATCACAACAAAAAGTAGTCCATGACAAGAATGCAAAATTAAAGTAATTCTTGGTTTTCAAATTCTAAAAAAACCCGGAAGATTTGTATGGTATAATTATGTGTTCACCTCCCATTACATTATTTCGTAGAATCACATTTTAACACGATAACAGCTGCAAATCTTTTGGGGTGTCTTTTACAGCTTTGCATATCTTAAGAGAGACAATTTCACCCAGTTTTTCTATTAAAGAATAGCTTGGGCTCGAGTCAAATTGGATGTAGAGTGTTTGGTAACACTCTACAGGCTTCCCCATCCCAGCTCAGGAAAAGCCTTCCCACAGCATGACTCTGCCACTAAGTTAAACTGTGGGGATGAAGTGTTCAAGATGACAGGCATTGTTGTTGTTTTTTTCCTCCTACATACTGTTAAATGAGAGCCAAAAAGTTTTTTTTGTGTATGTCTCCAGAGAAACTGGACTTGTTATGGCCATTCCATAAAAGTCAGATTTGTATTTGAGTGCCCAAATAATACTAATCCTCCTCCAAACTTACTTTTGTCCCATTGGCTGCTTTTCTGATAGGAATCTTTCATCAGTATAGGTGGAAAGGTGTATCTTACTTGCCTACTGTTTTACAAAAGTGCTCGGAGAAATGTTCAAAGATTGCATTAAACTGCTACATTATTTCATTTCAGACTCGCCTGCTGTCTTCCTTGATCTTAATGATGGTGGTTTGTTCCCCAAAGTTCTCCAATAACAAATGTCGAAGTTCTAACAAGATCAGAAAATTTCAAGAGCCATTAATATTTTAACAATTCACTGTATACCTAATTAGTATTACATTATACTGTATTTATTAGGATTGTTAAGCACCATACAGATTAGAGATTAAATAGAGAGCATGGAGTTTAAATTAGCAATGAAGCCCCTCATGCAAAATGTATTCATTGAACCTCATTGGTCTAAGACATGTCAGATAACATGAACAGGGCAAAAGCTCTAAAGTCAAACTATTATCTTTGCCTCAGAGGAACAGCCAACAAATTTAGATCCAAACTCAAAGTAAGTAAAAACGGTTTGACTGACATATACTTGTACATTTGTAAGGTGGTCTTTAAAATCAGTGTCAGTGACAACTGTACCTTGGAGGCTCTTTTGCATGCATTTAGGGTTCTTTGCCCCCACCGCTGCTATTTCAAGACAGTTATCCTTGCAGATCCAAAGCAGATAAGAAGGGGATGTTTGCAGGCTCGCCACGGCAAAACTCCGTTAGACTTTTGAGGCATTTGGCATCAAGCCCAGTTGGAGACTGTAATCACTGCAGGCCTGCAAGAGGAGTGTATAGGAAGGAGTAATGGATAAAGAGATGGATAGATGATTGAGGCTGGGCTAACATCAGCCTGAAGCAGGAACTGAAATACTCTGTCTGCTTCATTTGCTGGTGACAACAAAAGCACAGATGTCACTTTTCAGCCAGTTGGTGGTGCAGTTATGTTTCAACCCTAATACTCGTTGAGGGTTTGTCAAAGATACCACATAATACATAAGCATAAAGATTATTCAACAACACTCATCTAAAATTGACACTGACTCTCTTTGCTAATGTCAAAATCAGTTAATTATGAATGATCTGTTTTAGGCCAAACCACATTTTCTAACTCTGATTTTTTTTTTTTTTTTATGCCAGTAAAATATTGGTTCCTTTACTCATTTACTGACAGCCTGTTTTTTATCACAGGCAAATAAAAAAGACAAAACATAAACTGAAAGTAATATTTTCAGTTAGATGTTGGTATATTTGTAACATTTACGAAATGCAGCCATACATGTGCTGCACACTGCATTAGTGTGTGGAGGGGAGGCAGGTGTAGGTCCGCAAGGCCAGAGCTCAGGTTGGAAGACTACTAACACTCTGCAGGGCAGAGTGTGGAGTATAATCAGGTCAAGGAAGGGTCTTAAACAATCACGCTCACTCAAACAGATGCACACACAGCCACACACATAGTTTTTAGTATGATCTGTGTCTACACCTGGTCACTCTGTTTCATCTCTTCTCCTCTGTGTCTCCCCCTCAACATCTTTTCCACCCTCATTTCCTCACCATCTTAAGATGCTTATTTTCTATCTCTGGATCTGCAAGTCATCCTTAAACCTTTTTACCACGGCTCTCACCCCGTGGACTTATCATATTCCATAAATATTTAAAAAGTGAGGAAATCTGCTGGAGGTTGCCTTATCTGGAGCTCCGATGATAATCATCTTAACCAGGACCATTATGATTTTAATTACCTGTCTTTGATTTCCTAACTCGGCAGACTTGTTATTCCTGGCCCTGAGGTATACGGCAGGTTAAAAGGGTCTTTGGGATTAGCTCCACCCGGATAATTGAGTCCATGTCAAAATGTACATTTATCCTTGGAGAAGTGTTTAAACTTTAAATTGCCAGATCCCTTTTCTTTAACCAATAAGAGCGATGTTTCATACCTGATGCAGAAAGATGCCACCAATTGCTGAGTTTTTAAGTCAAGATCTGGATTAGATTAACATTTAGTGTGCATCATTGTCCTTTCTTCAGTTTTTAAAGTTGGGAATGATATTGCATCAATTAGAAGTAAAAATATGTAATGTCAATTTTATGATGGTGGATATTTGGTTCTATTGTGTTATTGTGAGGAAAAAATTCTGCTGATAAGATAGACTTAATTATTTATGATGTGACTGGATCCATAATTAAAAAAAGAAAATAAAAAGTTGTTTTTTTTTCTTTTGCTATTTTGGGCCATGCAAGTGTGTGTTACCACTGTGCCAGGGCAGAAAGACGAATACTTTGCTTTGGTAAAGCATCTGTTGATGTCTGTCATTTTGGGAAGGGTTATAAGGTCATTTCCAGTTTGACAGTTTAAACTCCATCATTCTACAGTAAGAAAACATTGAAGGCAGCTGACAATATTCCCAAGTGTGGAAGATCCAGCAAATTAACCCAGTATTAGACAGTGCAATGCTCAAATAAATCAAAACAACCAATTTTTTTTTTTTTTATGTGATCCACATTATACCCTAGAGGCCTCTATTAACATGTTCAGTTGTAAAGCTCACGACAGGACAATTAGAAAAACAGTTTAACAACTATGGCTTAAACAAAGGTTTGAAAGAAAATGGAGGGTGATATTGTCTATTCAAAAGAGTAGAAAATAAAAACGGTCAAAAGAAATAAGTGTGTTTTGTCACTAGAATAATAATAGTGTGGTATTGTTGCTGTGAAAATGGCAGATCTTTCTTGTACTGCATTTCTTTAGAACCTAAATTCAAATATGAAAAAGTCGAAAATCAAACTCCACACGTCAGCAAAAACAGCTGATACCAACTGTTAAGTACAGTGGTAAAGGTTTCATTACCTGGGTTTATTTTACTTCTGCACCTTGCACTCATTTACTCAATGAGTTTACTGTCAAATTTGAGGATATCTGACTGACAGCTGAAGCTTAACTCAAACTGAATCATCAACAAAAACATAAACAGCTACAAATCTGAAAAAGAATGACTGAAAAAAGAAAAGAAAAAGTATCTTGCAAAGACCTAGTCAAAAATAAGACTTCAACCTTAAAATAGTTGTGCAGAAACACATGTCTGCAAGCTGGTAAGATCTTAGTACTCAGTTCAGCCTTAGGGTTGTACCTGTGTATACTTGAAAACCTACCTTAAATCATCTACCACCACTGTTTCTCAATCAGTTTTGTTTGCACTGAACCAATGATGTACATCTGAAAGCTTGACATTTTGTTAAGTGATTTGATTAGATGTTTCAATGCTTTAAGTTGTACTAAGTAGATGATTGCAAAGGCACACAGACACATTATCCACCTGGTGGTTGTGTGCATGTTTGCAGTGACGTTGAAGGCAGTCATCATATTTCTTTTTGCTGCAGGCCATCAGTGCTGCTGCTGTTGCTGCCAAAGCATGCAGCCCTGCAGACAGCCAAACCTCATTGTGAATAAAGAGGAACATGTTGTCTGGAAAGTGCTGATCTGGCTGTGTCTGAAACCCATGCGACACCCAACCCTCTCCAAGCTGCCCTCACCACACCTCTAAATCTGCTTTTAAATGGCAAGGAAGTGACAAACTGACTGGTGCTAACAAGAGGCCATAATTAACCGCAATGGAGAAAGCACAACACATGCTCATACATAGTTGCAGTGGACACACACACAAATGTTCAGATATGGGATGCTAAAACTGACTATGGTCACATGAGACCTCTAACAGGGGCCCATTCAGGGCCTCATATGGGCTCACACATGCACACAGACTGGCACAGGGTTTTAATAATCATGTCTGGAAAAATTAACTTTGAATCCAGAGCTTTTCATGTTTGCCCACATGCTCAACAGGCTCCTTCAATCTTTACTGCCAGCTTTTTAAGTGTCTTCTGGCAGCCCAGCACTCACCAGCTACTTGCAGACAAACCAGTTCATGACTCACAGCACCCACAAAATTAACATACTGACTCTGAACTAAGCTGATGCAACACTAAACACCAAAAGATGTTCAGAGATCTTGGACACATGGGCACAATTTGTCATGGAGAAGTTGGATATGTGTGAGGAATAGTCTGCCTTTGATATTTTCCATTGATTTAGTTATGATCAGGGTTAGGTTTCACAACTACTGGATTAGTTATGGTTGGGTTTTGTTGCTCCATTCAACATTTTTGTCTTGCCATATTATCTATATACACACTTTTTGACCTGTCCCCTCAGGCAGGAGGCTCCGGTCCATTCGAAACAGAATATCTCCCCATAAGAACAGTTTCCCCCCCCCTCTGCTGTTGGACTCATAGCCTTATTTTGTTATATCTCGTTTTTGCACTCGTTTGATTTTGCACTAACCTTCTCTCATTTGTATCTGTTTATCCCATATACTTTTTTTTTTTTAGTAACTGCATACTCAGAAGTGATTGTCTTTTCATATCTTTGCACAAAAAAACACAATTTCCTTATGTTGAAAATCTGTTCACACATTTTGCTAAAAATCTTTCTTATTCAGTTCTAAAGCAATACATTTCCAGATTTTCTTAAGTTCTTTGTAAATTTGCACTTCACCATTTGCTATGAAGTGGTATTAAGAGGTTTGTTTTAAATGTGCTTCATGGTTTATGGAAACACAGCCAATGCATAATGAACTCATAGGACTTTTTCCACCCCATCTTGGGTCATGCATATATACTGTACTGTTCAACAGGAAAACCCAGACATCCTTCTTCCCATCAGCACTCTACTGCCCATACTGTAAGACACAAAACATTTCCAGCTAGAATGGAAAAAAAAATAATTCTAGCAAGTCCTGAGTCCATCTCAGGGTCTCCTTCCAACATAGTATCTCCCCCCAGGAGACAGTGTATCTGATCAGGATGCATCTCCTCCAGGAAAAGCATTCCAGCATGTAAAGGAAGCTAATTTTAGATGCTTGTATCCAGGATCTCTTTCTTTTGGTGTTGACCAAAATCTCATGAGCATCAATGGGGCTGGAATGTAGATGAAGCAGTAAATAAAGAGATTGTCATTTCAAGTCAGCTCATTGTTTAGATCAAAAGACTGGAGCAATGCCCTAATGTCAGAAGGCCAAGTAAAAATCATATCAAGCATGGCCTGCCCTATCCTGCCATCAACTGAAAAAGACTCATAGTTATTAAACTGGCTCACTTGCCTGCAAATCTGGAAGGATCATTCCAACTGTTTTTTTTTGTTCATTTTTAG
Source organism: Apricaphanius iberus (assembly GCA_028564705.1). Taxonomy (NCBI): domain Eukaryota; kingdom Metazoa; phylum Chordata; class Actinopteri; order Cyprinodontiformes; family Aphaniidae; genus Apricaphanius; species Apricaphanius iberus. Next base: position 3,926,203 of record JAPXFQ010000689.1, read on the forward strand.
GAATGAGATTAATTGTGCATTACTAATTTAATAATAGTGTAGGGGAAAAAATGCAAAACACCTTTTCATAATTCTTGTGTAGAGATAAATGTAATCTATTTAGATATAGAATTTATTTCTCAAATCTTACACTTTGGACCTCACATGGCACACCCCCCTGAAGACCACTCAAATTTCACCCTAATGGCCGACACTCACATGCACACACATACAAACGCACACACAATACGTTTGCCAAACAAACACACACAGCTGTCACTCTAAGACCCCATCCAAACTAGCACCTCTTCTTCCTTGTGATTATGGAGAGTGTTTTGGCAGAAGGCGCTGGCCTAATCGCCATTTAGCTGATTCCAGTGAGGGGATATTTGGGAAAAGTTGGTGACGAAGTGCTTTCATGCCGGCTGCCAGTGATGGAGAGCCCCGGCTGCCTTCCATCTCCTGAATGAGAAGCAAATTATTCCAAATCATTTGGGAGCAAGAGGCAGAAGCAACCCCTTTTATTTTTTGGATGCATTAACAATGTTTTCACTGGCTTTGTTGGTGGCATCAGAAAGGTGGGCCCTGCCAGAGATTAGCTGGATAAATTACCTAATTGATCCATTCACTTTTTAACTGATGCTTTATTAAGAGGCTCTGGAGTGACAATAGGAGGTGGGAAAAGTCTATAAAGCTGCTTTGGCTACACATGCAAACACAGAAACAAACAAATCATTTGTTTATTGCATGAAAGCACATCACAAATAAATTCAAGTATCATATTTTGTACCATGTCTGAACATATCCACAGGATTCAGTAAATAAAACATAAAAGGAAGAGGGAGTTAAACATTGGCACTGAATTAAGATAGCGATTTTTCAGAACCAGAAATAACCCCACAAAATCCTCTATCGGGGTGAGAAGTAAGTCTGTATCTCATTCAGAAGAATTTAAGTACTGTGCCTTACAAAAGAATTCCTAAACTTTTAACTTTTCCTGTTTTGTCAGGTTAAAATCACAAGCTTTAAAGTCAATCCATCCATCATCTATTTTGCTTATTCTCAAAGGGTTGTGAAGGGGTCTGATGCCTATCTACAGCGGTCATCGGGCGAGAGGCGGGGTACACCTGGACGCCTGCTCATCTTCCAGCAGAGCAATGACAGTGAAAATATATGCTGATCTTAATTTAAAGTGTCTAAATTTATAGTATATTCATGCATTAGACTGGACTAGTCAAAGGCCATATAAAAAATCCAATTAAAAATCATAGGAATAACATATATAAAATATAAAGGGGATAAATTAGGTTTGGAATGAAATCAATGATGAAGACAATGTACACCTCCCTCTTTAGATTTCCAAGTGTCATTATTTCAGGATTATGTATTTTTCCCATTTTGTTTAGTGATGTGCTACTTTACATTGTTCTACCACCTAAGATTCCAATAAAATAATTCTGAAAATGCAGTTGTATTTTTTTTAGCAGACCATAGGTTCAAATACTTTTCCATGAGACAGTGTTTTGGTGGCCTGTTTCTTATTGGCAGGCTTACATATAAGGACTCTGTCTGTCATGGTGAAAAAGTAGCTGGATTGTGTCCTTCACCTGTGGGCTTGAGTTATGGATCATGTTTAAGATCCTGGAAGCAAGAAGTTAAAATAAGTTTTAGCTCTCAGGTGGGTGCCTCTGCATAGGGATCAGGTGATGAGCTCAGAGTAAATGTGCTTCTCCACATGAAGCAGGATGAATGCATCATTATTTTTTTTAGAACAAAATAGCTACAGCCTTGTTTAGTTCCAGGTCATATGACTTATCAGTTCATATACCTCAATTGTAGATTAGTGATGACCTTCTACTGCAGGTTTATTAATTCCAACAGCTTCTGAAATGACAAGCAGCTCTTATTCTGTGGTAATGTTGCTGACATCATGTCAGTAGACATCGTCAGTGTGGCTACAGAGCAGAGCAGAAAGTGTTCTAGGTTTTTTATTCTTGTGCCCGACATACTTAGATTTACTCTGTCCTGTTACACCTCAGACAAAGACTGGTTTAATGTCTTCTGAATGTCGCCTGCCTTGTAGTTTTCCTCATCCCATCACTTCCAGTTCATTTTTATGGAAGAAGCACTTTCAACTCTGTCATTATTTAACAAAATGCATGTCTGCAACTCCTTCAATTAAGAGTCAGCTCTCTTTTACAAGACTGATAGTCAGTTCAAGATGGGAGAAATGCAATTAGTCAGGTGTTTTATGAAAAAAGAACCCACTGCCATTTTAAAGTAATTCATACGTACAGCATCTACTGTTAGAACGGAGGAACTGCAACACTGAAAAAGTTTGACGGAACATTTCTCTCATGTTGGCATCTGTCCTTTAGCAAAATAACTCAAAAAGTTATGGACAGATTTGCAATGCGTTTTCAGGAAACGTTATAAAATTTGCCAAGACATACATAATTTTAATTTTGGGGGTGATCATGCATGGAAATCCTGTCACCTTCCACTCGCAATCATCGATCTCTGTGCGCAGACCCCAACCCACCCCGCGTCCCTCCCCTTCATTTTTTTTTTATTTGAAACATCAAGCGCTTCAGGTTAATGGGATGTTACATACAGTTAAAGGTTTGCTAACTATACTGTGACAACTAGATAATCGTGCTTATCCACCCGTTTCGGATGTGAACAGTCCATTAAATGGCTGTTATTAGCGGTTATCACTCCCATTAAATCCCGTCAGACTGTGCCTTCTACCTACTGAAACGTAGTATTCCGTATGGTGTTTAAAACCTCTTTAAATTAGGTTTAGGCATTTAAAATAAAGTATGTTTGTCGTTCTGTGACCTTAAGGTTAGGACATAAAACTTGCGGGTTGGTTAAAATTGTTTAGATAACTCCAGTTACGATATGCTACTCTGACAAAGTATTTTTGACACGTGCAGACAGTTGGCTGTTATCAGCGATAAGAATGGTAGATAACCTACTAGTAGGTAGTAAGGGCACAGTCTGACTCATTTAATAGGACTGATAACCACTAATAATGGCCATTTAATGGATTGACAACATCCGAATCAGCTGGTTTATCAGTGAAGCAGGTTGTCGCATGGCCGCACAAGTGTCAAATATGATGCTCAGAGCACCCTTAGTAGGAGATCTGGCCAGCTGTGTGGTGAGGGTGGTTTTATTGTATTCAGTTTGATATCAAACCATTTTTTTCCTTTATTTCCAATGGGAACATCTCCACTATGACCAAATTTACTATGTCTGTCACATTCTCCCAGGTGGAGTTTTTCCTAAAAAGCTAATTTAAAAAACAAAAAATAAATACACAAGGCTTTTAGAGTGGCGCAGAATGAAAATACATTTCCTTAACAATTTATATTTGAATTAAAATATAATCAAAATGTATATTTAAATTTGGCACGGCGATGACGTAATGTTTACATCTACCATCCGGAGGTTTTGGGTTAACAGTTATGGTCTCTGTGAGAAAACTATAAGGTCAACTCAGCTTGGCTAGTACTGGGAAGAATGGTGGACTCAGAAAGTGAAGGAGCTGTTCAGAGACCCAATTATATTATTATCTGTCTCAGGAGAAGAGTGACCGCAGAAAAAACGAAAGTAGAGTGGTTTTAGGAGAAGCCAACACCAGATGGACCCACATAAAACATTTCCATGGCATCAAACACAAGTGGAAACGACAAATTTCCTCCTGGATCAGTAAGCTAGCTCATTTGCTAATTTTGCAAATGTTCACTGTTAGTTAAACTCTTTTAAAATACATTCCTCACTGGACACAGTTTAGGTTGGTCACTGCATGTATCGGCAGCGAACCAGATAACACAACAGCTGGAATGATGTTTTTTTAAATTGTTGTAACTACAACCTAAATAAACTAGATGTTGCTATCATGCTGATATTCCATATCCAACCTCTAATGGTTCTCTCTGAGCTGAAAGGACCAAACACCAATGTTTGTTACAAATTTAACTTATTTAATTTGTTCAAAGAAGTTAAGGATTTTCAAGGAAGTTAACAACAAATTAAATGATTCTTTGTCACATTTCTTAACTGTTTGTTGTCCCGGGGTGTATGCAGCAGATAATCCTCTGATAGAGGGCAAAAAGTATCACTGTAGAAATTAATTTGTTAACTGACATTTTTAAAAGGCTGTTCATCATGAATATCTTTTTTGCCCCAGTTAGGGTTTCACCTTGATTTCAATGTCACTGATATTCCTTTCCTCGCTTCCCAGGCCATTATTTTTAGGAACAATGTAAGGATTTCATAAATGTGTCAGAAGACATGGTGTTACCAAATAAGGTTAATTGAGGGCGTTTCTGTATGCACGACTGAACGGCCACAAGCAACTGGGTACGCACACATAGGATTTATCAACAGATGTTTGTGGAGGAACATGCCTTAGACTAGATTATGTTATTTGCAGAGTTCTGCTGAGCTTGTGCAGTTGGGTTGCTCAAATTGGCAGAAAAGGAATCCAGACTTCTTGATTTCCTAACTGTATGGAATCTAACAGTGACACAGTTCTGTCTGGCTCCTATTAAGGGACCGAGCCCATAAGGATTCTTGAATGCAGGACTAAAATCCGAGAGGGGAGTTGGGTTCAATTTAGTAAAGCCCAAGAAACAATGGGAGAAACTCAGATTTTAGATATTTTCTTTGAGAGTAATGGGGTGTGTCATTTATTCAAAATTCTGTATAGGACACCTTGGTTTGTAGTACAAGATAAACAATTACATACTTTGATTGGTCGCCTTATTAAGTAGATCTTTGTAAGTTGTTGGACCTGTCTTTGCCTTATGAACTGACTTAATTATTTATGGAAAAGATTAATCAAAGGATTGCAAGATGTTTTGTAAATACTGACATGATGTCTTTATTGAATTCCTATTGATTTGTTGGCTTCAGTTCCATGATGTACATCTCCCATTCCACAACATCTCAAAGCTTATTTTTGATATTTAATGACTCTAAAAGCCATTAGAGTACAGCAGTGGTCATGGTACAATTATTTATTTATTTATTTTTTGTCAGACATTTTGACTGACAGGGAAAAAAAAAATCCTTGATAATAATAATGACCTGTCCAGCAGAATCTAACGTTTTTCTTTCACCTCAATCAATTTTCAATCCAACGAAACTGAACAGAGAATTCCCTTCGTGCCATCACACATCAAGCCCGGGCAACATGTCTTCATTATGAACATTTTACCTCATGGGGCCTAAATGCTCACCATGAAGCTGAGCTGCGTTCCACCTGTGCATAATGAAAACTGATACAACTCTCCTTTGCCACACTGGAGAATGACATTTTTTAAATCAGCGAAAATTTCTCTAATTGATGTTGCTGAATGTCAGCTTTTCTGAGTGGAAATCCCTGCATGTACAACTTCTGCATCAGTGGTTATGTTAGGCTGCAGTAATCTGCCACCGCCAGTCTGTGTATAGTGCCGCGCACTCTTCCTGGTGCTCCCGGATAGTGAGATGCATTGGGCACGGGTCCATGTCTGAGATAATGCTCCGACGTTCTTTTGGGAATCTATGCATGAAGATGAAAATGTCTGTTGTCTGCACCAAGTGGTTAGCATTGTGAATTGCCATCTGTCAAAATGACAGATGGCCTTTGGATTTTTCAGTCAACATAAAAAAAACAACTATCGAATACAGAAAATATTTGGATAGCGCGACCTCTGAAGTGCAGTGACCTCCTTGTCATTTCCGAGAAACCAGGTTGGGAAATGTTAATACTTATGCAACCATCTGAAATTTGAAGATTAAATTGTGACTATTCGGATTAGACAAACATTTCCCATTCTTACATGACCAATGTTGGGGAAACTGTAAGAATCGAAGCCCTGGTTTCTTATGGTGTATTGAGACCTGCACTCTTTGGTCCACTTTAAATGGACCATTGTTCTTTTGGAACGCTGGTCCAAACCTTTTTTTGCAGGTGTGTATACCATAGACTGTAAAAAAGAATAGACAGCGCCTCCTCACTCCTCCCCGTTTACCAGAAAGACACACTTTCATGGGGGAATTCATGGCGGATTCACAGACTCCTCCTCCCCAGCTCTGACGAAGCATGTTCCTAAAAAGGGCATAGGGGCGGGATCTTCACTGTAGACTCTGCCCTCGCAGGGCGTGTATGGGCGTGTAGTTCGGTCGTAATCATCATTATGCTCCCACGTCTTTAGCTCTGATGCTAAACTTGGCTCGGCCCCCTCATTAATTATGCAAGATTTCAAAAAATTATCTTACGAAAACCAGCCTGGTGCCCAGGTTTTTTATGAGCCCAGCGTTATCTCAGGAGGAATATGTAGCCATAGAAAGTTTAAACAAATGGGCACCAGGCACTGAAGTTGTTTTTAACGTGTCTAAAGTCCAATGTTTTTCGATGGGGGCCTAGCGGCCAAATGGAGGTACTACAGCAATGGAGGAGCAATGGCGGCCTCCATGGTATGCGGTCACAAATGAGAGCAGCCAGCGGCCATTGGTGTATACACACAAACAAATCTGCTGTGGATCAGTGAACCAGACCGAGACCAACCGTTTTAGGTGGTCTTGGTCCAGTTCTTCGCTTTAGGTCTGAATACAAACCAGTCTCGATCCAAACTAACTCCATGATATGTACACACTTTTTTTAAATCATGCATATTATTTAACCCTTGCGTTTGACTTGCAGTGCCACAAATCAATATACCGTATACGGAAGGGAATGTTGTTAATTCCTGATCTTCCGTCTTCTATTTAATCATGCTGCCAGCATGTCAGGGGTTAGGGCGCACAGATAACATTGTCTCCTTGGGGTTAGTGCACGCATTCGCTGTTCTACATTTTTAAATATAAGATTGCGAAACTTGCATTGAATGAGCTGCTCTGACACGCAATTGTAAGGAGATCATGACTTTGATAGGACAGTTTTCTTAGAATAAAAAACAGCTGAGCAGTAGGTAAACAGGACAAGACAGCTTCAATCTGAAGACTCCTGCACTTACCACTCATTGCTCAGTCATTGTCCCAACTCTGCTCTCTCCTCTGATCATCACCACGCATCAGTTTAACAAACCACGTCACAAACCACACATCTCGAAAACTCAGATCCACTTTGCCTGCTCTGTCTCTTTCCGGCTTCATTCTGCCACATCTCTCACTGCCGGCTGTTAGCCCTGGGGCTAACCTCTCCAGCAGCTCCGCTCCAATTCCTCTCGGGTCACATCTGCAGCTCCGCCCCATAGCTCGGCCAGGTGCTCGCTCACTTCCCAGCCTTGTCAATGCCTTTTCATCTTGCTCCATTTGGAAGGGCAAACGATTTCTTCATCTTTGCATTCATTCCTGCAGCTCTGATATCAATACGTTTTTGCAGCTGTTTTCCTCCATTTTCGGTCTTGCGCTGCATTCCGCCCAAGTGATTACTGTCCAATTGCAGCACCGATCATCACACACTTGGATGTGTTTACAAAAGATAGTACACTTGCAAAAAATATCAGTCTGAATGCAAACCGTACCAAAGGAAAAATAAATAGTTTGCCTTTGATCTGGACCAAACAACTGGACCAAAGGACTTTTCTGGTCTGAATACACCTTTAGTCTCAGCAGATCGTAATTACTCACAGTCTGGTGTCCTAATGCCCATCAGCTTCAAGGTTTACTGAACTGCAATCTTCTTAAGCAGTCATGTTGAAGCAGGGAAAGATCTGAAACATGCAACACACTGTGCCTGGAGGAACAGGGTTGGGAAACACGGGGCATTTATCTGCTCCCTTAATCCATTTTTCAGCTTTGTTTTGCTCAGTTGCCCAAAGGACAAAGAGCACCGCTTGATTCTCCGATCAGACCACCATATCTGCGATATGTATTGTTCAGGGCATAAACCTCTGGTGAATCACCAATCACTTTGTGCTGGTTCTGGGAAACTATTCAGGGAGAATTGAACGGATAGGGGGAAGGTCAGAGTCCATCCTTTCATCTGTCTTTCTGTCCCTCTGAGCTCTTATTCACTGCTGTCAATGTCCACTGACTGACGTCTTCACTCAGGGGTCAGATCCTGGCAGCCATGCCGCAACAACACCACCTGATACACAACCAATAGAACAACAGTAACTAAATAAACAACAGGGCAGCGTGATGGCCAAACCTGAAGCCCTCCTATCAGCCATCCATTCCTCCTTCTATCTTTCATCCAGCCCTCCATCAGCACTGACTTTGTTCTGGTCACTCTTTCCCGGCAGTCAAACTGACAGCTGCCCCTCTCTGTTTGGAAGGAAAGTCAGGCTAATCTGCAGGCTAAAGTCATCAAAAGTCTGATTGATTGTGTCCTGTTTCTGTGACGAGTTGACTACACAGTGGAGAAGAGGGAGCACTTTGCTGGAGAAATGCCTCTAAACCTCTGTCTGACTCTGTGGTTTCATCTGATGGGCCACTAACAAGAAGTGACAAAGACTAAAATGTTCAACAATTTATCTACACTATTTCAAATTCCCTTTTTCCTTCTTTCCGATGTATTTAAGATTATTTAAGGGAATTTACAATATTTAACGTACAATTAACTTAATATTCTATTGCTTCAGTGCAATAGAATAAAAAAAAAAAAATCACTCACCTAGTCTTTCTAATGTCTAAAATACCCCCCCCCCCCCCCCCCCCCCCGCGCGCGCGCCTTCATCCCATTGAAAGAAACTTACTGTGCCCTTAATGTCCAGTGGTTTGATTTTGCAGCCCAACATAATTTCTCAGAAGCATTGAGATCAGAGCTTCCTCTGTCTTTTATTTCAGATGTCACCCTGAGACAGCCTTTCTGAGCAGTAAAAGTGTTTGCTAATTAGTGCATAGGTCAGCATGCAACAGAATATCTTTGGCCAGTGCAATACGCCTGTGCTTTGATCAAGGGACAGTATTCTGATTGAACAAATAATCTGGCTCCAGGCAGCAGAAATTCCTTGGGACAGAGAAGCTTTGACCAGGCAGCTGCAGGGTTAATATTTGGATGTTAAAGGGAAATAGTTTATGCCCCAAAAGCTTAAACTCTTTCACATAACATGCAGTCAGACCTTCAGTTCTTTTCATTTATTCCCATAGAAGCACATAAGAAGACTGCTGATGGCAAAATCAGTGTTGAGAAGCTGACTTCATGATTTTATGGACACAAGAAGTCAATCTGATCGTGCCGAGGAAAGCCTGAAACATGTTTTGGAGTTTGACACATGACTGCAAAAATCCAATATAAGATTGAACAGAATGAACATTACGTCCCTATCCTACTGTCACAGATCTGCCTGGCATTTCAGTGGTGTAGAAAGTTGCTTTTGGCAAATAATGGTTCAGGATAACCTTCCTATACAGTTAATAATTTAAACAGCTTCCCCATGGCAGCTGTGGCTACATTCATAGCTTTATTCCTCCAGTGTGTGAATGTGAGAGAGAAATAATAGTGAAACTGAAGTGAAAGCGTTTTAAGTGTCTTGAAAAGTGCTATATAAATGCAATCCATTATTATTAGGGGGGCACTGATACCGATACTGGTATCGGGTATCGGCCCCGATACTGTCTAATGTACATGTTTCAGTATTGGTTAAAATTAACCGATACCATGAACGGATACTCAAAATGTGGAAAATCTGCAATAAATTCACAAAAAATATATCAGTTTGACATTTTTTGTGGTAATTTTATATTTTACATCTGTTATTTTGTCTAAGTCATGTTTAGTTACTAAAGTCTGGTGCCTTTAGTCTCTTCAAGAAAGGTATAAGTTGGAAGTTATACAGTTTATTAATTCAAACAATGGTATTGGATCAATATCGGGTCTCAACAGATACACAAAATCCAGGCATCGATATCGGGACTGAAAAAGTCGGATCGCTGCACCCCTAATAATAATATTAATTATTATTATTATTATTATTATTATTATTATTATTATTATTATGTTATGCAACCACAGATTTTTTAGACATCTTAAAACATTACTGCCAAAAAAGAAAATCACCATCCACTCCTAAGTGGATAAGTGCGTTTTTAAGCACATTCAAACAAGCCAAACCTGTAGGGGTCAGTATTTCTCCCAAATCCAATCCACTCAGAGTAACTGTCTACTCTCTAACTTCTACACAGAGCAGTAATGGAGCTTGAAAAATCAAGCGAGCAAAAAGCACTTGGATAATCCATAATGCCAAAACAGTTCTGAGGGAAAAAATGTGGTTTGTCAGTGTAAACATGGGTTGCACAAGTGATGTTGAAGCACACCTAAAACTCTGGTTACATCCGTCCACACTTAAATGCCTAAAACAGAGAAAAAGCAGATCTTCACTTTGGCCAGAGTTTATAGAAAGAATTGTTTTAGGCCTTGTTTTTGGGTGGTTGATGGGCCCAACCATAAAAAAATGTGTCAGTTTTGTGAGATACCCAGGTACATGTGGACAAAGAATTAGAACTCTACGTTTTTAATTAACTATGATTTAACACTTCTTTAAAGAGTTTAGTTTAATTTCATCTCTCACACTCACACTTGATTATTGCCTGATCTTTAAAATCAAGTGATCACCTGTCCGCAAACATGAAGTAGACTAAAAGATTTCCTGCATGGAGATTCACGAACAGACCATACATGAAGTTACCAACATACACTCATCTGTAAAGTACTGTAAAACTATTCTCAAGGCTTTGAGACCTCATCAATTTAAAAATCTAAAAACATGGTACAGTGGTAATCCTTCTCGGTGTTGTCAGACCTATCAAATTTCAAGAATACATTGAGAAGAACCAAACTGTCATTCAAGAAAAGACTCAAGTGTAGCAATATCAAAACAATTCCACACAGAATTTCTCTTCCGCAATCTGAAAGAATCAGAAAGGATCAAAACACTTGATGACAGTTATTAAAATAAAGAGTGGCACAAGCAATACTTTCATTTATTGGGAAAAAATACTTCTTAACATAGTAACTCATCGGAAAATGTAAATATTTAGAACTTGATTAACTCACTTTGGTGTGTGCTAGTCTGAGCTCTCAGGTTAGCAACTGCCTTGCCACCCATAGGGTAATAACCTGCTTTTTAAGGGAACATTTTCCTCACTTTTAAGTGATCGTGCACAAAAAAAGTCATTTTGCAGTGGCCTGTGATACATTTCTGCCATTCTTCTTAGACTTTTTGATCCTCCCCTATTTGCACTGGCCTGTGACAGCAATCGGCTGTGTGATAGCATTTGGAGGCATGGTGGAATCAGGCAGCAGCCTGTTCGAGTTACCCTGCAGCTGTCTGCACGATGGCGGGAAAAACCCTGAGAGCAGGAACAAGCTGAACGCTTTGTGCAGACATTTGTGCTGTTGGAGGGAGGCTGAGGCGGTTTGACAGAGGCCCACTGGGCTGATGATATGTTGCTGCTAATGTAAAAGACCCTCGAATGCCGATTTCACTTTTCTGTGTAGCGTCTGACACTGAGGCACTGATTCTGATGCAGTTAAAATGCTGGCCATGCTGTTACCATAGACTCATAACATCATTCTCCTATATATCCTATATATGAAACTTATTGGGCATGATTCACAGCCTGTGGCATGAAAGGCTTGCTTATGTACAATGAAGCAACTGATGGTTTTACTTTAAAAAAACTCATAAAAAAATCAGGTAAAGGTTGGGTCACACGTTTAAAACTCTAAACAAAATAATTCCTAATCATTGCATTCTGGCATAGAAAGGCATGTAGAAAATGAAATACATCCACTGTGAAATTTCACATAGGACATTGTAGTTCAGTGTTGCAGACAGACCTCTACAGTGTGAGAAGTTGTAAAGTATAAGTAGGCAAGATTAATTGAAAATCCGAAAATTAGGTTTAATTACGAGAATACCATAAAACATGTTTTTTTTGTTTGCCACAACTGACAGCCCAGGTTTTTTTTTCAAGGTTCCTTCTCGTTCTTCTTTCCTCTTTGATTAAACCTATTCACTGCTAAGTATAACAGAATAAAGACACAAAGAGTTACCAAGACCATTTTTTCGGAACTTTCAGATAAACAAACTTTCATTTACATTAAGTTATACGGTTGCGTTTCAACTGTAGCAACCTAAACCAATGCTTAAACTCAGCCATGCATGCCAGTTTCAACAAGCAGGATAAGGACAGTGGGAAAATGTGCTCAAGGATACATGAGTAGAAATTACACTGATTATAGGGGTGAATTAAAATCAGGAAGTTAACATGATTCCAATTATATACAGGGGTTGTTTTCAAACGGTTATTTCAAAAGAGCCTCATCTGAGCACAGGACTGTGGGAAGATCACGTCACTAACCAGTGTGTCTGCAATTGTATCATCTCTGCTGTGTGTGCCGATGCTTGGATCTGCTCCACAGTTAGTCTTTAAATCTAAGCTTATACACAGGCATTTAAAAGTTTACACTCTGAAAAGCTTAACAAAAATTAATCCTGTAATGAACAACATAACTTAGAACATCTCAAGTCCTGGAAAAAAAAAGCATATTCAAAATATGGAAAATGATGATTTTATCAATTTCAGTGAATGAACTTAATAACTTAGAACCGCTCAAGTCCTTAGAAAAAAACGTATTCAAAATATTTAATATTGATGATTGTATCGATTGCAGGGATGCCATACTGTCACCTGTTACATCCTAGTGAAGCATATTGCAAACTGATGAAAAAATAAAAGCTTATTATTTCATTATTAGGCTTAAGCCTTTTTTTAACAAAATATATTTTTTCCCTGAATTAACCAGGTAAATTTTACATAAAAGAAAAGCTGTTTACATAGTTTAGAGATTAGTATTTCTAAGCATCTGAATCCCAAACAAAGTAAAATAACTAAAATTGAATTTAACTGGATAACTGCTGTTTCTTTGAGAGGCATCTAGAGAGCTGAGGTATGTCTGCAACCTTAGGTTGCAGCTGGGTACTGATAATGTCAGTTGCTTTAATTATACCACACACAACATCTCCTAAAAATAATGCATCGTTATTTATTAATTTATTTTCCATTAGCATCTTAAGGAGCCCCTAAGGGTACTTGGAAAAAAAAAAGTTGGTTTCTTGTGCGCACTACTTAGTATCTCATGCGTATAAGATTGTAACTTCTGCGCACAAGATACTTTAAACTTCGTAAACAAGCGTGTCAGTTTGTTTTTAAAATTGCGAGGGACATAAACCATAAACTTAAGAGTAGTTTGAAGAATGCAGGAAACATTTACTATTGTAGGAGCCATAACTTATCATACTGCATGTTGATCACTGGGTTTACATTTTGTTTGGTTATGATGGTGATGGTTACAGGAGTCACTTGGATGCAGGTGGTGAGAATAAGAAGTGGCTGTCAGTCTGTTTTGATAGAAAGAGAGGAGAGCTGGGTAGCAGTAGTTTTTGTTGGCTGCTGCACATAAGAACATCAGTTCATTTCACCTCCTTGTATCCGATCATAATATGTTCAAAGTGTATGATCCAAATCGGGATCCAGTAGTCTAACTCTGTAAACAGTAAAGTACTTGTGGGCTATAATCTTTCATGTATTGTCCCTATTGTAATGAAACATGATTTACCATGAATTGCCCTGTGGTTGAAAGTGTGCTTTACAAATAAAATGGCCTAATATTGCCTTGCCTTTAGCTGATGCAGAATTTCTTATCAGCGCAGATCTAACATCTTCTTGTGCTCCCAGAGAAATTTCTATATAATCAGTATCCCAACTGATGCACAGATGCATGGGTCAGTGCTCCATTAGTACGCACAAATCAGTAAAATGGATGTATGATTTCAATTACAATTCTCAGACACTAGATTAAAAGCTTCACAGATGAAAAAAAAAAAAAAAGAAGATTTCTGAAAGATGCATGGAGAAAAATAACCTTTTGGTCAGTGATAACTAAAGTAATGGAACCATAGCATATAGTGGAATCTATTTGCTTCAGAGACTGCTGTTGCAGTAACACACCACTGACATATCCCTTTTATTTTGGGGTTTTGCCATTTGTCCAATTATCAATTTTCTTTTTTTTTTTTCTTTTTTTGTTTAATGTCTGGATATATTGCTTCAATATTTCCACATAATGTTCTTTCCTGATTATTTTCTGGAGGGCACCAGTCCCTCCTGCAGCAAAACATTCCAGAAACATGATCCTGCCACCTCTGTACAAGACAGTTGCAATTCTTGTTCTTGCTCTTCCAATCTTCCTTTCTCCAAATGTCTTTATGAGTGAACAGTTTTATTCAGAATTCAGACCATGGATCTTATCTCCAAAGATTTAAGGTTAAGCTCCAATGTAATGTAACAGCTGCTTCTTATCTAAGTGGGCTTTTAGCCACAGGACTTGTTTCATTGTGGATGAGGTCATTCTCTAACCAGCATTAGGTAGTATTTCCACAAGGGGTTTTGGTTATGTTTTGGGGAATTTGGATGCACATTTTGCAATCCTAAGCATTTATCACTGGAACACAAAACCTGCCTTATTTCTGAATGGTACAATGGCTTGACATTTATATTCTTTTTACCTGCATATAGAACAGAGGAACATGCTGCCTTCAGGCATTTGAAAATAGTTTTCCATGGATGAACCAGACACTGGAAATTAAGTCATATGTGTTACAATATACAAGTTTTCTGAGTTAGGGCAGGTGTTCAGAAAATAGAGGCTCTTTTCTGAGTTCAAGTCCCCTCCCCTGCTTTTTATTTTTATAGCCTTATAACAACCTAAATATATTAGGATGACCCAACATGTTTACATTTAGTTCATTCAACAAAATTATTCATTCCTAAATCGAGCCAAATCAGTTGGGTCGATTATTTACATCATTTTATGCTCACCCAGCAAGTTTTTTTTATTTATTTATTATTTTTTGTGTAGACAGCATGTGAAAAATGGACGTGTCCAGAGAAAAGAACACAGTTGGTCAGCCTACCCTGTGATGGATTGGTGACCTGACAAGACTGTATCCCAACTGTTGTCCAATGACTTCTCGAGATAGGCACCAGCTCCCCGCTGCAGCCATGCAAGGAACGGTTGGTATAGACAATGTTGACGAAAAGGTCTGAACATATTCTTCATTGTTTCTAGCATCCTCCTTTGCAACTGGCTTGTATCGAAACTGATGACAGTCTTTGTTTTTACCTGTAAGATAGTTGTTAGGTGTTTGTTTGCACAGCACAAGTTATGTAACTAGTGCCCTTCATCTGTAGTAAGTACATGTGTTTTAGTGGCCAATGGACTGCTGTTTGGTGAACAATGTTTTGGATTTTCCCAGCTTTCTGGGCTGAGGTTGTCTAAAAGCTGCTACTGCCTGAAGCTCTGCTGCTATTATCATCTAAAAATGCTGCATCTCTCAGCCAAAGATTAGTGGCACTCCTCCAGGTATTCGTGCTTTTCATTACCATATGGAAACACTTCTCTTCATCCCACGACCTCCTTATTCCTCCTGCAGCCCCCCGTCATACACACATTCCCTCCTTCCTTTTCCTTCCCTGCTCCTCTTTATAGATTACTGGCATGAGGAGTTGAAGCTGGCTTGAGATCTGTGCAACTAACCCACAGTGGCTCTGTTTTGCCTGTCTTATTGCCTGCCCGTCTGCCTGCTCTGCGCTCAGCAGGAGGCACCGCAGTCTTTAATGAAAGTCATGAGGGAGGAAGAAACAGAAGAGGAGGAAGATGAAGAGGGAATGGAAATTTGGCGAGCAAGTGCATGCTAAATGCTAGGAGTGGACAGGTTTGTCACAGTTATTAAAAGATGAAATTTTATTAAAAGCTGTATGTGAGAATCCATTTAAACATTTGAAATCATAAAGGTAAGGATGAGTTTTTTTTTTTATTTGGAAGTAAAATTGTTGAAATACATCTTTATTGGTATTGCCCTACAGCCATGTTTAGTCTGTGGTATTTTACACCAAGTAAAGTTTCATTACTGATGACTTCAGCTCTTCTTTCAGTTTGATTTATTTTATGTACTTCCTTCACAATCACACAGTCAGCAACACAATCAATATTGTTAAAAGGAGGAGAGTTGTTCATATTTTGAAAGGTAAAATTAAATTCTGTCACCATGTTCTCCTGCCACATAGGAACATGCGTAAAGGTGTGAAAAGGGACATTGATTTTTTGTCCTCAGAGCAAAAGGAAATTTATAGAAAAAAAAGGAAAAAATGCCTTCATTCTAGAATAAAAAATTAAAAAAATGTTTGGCAATTGCAAAAGGATTACAAATCAAACTCCTGTCAGATAGATAAGGTTTAAAAAGCAAAGACTTTCATTTGCCTAAGCTTGTTTGAAAACTGAAACATTACGTCGGATAGATAATCTGTAACCAGAGATAAAAGTTTTAAGTCAAACTTTGAATGTTTACATTTTTTATTGAAAGTTTATATGTAAAAGAGGATCTCTGGAACAAGAAGCCAGTGGGTCTTAATGAACAGAATGTGGGACATCTGTGTAGGAAATTTGACAAAGAAGCTGAGGAATCTTGAACAATGATAGAACAGCGGCAGAAAATGAGAACTACAGATACATACATAGGAACTCTAAGTACAACAAGAATAAAGAGCTCAGATTAAAAGTGAGGTAGGTGATTTTCTTCTAAAATACTTTTTGAAATTTTGCTAGAAATTCTCTGCACATACTGATAGCAACCAATAAATTAGATGTTAGAACAGCAAATAATCAGAATTCCCTCTGAATAGGAAAATCTTGGAAAAACCTCAGCCATTCGTCTTGAACTGGCCGGTCAGGACAATTGGCTGTTGAACCACCATCCCTCCTCATGCTGCGTGCTCCCATATTGTGCATGTAGCATGCGGTCTCGGCTAGGAACAGTTAACAAGAAGTGAAGCTGAAGCCACAGCTACATTAGCCAGTTTAGCGTACATACTACATTGCTATAGACACGTTGAATATTATTGTTTTCATCCGGGTAATTTTGTGCAGGCGTACAACACTAGAGGGCAAAAACCTTCCACACCGCTATCCAAAGCAGTGTGGTCACGGTTGAACAATTAGACAAACAAAATAAAACCTCTAAGGGCACTTAAAATTTCAACTGAACCTCATGAAAAAGCATTATCCTGCCTCCAGACAACATTTGAAAAAAATTCTACCAAAGTGGACAGGGCCATGAAGTATGGAAGGGGCATGGCCAAGTGTGGAGGATGAGCAGGGGGGGTGGTCTGGGAGAGAGTCACAGCTGAACCAAATCAAACTAACATGCCGCCATGCTCCATAAAAGGAGAAATCATGAGGTCTCTTCTTCGCCATCCACCAAAGGTAAAATCATGATTTATGGAGTGCAGCGGGCAAACACCATGTCAGTTTGAGCCGTTGGCTCAGGGTGCTGAGTCAGCGCTGCCTGAAGCCGGTAGCATGTATAGTAACATAGAAGCACAGAGAGCCTAGTGCTAGAATCAATGCTAATTAGCTTCGGAGGGAATTTCGGCGTCAGCTTTCGTTTCCTTATCTAGTGTGTATTTAAAACATATAGGTTATAACTTGTGGCTTTAAACCACTTCAACGTTGTGGTCCTCCAAAGTGCAATATACAAATTTCAGCTTTCTCTGTTTTTCTCAGCATTGCGGTGTGCACATTGCACACAAGATAAACGATTCCAGCTTCCCACGGAGCGGGGCGAGTGTGTCAGAAATGGAGGGTGTCTCTGTGAGACCATGCCTGAGACGTAGACAATGGAATAATGAATTGATCTCAGCCAACCACAAAATTCAAATGCAGTAGCCACACATTGACCAGGAGCGACAGCACTAAGACGTTTTTAGGCCAAAAAATGTGGAATTTAACAAGTTTACATGAAAATTTCAAAAAATGCCCTGAAACTGAAATTTTGCATTGGTAAAGAACCACTTATACAGTTTATAAGCCAAAACAAGTTGTTTTGGTGTTTAGTTACTCTTTAAGTATCATCTCAATTTGTTTGTATGGGTATGTATCATGTTTCGACAGTAACTGCTGAGGTGAATGTACTGATATTGATTTGTAATCAATCATATATTATGTTTAGAGCAAATTTTATTAATCATTGAAATACAATTCAATTTTGTGGTTGCTCTTGCTAAATTGTATGATTTTTTTGTATTGATTCCAGTGTTGTGCCCATATTGACTCGGATATGGGCCGTACATGGGTCCTTTCGAACATGCAATATGTGGCCCTACTTTAAACACACTTTTAACCTACATGAAGCCTAGGACATATGACAACACATGTGGGGCCGTAGTGGAAACTGCAGACGAACCCACTTTAAACCCATAACAGAGCCTATTTGGGACCCTCTTACAGAAGAGTCAGATCAAACAAGTGGGATCTAAATGGGTCTCTGATAAGTTACCCAGTTGGGCCCCATTCAATGGCTAGTTTGATTCCAGTTTGTGCGCATATGGGCCTGGACATGTGGCCTACACGGGTCCTTTGCAACTGGCAAAGTTGGGCCATACTTGAAACCCATTCAGAACCCATTTGAGGCCCACAAAGGTACACATATGTTGGGCCACCATGGAAACTGCGGAAAAATTCATTTGAAACCCATAATAGAGCATATTTAGGTGTGGCCTAAATGGGTCTCTGATAGGTTGAACTGTTGGGCCCCATTCAGTGTCTAGTTTGATGCTTGTTTGTGCCCATATGGGCTATGATATGGGTCCTAAATGGGTCATTTGCAATGGGTCTCTGATAAGTTGCCCAGCCCCTTCCAGCATCTGGGTTTTTTTCTGTTCATGCCCAAATGGGCTAGGACAAGGGCCCTATAAAAATAAAGAATAGTACATACTTAAAGGACAAAAAATAGGAGGTATGGCTTGGGGAGAAAGCCTGAAGAAAAGGGGTTGGACTTTTTTTTCAAAACACATCTTGCTGCAAAATCCCTTACCTTATCTTTAAATTAAGTAGTGTGTTAATGGCATAATGACACACTGACACTCTGACAAACGTACGTGGAAAGTTAGCAATAACTATCAAAAAATGTTTCTGTTTCTATTACATTTATATTATTGAAATGTTCAAGGTTCCTTATAATTGTAATACTGTTGCCTGAAATATATTCAGTTCCATTCATTTATTTTGTTTTTTATCATTACCAGAATATGCTCCTTTGAAATAAAATTCATTTAAATCATTTAATTTAACTTAATCAGTTTAAGACGTCTAATGTATGTCTATTGAATATCTTGAATTTAGTGAGGGCACTACAGCAAAAAAAATAACATTTTATCTAAACACATGAGAGCATCTGTAACAGAGGGCTTCATGCAAGCCTGACACTTTTTTTCTGTCCATTTAGAGACATGTTCCTCTGCTAAATTGTTCTCCACCATTAATCTTTGATAGTTACTTCTCAAATGCACCGGGACGTACTAGACTATTGCTCTCAAGGACTTGATTTGGAGACCCCTGATCCCTGTGTCCCTTCAGACTACAGGGAGACCTCAAGGGTTCTGTCTGATCTGAGGCCACGTTTTTTGGGCTAGATGCTTGTTTTGAGTTAGTTTTAAACTGAGTTGATTTACCCATTCTGGCTAAAAAACATCCCCCTATTCCAGTGTTGTAGAATTGTCCCATAAATGAGGATGCTTACAAACATAACTTGTGATTTTTAGCCCAGGTGGAGCAAGAAAATTTCCTTTTTTGTTGCTTTATGTTGCTGTTTATTTACTTTTTGATATATCGTATATTTTAAGTCACACTTCTGTCAACTGTTTTCTTTTAATTTACAGTTTTCAGAAATACCTTTTGACTAGACTTGACAATTCCTGCAGTCTATTTCAGTGATTTGTAAAAGCACAGATGGTTTGATGGTCTGCTGCACCTAAGGATGCAAACGCTTGAGTATCCACAACAAAACACGTATAAATATTATTCAAAGCTCCTGGTTTGTTGCATCTCATTGAATCCCTTTCTGGCTGCGAAAAAAAAAACCTAACTGTAGCATTCGGGATGTGATGTAATTGGGTTAGAATATACAGTATATATGTTTAAAAAACTTCACATTTGTGGCTTAGTGATATTTTTAGAAGTCTTCAATGATTGGTTCTGTTCCAGACAGCAGGAATTATTTGGCCTTCCTTTTTTTTAAATTTCCAGTAGATTATAATGCTCTGCAACACACATTATAGCTTCACATTTTATATAACGAACACACGTAGTCACTGACACTATATACGGGAGCGCCGCTCGGTGGCTGCATGCCCAACAGTGACCTGGATTGGACAGGTTGTACTGTATCTGTAAATTCCTTGTATGCATCATACTTGTATGTGTCATACTTGGCGATTAAAGCTTATTCTGATTCTGATTCTGATTCTGATACCATGCAGCTCATGGGTTACCAAGTCCATGAGAGCTACCTTCCTGCAACTTTTAGATGCATCCTCTCCT
Source organism: Apricaphanius iberus (assembly GCA_028564705.1). Taxonomy (NCBI): domain Eukaryota; kingdom Metazoa; phylum Chordata; class Actinopteri; order Cyprinodontiformes; family Aphaniidae; genus Apricaphanius; species Apricaphanius iberus. Next base: position 3,946,568 of record JAPXFQ010000689.1, read on the forward strand.
CCACATACCTGAATTAAATAAACTGCTCATTACCATGTCACTGTGGAGCTGAATGACATGCTGATAAAGGAACTCAGACATTTGAACGCGTCATTATCATACCACCAGCATGGTGGTGATAGAGTAACATTTTTGGGAGGTTTTGATTTCACAGGACCTGAAAAACCATCTTAACTATCATGGAAAAATGTATTTTATCTAAACATGTTGGACGAGACTTTCCAACATCCATCCATCTATCCATTTTCTGAACCGCTTATTCTTCAAGGGGTCGCAGGGGGGCTGGTGCCTATCTCCAGCTTTCAACGGGCGAGAGGCGGGGTACACCCTGGATAGGTCGCCAGTCCATCACAGGACTTTCCAACAGTCAGTTTATAACCTTAAGTTAGCACATGTGAGTTATGAAGCAGGACAGTGCTTTTAAACGCATAAGCTAGTGAGCTCCTGAATGGTTCCAAAAACTAATAAGATTTTAAAGTAGCCTGGTCAGAGCCTGACTTGGATTAATTTCAGTGTTCAGCGAACGGACCTTAAACAAGTTGTTCATGCTTGAAAAGCCTGGTGTTGTAACATCATATGTTTCCTCAGAGTCAAAAATGAACACAACAACAAGGCAAACAACAAACAGCCAAGTTGTTTTTTCAAGCTTATTGATCTAACAAAAAAGGTGTGGAACACATAAATGCACTCCTCTTCCACACCCCAAATAAAATTCACACAGGAAATCAAGAGCATACCATTACAAACGACCAACAGAAAATTATGGAAAAAAGATTAAATGACAATATACATAAAAAAACATTTACTTACAAATATATGGAGCAGGTGTTTTAAACTAAATTAAATGAAATTATGTCCATGCATCTTTTTGGTTAATCTCTACTTAAACACACATGACTCAAATAAATACCATAATTTTCTGACTATAAGCCGCTACTTTTATTTACAATCAGACCCTGCGTCCTATGCAACGATGCAGCTAATTTATAGATTTTTACTTGCTAACAGCCTACATGGGGCATTATAACAGGGATCACAAAAGTGAGAATGACATATGGGGAAAGATTCTGTCCCGTAGAAGACTCTAGTTTTGAATCTGAACTGTTATTTTGCACATCATGCACATCCTCATCATGAAAAACACAAATAAACATATATGATGCAGCTTTAAAGTTAAAGGCAATCAAGCTGGCCATCAAAGAAGGAAATAGAGCTACTACACATAAGCTTAGCACCAACGGATCGATGGTGGGACATTGGCTCTAGTCGGCAAGAGGAAGATGAGGATGGTGACCAAGACTTTTTCTGCTATGCTAAGTACGTTTTAATATCTAAGCAGAATGTTACTGTCATGTTGATGCTGTACTGCTGATTTTTAAGCTGATTTTGACCAAAACATGTCTTAAACTAGAGAGGGTAGAACTCTGCCAGGGCCACTCACCCCCCATCCACATGTTGTTATCTAATTCTATTTTTGCGTACTTTGCCAATATGAGATGCAGGTCTGTGTTTGTGCTGTTGCAGCGCTCTTCCAGTGGAGAATGGAGATTTGGGGCTTCTGTGCGATGGGAGCCCCTTGGGAGAGGAGTGGAGTTTAGTACCACTGGTTGGTGGGTGGCTAAGTGCCTCTTGTTGGATGCTGGATGTTGTTTCTGGTGCCATTGGGGACATTTTCTGAAAATTTCATCAAAATATGTCCAGAATTTTTTAGTCATTTTGCCATCAGTCAGACAGACAGACGAACAGAAAGACAGATGGGACCAAACACATTACTTCGCGGTGGAGGTGAAACGAACTAAAAATATCTTCTGTGCACTGTATTTCTGTGTAAAGATCTCATGTTACACCATGAAAAATTACACAAATTATTTTCTTTGAAAATGTATATATTTTAGCATGCGCCATAGTCCGAAAAAGTGGGTTCAGGTTGACACAATAGTCCGAAAATTATGGTACCTCATTATCAGAGCCCTCCATAGACTGACTGCATGTTATGGAAGAGATTTGGCCATCTGATGTGAGTGTGTATGACAAGAGAGGCATTTAAAAGTTGAAGCATTATGGCCCTTGTCATTTTGAGACCCCTTCTTTGAAGGAAGTTGACAGATATCTAGCAATAGCCCATTAAAGAAAAGATACTTTTTGATTTTTTGTTTTATCATAATGAAGTCACAGAAAGTGTGTAATATTAGTCTCCAAGAAGTTTGCAAAATAAAGCTGAAAAATTATCAGTGAGCTCCAGCCATTTTGATATTCAATATTAAAAGGTATTCAACCTAAAAACAAAATACATTTGTGAGGGGGGATTTTTTTTTTACAGCAGTGTGAGCAATCAAACACAGGATATGTAGAATGGATGCAGTTAAAGTTAACTTCAGACATAAAAAAGAGGGACTATTGTAAAGCCTGTCCATGTCCATGCATAAATCCTCCCAAGTTTATGAAGAATCTGTCAATGTAACACAGACAGCCAGATAATATTAAAATATCCAACTGTAAAATTAAAAAAATTTACCATGAGAATTGTGTTTGAACATTTCTGTTTCTTCTCCTGGCCCCATTCCTAATAATGCTTCATAAGTAGAGGCTGTTTAACAAACTGTAAACGTCGCTCCTCCTGCAGCTCTTGGGCCCAACTTTAATAAAGGTGAAATAAAAACTCTGCACTCCTGCTCTTCATAAAATGTCTGGAGGGCAGAGAACGATAAAGTGGCGGGGTGGGCTTGTACCTCCGGCCTTATTAATTGGCTGGGCCACTGGGGCCCCCAGGGCCAAGGCTGTTACCTGTGTGAAGAGAGGCGATTAATGCCTCCCCTTTGACCGAGCCCGGCTCTCAGCCCGGCTCTGCCGAGACGCTCTCTAATTAATCCACTCTTACTGTTGTAATAGGCTCCTCCTCGGGGGAGCGCTCGGCCTTGACTATAAGCCCCCCCACCCCCCTGCTTCAAATATGATTTCTCCTTTTCATGGTAAACAACAGGCTCCCTCATGGGATGGACAAAGATGAAGGAGGATGGATTTAAAAGATGCAAGTACCGGAGAGTAGCAGGAGGGAGAAGAATAGCCTGTAACGGATCTGCTGACTGATACTCACTGATGCTGATTACAGCAACACTTTCATACTCTTAGACGTGGACTATAGTGACTTTACACATCACAGCTCTGTCTCTGTTCACATAAAGGTTAAGATGTTGTATTAAAGGACAAACTCTCCAGGGATGATGACATGCTGCCTTCAAATACTCTGACATTTTTACCGTAATGCATCAACACTTGACAGAATTATAATGTGCAATTACCTTGACAGTGGTCATTGTTTTTGTTAGAGTGCATACATCTATCTCTCTCGGCCTTTGTATTTCACAGGGAAAGTTATAAAGACGTCAAATCTTAGAGAACGTCACAGCAAACCTGTCATGGCACCAGCTCAGAAGTAAATCTTGCTAAAGAGCAGGATTTTTCAGAAGAAAAATTGTCCCAAAAGGAGATGTATTCTATTAAAACAGCACTAAAATTCACCATATAAAAAGGCTGGAAGAAATCCATCAACCAATTTTGAAAAGGTTTGATTATGACTGTGGCTTCTGTGTAACTTTGGATACTTTTTCTCCAATTAATTATCTTTACAAGTAGTGGGCTTTTTAAAGGTATTTACACAAATATAACTTTGTCACATTATGACCACAAACATTAATGTAATGTATTAAGATTTAATGTGACAAACTAACACTAAGTAGGGGACTGATGAAAATAGATGCATGGCTTTGAAACCTAAAAAAAATAAAAAAATAAATACTAGCATTTACTCTGATCCGTAAATTGCAATATAACCAGATGTGTTCATAAGTTATATAGCTTGTAATAGTGCTCTGTTGAAAAAGTTAATTATCTGGTTCTAAATCGAGTCTTATAAAAATTCCTCAAGTCCGATTTATGCAAAGGTCAATATAACCCTTTGTTGTTTGCATTTTTTTCAGCTAAAGTAGAGAAAAAGGTCAATTTTGAAGCTGAACTGTTTAAGGGTTCATACAGTTTCACTCTGTCAACTTGAATCCCACTCAGTGTTGCTTCATTGAATTTAGGCATGCGGCTAGGTGTGAAGAGATGTAAGCAACATGAAGTCGGACATTACCAGTACAATTAGCCTAGCACCGTTTTGAAAACACCAAATACTAGGGTTTGGTCTGGCATAATCCTGGGTTCAGAACGGACAAAAAGAAAGATGAACTCACTGTGTTTGTGGTACCACAACAGCGCTGCTATCAACAGGTCGGTCACTGCTGTCGTGACTCATATTTTTTGGGGCTACTTTATATAACAGTCTCGTATTATCCTCTGTAAAACTGCAATTTGTTAATCTGTTCAAAATAAATGTTTTTGTCTCTGCTTGAACATGCATTGAATTACTAATTCAACACTGCCCAGATCATTTGCTGGTTTGCCAGGCAAATCCTCCTTTTGACGCATTTTTTTCAAACAGATTTGTGGTTGAAGTTAGGCTCTGGTAAGGGGTTGAGTTTTTCTTTCATAAGCCACACGTTGCAACACTAACAAGATCTCATGTCCAAGCCGTCCAATGGGCCAAAACAGGTGAAACTCAAGCGAGCATTATGGCTACCAGCAAATTCTTCGTGTTCTTTAAAAAAACCTAAGGCAATCATGGGTTTCATTTGCAAGGATACGTGCCCATATTCTTTTGTTGAAAACAAAATATGTATGCTACTTTCAGTAGCTGCTTCTGCTGGCTAATTAAGTAGTAAAACTGCAGTATGTTATGGTGTCTCTTAAATGTCTTTCTAAAGAACTCATCCCAAACCTGATAATAACAGTCCTCCATTAAAAATTTTCAGAAACAGAATCGAACAGATTGCTAAATTTGATTTCATACACAGCTCTAGTTGTTGAATGGTGTGTCACCTGTGTGTCCATGTAATCCAGTTCTGAAGACTGTAGAGGATTTTCAAGGAGATGATTAACTAGAGTAGCAACCAAGGGGCCCATAATAACTGCGGATGAGCTGCAGAGAACCCTAGCCCAGTTGGGAAATTCTGTTTATTGGACAACTATAAGTTGTGCCTCTCTATAAATCTGGATTTATGCAACAATGGCAAGGAGAAAAATGTTACTTAAAGAAAAACGTACTTCTTCCATGTAGATAACATAAAGTAAGACTGAAATTGAACTTCTTCACCTTGCTGCAAAATACACAGACAAGGCACATCACCTTAAACGGACCATCCCAACCATGAATCAAGCCAGTATCATGTTTTGGGTCTCTTTTCCTTCATTCCCTCTTCTCCTCAACCTCGTCTTTTTGTGAACCAAGGTACAAATAGAACAAGAGTTTGGCTTTGATTCTTCCTTCTTTTTGTCTCCTTTAGACTGAAGCATACATTGTCCAAAAATCTTTTTTATTTTATTTTATGTTTAAAATAAGTTCTAAAATTTCCTCAAAGCCCTACATTCATTCTGACCCTGCAGTTTGGTCAATAGAGGTTGGTATTGTGTTGTTTACTGATATTCTAAATCAAAGCAGCATTTTATTTAGCTGAGTGTTAAGTGCTAAATGGCATGTTGACCGAGCTGGCAATTGATGATGGCAGCAGACGTTTCACACCAGAAAGGATCAGATGCAGACCAGCAGCTGCTGTCCAGCAATGACTTCTAACCTGGTGCTGCCAAGGGATCATGGGGCAAGATATTGTGACCATGTGTGTTGGAAGTCTATTATGCATGCAATATTGTCTATACATGTGAAAAAAAAAAAAAAAACATTTTTTATTTTATTCTGTATGATCAACATTTAAACATCTTTAATGGTGACAATGGTCATAATAAACTATCTTGGAAATAAAGTTAAACATACCTGCTGAGCTGTTCATGTTGTGATTGAAATTAAGAAACATCATAGGATGCCTGCTGACCTTCACTCCCACTGCTCCAGAAACAAGCGCAGACTCCATGCACATGTGAATGTTGGATTTATGTTTGATTTCACAACTTTGCAGAATGTGGTTACCTGTTGAATTCTACGTCAAATGATAATAATAAAACTAGAAATGTGTGATATTCATTTCATGCATATTCAAAACTCACCTGCTAGGTGTCATTGCAATAATAAGCACTAAGCTGCTCATCTCTATAGGCCTTGCATACTGATGGTGCACGCCTTGCTTAGAAACAGCTTGAATCCAGAGTCACATATACAGCTCACTAATGAGAAAACAATAGGGGAGCCTCGGCACAGTCTCGCGCCTTTTCCTCACACATTTCCATATACTTTCTCCAGTCTCTTCCCCTTTTTCTCCTGCAAACGTTCTTGTTACTCTCTTCACACTCTGTCCTCCTGTACAGTGCAGTGTGAGCATGTCTCTCTCTACGTAGGAGGTTTGGTGAGAATTCCCCCGAGCTCTGGTCTGGAGATGGAGACGCTGACACTCTCACCTATCAAAGCCTCAGGCAGGGGTTCCACACACCCATGTAACTGATATTATTTCTATTTGATGATTAGGCCACAAGACCAACTGCGGCTGCATTCTTAAGTGAGGGAGGAAGGTTTTCATGGGCTGCTGTGGAGACAGCAAAGTGAGTCTTTATACTCTGTTACCCAGAGGGAAAATCAAGCAATGATATCTCAGTGGTCCTTTAGAAATATGTGCAGGCCTAACTGCTGCTGAACCTTTCCATATATAACAAACAGCACGTCGCACATTTTTAGGACCAGTATATGTTGCAGCTGCAAAGAACGTTCAGATCTGGGGCAGTTTCCCCTGTTTAACCACATGGTGCAGCTGCATCACCCACCTCCAGATGGAGGATAAATAAAACGTCCAGTATGTCGAAGTACTGTACATAGTTTAAAAGACTGAGTCTAACTCTAAAATCAATTAAAAACTGTTATTAGACATGCAAACAATGACTACAAATTCACCATAATATTACCCAAAGAAATGTTAATATATTGTTTAATTACTTTTATTAGATTATTCAAAAATATTTTCTGAACATACTTGATTTACATCTGCAAGTTACAAAATATAAAAACTTCAACTAAGAATAGAAAGCATTTTCAGATTATTGTTTTATTTAACAGCACATCACATAGAGCTAAGCAGTGATGCAGTTGGTGGTAGTGCTGCCAACACAGCAAGAAGGTCCATGGTCCGAATCTATGCAAGGGGTTTGCATGTTCTCCCCTCTGCATGCGTAGGTGCTGTCTTAGAAGTACAACTGCCAACGTCCAGAAGCATGACTGTTGCATCAATTTAATACTTTAAAACTGGACTTGGTATGTATGTATGCCCAGGTATGACAGAGTGTATGCATGATTATCAGGCTTAAAAATTTGGCTATAAGACCATTTCTCAGATTTTCTTTTTTATTTGCATGGCAAGATATGTATTTTTTTAATATAGAATATTCAACTTCAACTTTAGCAGAGATTGTCATTTGGCATCCAATAGGGATATTTTTAATTCAAGCAACTTCTTTATGGTTTTCTGTTCAGATCCTCATAGTGGATGGAAGGGAACCTTCCAGAAGAAATTCATTACATAAATGCAGGACTCAAAGCTCTCTCAATGAAAACATAACGTCTAAACTTCAGTAAAATATGGACAAGACAAACATTTTATGCGCATAACTTGTAGACCACAGAGTTAAATAAGTTGTCATTTCAGATGCTTCAAACTCAGCTATCAATTGTTATAGATGAGACCTTAAGTGTTTAGCAGTCAGGATGAGACCTTAAGACTCCCCTATTTCATGCTATAAGTAGGGTCATGAAGAACATGCAGAACAGAAAGTTGAAAAACTATATAGTAGTGCATCTTTGACAGTTAGGGCTCAAAATCCGAATAATCATATTATAGACCCTGGACTGTGAAAGAACAAGATCTTGGATACAAGCAGCTAAAATACTCAGTAAGCAGAGTTGGTTTATCTGATCAGGATGTCTCCTGAAAAAACTCTAGTTGGAGATTTCCAAGGAGAATGGCTGTGAACGGTTTTCCTCCTAGACTTGTGACCTCTGTGACCCGAACTCAGTTACATGGATGGATCAGCATCATCATGTAGATAGATAGAAAGGTAGAAATATAATGCAATTCTTTCCATCCAAAACAACTCTTACCATTTACAGCTGGAGTTCAAGATCCCAGAGGGTCCCGTCAGTTGAAGAGTTGTTCATAACTTAATTCAGTGTCTATTCAACAAAGAACCCTCCAATATCAAACAGCAGGTGTGTAACAGCCTGTAAGGTCACACAGCAGCCCCATTTTTGGCAACTGAAGACGAATTGTGTCCAGGGCTGCAAAGACAAAGGAACAATAACATGAAGGTTTTTTTTAACCATCTCTAAAGATTTGAATATCTAGCTTAAAAAAAGTATTTTTCTTGTATTGATAACTTCTGATATTTTTTTCAATGGAATTTGCAGGACTGTTCAGTATTTACCTGAAATATTTTGTGCAGCACAAACTATTTTAATCAGAGAACTAAGCTTCAGGAGCTCCACATCCCTGTGCTATGCTCCCCCAGCCGCGGCCAGCTGCCACTGTGATGAGGATGAGGCCAGTTGCGCAGTCACCTGGGTCTGGGCCTGGAGGACAACAGCTGATGATGAATTGTTCATTTGTTCTGGCTGTACCCAGGGAGCAGGACTCAGAGAGAGACAGAGCCTGGGGCCATTACCCTGCCACAGCATATGCACCATAATTTTAACCTCGTGATTTTGTCCAGAAACCCCTGCTAAACAATACAAATACACACACGCAAACATTGTCTTCACACACTTCCTCTGGCTGAAAAGACCCCCCATCTCATCACCCCCATCCCTGACCCATTTTGATGTGCAGTGAGAGGGGCATCAAGGGTCACGTCTGCATGGAAATTCAGGGTTACAAAGAAGAGGAGGGGGGAACATTTGTGGGACTAATAGCCGTTGGGTGCATCTTATGCACACACATACACACAGATGTAGGGCGATGCAAACGTCCATGCCATCTCTGCAGGGGGCCAACAGTGTTTTGACACATTCACTTATACATGAAGAAACATTAATGTTGGGGATGCACTGAAACTGAACACATGTAATGCAGGAACGAAGACATGAGCATAAACAAGCAAAGATGGGAGTGCAGGTGCAACCACACAATGCATGTGGTTGAGAAGATGACTGCTAGAGTTGTCTCAAACTTAAGAAAAATCTATGGATGTGTTTATGTCATGTTTTTAGTTTGACTCATAAGCCAGCACAGAAACTCTCGGACAAAAGATTAGTGTCTTTCTTAAATAAAAGTTTATTTTCTTCCAAGAAGGGAGGTGGATCGTGGGAGACGGCGACGCTGGAAAACAAGACTGGAGGTGAGTTAGAAGAAAGGATTGTATGACTTGTTTTCTTAGAGGAGAAGGAGGTTGATTGTGACTCACGGATGGGAATGGACACCGGAGTAGGAGGAAGAGGTAAGGGACCAGAGCGGAGCAGGATTCTGGAAGATGGGAATGATGTTGACTGAACCTTCTTCTCCACAGGCAGCTGGGGGAGCGGAGAAGATCAGGAGCCGAGCAGCAGCAACGGTGGGGCTGGTGGAGCAGGGAAGTTAGGAGCGGCCGCACCCCAGGAAGACGAGCGTCCAGGGCAGGTATCAGGAAAGGGTTCACAGAAGGAACTTCGGAGAGCCTGAGATGGTCTGGGGTTGACGCGGCGAGTCCGGAAGGAACTAAGATGAGGAACACAGGAGGGAACAAAGGTAAGAACATGGACAAATATCGAGCGTAGCGTAGGCTAAGGGTCAGGGTTACCACTCCAGGAAACAGAATCATCTGACGCCCGTCTGGTGGATCCGCTCCCTCTAAATACTGCTAAGATGATTGCAGTAACGAGCTCCACCTGTTGCTGCTTAATCCACAGCACCTGTGGAGAGAAATGTACTGACAGCTCCTCCTGCTGGATCCTGACAGTTTAATTGGGACAATCATTCAAATTGTAACAAAAACAGATGAAAGAAAGATAATTCAAAACACATTATATGTTATATATGTATATATACTGTATATAAATAAAAAACTAAATAACAAGAAGCATGGTAAAGCATTGTTATGAAACACTAATGGACGAAGCCACAAGCAAAAACAGTACAACACATGTTTGTGTGATTCACCTTGGATCTGAAATTATGTTAAATTCACCTTCATATCACAGACTATTGACTGATATCTCTGATTGTCAACAGTCTAACATCTTAACAAAGAAAGCCCACAAATTATTGTAGAAGTAAAAAACAAATTATGTTGAGCAAGGACATTTCAAAAGGAATGTGATGCATCTAGAGCAGAGTGAAGGTGGATGGACATTAGATATATTAACATGTATATCTACAGAGAGGATCTCGGATTTATAAAGCGCTATTTATTAACACAGATTGATCCATGTGTCTTTGAATATGACTTTCCCTCAGATGGATGTTAATCCCTGTTCTGTGCAGAGAGACCAGAGAGATCAGTTCTTCCTCACTGAGGGTCATTTCCCCTGGAATATTCTGCTAAATTCACAACCCGAAACAACTAACCTGCAGTCCTCTGTACCTTGCATTAATGAACGTTATGTAGTTATTATCAGTCTCACCGGATTCTTGATTTCTAAAAAAATTATACTAGAACTATTTTAAGAATTATGCCGTAATGTATCGATATATCATTTAATATGGTGGTAATAGAACAAAGCAAAGATCAGAAATTAAAGGTAGGGACTGACAAATATAGTTTTTGATATAAAAAGCATTATAAAAATAAGAACATGTATTTGAACAAAGAAGATAATTTGCTGCTATTAGCCTTATTTCTGGATCTTGTTTTGCTTTGAAATCTCAATCAATATATAAATTACTACCAATATGTTGGCATGACAGGAGACAACCATGTTGGATCTACCAGCACTGCTTGTTCTAATTAGGAAACGCAGGACAAAAAAAGGTCATACTGATGACAGATAACAGGAAGTTGCTCTAATGGCTGCTTACTTGACCACTGACCTCTCACTTTAGGGGCAATGGGTCATGTTCAAGTTTCATGAGATGTGCACTCACTGTTATGGAGATGAGTCTCTAACAAGGAAGAGTCTAGGTTATGACCCTCCGTCCACTAATGATGACCTGAGATGGCTGCAGCATTTATCAGCCAGAAACAATAGACATGCCAGCGAGGGTTTATATGAATATTTCAGTATCATCCCAGAGTCCAGAATAAGTGATTACTCTGTCAGAGCGCCACAAAGACTGTAGATAAGGACAAAATCAGCATTTCATTCAGTCACTATATAAATTATTATTCAAAGTCAGTGTCAAACATAAACAATAATACAGCAATCAATCTGTTGTCTTTATTTTGCTCATAATCTTAAATTTATCTTTGTTATTTAAAACTAATCTAATGGGAAACTGTAAACATAATGAATACTACTGAAATTAATGTCTGGGTCCATGCCAGCCTCCCATATTCCCAGAGTCATTACAGAGAAGATTAATTCCCTCCATATTTGTACATCCAATTTGGCCTTAGCAGTCCATTGACCCCCAGCGAAACCTTGTAGTACTCCCATTCTGCATCCCAGCATCTGTCTGAGACCACCTAATGCACAAAGCTGCACGATAGGAGTATATATGAGACGGTGACCATGCTATACAGTTTGGGGATTGGGTTCAAAAGAACACATTATTTTCCTGATTATTAATTTGTGTTTGGATTTTTAAGATTTGAGTTGCATAAATACAGACATGACTTTAAAAAATAGAATCATGAAAAGACCAGTCATTATTAAAATATATTTTTTATTATTTATTCCCAATTAAAAACTCTACTATTGCTTTAGCAAAAGAAACTTTACAATAAAAATGGGTGTGTGTGAATAATGTGAAGCTACTCATTGCATCAGGGGTTGAGTAACTTGTTGCCAGTTGAAAGATAATGCCTATGAAGTAATGATCCAATAGGAGGCTCGTACCTATTTACTTAATTTCATGTGTTAACTTTTTTTCTTTGGCCAGGTAGTGTACAATTGGAGTAAATTAGAGACTGATTGTGTGCACTCTGGGATGATTTGACAGAAAGCCACACAGTAAGTCATATCACAATACGGGACACACTGGATGTGAAAACGGACAAAACTACCTACATTTTGATGCAAAAACTGTACATATAGCAATGAAGCTGCGGACATGGACATGGTTTAAATTAAGCAATGTCTGAATATTTCAGACCTATAATGACTTTGGGTTGAAACCAAGTGAGAAAATCTAAAAAAAGAAAACACAAACCTTTGATTGTGTAAAATCCAAGAGAAAGGTAAAATTAAGCTTTTGTTTAGCTAGTTTACAAGTCAAGGAATGTTGCTGCTGTAAAATATGGCTAAGATATAAAGCTCCACGAAGGACTTAGTTTCAGTCCGAAATCCAATGATGGATTGATAGATACGTAGATGGACGGATGGGTAGAACATTAACACAATGTAGTAAAAAAATATCTGAAACATTTCTGGTATAACTTAACAGACAGCAGAAGGACATGGAGACAGTCAATGATTATCAGGATTATCCATGATCAAGGCCTCAAGCATTGGTCTACAAATAAAGTTGTTTGTCAGCACGTTAAGTGTTGCTTGAGCCTTCAGTGTACCAGAAAATAATGCCTGAAAATATGATTTTTTTTAAATACTTTTTTTAAATTCTCATTTGACTGCACAGTAAATGCTTAGATTTATCAGTGTTTTATTCTGTAGGGACCCTGTGTTACTATTGCCTTCTTTCAAAGACATAAAATAAATAAAACAACTACATCCTAATCAGGTTGTACAAAGCAGCTGGTATTTGTATCTTTGTTTGGGTTTGTTGAGGGGGGGAAAGCATTTGTATTTGTTTTCGAGTAAAATTCAAAATAGGCATAAAAAACGTTTCTTTTTTTTTACATCAAGACCATGCAGATTTGATGCGAGATGAGTTGTACAATAGGAATGCAGATAGATGGATTGTGTAGAATTGACACATTATAAATGTCATCATGGGGACATTCACAGCACATCAATGAAAATGCAAAAATAGATAAATAATAATTACTTATCATAATGCACTACAGAGACAGGTGCCCTTCTAGACTAAAAATATATATATATTTTTTGTGTGTTTACTGGTTAAGATAAAGTTCAGTCACCTTCACACCTAATTTGCTCTGCACCAGGCTTCATCTGTAATCACTTTTCACTTTTCTGGTGCCCACCAGAGTCTGCTGGTTTGTATTTACACCCGCTCAAAAGGACGAAACCAAAAACAACAATTTTTTTTTATATATATAATCACCCAATTTTTTTAATTAGCTGAAAAAAACTTAAAAGCTAAGAACTTTGTCAACATCATAGTTCATAATCTTGAAGTGTGATGATCTGTTTCCAAATAGCTCTTGCATTGTTGCTGTTTTGTTATAACTTGACCCTAAAGTGCAACTGCATGATAACATGGGTGTCACTGAAATATTTTAATAGAATATAAGGAAAATATTCAATAATTTGAGAGTTAAGCAGGTAAATGACTATAAAGAAATGTCTACAGGACGTTTCATCATCAGCTCTTACCACAGATCTCATGGTTTTTCTCATAGCTGTATAACACCCATGGAGAGCTTATACTGTATGTTGTATGACATGTGAAATAAGTATGTTTTCTTACACATATGTACAGGGAACATGCTCTGGATGAAATCTTCTCTTGACTGAACAGCAGCTGGGATTGAAGCCCTGCGGCCTGAAGCGTAGCTCCCACAGTGTCATTAGTGGCATGAGGAGAGGACCCCATGAAAGCACTGCCAAAAAAAAATCCCCTTGAAGACGGAGGAAAAAGAAAGGCAGGGGTATTGATCGTCTGTCCACGGATATGATACTTAAGCCCTGGTACTGAGAGCTGAAGAGCCCATGGATCCATATCTTAAAGACTTTAATCCTGGCCTCTCTTACAGCTGGATTGGCCTTCACCTTAACCTCCCGACAACTGCTCCTGCAGATCACCCTTGGAATTTTTATTCTTTTCACAATCTGCTTTCCTCCACCCTCCCTTCTCCTTCTCTACCATTTTCTGTTTCTACCGGTCTGTGGTTATTAGCAGACCTACCCTGTGTTCCCATCCGAATTAGGAATGAGGCTGATCCTGGTTTTCATCATGTTCTGAAAAAAAAAGTTATTCTGTTCTTACATCTGAAGTTAAGATGAAACTTCTGGAAACAGGTGAGTTTGTGACACATGAATGTGTTTTGGCTGAGAAATAATTTAGCTGTGAGAATATCTGATAATTAACATTCAGACTTCATGCTGCTTGGTTATTAACATACAGAGTGTAAACAAGTTGAGTTGATTGGAGACCATAACCTGATCTGAATGTACTTAGGATGTAGGGGTGGAGCTCGACCCGAATACGGTATTCGGAAAGGCACACATAAAGTGTTTTTTTAAGGATATCTAATTCAAATAAATACGTTAAAAACTATTTGTATTTGGGAATAAGAAACACTTAAATCAAAAAGCAGTATTTCCTAATGAGACCGCAGTACATGTGAGTTAGTGAGTGATGATGTTCAGGAGTCGGGGGAAAAAACAGGTGACTGAAGCATCTGCTCTACACAGCAGCGAAGGAGGCTTGCCTGAGCGAAAAAAAGACTTAATTGCATCACTGTTTTTGTTGAATATGTTTTAGTGTCTTGAGTAGGTTCCAGAGGAACATTCTGACTGTCTGAGTTTGATCGGGAGATTATTTCATTATGCTGCATTTGTATTAACGTCTGCAGTGGGGTGCTCACATGTTTGCTCCGTTTTAAACGCAGCTCTGTTGGCTCGGCAATTTAACATTAACTTTAACGTTTGGTTAAAAAAGTTTTAACAAGGATTTTGTATTTGTGTACAAATGTGTCGACTTGTGGGATTATATTTAAGTTACTCTGTCTTTTGCAGACAGGAAGATGTAGCCTGTAGCTATAGGCTAGTTATTCTTAGCATAGCTGGCTGTCGTTCTGAAACTACAAACAAAAAGGCAACTGAAACAAACAGGCAACCAACTAGAAAAAAAAAACTGACTGCCTGGCTCTGTAGAGGCAGATATATCAAACATCTATCAACATCTCCAATGCATAATCATGTGCACTTAAAGCATCCTCTCCTGGTCTGTCAATCCTCCCACCAGCACCAAATCATCATCAGACCCATGTCCTGCCCCTGTATGTTTAACCATGGATGAAGTAATGGCTGTTATGTAAATTATCTTTTCAATTACGTTTCTTCTTACAAGTTCAATGCTAGATTTATTGAAAAACATCAACCAATATTGCATTTTCATAATTATTATAGTGTATAATTAAATGTAATGTAAATTGGAAGTGTAATTGACACTCAAATATTTCTGTAAAGGCTGAATCAGAGGTTGCGTTACAATCTTTTGTTGTTGGACATTTCGACAATTGAAAGAAAATCCTATTCATTTTTTTTATGACAGTGTATTCAGTAGTTCATTTTCATTCATTTTATTTTATATTACATCTAAAAAAACAACAAGCAGAGAATCCACATGGTGCCACCACACATTGTCCAGATAAATAAGCGTTACTTTTCATGAACACATGAAATGCCTCTGCGTAATGGAGGCTGAAGCGCCAATTAAGCCTTAGTTTTTAAATCTAATTGTAGTGATCAGAATACTGTAAACTCTCTGAACAAGGGGCCTTTCTGTTTGCTTCAATAAATCCCCATGGATGCTCACTTTTTGCATCAGTAAACTGCAGCGATCTGTCACTGCCAGTCTGTGTGATGCCACCTGTGAAACTACAGATGCACTCCAAGGCCTCAGTATCTCTTCAGTGAAAATTCATCTTCAGAATTTTTCCATCACCGTTTTAAAACTGGTCAAATACAGAAAATATTCTGTTCACGCAACCCCCGTATCAACCATAAATCCAGAGATATTAAAAGAACAGCCCTCTCCATTGTTTATGTTGACCTATTTTTACAGAACTTTTTGGTTTTACCCTGCTTACTTTTTAACTGCATTTAATTGTGGTGTGAATATCAACCAAAGCAGAAAACCCCCCAAAACATTTGGTCCAGACCAAAGCAAGTGAACTATTGGACCTTTCTGGTGTGAATACACCCTTAAATTAACTAGTCTATTACCATTCCAACTTCAACTTATGGTCATGGGATATCAATTGGGATTAATGAGTGATAACATCGATACAAGTGGCTGAAACTAGCTCTCTCTGTAGGCTCCTCAAAACAGGACCCTCCATCGTCTATAGGAAACTTGATATATTCAAGCCAATGTTCTTGAGCAATGAAATAGTTCAGCTAAATTATTGGTTTGGTGAAGATACATCTTTGTAATTTCCCTTTGGGAAGTTCAGGACATCCAACTCAGGAAGTGACTTTTAGCTGTTTAAAAAAAACAAAAAAAAAACAATGGCACGACTTTGCTACATCAGGGACCCTTTAATCATTCATAAGTGTTCAAGTCCGACATTGTGGTGTTGTGGACTTTGAAGAGTTATTGCTGTCTGGTTAATAATAAATTAGAACAATTATTCCAATAACTTAATACTGGAATAATTATTAATGAAACTCAAATTATCAATGATAAATTTAACATAACTGGGCACCAGCACCAGACAATCAATCTTTATCTGAAGGATGAAGTATTTTTATTGATGCATTAACCATACATACCAAGGAAGCACATAGATTTATGTCAAGTTTGAGGAATTTATTAACCAGTTGTTCAAACAATCTTAAAATAAATTCAATATAGTCTAAGATAGGTTAAGGTACTTGTTCTAAATGATGTCTACTGTACATGGAAGGACGAAGGTAAATGAATGCGGAAGGCAGAATCAAAACAAACTGATGTCACTGGGAGACTCAACCTCATGTGCTTACGTGGGCCGTTCGAAACGTGAGGGAAAAAAGGGCAGCTGGAAGGCTTTCATCACTCAGGTGTGAATTTTAAAGATGTGTGTGGTAGGCCCAGAAAACACAAAGAAGGCCACGCGGTCTGAACTAGTTAGCAACAGTTTAGCTACACAGCTAGACCGAAAGGGTACGAGACTGCCTGCTGGCACTCTACTGTTCTTAACTGGAGCGAATACATTACAGAGTATCCAAGCTTATGAAATCAACACAGCTGAAAATAACCACATACCCACAAAAACACACTACTTCTGCTTACAAATAAAAGAACAATGAGTAACTAAGATTAAGACAAACACTTAGCAGTTCCAGCAGAAACACATGCACAAAACTACTTACTAAATGTTGCTCCACCCAGGTATTAAGAAAATTGAAAATTTCCTACTTTGAGAGTTCTTCAGTCCACAATCAGAGGATGAGGCAGTTGAAGAAAAGGTTGTCCTGGGTCAGAGATGAGGCTTAATTCGTCCACCGCAGTTCGCGCTCAGAGGGGAATGAGTTTGAGTGTTCCTGCAGCTGCTAGGAACATGCTCAGTGAAAAGCACTGACTGTAGGCAGCTTTTGAAATAGATCGGATGCTGCGCAGAGAATGAAAAAGTCAGGGTGCAGGGTGACTCTTTCAGACCAGCCATTAGAATCGGTGGTAGAGAGGAAAAAAGGATTGCTAGGGAGTTCAAAGTCTTCTCCTCAAAACGCAGGTGTTGCCGTCAGCTGGAGAGACTGGCCCTATGGCAAGCAGCGTGTTTTCTACCAGCTTAGCTCTTCTGCGTGATCTAGTGATGGCACTGAAGTAGCCAATGAGGTCAGTTTGTAGGGCTGCTGACTCGGCGCAAGGGATGTTGGGAGAGTGTGTCCATTTATAATGCAATGGACAGACCTGACAGGTGTAATATTACGATCAAGTCTGGCAGCATGTACGGAGCAATATTCTCGCCTAGCCAAAGGACATGGCGCAGTAGAAGTATTACCCTGCTATTCTGCCACAATGTGCCTTTTGAAAGAAGCTCCTGTTAGAACTTCCCTGGAGACTATATATGTAATTTTGATCTAGTTACATGTTTTCCGATAAGAACATAAAGCTTACTTTAAACAACTAAAGGTTACTATTGAAAAATCACATGACAAATATGGACTTTAGGAAAAAAAATGTGTAATTATTATTTTTTTCATGCAAGAGTAACCTGAATGACCTCTTCCTGGACCATTCTTTAAACTTTATTAGAATAATTAGACAATTTAAATTATTATAATGTATTATTTTGTTTGTATGTAGTGTATGCTGAATGTTTATATTTGAACACCGGTCATTCAGGTACTGAAAAAATCCATGAAACTGGCTAAAATTAACATGTAATTCTGTAGTTTTACTTTTCTTGGATATGATTACCTCTCAACTGTAGATCTAAATAATGCTGCAGACGGTGAAACTGCTCTAGCTCCTCTACAATTTAAAGTCATTTAAAAATATGAATGTTAATTTAATGTATTTATCAGCTCGTGTTTAGCATTGTCACAATTGCTATGCGACAGGAAATTCCCTAAGGCAGGGGAGGGAATAAATCAGGTAGGATGGGTCCTTCGAAAGGATGCAGCCCCTGAATGTGGATACAGGTGTGCTCTGGTGCTTCCTGGCTGCAAAATCAATACAGCCTCCCTGTGGATGGTCCCAAGCCAAGGTAGGCAAACCTGGAACACTAATTTTCTCTGTGACATAAAAAGGACTGGCTTTCAAACTTGCTCATTTTGCCATCAATTTCCTTTCTGTGGCTAATACAGGTAATGGAGGTTGGAGAAATATTAATCTGCATTATGCACATACCTCATTGCAGCTCCACTTGAAGCTGCTTATCACCTACAGACACCTTAACAATTCTGCAGAAACTTCAAATATGTTGCAATTATATTGATTTCAAGTTAAAGAAAAATAAAGTTTACGGTGAGGTATGCAAAAAGCTGGGAGGAAGCTCGGAAAAATATGTTGGGCATGTCCACATGCCATGCTAAGTTCCTAATTAGAACAAAGTTCAGAAGAAATTCCTGAATATGTTTTAAGTTCTGTCACCGGTAGTCTGTTACAAAACAAAGAAAAATAAAAGAAAAAAACACAGCAAAACAACCAGACTCTGGTGTTATTTTTTGATGGGACATAGTGAAAACATAGACTTGGCAGCTTTTGGCTTGACTTGTAATGACAGAAACCTTGACTTAAAACAAAACTGGGATGAGTTCAAGCCACAACCTTTGGTAATGCCACGGACCACCTCTGATCTGAGATTGGGAGCCGAGTTGAATGAATACGATCGATTGACCCTTGGTTCCAAAAGAAACACATGACCTGGAAACAATAAGGCTTGCTCTGTTGTGCTGGAAAATCCCAATCATTAGTGTGGATTTGATAAGATTTTGAGGTAAAAAAACAACAACAAACAAACAACAAAAACAAAAAGCTGCATTAAACGACTGTCCAAGTCAAGGTTTTTGGGTGAGGGAGCAACAAATTAAATAATTTTTTTTTTTTACCTTTACATTTTTAACGCCCTTAACAAAAGGGAAAAAAGGACAATTATGTAGTTTGGGTGAAAGCCCCTCACACGCAGACCAGGGACCTTCTCATGTTCTCCACAACACCATAGTCATCAGTACAAAGAGGCACAGTTTGGCGCCTGTACAGAGGTGGATTACAGCTAACCATGCGGTAAAGCTAGAGCATGTTGTTCCGTGCACGCTTCCCCAGCAGCCAACCCTAAATACATGACGCCCCCGTCTTTAAAGCTACCAATATACCCCCTGTTTCATGGGTTCCTGTTTTCCAGAGGGTCAGTGTTCAAATTTGATTTCATGCACTCCACTGGCATTGCTGGCTGGCAGCGGCTGTGAAAAGACTTGGGAATGAGGGAGAGATTAGCCAAGTTACACTCACCTAATTGAAACCAAACGACCTCTCTGTGCAGCTCTCAGAGCATGATTAAAGCCTGGTCTTGGCCACCTCTGTTTACTTAAAAAAATGATGTTTCCAATAAATCGACACCCTGCACGGCCGATGAAGTCAGAAGGGAAGATTTGAGGCCGCAGCCGAGTCACAGAGCAGCGAAAACAGCTGCTTTAAATAGATTCAATTAGAGTTGGCTCTTTTCTCCTGTGCATCACAGTGCTTTCATGTCTGCGTCGGACTGAATTTCCAAAGATGACCGCCAAGAGATTACTGCTGACACGTTCCTGTAAACTGTAAGAGATGCATCAGGCCCAGCTTTTAGGGTTCTGCCAGTGCTGGCCTGGCAGCTAGCACAGAGTACAGCGGTGCCAGGAAAGCAATCCGGCAGTCCCAGAGCGAGGGCTCCAGCCAGGCAGGCCCAAGTGGAAAGTGAACCTGCAGCATGAGTTAGTGTCAGCTCCAAGAAATAAATATGTGTGGAAATGACTAAGACTGATCAAACTTCACTGTGTGTTGGATATGGTAGTGATTATGCTCACCTCCCATTGTGCAAACTCCCCTCTGTTTTTAAATCATCACACTTGTCACATATTTTCATTCGTTCTAACGTGGAGTGATTCAACATTGCCTCACTGTTTCATCCCCTCTCAATCCTTGACTCACATTCTCTTAATAAACCGCTGAAAATAAATCACATTAGATAAGAAGACCAGTTTATTTCTCCCAGCTGACAGCAGAGGATTGGTGCTGTTATGTCTGGAAAAAGCTTCTGTAATGAGGTATGGATAAGACTCAGGAACATACAATAAAAGACAGAGAGCACAGATCAAACCCTCCTCTGGTACATCACACTTAACCCACCTGTTAGCTGCTGTTCTCTGGAGGAAGATAGGACTTGTAACTCCTGTTTTGGATGTTTGGTGAGACCTTGATGTGGTTTTCAAAAACGACAGCAAGAGAAGCAATATTAAAACAAATCCCCCTAATGACTGTAAACCTACACATGACTTGATGGTTTGTGCTTTAACATCAGAAGCATGGGGGCTGAGCCAAGTCTGTTTTAGTGGAATTACAACAAAATGCAAGAGTGTGTCTTTTTTTTTTTTTTTTTTAAAGTTTCATAAAATTTGCAACACATGCAGGGATCCAGTAAGATTTTTCACGTCTCAAGCATTCAGTGGTTTTATCATTTCATTAATAATTTAATAGGAAATAGCTGGCTCAAATGCTAGAGCTAATGAACCTAATGAACATACTGGCTGAAGATGGTAGGGGATTTGTTAGTATTCACTGTGAAACCTGCCCAGAACCAGCATGGATAGAAACACCACCTGGAGAGGAAGACACAATTCCTCCTACAACATAATAAAGAACAAGTACATTTTTGCAAATGCACACAGGTACATTTAAATTTATCCAAACCCATCCTCTGACATGTTGGCATTAAATGTAAATGAACTGTTTGGTCATAATGCCCATTGTTACTGTGACATGCACGAAAATACAGTTATTATTTTTTTATCCAAGGATTCATTTTCTTCAGTTTATTAAATAAAATGACTTTGTCATGTCTTTAAAGAGTTGCTCTTTAAACTTCTTTAAAGATCCCCTGTCAGAGAACTCCGCCCACATTTTCTGTTTAAAAAATGTGCAAAAATGGGGTCTTGGCAACATGGGTGGCAGGGGCAGAGGGTTGGGCGGTGTGAGCATTTCCTTGCTTTTCCAACTCGCTACTGAGGTGTGTGACTGAGCTTGTTTTATACTCTACAGCAGTAGGATGGCAGGCATTAGCTATAAAGACCAGTGTTGGGCAAGTTACAAAGAAATTGTAATATATTTCACATTACTAGTTACAATGTCAAAAATGTAATGTGTTTGCATTACATATTACTGCGTTAAAAATGTAACTGAGTTACACTACTTTAAGTTACTTTTGGCTAAATATTTTAAATATCTAACACAACTTCTAAGCACCGTAACTTATCAATTTACATATTACACAAGCATCACACAACAAATACTGTATTTCTAGGACTATTTTATTAAAATGAAGTCTCAAGTTCCTTTGTATGCCTTCTATTTCAAGGTAATGTTTGTTAACTCTAATCAAAAGAAGGTTCTGAAAGTGTTCATCACAAAGATGGTTGACAAAGATGAGACTCCAATGTCTGAAGTCTTACAACAGATGGTTAGGAAAACAGTGTGAATAATGTTTAAATGTACAGTCGATCTTTTCCTCAGCCGTCCTGATTCTTTGATGTTTTAGTTTTGAGCAACAGGAAGTAGATCTTGTCCTATGGTTTACAACTGGATTTGGTCAAATTCAAGTACAGTGTAAAGTTTTAAACTGAAGAGGGTACTCCACTTACAGTTTTTGGCAGAAGATTCATATTTTTACAAAAATTAACTAAAATACCAAAATTAATGACAAGACACATAAACGACACTCATTGATACAGTTTAACAACACAAAAAAAAAGATGATTTGGGGTTGAGTTGCAACAAATGTTTAAGTGCATAAATCGGCATGTCAAACAATAATTTTATGTGAAGAAGATGAATCGCTCCAGAGGCTCTTTGTGTATGTACCAATGTCTGCGTACAAACCAAGCAGGAAGCTCTGCTGACCAGATATCAGGCCAATGTAGAATTGAAAAAAAAATCCTCCTAATCCTAATCCCTCATGGGGTGATAAAAGTTATTTACTGATCCACTTTGTCTTATGTCCTGAATCACACAAATGTTGCACCTCGATTTAAATGACAACTAATGCTGTGTGTTTCGACTGTGTTTGTCAAGTGATTTGGGAATTGTGTGATTTTAAAAATTCACAATTAAAAGGCCTACAAATCAGAATTTCCATATATGACGTCAGAGGCTAATGCTAGCTAGCACTATGTAGAACAATGTGTCTTTGAAATTCACAGAAATCATATGTTCGATCAATGGTGCATTTCAAACGGAATCAGAAAATAACTTTTATCGTTCCATTGACACTCATTCTTTAGGAAGGTGTGACTTAGGCTCCCAATTACATTTGTAAGAAGAAGGGGGAAGCTTGCAAGTCTGATAAATCGGGGTACTTCCATCCAAACTATGAAGCACAGGGGTAGCAAAAATAGTTTTCTAATAGGACTAATAGGCCAAAATTGCCACCATGGAAGGGAGCTTCCGAAGATATGCTAAACGTTTGAAAAATTCTATCAAATATTAAACAAAATGTAAACGTACAAATAAAAAAAAACGTTTTGATAAATATTTCCATTGTGTTTTTTAACATAGCAAGAATCTGCAAAGACCACCTAGCTGGAACTGTACATAATTGGCACTACATCAAATTTGTTTTCAATTGCTTACTTGGGATTTAGTGTGGTGTGATACTAAAAGCAGACAAAACAATACATAGTGCTCAAAAAAAAGAAATATGATCAAGTTGGATGACTGAATAAAAAGACAGTTTGCTCGTTTATGTAAGATATTATTATAACGTGTAATACTGTTTTTAAATGTCTGTTTGTGGTTTTAGCGGTTTTAAGAATCCACCTCTGTACAATTTCACTTCTTTAACTACATTAATGACATAGATCTCAGCTCCTATTACTTTTTCTTTATGTCAATAATATCAATGCTTACAATGACTCATGTGTTTGCCATTCTTAATCAACAGAGTACTTCACTCATTGAAAGATGAGCAACCTATTTCACAGGTTTTAGGAATGGGTTTACAGTTTTGCTAACTAATATATTGACAAAGAAAAAAAGAGGAGAAGCAAACCTTGCTGGTGGAGCTGAGTGGAAGCTGTTGTAGTGGACTGTAATGCAGGAAAAACAAAGTCAGCAGTGTTGGTGTATGGTAGCCATTATCTACCTCCTCTTTCAGTGATTAAAAGCAATCGGCTATCCTCCTGCTTCAAACCCCAGCCTCTGGCCAAACCACCGACCACAGTTATTTCTCCTGGTCCCATAGCACCATTTAATCATGAATGCACGCTTCACTATTGCGGATCTGTTTGAATATGTTGGGGCTAGCTGAAGGGGAGAAAGACAAGGGTGTGGTGGAAAGAGAAAACGAATGAAAGGAAAGTGATAGTAAAAAAATTAATATAAAATAGTAATGCTAATAACTTATTATTAGTTTAAAAGGGATTTAAAATAGACCAGTCTTTCTTGTAAAATAGCTTGATGTGACATTTGTTGTGAATTGGTGGTACAGTACAAAGGGCAAACAACTATAGCTTGCTCGAAAGGATTGACAGAGAAAGTATATTTTCTCTGAAAAGGATTTGGCAGCAAGAATTAGATTACAGCTTCTGAAACAATGTCCTTTAAACACATGATTCCGACAGCAAATGAAAAGAGAGAAATCTGTAGCCATATTACCGTGTTTGAATAAAATCAATCACAGTGAATGGAGAACTTTACACCATCGAACAATCATGATGGTGAGAGGCTTAACAATTTGGTTTTGTGAAGCCACAGAGCTGGGGCACCTTGTAATCATTTACTATGTATGTCAAAGTGTTCTAAATTCAAATGTACACGAATTTGTTTGTTACTTGAAGATTGGCCTTAACTTTCTTATACTTACAAAACAGCTTCATCAAAATAACAGAGTAATTCATATATACATGACCTTTGACCCCCACAGAGGATGATGATATCGGCAAGAAGACCTTCCTATACCTTCTCCTTCTTCATGTTCTCGTTATAAAAATGATCACTGGCATCATATAGACTGGGTGATTCTCCACTTTAAGGTTTAGCTACTTCTCACTCGTGGTAAAAACAACAAATTAGACCAACAGACCGACTGAGTTCAACCCTGGTGTCATGGGTAGTGTTATTTAGCTTTTTATTTATTTATTTTTTTTTCATATTCAAGCAATTGAAAATCTGCATGTGCCCTTTATTTTGAAACTTCCAAGAATTTAACTTTTCACGAACGCCTGATTTCCTGTCTGGTCCGGAACAAACTGCTGAAGCTTGACGTGTTTTAGAAGCGTAGCGTATAAAACACGTCAACTGCCGTGTAAATTTAGGAGAGGGCTACGACATGATGCTTCTGTGATGTCAAATTTGTGGTCCCGTTGACTTTAATGGCGGATATCAGCTGCGTATTATGTTTCACTGACATTATGTACCCCTTACGCAACCGGTGAAAAGGAGGGGTATTGCTATTCCATGTGTTTATGTACACTCATGTTGTTTGACTTATATCTAAACCTTTTTTTATTTTTCTATCAGCGAAATGAAAACTCTGCACGAGTTATACAACATGCTCAGTATATAAGGGCAAAAATGAGGGACATGAGTGGAACATAAAGTTGCAAGCAGGTGATGATGGGTTTCAGGGGTCCATCATCCAAGGCAACAAGCAGTGGAAAACAGAGTTCCGACAGTATGGATGGATGAATGGAGACAAGTCTCTGTGTTGAGAGCAGATTTCTAAACTGACAGAAACACTTGCTAATATATACACACACATATATATATATAACAAATGGATATTAGCAGTAAACTTCCAGAATAAAATAAAATAAAAAATATTGTCTTGTAAACTTCTTAGAAAATATAACCACCTTTTCAATACAATCTTAGTTTACAGATATGACCCCATTTTACTCATAGAACTCTTAATAAGTGCTTGAGGATCTTCCTGAATTCACTCTGACTAAGACAGTATTACATAACAAAGAAAATAAATAACACTGACATTTGGAAGAAAATCTATGAGTTTTAGGCTAAACTTTTAAAAACTTTGCTTTCTCACAACGAATAAACAACTCTGTTGGACGGCAGTTTGGCAAACACACTGACTGCCAAAACTTCAGACAACCGCAAAATCATCTTCTCCCCTTAAATAGAAAAGCAAAGGTCTGACCATATTGACCTGTCAATCAGAGCACAGTGGGAATGAAAATGTGATCTTACAATTTGTAAAATTATCTAAGATAAGTTGCCGTTGCTGCTCTCAGTTTTCTCAGAAAATGCATTAAAGGATAATGTAAACAGTTTTTTGTACCTCCTTGTTAAATAAACATGCTCTACTTCAGATCTGAAACTGAGAGGATACACAGATCTTGGCTTCCCCTCCATTTGTTAAAGCCTTTGATTGAGAAAATGCCATATGAGGGAGAACATCAGCGCCTTGTATCCACTGAAATAATAAGCTGACCCAACCAACCCTCTTCTCTCCTGCTTTGAGCACTGGCCAACCATCTGAATCCACTCAGTCCCAAATGAGCATCTTATTTTTCAAAGTGTCTCTCATTTGTGCTCAGTCGGCACCCTGACTTGGAATGGGAGGTGGGGTGGGGAAGGGGATGAGGTGGAGCAGCAGTGTCATTTTAGAGCATGCCAGATTATCCTGTCTGGTGTAGAAATCCAGCAATGGGTCATATTTTCCCTGGTGGATGGTTAATGTGGTGGGAAAAAAAGAACTCCTGAATCCGCACTATGCCCAAAGGAGGTGCTAAGATATATGTCGTTTTTTTGTGTTTTCTTAAAGGTTAGATCTTTTTTTTTATGTGTTTAGATATTCGTAGTTTAAACTTTTCCATCAGTATCAACTTCATCTAGTCATGCTGCTACATTTTCCTAAATAATACTGCTGCAGACTTTCTACACTGCTTCAGGTCAATATCTAGTCTTGCTCACACACATACACAATAGAAAAATCAACAGTTTATAATTGGCCATATTCTAAATGCAGTTTGTGTAGAGTTGGGGTTAGGCTCTATGGCCTGGACAGTGCTGTAGGTGTTTACTTTCGAGTATCTTCCAACTAAGCATTTTAATTCCAACCACCAAAGAACCCCATAAGTTCCAGAGGAGACCTAGAAATAGCTAGAAACTTATGAGACTGTTCATCTTTGGCAGGTAATCTAAGGACTTCGTAATCAGACCAAAAATGTAATTGTTTCTAATGCTGCAACCCAGCTGGATAGATTCTGGCATAAAGGTGTCTTTAATTCAGCCAAGTTTTCTGTGTTTACAGACTTTCACTTTCCCAAACTTGCCTTGGTGTATTTTTTTTACAAGTTTTAAAATCAGGTCAGTAAAACTGTTTCATTCTTCAGAAAATGCACTTTATCTTATACACAAAATACATTTTAGCAAAGCATCTTGTAGTTCTCCAGGAAATTTAAGAGGTCCTAAAAATGTCCCTCTTTACCAAGAAACAAAGGCCTTCCTCCGCATTGCCCTCTCAGAAACCTCTGATATTCTCATGAAGTTCCCTAATGCCCTTAAGTATGGGACAGAGTTTGATATGTGAAAATATCCTTCATTTGCACAAGCCATTTGACATTTCTAAAAGGTTGGTGCACAGCCAGGTTGGCAAGATAAACTGGTCCCATTGAGGACAACCTATTTTAGTGCCTCTTTAAAGCTCTTAATATAGTTTTCATCATAGTGTTGTGTGCAAGTGTTAACCTTTTAGATCTCACTGAGCTTGTTCTGTGCTGAGGAGGTTTTAAGGAACAAAACACTAACCCCCGGCACTGGTGACCATGCCAATATGGAAGGGCAAATCATCTACTGTACAGCCATATTGCTTTGTATGAATCTTACAAAACCTTAAAAAAAAACGTTGCAACAACAACAAAAATTTTAACAAATATGGTGCCATGCATCAGAAAAGAAGATTCATATTTTCTTAATTTAAAGTGTAGGATTATAATAAACCTCCAATCTTCCTTTTTGTCTTTAAATGCGGATCATGTTCCTTTATGAACTATTTAACTTATGAACTGAAAAAGTCTAACCATTTCTACATTTTTAACATACCATAACTTTCAGGTTTTGTTTTTAGTCACATTGGCATGTTTATTTTTTATTTTTTTAATATGTAACTTATATTCTTTAGAACCATTCGATAGAGGATGGAAGTTGGCAATTGTTTTTTAGTGTTTGCACCATTCAGGTTACCTGATGATTCCATATTTTCTCATTCTAATTGACCAGCTTTGTAGCTGTGGATACTAGCATCATAATCAAACTTCATGTATTTCAGATTCTAGAAGTAGACTTTTCCCAGAAGTCAATTAGGCAGTCAATTACTAGTGGGTTCACAGTCAAGTCATGTTACCTATGTTGTATTACCTTAAACAGTTATTGATGAATGAGTCTTAATTATCAAAATGAATGTAATTTTATAGTATACAGAAAGTCCATTGTTTCGGTTTGGATTTCTGTGTTCACCTACTTATTCCAAGTTCTTTCCTACTCCTTATTTTTTTGCTCTGTAAACATAATTGTGTGCCAAAGTTATTTTATAGGTAAGTATTTCCATGAATTATCAATTTGAGTCAAATCCATATTTCAATTAACAAAATAGAAAATTCCTTCAAACCACAGTTGTCCAACGTCCTTCCTCAAAGGCAGATTAATAATATTCTAATCCTGCACACCGAAATCAAACAACTGATTCATTACCAGACCTCTTCATTAGTCATCCTTCTTCAAGAAACAAGATCATTTTACCAAACATGAATTTTAGATGATAAACAAATAGAAAAGATCAGGATTACTTCAGAGCAAAGTAGCCTATAGAAGAAACTAAAGGAAACACTATAAACACAAACTTTCTCATGTGCCATATGGACCATATGAACAATGCTTTACTCTGACATTGTTTAAACAATTTCGGCCGTTGTGCTTCTCAGATTTGGTCAGTTTGATCTTAGGCCAACTCCTGCAAGTTTTTTTGACTGTTTGCTGTGTTGCTGGCAACGTCTGTCCTCAGTAAAACAACACAAAAATTACCTCAAAACTTGTTTGAGTGACAGTTTTTGATATGGTGATATGGCTTACTAGCCATGGCAGAATTGCCCAAGTGGTGGAAGAAATGATCGTACAAAAGGTTCTTTAGCAACAACACAAATTGTTCCGTTCCTTATTTGTGTACCCAGTCATTGTGGGACAATTGCCATTCTGTGTTGTGCATATAATATGCACTGTCAACTTTTCAAGTTCCTCATGGTTATTAAAAGTTAAAAGAATGTGATTTGACAGATTATGGGCAACCATGGCTCAGGAGGTAGGAGCTCGTCCTATAACGGTAGGGTTGCCAGTTCTAACCCCGCTATGTCCATCCCAGTGGTTGTGTCCTTGGGCAAGACACTTCACTCTACTTTGCCTACTAGTGGTGGTCAGAGGCCTGGTGGCCTTGTGCTGACAGGGCTCCCTTTTATCAGCATGCCATAGGGGAGCTTGGGTGACAATGTGGCTTACCACCAGTGGGTGAATATGTGGATGAATGACTGAATTGTATTGGGTGTAATGTAGTGTGAAGCAACGACATAAAGCATTATACAACTATAGGCCATTTACTATTTAATTCAATGAAGCCCGGGTTTCACTGGGTAGTGGGTGCATGTCAGGCTGTGTGTCAATCCATAGAAATAGGGCCTCGCCCTTGGTCTGTTTCATGAAATAACCCCCATTGGTCCCACCGGATTATATGTGGATGAGAATATTCAATTTTTTACGTTTACATTTCATTGGATTCCCATGCCTCTCCAAAATAAGTTCAGTTTATGTCCCAGAGTCCTGCTAAAACAACCGCAGTCATAATAACAATGAGAAAAGTCATAAATTGTCTCTCGTCACATAGTTTTTGCCAGCATTGCCCAAGACCTGCTCACATTTTGCAAATCAAGTGCATGTGCTGACCTCACTGAGCTTTGGCGCTGTGATTGACAGCAGGATGATAAATAGTGAAAAATGATGAAACACTGTGGATCCAAATTGAACCTGATTGGATCAGCATGTGTATGATAAGTAACTTGGCACATTCGGCCTGTTACCCAACAAATAGATAATGATGAAGAGCAGCATGGAGGCTCCTCGGCGTGGCTGTTTTATAGAAGTTCGCTTTGGAGAAGCTGCCTGTAAAGTTCCTCCCTCGTAACTCTTGTTGCAAAAAGTTCAGAAAGCCATTGGACTGTGGCTTCACCACAAGTTCTGCTGCAGTTGACGAAACATTCACACATGGGTGAGCCTTTATGAGCTCCATGTGCGTTGCTTTGTTTCCATGGAAGATTTGTTGTCAGCTCCTCCGAGAGAAAGACAGACCTAGCCGAACAGTTTTTCTCCATTGTGAGGGTCACCATGCTGCTCCTCCACACATAGTAGGTGCTTATCCCACCACTGAGGTGAGGAGTCAAGTGGCTGACATTAGAATAACAAAGGCAGGCGGCAGCGGATTGGAGATGGCCAGGTTTCATAGGTGCTGCCACGGCTAAATCCCGCCGATACAGCAGGAGATTAGCAGAGTCAAAAGTGATCACGGGTAATTGGTTATCTCACCTCGTGCACCTCGACGGGTCTTATCCCCTAGTAAGCCCCCTTATACTCTTAAGTGGACGGCTGCTTTGGTGGAGATGGACGAGGGAAGGGAGGGGGACTGAAAGTTTGGCAGCCTTTGAAAGGTTCATTGGAGAAAGTGTGAGGAGCTGCGGCTTCTGACGAGTACATGATGAAAGAGGAGGGATACCAGTTTGTGGGCACACACACACATACACATACACACACACGCACACAAGCACACATCTTGATCCACTCTGGGGCTTCATGTTAGTTTTCATTATCGGCTCTTCCTCTTCACATAATTGAGCACAATACGTGTAGCGGGTGAATACATCATTAAGCGTGGCTTCCTACACAAACATGGCCTTCGGTAAACAGAGCAGAGGGAGACGGCTGCAAGCTCCCACTCTAACAAAGTATAGATGGAATTTCATTGTAGAAACTTTCACAAAGCCTCTTTAATTGGTAATCCCAAAAAACACAGAGAAGATGATCAGAATTAGGCCATATCATGGTGCCCTAATGAAAGGAGTGTTTTCCATCTAATTTAATCAATATTAGAATATCTGCCAATTAGCTGCATTATTTTCGTTCGGCAATGAAATTCTCGTTTATCGAGGCCTCATCTCTCAGACTGGTCGCATTACAAATGTGATAACAATGGCTGATTCCTGATTCTGCAGCTGAGAAATAAGAAGAGAGGGCGGCGTCCTAATTATGCTCCATTCAAAATGTTGATGAGGTTTAACTGGCAAAATTAATTAAACCCCCCCCCCCCTTCTTTCCCGGTCAAGATTAGAATCATGACGTTTGGAGTATTTAATCAAAAATACGTTTTGCAATTAATTAAGATCTCATTTGCATATATGTATGTTAATTTGAAAGACAGGATCTCAATCAAACCTATTCATGGAGGTGTTTGTTTTCATTTTACCTCAGAAGATTCATGGGACAGTCTGAGCAGCACGAAAGATACAGCTATGCGGGATTAAATCCTAATCTTAATTCTCTCTCTTCACTTCCTTTTACAGCCACAGATTAGTTGTGCGTATCTCTTTTTCTCTTGAATTTCCATATTTGCATACTTATCTGGGAGCAGGGCCGTTTTAATTGCAGATACACAGGACACAAAGTTCGTGAATAGCTTTCTGCTACTCTCGATTTGAGAGGGATTAGACAAAATATCTGCAATCCAGACAGTTTGAACACATGAAGAGACAAAAACGTGCCTCATCTGCATGTTTCCCCATCATCCCCTTCTCTTCCCCTTCTCCGGCCCGCAGAGAGAAAAGGAGAATCAATTAAAGGAACACGTAACAGAAAGAGACAGCGAGCCTTTTAGTGCTGAGGTTAATGGTGAGTTATTGTATGAGAAGGACTCTGTGAACATTGCTTAATTTGCCCTCCCTCCCTCCCTCTCTGTGTCCCTCCTCACTGTGCTTAATAGCTATTTTAAGAGCAATATGATGTATTACTCCAGGCTTTCTCCGGGGGAAACCCGGGGCCTCCAGTACTGAATCCATTTAAGACACCGTGGCGATCTTACAGTCACTCTCGGCCCTGTTCAAACCATTCTAACGCGTCACCCACCCCCTTCCCCCCTTGACTGCAAAGGGAAATTAACTATTTGGAACCAAATTAGAATCCAGCCTATAATCCTGGTCAGGTCACAGGGAGAACAAGCAGGTATGCACCAGTGACTTTGTGAGAACCTGGTTTTAGGTGACAATTTAGTGGCTAGCTGTTCCTCTATTCTGAAAAGACTGAATTTAGTCATTGTTATACAGCAGCATGACAAAATTGATGCCTGAAAGGTTTCTCTTATTTTTCACCTTTACCTCTAAAATTTCTTACAACGCTTTTCATTTTAGATATCAGACTTTCTCTACTTCATCTAACTCATAAATAATCTAATAATCTTTTCCATCCTTTCCGCCCTAATATGATACAAATCTGAAGTGCATTGTTTTAAATGAAAGAACAGTAGTTGTCTAGGGCCATCAAATAACAATTACTTCTAGAACATGGACCTGAATTGAGGAGGATGTGGGTCCCAGGGGTGGGGCCAGTTATACTGTCCTGCTGAGGCAGGTTTATTTTACACCAGTATTTTCCAACCCTTGTCTACAGCTCATCTTGCCCTGCATGTTTGCAGTCTTTTGAATCAAGTGTGCTAAAGGAGAGAAACAGGTAATACATACAGGGCAGTGTACCTTGAGAAGAAGGGTTGGGAAACACTGTTCTAAACTATTTTCTCCTTAAATACAAGCATTGTTTTCTTCTTTTGTTCCTGATCTGACTTATTTTCAACAAATGTGTTAGGCATCTTTGAATGGGAATATTACCATCTCTGATGCTACACACGGTCAGTGATGTCATAAATCTAGGCTGAATACAGGGATCTGCAAAGATCCTCCTGGCACAACCCCAGTATCTGATATGTTGTGAGAAACCGATTTGACAATGATCACAATTTTGAAAATCAGAGAGTTGAAATTCTTCACAAGCAAAGGTTATGTTGAAAGGTTGAAGAAGTTTAATATTGAGGTTGGCAGATATTCATGATAGGGGTCTAGAGTACACGCATGGCTTGGTTGTAACACAGACAGAATGAGCCAACATTTATCAGCTAATACTGTTTTCTGTTTATTTTTCAGGTTTGACCTTACTAACAACTCCGACAGCGTCAGCTGAGGATGACATGCTTTTATGCATCTAAGCATTCTGTGCCTTGTAAAACTAGTAGAACTAGTTGGCACATATTTGTGAAATGGGAGGAAAACACTACTTAAATCTGGAGGAGCAGCATAGATCCACTGCACAAAGTCTGTTGCGATAACTTTTAGTCATAAACTCCACAAATCTGGTTGAATTCAACTCATCTGAAGTTTGTCATGATGTGAACGACACGGCAAACACAACATGCAAACAGCATCATGGCAGCATCATACTTGGGTTTTGGCGAAATCCATCACAGGCATTAAAAAATGTCATTTAGAATTGCGGTTCACTTTCCAGCAGGACAACATCCTAAACAAAATGCTTGAAAATGTATCTTCACAAACACTGTACATCCAGTCTGACCTCACTTGACCTCGCTGTTTTTGCAGAAAAGATTGGGAAAAGCATTTAGTCTCTGGATGTACAAAACTTGTAAAGACATACACCAAAAGACTTGCAACTATAACTGCAGAGAAAGGAGGCCCCTAAAAAGTATTAACTCAGAGGCAACTGAATGGATGTACATGCCACACTTTTCAGATTTTTTGGTAAAAAATAAAATAAAAGATTGTGTCAAAATGTTTAGAAAAATATGTCAATCTATGTAAATCTATTTCTAAGGCACAGTCTGTCCTCAACCTTTATCTGATTTTTGGTAGAGTTAATCTAATAGTGTCCATTTGTTGATTGATTTACTCAAAAACAAATATGTTTGTGCAAAACTTAAAATGACTTTGAGATTTACATTTGAATTGGCTTCTGTTGGTTATAGCGTTGAAGCATTAACTTTGAAAACGAAACACCTGCAGCATCACACTGCAAAACATGAGCCAACAGTGTTTTGACTGGACAGATATAAAAAAGTTATTTAATTTAGGAGTCAGTTTAGTTTTTTTGCTATGGCTGTAAAACACTGTAACAAAAAGTTAAAAGCTCCGAACTGGCAGTCTGAGCCAACAACAGTGGAGATGTGTGAATTGTGGTCCAGCCTCACCCATGCATGCACCCGACAACAACACAATCCATGAGTACAGACTCACAATCTCAAACAATAACAGGGGAGGTCCAGCTGTTTGGGCTTGCACACATTGCCAGTAGAGAGGCAGGGGTGTCGAGGTGGTCGCCAGCAAGTGTGCTCAGTGGAGGGTGAAGAGACCTATGGTGGGTCCCTGAGGCTTGGGGGACGTTTCAGCAAATGACAAGTTAAATCCCTGTGTGTGTGGGGGGTGGGGGTGTTTTATCTGATCAGGGTTTAATGACGGCTGCAGCCTTCGTAATGAATGAGCTATTACCCAATGAAATCTGAAGAATGTTTGGCAGCGGCTGGCCGAGTTGGCTCCGAGCATCAGGAGCTGGTTCCAACAGGCAGTGCCGATGCCATCGTATTTAGGACCAGGGTTTGTCATTATAAGAGATGGGGGGCTAATATGCTCGGGTCGGGTTGGTTTGGCTGATCATTGGTGCGGTGGCTGTCACTTAGGCAACTGTTAGCTGAAGACTAAGTGCAGCAGGTCAAACTCTCACAAGGGATGTTTAGAGATCAGTTTGTTTGTGTTTCTGTTCATCTTTTAAATAGTATGAAAAAGAAAAAAAAAACATCTTCCCAGCTGAACAGAGAGGTCCTTTTGTTTTCCACAGACATGGGTGTGTATTTGCAGGAAAAGGGGGCGTGTACATTTGTGCAAATGAACTCATTCACACACATGAATGAGTATACACTGAGAATACTGGCAAACCCATGCTTCACACACACACACACACCTACGCACACACAGGCAGTAAAAACAGTGTGTCAAAGCATAAAGTTTGTTTAAATTGTCAATGTCATCATACTGCCCTCTTTTGTCAGTAAAAGTCAGAGATGAAAAAAGACTATT
Source organism: Apricaphanius iberus (assembly GCA_028564705.1). NCBI lineage: Eukaryota > Metazoa > Chordata > Actinopteri > Cyprinodontiformes > Aphaniidae > Apricaphanius > Apricaphanius iberus. The sequence goes on from JAPXFQ010000689.1 coordinate 3,981,393, forward strand.
TTCTTTCCTCTGTCATTTCTCCATATAATGGGGGAATTTTTCTTTAACATATGCAACTTCTGCAGTCCAAAACTGGGGACACATGAGGATATATTCCACAACTGCAATGAAAATGTACCTGCTGAAGTTTTGATCTCTCTGATTTGAATACAGGTCTGCCTGAATTTCAACTTGCTATAATTGTTAATCAATATGTTATTGAAGTTCACATCCAGCCACTAACCCTTGGGGTTTACTGACCAGGCTGTAGCTTTCTGTGTCAATTATGAACCTTGATGATCATTTACAACCAACTACATCAGCCAAACTGTTTATTGCCAAGTATAGCACTGCAGGAACGCAGATGTTTAAATTTTGAGAATCTGAAATAATAATAAAAAATAATAAAGTGATTAAAAGCGGCCATAAACTTCTTCTGATTTACTCTTTCATTCATTTAGATGTCAATTCGAGGATCTAGATCTTTATATTAAACTCAGTATCATTTTAAAATAATCAATAATAATGTATTTTGTCATCTAACTAAAGATATATGTGTCTCGTTTAAGCTTTTCATAATTTGAGGAGATCAAAATCTTTTCATTCTTTAAATCAGCTTTGGTCCAGCGGAACCAACTCTACATTTATTCAGTTACTTAAAAAGAATGTGCTCAATCGAGATGCCAACAACTTGAAATCTTTGGTAATTTTCCAGACAAATTATCAGACTATCCAAAAAACATTTTTTGTGTGTTTTGCTAATTAGGAGACTAATCGAGATAATTTTAGCTGTAAAAAAAACAAAAAAACATTGTGAAGCTGACAGAACATGATAATCTGTGCTCAGAATGAATAGTGCAGATAAAATGAACCTTCTTGCTATAACAATTTAGTTTTTGTTATCACTGAGCAAATTAAACAGTCATGTTTATGTGCACAGTTTTGTTGCTGAAAATTTTAAAAAATATAAAATGCCTTAAAAAATTTTTGAACATTGTACACTTTGATGAAACATTTTTTTCCCTATATACTCAAAGCAAATATTATTAAAATAATAATTATAATTATTATCTATATAAGGGCAAGCTTAATAATTATGTTAATTATTGTGTTGTTAATATGTTTGTAGATCCCTGTAAAATAAATACATTAAAAAACTATGAAGGCTAAAACTTATACAAATATAAAAAGTAATAATAATATTAAGATAATTATGAAATAATGTTGTACTGAGGTGCATCAGTGTTTTCTGAAAATGAATGTTTCGACAAAGTCTTCGTTTCTGGTTCCAAACCTGTTAACAGCGGTTGGAAAAGCTTTAGAAATGAGCTCTCAGTGCTGATCATTTCAAAAACATGCTGTAGATTTACTTAGAACTAAATATAAAATGTTTTCCTAAATAAACACACTATGTTTAAAAAACACTGTTTAATTAAAGCATTCCTTTTAAAATAGGACATAGTGATGCCTGTTTTATTGTATTAGGGTTAGATTATCACAATGCCATCTGTACAGAAATCCAACTCCCTAAAAAACTGAGACAGAAACTATCGGCTTCTTATAATCATAAAATCACTGCTTTTGCTGCAGCTTTCAACTTCATTCATGCTTAATGATTTTATTATATTTTATAGTTATATTGTGTATTGTGCTGCCAGTGTGTCAAAGACCTGTTTCTGATGTTTTTACAGAGAATAGCTCCTCTTGTGGACACTTGTGGTACTACCTCTCCCCTTCAGTTCAGTCACTTAAAGTGTCAGTGCTGCTGTGAGTAATTTCCACATGTATTATTTTGAGCCAGAGCAGAGAGGAGAAGAGCTGGATTAGAGGCTCTTATCCAGCTAAACTGTGGCGTCAATCAGCCAAACCTTTAAACCAGTTGGAGGCAGAATCACATCCTGCTCTGATAGACGGCTCCTGGAGAGGAAAGGAGGCCGAGTTGTGGCTGCTGCGAGGTCAAAATGCCCAAACCGAGGTGCTTCAGTCCCACCTCATAGATCCAGTTCACAATATTCTTATTGGTCAGTGCTAATACCTTAAAAAATCCATATCATCCTGCTTTATCCACTTACAGGGGCAACTGAGCTGTATGCTGGGATTAAAGCAAGTAAATTGCAAATGGAAAAGGAATGAGTGATCCACATACATAAATTTGTTTTAGGCTTCTCAGGATCTCATCTCTTATTCTGATTTGGAAGAAAGGCTTGAAAGGTGTAAAATCTTATGCATGTTTCTTGTTTGTGACTGTTACTGTTAATGGAGTGATGAAGCAAACCCACCCTCCTCCTCCTCTTCACAAACACAAAAGAGATTGAAATCACTCAGAACGTAAGCAGGAGAAGGAAAAACTCACATCCTAAAAACACAGAAGCTGAAAAAAAGACCACAACCCTGAACTCACTTCACTGAGGAACAATTTAACCTGTAAAGACATCGTTAATTTCTATTTTTACACGCTGCACACAATCGCAGCATCTGAGCCTTTTATCTTTGTCTCGCTTTATTATCTTTCTGTGCCTGAGTTGGTTTCCTTCCTGCACACACTTCTTTGTATTCCCTGCATGCACAACACGAAAAGCAAATGGAGACCAAATCACCCAGTTAATATATTGTTTAGTTTTTGGGGTTTTGGTGGAGACACATCCTTATAATGTCTACAGTTACATTTTGTTCTTTAAATTATAAAAGAGCCATTTGTTTGTTTTTTTCTAGTCTTTTTCTAGTCTTTTTCATAATTTGAAAATAAAAAGCTTATTATTTAAGTACAGATTCAAAAAGCAGATAATTATCTGATGATAAACAGAAAGATGTGTCAGAATTTTTAGAAATCCTAGTTAAAGAGGAATTTCTTCCTCAGATGACACAGATTTTACACCAGTTTTGTCTCTTCTTTGCAGTTAACCCATATCCACCTTCATTTCAGTCGAGCTGTCAAAATAAAGTTCACCCAGATTACAGAAAACGTGTAATTTAGAGATCAACTGAAAAGGAGCAGCTCAAGTATAATATTTCTGTACATACTCTCAGTCTGCAGCAAACACAATTACAGAAAAAAAAAACAAAGATTTCCAGCTTTCTTGAATATTTGGGCACAATAAAACCAAAGGTTGCATTTTTTCACATTAAAAAAATATAAACTGATGTATGTAAAGGCATTTGTCTATGCAAAACTTAAATACTTTCATCTTTTAACTAAAATATACATATTGTTTAACCTGCATAAAAAAGATCAGACATATTTAAAACCATTTGAAGAAAATGTACAGGTTTGCTGCACATTGAAGAAAAACCCCAGAGGAACAGTCTCAGAGGAAACAGAAAAGAGCAGAACAGACCGACCCCCCCCCCCCCCCTCCAAAATAAAAATAAAAATTGAAGAACTGTAGTCTTCTATAACTCTAACTTTCTTCTATAATATTGTATCTTTATGATTAGCTTCATATTTCCTAACCGATTAAACCTGTTTGTATTACTTGGGTGCAGACCTCTGATGGCTTTGTTGGAGCTCACATTCCTGCTGCCTCCGGTGTTCTTCAATAACTTGACAACCAGCTGGTATTTGAGGCGAAGGATAAATGCTGCAATCCTTTGGTCATTCTGTAGAATTGAAATAATTTTGAATGTGCTTTGAGTTTTTTACCAAAATGTAATTTTTTCCCTACTTGCTGCATGGAATTTTCCGTGAATTCTTTAATACAAAAAAATAACATTTCCTCTTTTAGGAAAAGTTTAAGTTTCTTTCTCTCTGCAAAATTCTGTTATCTGACTTACATGATTTCCAAAGTTACAAGAAAGCTTAAGATTAATTCAAAAATATTATAAAAATGTTAAATTTGGAAAGTTTTATTGAATGTTTGTAGAATTGTATTGAAATTACTTTTCCTGTAAAGTGCCTTGAGATGACATTTGTTGTAAATTGGCGCTATATAAATAAAAGTGAAATGAATTGAATCCTATTGTCGACAACAACTTAGTTTGGAGACTAATATCTTGGTTTCCAACCATAACAAGACTTTCTGACAACCTTCGGGATAAAAACCACTTGCCTGTTCCCCCCAAAAAAAATTTGCCTGTTGCTTTTCCCATTTCCTGTAACAGTTTTCCTAATAATTAAGATTTTTTTTTTTTCCAAGGGATCACACTTTTTCCCTCTGCTGTTATATAAGCCAGTCATCAAAAACTTTTACAATTATTTCAAAATTATGACAGAAAGAGGTTTCTCTAAACTAGAAAATTATAATTCTCACAAAGAAAAGTAGCTTTTGGCAGTCCTGAAACTTACTAGAGGTGGCTGACATATGTCATCACAAAACATGCATAACTTGCCACCAATGAAGTACAAGATAGGGATAAAATTAAACATTTTTTGCTGATAACAACTCCTTAATTAAGCTTGTGAACATTAATAGGTATCCCAAATAACAACTGTGGCTGAGGTATGTAGGTTTTTATCCATGTAATACTTTTTTTGGAACAGTTTGGTTTTGCAGTTAACCTTGGAGCCTACAGCAAGTCTGTTGGCCACAGCAAGCATGAATGTTTAAAATAAATCACATACGATTCTTATCAAGACTCTAAGTGGACATTAGGAACGCACTGACCTATGTTTATGGCCTGGCTGAAAAACTGTTGGAAATCATGTGCAAACTTTATTGATTTATTTGCCAGGTTATGAATTGGGCATGACCAGGGCTTTTGGACATTTAACAGGCCTGTGTTACTTTAGTGTCAGAGTCTTCCAAACGCTCAATTCATTGCTATTACTCTTTTTAAGGAGTTGCTGGAGGCTTTTGAAAACTTACTTAATATAGTGGCAAAACTGCAAAGTTAGTTACATACTTTCTCACAAGGAATGTTGCTGTCTTAAGGAACCCCTAATTGGGATTTCGAAGCTCAGTTTCATCAAGAACTCAGAATACTGATAATCTAAATTCCTAGCATTGACACTATTGGTGAGCTAGAGCTGTAATCAAGCTAAATAGTTCAGCTCTACCTGGAGCCAAGACATTTGATCAAATTGATAGGTTTAGAGATACAGTAAATTAGGATCTGTGGTTCAAATGAAAAATAACCAATAAAATCAAAAAGTTGTTTATGGGCAGGTCCTTCTTTTATCTCTAAACAAGTCAAATCCATCCTGGAATGAAGCACTTTTGCAGTGCCTCCATGCTGCTCTTCATCATTATCTGTTTGTTGGGTAACACTTTTGTAATTCTAAAATGTCACATAATTTAGGAGTAAAATGTTTTCCAGTTATCAGAACTATCTAGGTACTGAAGCATATTACATTTACCAAGTGGTGTATTAGTAATCAGATGTTATTTTTGTCAGCTTTCACAAATTGCAAAACAAGCATTTGTTGTGTATCGATGATGATTGTCTTCAAGATGCTTGGGTGATGACTTGGGAGTAAGAATCATGAGGGCTCACAACCAATTATAATTCTTTCACCCTCTCTTCTGAACCTTGGACAGGGTTCTTTGCTGGGACACTCAAAAAGAATTCCAGTCTCTTACCCGTCAGGTTCTTTAAAAAGAAAACACATTGCATTTGGGCCTTGTTCTGCCACTGTCATCAGTTTTCTGTTCAACCTTAACTATTTTCAGCTTCAGCTTCAGCTGCTTGGAGAAGGATATTCATTCCACTAATTGCTGAGTCTGCTGTACCATATACCTTTTGTCTAGCCGGATCTGGTCTGAACTTTGGATATGTTACTAAAAGATTGTAACATAATCTGTTTTCAGAAACCTTACAATTAACATCAGAGTATGAAACATAGCTATTTCACAGCCTCCTTAACATTGGGAATAAATAAAGCTGCTCTTTTTCAACCTGTCTAACTGGTAGACACTTAAATAAGGACTAGAGAATTCCTAATTTGATTATTTAATGGATAGTTTTGAGAACATACCTTGTTTCAATACGTTTGATGTTTAATTGCTTTAGAACTAAACCATAGGTGATGCTAAACCTGAATTTAAAGTTTTCTACAGCCTGGCAATGTAGTAAAATGTATAATTTTAGATCAAAAATACAATATTCAATTTAAATATAAACAACTGATTTTAATGCAATTTCTAAGAATTAATAGATTTTTGTCCCTTGAAAAAATGGAAGTCTATAAAACAATAAAAATTTAATTCCGGAAACTCAAACTTAAAGAAATATGTTCCCTTCTTATCCAGACCAGAAAAAAAATGAAATAACATGTCCAGCATGTGTAATACTGCTTAAGAACTCTGATCAAAATATTTTAGAAAAAATGGAAAAGCAACAAAACAAAACTGGGAAAACCACACAAAATACAAAACAATATAATCGCAAAGAGCAAGCAATATGTCATTTGATCTTATATATCAGACATTAAATCATTACAGTTGTTTCAGTGAGCTGCATCACACCTTAATGGGAGTTATCTACAGTTATTAATGAAAACATAAAACAAAGAAATTATTTTGCAACATAACAATGGTAAACAATGCTTCATCTGAGCAGAAGCAAGTCTGCAAAGGTTGGATCACCTCATCAAATCAAAATCGCAGCTACATGTTCACTCAAGAATACATTCCCTTTCTTCCTTCTGACTGGAGCTAAGCTATCTCTCCATCATCCCAAGGCCTTGGTTATTGTTTAGAACCTTGATGGAGGTTGGTACCAGAAGGACTCTTGTGGTACGAAGAACTCCAACAAGAGGCTTCAAGAATCAGCTGCTTCCCTCACATTTTTTCTGTTATTACCAGCTCATGTCTTATAAGGGTAAAATGTCATGTTGGGTACCCTCCGTGGTGATCTCATACACTTGGACACAAACCTCTTTGCCCAAGAAGCCCGCCGGAGACAAAAGAGGCCTCCTCTGCTGTCAAGATAACGCCACAGCAGCTATTGTAAAGTCATATGACCATTGTGCTGTGAATTTCTCTGCAGGTTTGCAGAGGCCCACATACAGAGACACACTTCGCCACAAAGACACAAAGACGACAGAGAACGATGACAGAATTGGACGCCTCTGAAGACGTTGCTCGTAGGAGAAAAGACGGGACTGAGGAGGGGTGGAGGGGGGAGGGGAGACAAAAGGAGAGCTTTTCAAAAACACTTCTGAACACTGAGATCAAAGAGCAGAGAAAAGCGTATGTGCAGGGAGGAAAAAAAATAAATCATAAATACTGAGTAAACAAGGCGAAATGGAGTGAGTGGTGGAGCACAGCAGGGAAACGGGGGTGTCATAGCGTCTTAACCGCGACCACAAGGTGTCTTTTTCCTGCTGCACACACTCCAGGTCGGGTTATCTGCTGCCAGAATTGACTTTTTTCTTGGTGTCGCCGAAGGCCGGCAGGTGTTTGTGCAGCACGGCGAAGCAGCTGCAGTAGAGTGAGGAGATAACAACCAGAAAAACAAGCCCTACTCCTCCACCTCCTTGTCTTCTTTTCTTCACTTTCTGTGACTGGGGTTTTTCTGAGGATGCCACAATCAGACAGACTTTTTTTTTTTGTTTAAACCCCCACTGTGGCAGAAAAATTGCGTTTTAAAGATGGGCAGATACAAACCCCGGCCTGAAAGGAGTCAAAGGGGAGAGGGGTTTGTGACCTTCCGTGGGATGAGTGCACCCCGAGGACCAGAAGTGATTTGAGTGTTGCACCTTGTTTGTTCCGCTGCGCTGACATTAAGGTGGGGAGCTGTTATCACGGGTGTTTGTGTGAGCATATGTGTGGGTGGAAAAGAGCAGTGCACATCTTTGTTTTTTGGGGGGTTTTTTACGGAGGGGGGTAGTTTTTTTTCTGGCAAATTTAGATATTTCAATTTTTGAAAGTTGAACACAATCATTCCCGAGTTCTCATTTAATAAAAATCGTCACATCTAAGTGCAGATGGCAAAATGGTGGGTTTCACTTTGATTCATGTTCTATGCAGTAAGGCGAGTCAAGTTTCTAAATCTTTATTCTAAAATGGGACAGACCCAGCTCCACAATGAATGTATCTTATGTTCATAACTCAGGGTGTGAAAGGATATGTGATGTTACTGTTATTAAGTTTTAAAAGAAACTGAAACGGTGTTGCCAAAAACATTTTGTTTTTAGCACACACAAAAAAATATATATAAACAAACCTTTAAAGACAGAATAACTTTTTAGCAACATGTTTCTTTGTTTGATTTCTTTTTGCTGTAAACCAATACCAAGTTTGCAAGATATTTTTATCTTAGCAAAAATGGAAAGGCCAGAGTTAATTTCAACCAGTTGGAGCCTGTTACATTTTACGCAACTGCAAGAAAAATCAAGATGAAAAGACATTATAGTCTTTATACAAGTTAAGTTTATATACAAGTAAACAATAAACAGAAACTACATGGTTTATTTCAACCTCTTTATTGTGAGGCGTGGTCAAAGTGTATGGCATTCACTTTGCTCTCACTTAGATGATCTGTTCTCCTCAGTTTTCCCTGTAGACCTCCTTACATGTTTGATCCATGGTTTTGTTGGCCTATGACTTAAGGAAGCTAATGCCATAGAGTTTGCTATAAAACCCATTGTTGACTCTATTTGAATGAAACAGCCTTTGATATATGGCTGTCCCTCGCTATAGCGCATCTCACCCTCGTTGTTTCATGGATTTTTTAATGCAATTTTAAATGTGTTCTTTACAGCATAATAACCTGCATTGGGCCTGACTTATCAATGGTATGCGCTAAAGAATCTTGAATTGTGATGAAATTGTGCTATACAAATAAAATTGCCTTTCCTAGTTAAAATCGGTTCTATTTTAGCAACTATTTTTAGCAATTCTGAAAGGCATCTCTTAACTTTGCGCCACCAAATACAGCATAAGTTTATTCTTGACAAACCAAAAATGTAATTCACAATCTAATGACCATAAACCTGACCGGTGTGAAAATATTTACCTGTTTTTTTTCCCCAAAGACGCATCATAACTCACTGTGCTCTCAAGTGTGTCTCCACCACGTGAAGACGCGCTGAGTGCACTATGAGTTATGATCCTTGTGTATCCTCATTCGTTTCCTTTGTAGTGGTTTATCTTAATGGGTTCGAATTAATAGAATTTTGTAATCATGGACAATACCACACGGACAAAATGCCTATATGTATGACATTTTAAAAACAAAATCCATACATTTCAGATTACATATTTTCAAGATTAAACGTGTTTTTTCTACTGCAACTTGACATTTAATAGAGGTCATAAGAAAGTGTGTTACATTTCAACAACATTAGTGGAATATGGACATCTTAGCGAGCTTGTTCTGGACATGCAGCTTCAATAAATCTGACTCTGCGTTACAATGCCAGCAGAGAGCCATGCATGCACACCGCACGCATTAAGCTTCTTACTGACAAAAGAGCCCAGTGTGAACTGGGGGTAAGGAAAGTTTTAGCATTGTGAGCCGTGGAGCTGGATGTTGCAGCTCATGACCAGGCTGTTCCCCTGTTACATCGCCCTTGATAAGAGCACACCTTCTGCTATTCCTTCTGCTGCTTCATAGAGCAGAAAGCTGGGATAGCACAGGTTAGACATACAGTGCCGGGAAAACTGTTTGATGGTTTACCAACTGACACACCATTCGTTTAATGAGTTGTTGTTTTGGCCAGCAAGCTTGTAAAACTGTCAGTTTACTTTGTGAGATGTGCTCCGAAGAGATTTATTTTTATGACAGTGATGTTATGTTACAAGCCTTGAGAGCGAGGCAAATTTCTTCAAACTTACACATTGTGTCTTTAAGAAGAGGGAATTATTTGTGTCAAAATATAGTTTTCATCAGAACAGACAGATATCACACGTGGGGTCCCCCAGGGTACCATCCTGGGGCCTCTTCTATTTAAGAAATACATACTCCCACTCCCCAAGATCATAACAACCAATCAGTTAACACAACTATGCAAATGACTGTCAGCTCTACATTTCAATGTCACCAGGAGACTATGAACCCATCCAACCCATTAGTGAATGCACTGAGCAAATCATTGGATGGATATGCCAAATTGTTCTCGAGCAGAACAGAAACAAACTGAAGTAATTCACTTTGTACCTAGAGAGAAATGATTAAGTCCCCACGCAGTTTGAGTTAAAACAAGTAGAAACCACTAATCGAGCCGGAAAGCTAGGTGTAGTAATGGAGTCTGACCTGAACCTCCAGCGCCACATAAAAGCAACAAGTTCAGGCTTCTATCACCTGAAGATTTCTTTGAAAGGACTAATGTCGCGATGATGTCTTTAGTCGGATTAAGTACTGCAGGAGTTTTCTCACTGGTCTGCCTAAAAATTCCATTAGACAGCTGCAGCTGATCTAGAACACTGCTGCTAACACTCACTAGAACCAGGAAAGTAGAGTAAATCCGGCCAGTTCTAAAGTCCTTACCCTGGCTCTCTGTGGCTAAGAGAATATACTTTAAAATATTTTTACTAGTTTATAAATCACTGAATGGCTTTGCACCAAAGTATGTTGAAGATCTGATGTCGCTATACCAACCCCCCAGACCACTTAGGTCTTCAACTCGATATCTACTAATCATATATCAGTGCGTCAGAGGATGCACTATTTATGGACTTTGGAACAATCGAAATCAGGGGAATCAAAGAAAGGGACTTCTTTCGAATGATCACCAGGTTGATAACTGCATATGTGGTTGTATTCATGTCTTTAATTTTTAAGTATACTGTTCTTTTGTGTATTTCATTGTTGTATTATGAACCTACGACATTTTCAGTAAATTCATATAATTTTTTTTTGTAAATGGACCAAACTTAAATAGCACTTTTTAAGCCATACAGACCCCTTAAAGCCCTTTACACTGAACCATTCACACACCGATACAGAGTTCAGTAGGAAACTTGAGTATCTTGCTTAGGGACACATTGACATTTGACAGTAGGAAGCTGGAAGGAAGCTATCCATTGAAAGAACACCTAATAGTCATTCTTCCGAGAAATATGGAGTTTATGGGGGAGTGATGAAAATAAAACAATTGTAAAACGAAGGCCAAAGGAAGTCCTGTTTACAATTTGGCATGTCATTAGGGGAACATAGCAAAAAACATGCAAAAGAAGGTCAAAAGTGTTGCAAAGAAGTGTGTAGCAAAACAATGGGCATTCTTGGATTATAACCTGTTAAAGGCCAGAGTTATGGTGGAAATGACTGTGGCCGTTTTCACATGTGTGGCGATGCCAGAAAATTGCCAGAGAAAAATGCACATTTTTTTCTGTTCACATGGCACAGATCTCGGCCTGTACTGGAGTCCAGTGTTTTACATGACGGACTACAACTAAACAGCAGGTGGCGGTATACAAATAATTCTGTAGCTATCCAACAAACAAGGGGGTGAGAAGTACCATAAAATCGAGCGACAGTTAGAATGTAAACAAAGTGGTCTACTGGTCAACTGCTACCTGAAGCCATCTACAAGGTGAGTGTTGTAGTAAACCCGCTGTTTTGAAACCTGGTGTGTTGCTGTGGGATGCTAGAATCACATTGTTTTGATCTCTTGATTGGTTGAAAGGTGATTCTGTAATTTTGGCCGGCGGTGTCGTCATTTCCGCGTGCAGTGTATTCTCTTGGAGTACGGCCATGGTACGGCTTTAGTTCACATGATCCATATCCACTTCTACCTGGACTCCGATACTACCTCCAAGGCAGGTCTCTCTGGCCATGTCCTGGCATGGTCCATGTTGTTTACATGGTACGAAATAAGTAGATTTTGACCAAATACGGTATCCGAGTACGGAATCCCGTACCATGTGAAAATGCCCAAGATGCAGCATGCTAATGTACTTTAATAGCTTTGTAGAGGCTCAGAATTTGTGAAAAGATTTGAACATTGAATGAACATCTTTAAAAGTAGTTTGGTCATAGCCTAATACAAATTTCAGGATGAATAGACATCCTGAAAGATAGACAGGCATGTATGGAAGGATTATCATGGGGCAGTATGGTGAGGGTGCAGGAGTTTGTATTAATAACATATTTGGATTGTAAAAGTAGCAGCACAATGATGGCAATTAGACTAAATTGGGTTTTTACTAATTTGCTAAGATCCAGCCATGTTTTAATGGGTTTTAGAGACTCTTGGGGGGCCTTCAACAAAGCATGATTCATTTGATTGTCAGAAAAAGCTCCCCTCATAGTAGTACATTATGTGCGGTTTAAAAAGATAATAATATATTCCAAACCTAAACATTGCAGATAATTCTGTTACTTTATTTTCATGTGATTTTTTATTCTTTTGGATTCTGTCCTTACAGAATAATAAACAATTTTGATTTGGTAATAGGTGGTTCATTACACGCTAAACTGATTGTTACTTACCTTATGAATCTTTGAGTTGTTTTTTCCAGAATGCCAGTTTTATCTCTTTGCTAAAAACACTTATTTATCTGGCTTTCCGAGACAATCCATGTTCTGAACTCACTCCAAGTTTGCTGAATTCCTCCTAGATTCCACTTCTGATAGCAGAGTGAAGGCAACAGCACCCCCTCACACTGTTTAGCCATTTCCACAATCAAATGAAAGAGTCTTGGGGGCAAACTCTACAAACAGTGCTGTAATATAAATTGACCATGTTAAAGGAATGGTGACAACATGCTCTCCCCTGTGAGCGTTTAGTTTTCCAGGAAGAAAATGGGATAAAATGCAGAGGCTGCAGTTTTTGTTTTCTCCATCCACCAACTCAACACTACATGTCAGCAGCTGCTGCTTTCTAGAAGTTTGTTTTGTTTTAGCACATGATGTAAGGATAATAAAACCACTCCTGAATTTTTTCTTTACCCATGAATTACATTATCTGCTTGACAATCCAGGATAATTGATATATCTTTCTCTCATTTTTGCACTCCTCCTCAGAGCAAAGGCACTTCAATTATTCATTGTCTTCACTTTACACAGAGACAGAGAGAGATCTACTATATGCCACAAAGGCTTAACGCACGTTGTCACAGTTAATGGAAAGAGCAATCAAATATTTTAGGGAAAACCAAATATGCGGATGTGCCGGCTGCAATTTAGCTAGACATATTTTAACAGTGCCGATCTGAAGAAGGGAAAGAGACAAAGTGATTCAGGGAAAAATTGAATGAGACATTTGATGAATTTTCCCCTCTTGTTGCAGGGATTGTAACTCGCCACCTACCTCTTAGGACTGGAGGAGGGTAAACAAAAAAAGTTGAGTGCTGGGTGTGGCACAGTGGCATTAAGTGGCGTAATTAATAGCATTCTCACAAAATCGGGGAAAGTTATTAGGGAAGCATAGGAGAGAAAGTCGCGCCTTAAGAGGCTCTCAAATTGCACTCCAAGATTTGTCACTTCAAGCAGTCGTTTAAAAGCTCATTTGAAACTGTTGACCCCAGTTATCAGAACAAGCCTATTTAAGCTTTCCGTGAATGAGTTCATATTTAAAGGAGCTAAATGAAGACAGAAGTATTTGAAAAGCACCAATTTATTACCTGATAGAGACAGTAGAACTTCATTATCATCCCCACTCTCCACAGTCACTTTCCTCTATTTGCAGACGGATTTAATGTAAAGATGAAAATAAAAGATTATCTGTGAAAAACATCCATCACTGAAAATATCAGAAAATGTCACATGTGAAGGTGGTTGTGGTGGGGCAGTGGGGGGTAAGAAAAAGAAAAAGCAACACACTATAATACACTTGAGGAAATATTTGCCAATCTAAAAAATTCACACGGTAAATGTTAGCAGAGAAACAGTGAAGCTGCCAGTGGAATCCAATTAAAGCATTCCTCACAATGTTTTTTTTATTTTATTTTATTTTTTTTTAGAGGATTTTCACAGGAATGCCGGCAACTGGAGATATCGGTGCATAAATTAACCAGAGCGGACTTAATTACACACGGGCAGAGCAAGAGGTAGATGGAACAAAAGAAGGAAAGAAAGGTAAACAGGGAGGAATGGAGGTGCAGAGATTTGTTTTTCTTTTTTTTTACACCAATAAGTCTGAGATGCTCACCGTGCCACGGGCTCCTCCATCTGTCTCTGACACACACACACACACCCGCACGTACGCAGAGGCACACACACACACACTTAGCAGAAGACACACTCCTTAGTCCTCAGTGGTTCAGCAGGAGTAGGTTAAAGGTGTCTCATCTCCTGGCTGTTCTTAGGAAATTTGCACACGTCCACTCTGTTCTCCTTAAAAAAAAGAAAAAAGTTTTAGATGTATGCAAACTGAAATAAAGCAAAAAAACTACATTATACCACCCCCCCCCCCCCCCCCCACAAAAAAAAAAAAGAAGTATGGGAAAATCACAAAATTATTTCTTCCTTTTATTTGCTTCTGTTTTTGGAGAAGTGTGTATTTTGTGCTTTGCACATAAATGTGATGCATAGACTCGGCTTGCTCATATCTGCCTGCTCTGCACGTGGGCGGGTGTAAATCCTCATCCTGCTGTATATCCATTAGTAATGCAACACTCTAAAAATAAAGTGCGCCCCGGTGTATCAGTGCCTATGAACATGTTGCCTGTGTAATCACATTTTATATACTTCTTTTTTATCTGTTGTTGGAAGAGAGGGATGGAGAGGATTTTTTTTTTTCTCCAGGCTGGTGCAGCAGCTATAGATGCAACGGATAGGCCAGTTGTTAGAACCAGGTGTTGGGCTTGCTTGGTGAAAGGTGAGATAAGTCCTGATTCTTTAACCCCGTTCTTCCTCCTCCTCTTTGCTGCACCGACACAAATCAGCATGCTTAGAATACACTGCATAAGTTATCAGCTCCTTGGATAGCGACGTGTGAGGAGGGAGAACGGCGGCAGAAAAAGAAGAGGAGACTTCTATCACTTAATGAAAAATAGCTTCTCTTTTGGACAGAACTTCACAGGGCTGCAATCAAGCCCCGGCCCCCAGTTCTTGACGTGCAATCGAGGCAAATCAAGTCAGCATCTATTAATAATATTTCCCTGGCTCCTTTCATTCCAGCGCATGTCCTACCACTGTCAACGCTGTGATGGAGCACTGCCTTTATCTCCACCCTGGCCTGCTCTGTCACAGTGATAAACAATTCTAACAAGAATCAGAATAAAGATCTCCCCAGTAGACTTTCAGAGATAGAGGGGGCCCTTTTTTTCTCATTTTCTAGACGGCAAAATTTAATCTAGTCCCCTCCCCAACAACTCCAACACCAACCCCCCTTTCCCTCCTTCTGCCTGCTTCCTCTTCTGCTCCTCTACTCATCTTCTTTTTTTTCCTCACTCCTTCTTCCCTGCGACTTTTTTTTTTAAACCGTCACATTCAAAGAGATGCAAATTTCCTCAGAGCTGGGACCTGATGGAGTTGGAGAGAATGCGAAGGGGTTTGGAGAAAGTCTGTGCATGGAGGCTGTGTGGAGCCATTTTTCCTCTCCTCGGTCAGTCTGACCACATCACCGGATGAAATGTGAGTAAGGTAAAGGTGAAAAATGTGTCAGAGCATGCACTGTGTCTTCTGACGCACTCACATGTTACCAATGCTTTCCTACTGTAAAATAGTTTTCCACTTTAAGCATTTTCCTTCTTCAGTGTCCCTCGAGTTTGTGTAGCAGTAGAGTTCTTTGTGTCCACAGGTTCCTAAGGCTTTTTTGAGGCTGATATTAACTTTTAGCTCCCATATGAAGCAGTTTTTAGAGATTATGTTTTTTATTCTTTTTTTTTCTTGATTTTGTGTTTTCAGAAAACCACTGTGGATGAGTGACATCCCATCTTAACTTTAACTAAACCAAAGGTGTATGCTACACTCAAACGATGTGGCTCTAAAACACCTGTAAAATTGCCCCAGAAGCTGAGAGAAGAGCACATAAAAAGCACACACAGCAAATGAGTAGTAACTTCTACTTTATCTCTGGATTTTCTTGAGACTTGGATGCTGGGAATGAACATGCACAGTTAGTAAGGTGGTCTACTTATTGCTTATTACATAGCTTATTGTAGCTTTAGAGTGCAAGTTAACACTTCTGGCCTACAGCTTGGGATCCTCTTTAAAACGAATGTTGAATTCCAACACAAAGATTATGATGGATTATTAAATGTGAGTGGCATCAGTTTTTGCAAATGTCTGATGTAGAAACAGATGTAAAATCAATAAAGTCATAGCAGCGTCTTTGTGGCCTTTAATTTGGTCTCTTTTCAATAACGTTTCCGTTACATGTTCATTGCGAATTTTATGGAAAAAGATTAAACAGTTTTGCATATCCATAATTATTCAAATTAATAATAATATAATTTACAAGTGTAATGCTAAAATCATATATTTTTAATGCATTTTTTTAATTTTACTGGATTACAAATACAAATCCCCCCCCCCCAACAAATACATTTACCGGCTGCTTTACACACCTCTATTATTAACCAAAGTTCTCTAAGAAATAAATAAACAAAAATAACAAAAGAAATTACTGGGTCAGAATTACTTAGCTCAAAGACAGAATAGAATAGAATAGAATAAAAAATGATTCATATAAACACACCATTCAGATTACACTGGTGACTAAAAATCATAAACCGAACAAATGCAACCCAACGAATCTGAAACAGTTACCACAAGTCCCACCTGCTGCTAATCATATAGTCACTGCTATTCCATCCTCCATCAATATGGCACTTTTAAATGTTCGCTCTATGCTGAACAAAACCTTCATTGTCAACGATCTGATTTTAGACAATAATCTTCAATGTTTGTTTTTAACAGAGAGATGGCTGAGTGCAGATACCCCTGCTGTTTTTACAGAGACCTGCCCATCTAATTTGAATGTTTCTTATTCAACAAGGAGTAGCCAAATGGGAGGTGGAACTTCTTTTATAAGTTCATCCACACTATCTGCCAATGATTATTCAATGATTGTTGCACCTTTGAATATACTGCGTCTGTTTTTAGCACTCCTCAGATTTTATGTGTCAGAGTTAATAGGCCTCCAAAAACGAATGCACTTTTTATTGAAGAATTTTCTGAGTTTTTATCAATTTTGTACAAAATGATCATTTTGTAGAAATGATCATTTTAGCTGGTGATTTTAATTTACATGTAAATAACATTTTAGATCCTCTGTCAACAGATTTATGAAAGATTTTAAATGATATGGATTTTAGTCAACATGTCACACAGCCAACTCACAAAAAAAAACAAAAAAAACTTACTGGGTAAACATAATAAAATTATGTATTTCATTTCCACACAACTGATTTGACTAGATAACCTCCAAAATCTTTTTTTCAGAACAAACAAAAAAATGTCTGTCCACGTGCTGAATGTATATGCTGAGCACACTTAGTGTTTAATTTATTGCAATATTTTTAAAATCAATGCTTTCTAGATTTCCTTTACATTTCTTCACAGCCATGATATCACAATGCTGGGTTTTGGTTTTTTGACCCCCAGTGTCGTGTATATGCATGCAGATTCGGGGAGCAAATGTAAAAATGCAATGGTTATCTACGCCGTTGTAAGTAGGCTAAAAGTTATCAAAACCTCTAACAGACTAAACATAGTTTGACATCTTTTTTAAAACATGTTGATAATGAAAATCATGAATGTGACTGAATATAAAACATTAATAAACTGAAATTACAGTTATGTGTGCCAGCAAGACAATTTTCAAAGCAGAGACACAAATCTCAGATGTGAAAGTGACACAACATCATTTATTTTGTGCTTCTGGAAAGTTTTGTTTATTGCCATTCTCTTTCATCATAAAACATTTCCCTTTTAATTAATACGTAACATAGGCTATAGATTTAAGGCTTACAATGAGGCGGAAAATGGGAGAAGTTATATTTGTAGTTCATTTTTGTTTTGTAGTCATTGGTATATATTAAGGCCCTTTCCTGCAGAATCCTGTCTAAAATAGTAAACCTCAGTGGATGGTTTCAAGCATGCCATCATGATTCCGGATTCTTGGGTTGTTTCTTCTGACTTCCACCAGGAGGTATATGTTTTCGTGCCTGTTTGTCTGTTTGCAAGATAAATCAAAAAGTTATGGACATATTTCAATGAAATTTTCAGGAAATGTCTGCAATGGGAACTGATTACATTTTGGCTTTGATCAAACTTGAAGAGTGTATCCATCCAATGACCAGTGGTGCCAGAGCTCACACTCGGCTGAGCTCACACAGCAGCCCCGCTATGGATGAACCATATGCACAGCAAATGAATTGTGTATGCCATAATCTCCCCTCTCTGCAGGAACAGCACATTGACAGTACTGACACAGAATGTCACATTAACAGACATTTTATTGGAAAGTTATCAACAGCAAAAATTAAACAACATGGGATATGGGTGGATGAATGGCCCTGGACGAGGTCCTCTTCTCTGAGTGCTTTTCTACTTTTTAAATGGTATGGTTATTTCTGTGGTTTGAAGCACAACAGTCGGTGGCAAGTGACAGGTCAGAAGTAGAAGATTAGTGTCAATCCGTTTTTACCGATTTAGTTTTTGTGTTTCCATGTGCACTAAATAGAATCAGGATGTGATCTGCTGCTGCTGCTGCTTCATCCTGCCCAGCAGCTCAGCGTGAGGTGACACTGCCAAGTACAGCAAAGAGAGGACTAGTAAAGATGGATTACATGCAAAGAGATCTTTGACAAGCCAAGCGACAGTCATGTAGGCAGCAGCAGACAGTGAGAGACAAAGAAGTGAGGGGCCCAGTGGGACATCCACTTAGGAGGGAAGAGGAAACAGTAGCCTGCACACAGGTGAGGGAGGTGCCATGTGACTGTGGGTGTGCTCGAGTGGAGGAGGGGCCTGATGAAGCAGAGGGAAGAATTTTTGAAGGAGTATGCAAACCTATCTGTTCTTTCTCCTTAAATTCCAGCCTGGTTTTTTGCCCAGACACACAACACTCACAGTGACAGCTTCAGACTCTGGCTCAGTAGAACTACTAAAATCGCATCTAATCCTCTTCCTGATGTATTTTTAATTGTGTGAGAGAGCAGAGGAGGGCAAGCTGGGTGGTGGGTGTAACAGCAGGAAGGATGGGTGAACCTCCTCGGTGTCATCTTTGTCACTGAAGTTAGATGGGGGACAAATCAGTTCACACAGATGAGGAGCTCAGAGTGGAAATGATAAATTACAGAGGACTGACTGCACTTCATGCAACAGAGAATAACGATTTAAAGGTAGAAATCTTCAGTTCCACTAAAGGTCTCTAAAAGTTTATTTTCATATTAATATAGAGGAACTTGTCTGACTCCTCTTAACAAATTAGCGTCATTTGTTTATGCACAAGGTCCCACTACAGGTTTTCAATCAGGATGAGGTCTGTGGTGAAACTGTATTTTTGCAGCACCTTGATGATTTTTCCCAGTAACTCTGTTTTAGACTTGATATGTTTGAGACCACTGTCTTGCTGATGCCTGAGTTTTGAGTCAAATTTAATCTGTTGGAAAGATGACCTCACTTTAAATTAGGGATGTGTATTAGCAAGAATCTGATAATACGATATGTATCACAATACAGAAAGGACGTTATAATATACTGTGACATATAATGTCCTACTCCAACTAGGCATTTTTAGCCAATTTTTGGCTAAAAATGTTTTTTTTGGCTAAAAAGCACCACCTGAAGATGGACAATTAGTTTTTTTTCCTGTCTGTGCTTTTCTTAACAAACTAGAAGTGTATATATATATATATATATATATATATATATATATATATATATATATATATATATATATATATATTTTTTTTTTAATTTATTTATTTTTTTCATTTATTTTTTTACAGTAAAGACTTTTTTTAAATCCGTTTTTGTGTACTTATTTGTAACTGTTTTTCTGACCTGTCTTTAAAAGCATCATACATGTACCTTAGTCTGTTGAACTAATACTGGGATTGTTAATGAACTCAAATTATCAGTGATAAAATGAGCAAAAACAGGCACCAGATATTTAATTTATATAAAAAAACAATATCAATTATTACACCAGACTATCAGTCTTTATCTGAAGGTATTCTTGGCATACGTACTAAAACACACAACACTAAAGAAGCACATAGATTTCAGCTCAAGTTTAAGGAATTTATTAACAAATTGCTCCAAAATCACAAAATAAATTCAATCTAGTGTAAAAATTAGCTGTGCTATTTATCCTAAATGATTGATCTAATCTACTGGAAGAAATAAAGAAATAAATGAACAGTGAAGTATGGAATCAAAACAAACTCGAAGTCACAGGAAGACCTAACCTAATGGGCAGCAGGAAGGCTTTTGTCACTCAGGTGTGAATTACAAAGGCAGGCGCGGTGAGCTCAGAAAAGAAAAAGGAGACCAGGTAGTCTGAACTAGTTAGCTCTGGTTTAGCTTCAGAGCTTAACAAAACGGTGCAAGACCGACGGCCAGCCCTCTCTTGTTCTTGTCAATTAAACTTACTCAACAGTAACATTTGTTTAAACTCAGTTGAAGTCATGGCTACAAATATATAAATTGTCCATGACACGACTGACTCAGCTGTTGTTTCTGTGCGTTCGGGAGAGAGCACTAACACAGCATGTCCTCCTTATGCACAATCTTACCATTCAGGCTACTCCTTTGGCCTGAGAGGTCACCTATGAGCAAAAAACTTTCAAACTTCCCATAGTTGCTTTAAAACATCTAGTTGAATCACTGGAGCGAACAAGGTGAAAACAGCCACCAACTCTCTTCATACTTTTACATTTTACTACAAAAAATATTGTCATATGATACATATTCATATGATACATTATATAAAAGCTAACATTCTTTCAGAGGTAGGCTCAGGAGTTTTCCCAAACGAGCGGTCTATCAGTGATAAGAATATCTGTTTTTGTCCTTCAAAAGGAACTGTGGTTGACCCAGTGTCATTACCCTGAAATGTATCTGCCTGTGTGTGGGACTAAGGATTCTTTCTTTATAGAAGATTGTATAGGGGTGTGTATTCGGAATGGCCCGATCGAGTCACTCAGTGGGAGCTGTGGTTAAGTCACGTTGATTGGTTGTAATTCAGAGGGAAATGACCAGACGTCGCTAAGCAATCAGCTCTGTAAAAATAATAAAAAGTTTTGGATGAATTTGTTTATTAAAGATGTCAGTCACTCTCTCCTGCTTCGAAAGAAAGCCCACCTAACCTCATAGGGCTTCAGCGACAGAAAGTTTGAGATATTCATGGGAGAAAAAGTTATTCTCCATGACCCACCAGAGGTAAAGAAACTTCCAAGCTCTGGGGCTGACTTTGAACGCCATCATATCCCTGCTTGTGATTAAAATGTTATATGCCAATCAATAATATCAATGATAGCTGTACACAGAGTACAAGCTTTTGTCAGAAAGCAAACAATTTATAATTTACCATTGGAAGAGAAATTTCAAAAACCAGGACAGAGCAATATCCAACAAAAACGTAATTTTTTCATCCACAATGGTCTAGTAACGGTCTAACTTGGAGCACATTGTTAATGTCCACTTACCGGTATCGAGGTTAAATGCTCAATATATTATTATATTATTTTTAGCTCATATCACCCAGCCCTACGAAATATCATAAGCATGCAACTTACTTCTTCTTCTTTGTGTTCATAAATGGCCTGCACACAACAAATTAGTGCATTATCCCTGACTGGTATGGAGTGTGTACCAGAGTCAATACATTGCCCAGCCCGTTCGTGGCACCAGGCCTGGGTAATCCACTTTCCAGGCCAGGCACAGTTGTCTCTGTGGGTGGCTACTGCCCCCCAGTGCTTGCCCATGCCTCCGGACTGCAATATTGTGAGATAAAATATCACGATATATCGACTAATCAATATATTCCTACATTCCTACTTTAGAGGCAGTTATACTATGAGATCCAGAGTTGATGATCAACTGAATGACTGCCAGGGACGTAGGTCCCTTGGATGCAAAACATCACAGTGTACTAAGGTCACCAAAAGTTGGGCCAGCTTAATAGGAGTTTTACAGCATAGTTGTGCACATGGCAGCGTTATGGCTTTAAGATATAAAAAAAGATAGCAATAAAGGTAAGGACAGCCAGAAAAAGCATTCTTTGAAGACAAATTAAGATGCTACAGTGGTGCAGCTGACTGAGCAGCCAACACTTAGATCTTGTGTTATTTGTAGTGCTTTTTGTTATTTACGTGACATGTGCAAGTTTAGACGAGCCTTCTGCAGGTGTTTAGCAGACACATTTTCTAAATTTTCTTCAGGCTTTGAGAAAGTATAAATTATCTCGGCCAAGGAGGTTATCTTTTTGACAGAGTTTCCTTGTTTGTTTGTCTGTTAGCTAGAAACATAACACAACATAAAATAGAACTTTTTATTCTAAACTTCACTTGCCGTGTTTGGAGGAAAAAGAAGGAGGAGTTGCATCCCAAGGACGCCATCTCTACTGTGAAGCATGGGGATGTAAACATCATGCTTTGGGGTGCTTTTCTGCGAAGTGAAATGGAAAACTGTACTGCATTAGAGAGAGGATAAGGAAAGGATGAGTGAGGCAATGTACTGTTAGATTTTGAGCAAAAACTCTCTGCTGCTCAGCGACAGCCCAAAAATAGACAGATCTAGAGAAGATCTGTGTGGACAAGTGGGCTAAAATCCCTGTAGCAATGTGTTCAAACCTGGTCAAGAAATACAGGAAATGTTTGAGCTCTATAATTGCAAACAAAGGCTTCTGTACCAAATAAAACTGATTTTCTCAGGTTTTCAAATACTTATGTGTAGCAATAAAATACAAATGAATTATTTTAAAATCATAGAATGTGATTTCCAGAATAAATAAAAAAGTTTACTCTCACAGTGGAAATGCACCAACAATGTAAATTTCATACCCCTCCGTAATTTCTTAGTGGGAGAACTTGCAAACTCACAGGGTGTTCAAATACTTATGTTCCTTATTGTATATCCAGTGTACACACAAAACTCAACAGCACAAGCTTTTGGAATAAATCTTTTAAAACAAAGTAAGAAAAAGCAAAAAAAAAAGTTTTTTTTGTCACAATATAAGTTAGCCTGGTCATCCAGTAAATATATAGTTGTAAACTCTAAACATTATTGAAATTCTTCCCCTCTGTACGGTTAAGACAGTATGTGCTTCTCTTGTCAATGGCTATGACTGTAGCAATTTCAATTGTTTTGACATAATTTTGAGATATAATCTCTGACTTGCAAAAGAAAAGTAATAGAGCATAACTTCCTTCAGCATCGATACATAAATCCAACTCTTAAAGGTAGTATGTTTCTATGAAAACAAAACAAACAACAAAAAAGATCATTTCCAGCGATGAAAAGATTTAATTTAGATAGAAAAGGCTCTGATTTTTTGAGTTCGCATAATCAAAGAAAATAGGATATAAACTGTCTGTCATTCCAAAGACAAAAGAGACAATCCAGATTCAAGAGAAACTGAGTGAAAATGGCTGAGAAGAGTGAACTAAATTTGGCAATTCAGAATTTTGTTGTTTGTTTATATATTCTGTTTAAGTGCCTCTCTCCTTAGCCCGATTCTATGTTCTTGAAGAAAAACTTAAATGTATGGTTGCGGACAGAGTGAACATTCACTTCACAGATACTTGTTGGTATATTCTTGATAGATTGAGAAGACTAGTTTCATCTTATTCTTTTATTCTTCTTACAAGCCAACAATTTTAATTCACAGCATACAATTCAACTCAAACCCACTGAACCTTTATTATTATTTTCATGATTTTGGAGATGTGATCTTATTGTTTACCTCTTTTACTTTTTATATGCAATCATTTTCTTCTTTGAGTTGTGTGCACATAATCATAGTATAATTCCTGCCTATCTGTAAACATCAGCCTCTTTGCTATAAAAATAAGGGCATTTTTAAAGATAAAATGTCCTTGCGGGTGTGACCCATATCTTTAGGTCACTCAAGTTTCCATGCTGAAAATTAAAGTTATATTACTGATCAACTTTCTAAATTTTAAGCCTGATCTGCAATGAGGCGATTTAGAGAAAGTATCCATAAGCGGAGCCAAAGCGGATTTGCAAACGATACGTGCTCCATTCGACAATGCCAAGAAACCAAATTGGTAAACAGGTGTGTGAGTGTGTTTTGCTATTAACACCTTGGGAATGGTCTGTGGTTCAGTGTTTCCTCATGAAATGTGATTTTATAAACCCCCCCCAAAAAAATTATAATAACCTAGATAAGCTCTGGGCTTAAGTGATCCACAGAATCAGCGGTTTGGGAGTTTAACATCAGTACCTCTGGAGGTAATTCTAATGCAAATGTGTGTGAAGACTCTCAGATAAATGCCTGTGGCTGGTGAATGAGGTCCAGGTGGGAATGTGCTTTATATGTTTCAAGGAATCAAAAGGAGAGAGAAAATATTCAGTGAGTGAGAAAAAACCCAAAAAACAAATCCTAAACAAAATGCAGATGGCAGCTGTGCTGACTCGCCTCTTAGTGCTTTGTGACAGGCTTTGCTTTATTTCACGGGGTACCATCCCTCCCTCCCCTCTTACTTTTCTATCACACCTTCACTCTCCTCCTCAGTCAGCTGGCTTATAGAGCAGCCACTCTTCCAATCACCGATCAACCTGCTGCTTCTCATCACTCAATTTGTACTTTTTCTTTTGTTGACCATTTTCATCATGATAAAAATGTTATACCAATTCCTTTCTGAGAATATAAAATAAAGTGCTTATTACCCCCTGATCTAAACATGTCAAATAATATTCACTTTTAAAACCATCTCAAAATGATCCCTCTGTGGTAGAATAAGGGGAAAACATTAAATTTCCTCAGCATGAACGGCCACTTTGCACCCTAACTCTGTGTATTAGATTCATCATGCAAAGTACAAAGACCTCATGCTCAAAATCTAAATTTAACGCGATTACTGAAAAGAAAAATTATGACTGCGGTTAAATTTACAAGCCATTTATTTAGCTTTTTATGGGCTGGAGCGAATGAACGCTAATAAGAGACCATTTCATTTATGCTCAGTAAAATATAGCACTTCAGGAAAGCAGCGCTGGAGTTGAGATGCCATTGATGCTCAGAAATGAATTCATAGTCGTATGTATTTGTTCTATTAATTACCAGTTCATACACATATCAGTATGCCACTTAAATCAACTCCTTTCAGATCTACAAGTCTAATGAATGGTGAATTTTGAAAATCTTTGTTTTGATGTACTTTACTGCCAATGGAATACAATGAGATTCTTCCCTCTCATTATAAACAGCTCTATGCCTTTAAAAGTGAAGTACACCCCTGCTGTTAGCTGCTTTAAGTGCAGACTAATATTTGCCATGACAGAAGTGTGGCCTTGATATCAGATAGAACCTAAATGGGTCTGAAATTATGCTTTTATATCACTTCCTGCTAGATACTTGCAAGTCATCCATCAAAATGAACAGAGCAAATGAAAAAATAACGTAAGTAGTGCCATCTGAGGCCTACCCTCTAATGAGCTCATATTGTTAACTGAAAATCCATATGCAAACCCTGAACTCATGATAGTATTTATAAAAAGTATTTTCAACACTGTTAGAATAATTTGTTGAAAAGTCTTTATCCCTGAATCCCTGAATCTGAGGACCAATATTGTTAAAGGCAGGGTGACATATAAAATCCACTTTTTTAAGCTTTTCATCACATTATTATGTCATTCCCTCCTTAAAAACATGCCTAAAGTGTTTCTTAGGGTACTTTATGTATGTTTGAGTAATCTTTTTAAACTCCGGTGGCCACCATTTTGAGCGCTGAACGCCAGAGTCCTCCTAGGTACACCCTCACCTCCCAGCAACGCCCCTACATTTTTATTACCGCCCACGTTTCTCCATAGCCCTCCCTCCCTCCCACGCTCCCCAAGCACAAAAGCAGAGCGTCATCAACACCAATCAACTATCACCTGTGTGTAATTACAGAAACAGCACAAAAATCAGAAATGTCCTCCATAAAAATTTAAATATTCAAAGTCTCAGACAAGATTTTATCTTTATTTGCTTTAAGCAGCACCATAAAAAACGGAGTGCTTTTTGTAAACTATAAACTGCCTCCAGCCAGAGGTGGACGGCCTCACTGCTTCTGAGAGCGGTGGAGAGTCTTGACAAGATGCCGCTGTCTACTGCCGCTAAGAGCTGTGGAGAGAAAGCAGCAGCCATAATGTAATGCTTCAAGCCCATGTGACTGGAAAATGTTGTGATGACATTGAAGACAGCGTGTTGAGGGAGGAATGTCGGAGATTCTTAAAGAGACATGCAGCTAATTTCAAGGAATTTATTTTGGACATGTTGTGACTGCAATTTTTCAAATACACTCAACAAAAACATAACCGCAACACCTTTGTTTCTGCTCCCATTTTTCATGAGATGGACTTAAAGATCTAAAATTCATTCCAGATACACAATATTACCATTTCTCTCAAACATTGTTCACAAATCAGTCTAAATGTGTGATAGTGAGCACTTCTGCTTTGCTGAGATAATCCATCACACCTGACAGGTGTGCCACATCAAGATGCTGATCTGACATCATCATTAGTGCACACGTGTACCTTATACTGCCCACAATAAAAGGCCACCCTGGAATGTGCAGTTTTGTCTCACAGCAAAGTGCCACAGATGCCACAAGCATTGAGGGAGCGTGCAATTGGCTTGCTGACAGCATGAATGTCAACCAGATCTGTTGCTTGTGCATCGAATGTTAATTTCTCCACCATAAGCCGTCTCCAAAGGCGTTTCAGAGAATAATGCAGTACATCCAACCGGCCTCACAACCGCAGACCACGTGTAACCACACCAGCCCAGGACCTCCACATCCAGCAGGTTCACCTCCAAGATTAACAATTGGTTTGCAGAACCAAACAATTTCTGCACAACTTTTTCAGAAACCATCTCAGGGAAGCTCAACTGCATGCTCGTCGTCCTCATCGGGATCTTGACCTTGCTCCAGCTCATCTTGATTAATGCACAGGTGTACCTTATACTGCCCTCAATAAAAGGCCACCCTGGAATGTGCAGTTTTGTCTGGGGAATCTGAACCGGTCAGTATCTGGTGTGACCACCATTTGCCTCATGAAGTGCAACACATCTTCGTCGCATAGAGTTTATCAGATGGTCAATTGTGGCCTGTGGAATGTTGGTCCACTCTTCTTCAATGGCTGTGCGAAGTTGTTGCATATTAGTGGGAACTGGTACACGCTGTCGTAGCACATCCCAAAAATGCTCAATGGGTGACATGTCCGGTGAGTATGCTGGCCATGCAAGAACTGGGACATTTTCAGCTTCCAAGAATTGTGTACCGATCCTTACAACATGGGGCCGTGTATTGTCTTGCTGAAACATGAGGTGATGTTCACGGATGTATGGCACTACAATGGGCCTCAGGATCTCATCACGGTATCTCTGTGCATTCAAAATGCCATCAATAAAATGCACCTGTGTTCTTCGTCGATAACAGATGCCTGCTCATACCATAACCCCACCACCACCATGGGCCACTCGATCCACAACATTGACATCAGCAAAGCGCTCACCCACACGACGCCACACACGCTGTCTGCCATCTGCCCTGAGCAATGTAAACCGAGATTCACCGAGAGAACACCTCTCCAACATGCCAGACGCCATCGAATGTGAGCATTTGCCCACTCAAGTCTGTTACGGCAATGAGCTGGAGCAAGGTCAAGATCCCGATGAGGACGACGAGCATGCAGTTGAGCTTCCCTGAGATGGTTTCTGAAAAAGTTGTGCAGAAATTGTTTGGTTCTGCAAACCAATTGTTAATCTTGGAGGTGAACCTGCTGGATGTGGAGGTCCTGGGCTGGTGTGGTTACACGTGGTCTGCGGTTGTGAGGCCGGTTGGATGTACTGCATTATTCTCTGAAACGCCTTTGGAGACGGCTTATGGTGGAGAAATTAACATTCGATGCACAAGCAACAGATCTGGTTGACATTCATGCTGTCAGCAAGCCAATTGCACGCTCCCTCAATGCTTGTGGCATTTGTGGCACTTTGCTGTGAGACAAAACTGCACATTCCAGGGTGGCCTTTTATTGTGGGCAGTATAAGGTACACGTGTGCACTAATGATGATGTCAGATCAGCATCTTGATGTGGCACACCTGTCAGGTGGGATGGATTATCTCAGCAAAGCAGAAGTGCTCACTATCACACATTTAGACTGATTTGTAAGAATGTTTGAGAGAAATGGTAATATTGTGTATCTGGAATGAATTTTATATCTTTAAGTCCATCTCATGAAAAATGGGAGCAGAAACAAAGGTGTTGCGTTTATGTTTTTGTTGAGTGTATATAGTTTATATCATTTATTGAACTTACAGATCGATATACGGCAATATTACATATATGTATATGTGTATTGTACCACAGAATTGTTCTGTCTGCCTGAGATGAATGTGCCACCCCTCCTTTAAAAAGATCTTGAGTTTGATGACAAAATAATCATATAATTCAAATAATTTAAGAAATTCGGGGAGCAAACACAAGATACATAGTCATGACCTCCAATCTCTAAGAGGGTAGTGCTTCAAAAACTGGTATTTATCCATACATCAGTTCATCAAGCAAAAAGTTGAAAAAGCGGATTACTTTCGGAAATTCTTGTTTAGCACTTTAAATGTTGTCCAAGGGTAGCGCCTATTCTCATACCCCTTTAGGAAACATATTTGCCCAGTCCTTCAGCACCAATTCATTAACACTGACACAACTGTGGTTATGTCTTTTTTAGCCTATTAATCTCAAGCTTTGAATTCTGATCACCTTAAAGCAAAAAAAATACAATAAAACATGGTCTTGATTACACTTACTATGCTTCAATAAAGCAATAAAAACAAACAAAAATCCATCAACAGTATTAACTATCAACAATATTGCAGTCAGCTTCTTCAGTAGTAAAATGAAAAAATAAAAAATAAATAAAAGAGCTTCTATTGAATATGTCGCTATTAGTTTAAAACTGATGAGTAAAAATTTATTATGACTGGAGTTTTGGACCCTGTTGACCAAACTGATGAACAATGAAAAAAAGCAGAATATGTGTTATATTTACATTTATATGCTCTTATGTTTAACTAGCTGTATTCACTAACTCTGACACAGCTTTACTCTTTGCAATTGTTTCTAAGTCGTCTAGAGTAGCGGTTCCCAAACTTTCCAGACTCTGGGCTACAAAATAAAAATTTACAACGCTCGTGTCCCAAACTCAGGTCCTTTTTTCATTTTTCATTAAATTTATAAAATGTAGATGCCTGCTCACTGCCTCTTCTGGTATCAACATTTTTTTCTCAAGAGGATTTCAAGACCCCAAACTTACCTGTTTGTGACCCCAGTTGGGGTCCCGACCCCTACTTTGTTAACTACTGGTCTAGAGAACATCTGCCGTTTTGATATTTACTTACTTTTTTACTATTTTTCTCTTATTCCCAAGTTGCCACATAAGAAAAATTGTCAATTTTTTTTTACATGTTTATGTAAACTTGTTAAATTCTATATTTTTTAGTGCTGCTGCTCATGGTAATCGTGTGGTAGTGCATTTGAATTTTGTAATTGGCTGAAAGCGGTACATCTTTTCCATTGTCTACGTCACAGGCATGGTCTCACGGAGACGCCCTTCCTCTCTCAGTCACCTTCTCCCCGCCATGGGAAGAGTTGAAATTGCTTATCTTGTGTGCTACGTGTGCACACAGAAGCATAGTGAGAGAAACAGAGGAAGCTGAAATACATATGTTGCACTTTGGAGGACTACAACGTCAAAGTTGTTTAAAGTCATAAGTTATAACCTATATGTTTTAAATACACCATGAATAAGGAAACAAAAGCTGAGGTAGTTCCCTCCGAAGCTACCTAGCATCGATTCTAGCGCTAGGCTCTCTGTGCGTCCATCCATCCATATATATCTTCTGCTTTATCCGGTCAGGTCACGGGGGCAGCAGCTTGAGCAAAGTGACCCAGCCACTTGGGCCAGCTCCTCGAGAGGAAACCCAAGGTGTTCCCAGGGTAGCCAACAAACAAGCAAACCTCCAGCATTTCCTGGTCCTCCCCGGGGAGGCGTCCAGGAAGGTATCCTGACCAGATGTCCAAGCCACCTCAACTGGCTCCTCTTGATTTTTTTTGTTTCCGAGAGGCTGTTTTATCTTTGTTTCAAAAGGAAAATGCAGATTCAGGGCTTCTAGAAAACACCCAGGACTTAAGCAGATTGTATTTGTGATTGTATCCTTAATAATATCAGCCCCTGAAAGCCTTTTTTATGTCTTTCTTTGCATGTTGAAGGTTCCATCAGCATGGTCTATATTAGCCTATAAATAACACACAATTTTTATTCTGATTTTATAGTTGTTGGTAATGCACTTCAACAACTTGAAATGCCTAACTGCCACCTTCTTGGACTGGAGTGTGAAGCAGAATAGTTTTAATGCCTATATTATTAAGTAAATACATGTGACTCTTAAAAATCTTAATATCGTCATGATTATTACAAAACCTTACTCTTTTTAAAATGTCTTTAATCATTAACAGTGAATCTGTGAAATTATAGTTTACAGTTTACAGTTTGCTAAGTTTGAATGAACTGTACAAAATAGAGGTGCAAGTTCAGAACTATTTTCTGGAAAGGTTTTGAGTTGAGTTGCACTTATTTCATCAGGTGTTGAAATAAATACAGATTTTTTTTAAATGTGGGTAATGATTAAAATTGATCATACAATTGCAATGTTGATTTGAAAAAATGACTTGAAATTTGACGTTCAAACTTGAGACTCGATTTGAAATGTTCCTATCTCGACTTAAGACTTGACTCTGACTTATCTGTATTTATTTCTGATTTGACTCAGGACTTGAGGATAACTATTTGAGAAAACAATTACTTGGTCATGCCTTGTGTGATTATTTTAAATTGGTAGCTACACTAGGGTTATTAGATTTATTTAAAATTAAATATACATCATTTAGGTTTTTGAGATGCTAAAGAAAAGGGACATAATGAGAAGGTGAAAATGTATGTGAAACAACTGTTTCAGATTTTTTTACAGCCTCAACTGGATTAACAAATTAAATGAAGCTGATGAGATAAAACATTACATAATAACCTAATGTTGCTGTCAGTGAAAGAAAAGTGAAAAAGTTTCCATAAAATTTTGCTTTTTTCATCCTACTGGTTTGAGGTTGTAGAACTAGAAACAGCCCTTAAATAGGTGCTAGTCTGGAAGTGTGGGGTTCATGTGCATGAAATCTAAAGGCCAAGTAGCCATCTCCTAACTACGCCCCTGGTCACATTTCACCTCCTCCACTCATCCATCCATCTTTATCTTCTCTTTTATCCGAGGTCAGGCCATGGGGGGCAGCAGCTTGAGCAAAGCGACCCAGACTTCCCTCTTCCCTGCCACTTGTGCTAGCTCCTCGATAGGAAACCAAAAGTTTTCCCAGGGCAGCCGACAAACAATCCCTCAACTGTTTTGCAATTTTTCCCCAGCCTCAACTGGATGGATATTAAAAGACTAAACGAAGCTGATGAGATAAAACATTACATAATAACCTAATGTTGCTTTCAGTGAAAGAAAAGGTGTTTTTTTCTCCTAATTTAGATTTGTTCGTCCTACTGGTTTGAGGTTGTAGTACTAGAAAATGAAATGTCAAGAAACAGGACTTAAATACGAGCGAGTCCGGAAGTGTGGGGTTTATGTGCATGAAACCTCAGCATGTGTTCTCATTTACTCTTCATGTTCTCCTTCTTGGACTGGATACAGTTATTAGGACAGTAAATGCATGAGAAGTTTCTAGGCAGCAGTGGCATCTCTCTATAGCCTTCAACTGAGCGTTCCATAGGGATTGCATCCCAGTGACGAGAGATGAGGCCTTAATGAAGTCAGACAAGCCGGAATACATGCATAAGAAAGATTTTAAATATTGATATGATGTCAGTGTGCAGCTGCATAAACGGGTTACAGTGGATCAGTTAGCTCTCAATGACCCTCGTCTAATACAGCAGCACAAGGGGGATGATTAGGCTCATCAGAGGTGATTGTGTATTCTGTAGGAGGCGCAAACACAGCGCACACACCACTTAAATCAAAGCCTCCTCCTGTCTTCCTCTGCAGCACTTCCAGTTTCAATTCACACTTTAAATTATTCACAGGCACATGTAATTAATGGCACGTGAATTTATATCATATGGCTGAGCAAAGTATTAATGGGCTTTTATTAAGGGGGTTCCATCAAGGTGCAGCAGTCCTTTCAGAGGCCCAGAATAAATGTTGCTGTAACTACTCAGAGAGGAAAATGAACGGAAACAATCAGAATTGATGTTCTTTTAACATCATGCTCACTGCACAACAAGGAACAAAAAATGGATTAGATGTCTGAAAACTGTCAGTTGTCCAGATGTAACTCTGTGGCACTATGGGGTGGGTTAAGAAATGACGAAAATGGTTTGTGTTTGACATTACACAAAGGGACAGGGAAGTTTCTGTACTGCACCATGACCCAATTGGCATTCCCTACCAGCCGCCTCAGTTAAAAAAAACTTCAGGTCAAACTTCAGGCCCGTCTGCTCAGACATGGGTCAGTGTTTAATTATTAAGCCAAGGAGAGATGCAGAGACTCGTCAGATCAAGGAAGTTGAGCGATGCTAGTTATACGCCAGAGAGCCAGTGGTGCCCACTCCATACACTGTAAACACCAACCATTTCCTTGACACTTGTTTATTTAATTCCCCACAACTGGCACAGATGCTTTGAAAAACAGAAATATTTTTTTGTGCTTCATGTTGACACATGGATGAAGTGCCTGTGCTCCACTTTGATCTCACTAATCAGTCAGTCGGTTTGATTTGGATGGATTTAACTGGTTTGGATGCAGCTCTGTGGGAAACTCTGGTATCTCATTCAGCTGCACAGCCCATAGTACACACATGCAAACAAACAGATCAGAACTGTGGGACATGGGCATTCCTTTCGGTTTGAAGTTCTGAATTAAAAGTTAAATCGTGTACCTCATTAATGAATTCATATGAACATGTGCAAAAAGCCATCTTCAGTGTTCTCAGTGTTGGGACCAATTATTTTAAGTCCTGTGCTAGGTTACCAAACAAGACCAATTACTCAGTTAAAGGGCTTCTTCTTGTGTAGTTTTGGCCTAAGGAACTGTTTATTTTCTGGAAATCATTTCAGTTCATGGAATAAATCACAAACCATATCAGAGTATCACTTTAATTTACGCATGGCTTTAAAAGACCAGATTTGCTAACAATACCATATCTTTCCAGAAGTATTTGAAGGCCCCTCCAAATCGCTAAAAACATTCATAACCACACATTTATGAAAAAAACACCTAGGTAGCAGACCAGTCCACCAAACATTAGTGAAACCGATTCCGTAATTCATGTAAAGTGTATAAGAATGGACATACTTTCCAG
This sequence comes from Apricaphanius iberus, assembly GCA_028564705.1. Taxonomy (NCBI): domain Eukaryota; kingdom Metazoa; phylum Chordata; class Actinopteri; order Cyprinodontiformes; family Aphaniidae; genus Apricaphanius; species Apricaphanius iberus. Next base: position 4,014,727 of record JAPXFQ010000689.1, read on the forward strand.
AAGCCTGACATTACTTTTAGAAATATTGTTTTTCATTTTGTAACAATCTAATTTTCAGAGACACTGAATTTGTTTTTGTTTTTTTTATAATGTATGTAAATGCTGTAAATACATCATTGTAATATGCTTAATGTTTCAGGTGAAACCTCCAGAGTTCATGCTCTTATTTTGAAAGGCGCTATTGTTTTTTGTTGAATACTTCCGGTTTGCTTCACGTTCCCACTCCATGCTTTTCTCTTGCATGAAAGGAAGCTAATGAATGCTGAGAATGTTTTCAGCTCAATATAAGAGACTAAAAGCAAGCAAAAACGTGTTTTTCCCCTCCCATTCAGAGCTACAAGCAGGCAAAGTGGTTAGTAATGTCTGTAACCTTTATTTATTATTTCTTTGAGTTATATGTGTGTAAATTCATTGTTAATTCTGTCTGTTTGTAGTTCTACGGTGGTTTATGGTGCAGCATGGTGCTAGTTTTGCTAGTCAATAAGAGCACAATAAAAGAAAGCCATCTGTGAAAAGAACTGGAGTCCTCGCATGCTTGAATGGTATAGTAGAACACTTCACCGTGCAAATAAAAGGTGAAGACTCCATATGAAGAGCTTAGGGAAACAAAACCTGTGAGGACGTCGGGTAGAGGAGCAGTCTGCAGTTGAAGATGTATCATGTCATCTGGTGAACTTTTGTGTTGAGAAGATTAAAGGAGCATTGTGGACAAGGCTTAAAAGGCGGCACGTTAAAGTAAACGGCTCAGAAGAAGCAGAAGTTCAGAATTGCCATGAACTTTTCATCACACAAGCATTTCATCGCCTACATCGTAAAGTAGCAGAAAAAGCTGTCCTTACACTTGGCTACACTGAAGGAGCTGAGCAGCTGCATATTAATAAGAGTGAAGGTAAAATCTGAATTTTGGTAGCTTTATAATCTAAGTTACACAAAGACTTATTAAGGTCTCTTTAATATTTACATTAATATCTGCCAAATGTGCTGTTAACATTTATTTTGAGTAGTTGATATAAGAGATTTTGTAGAGACATTGCATTATAAGGCTTAAGTTAACAGCAGAAATTTGTTCAAATGTTATCTGTTTATTGAAATTTATATATTTCATTGGTTTACACCTAGTACAGTTATAGGCTTAAAATACAGTTAACATGTCACAAAAAGGTGATATAGAAAGTATATGTACCTCACAAGAGAAGGCTGGTATTAATGAGCAGGTAGAAGCAACTGCAAAGGAAACACAAGCTCAGGTTGAGTCAAATAAACAAGTTACTAGTGAAACAGTCACATCAAAGACACTAGACTCACCGTCTCAAGGTAAAGCAGATTTCACACATTCTGCAGGAATTAGGAAAAGTGAACGCATACGAAGGCTCACTGAAAATGGCCAAACTCTGGCAGATGATCGATTGAAGGGTCTGAGGGCACACTTCAAAAAGGCTTATGAGAGGTGGAAGCACAACATAAATGGACTGAAAAAGACGATAAAGTACAACAGCGATTCTGAGTTAATGGAGATCATGAGTAAAATAAATACGAACCAAGTTGAGATAGATACTATTTATCTCAAAATACGAGACACTGTACATCCAGATCATCCAGATACAGAAATCCGCAGAATCAATGATACCTGCCAATCACTCACCAGGATTGCAAATAAGAAGGCACAGAAGTTTCTCGACAATGATGGATCAGAAGTATCATCCTGGCCCAATGCAGAGTCTGTGTTTGAAACTTCAACATCCAATGTCTCTTTATCTTCAGGAAAGACCAGACATTCAAAACAGTCTTCCTACAGGTCACAAAATGCTACACAAGCTGCAGCAGAAGCAGCTGCCACGAAAGAAGTTCTCAAAATAATGAAAGCTCAAAGTGAGTGTGAAGAAGAAATCCAGAGACTTGAACAGGTAGATCAGGTGTTGGAGGCTGAAACCGAAGCAGAGCTCGCTAGACTGAGAGTGGAACATGAAGTAGAGGTAATAAGGCAGAAAGCAGAAAATGAGGCTGAGAATGCAAGGAAAAGAGCTCAGTTCATTGCAGAAAGTGCAGCGAGAAGGATGACGGTTGAGGAAAAAAGGAAAGAAATTGAACGATTAGAGGAACTTAAAAAGCTCAACGCAGCAAAGGCAAGGCTGAAGGTTTACTCCGAAAATGTTCATGGTGACGATGAAGATCATCTGTTGTCATCTCCTCTACCAGAAATTACAGCACTTTCTCAACCTCTTACCTCACAAGAAGAGCATCATCAAATCCCTCCAACAAATCAGTCTGTAGCTCAACAACCATACCAAGCTAAATTCACTAAAGGCTTTACTCCTCATTCACCAATTTACACCTCTGTATCTGTGCCACAAGCAGCCTCATTTAATAAACCAACCGTGACCTATCAGCCCAAACCCACTCACACAGTTACATCTAGCAACCCCCATGACACAACCAATGATTTGGTAAAAACATAAGCTGAAGCTATCACTGCAAATCGCATCCCAATTCCAGAACCCACTGTTTTCACAGGAGACCCCCTGAAGTACACTGATTGGAAACTTTCTTTTTCCACTCTAGTTAATCAGAAAAACCTTCCAGTCCAAGAAAAACTGTTCTTCTTACGCAAGTATGTTGGTGGTGCAGCCAAAAGAGCTATAGAAGGTCATTTTCTGGTTGGTACAGAGACAGCTTATAATGCTGCTTGGAGCATGCTCGAAGACAGGTTTGGTGATCCTTTTCTGATTGGCAAGGCATATCGCGATAAAATAAATTCATGGCGCAAAATTGGCCCAAAGGAAACTCTGGAGCTCCGTGAGTTTGCAGATTTTCTGAGCAGTGTGGAATCAGCCATGCCATATGTACAAGGATTACAAGTTCTCAATGATTGTATGGAAAATCAAAAACTAGCTCAAAAACTTCCAGACTGGTTGAGTTCACGGTGGAACAGAGCAGTCGTTACTTTCCAGGATGAAATCAATGATTTCCCTGACTTCAAATACTTTGTATCATTCCTCAAGAAAGAGGCTCGCATTGCCTGTCACCCTGTTACATCTTGGCAGGCTATGAATTTAAAGGGAGAGAAATTAAAGTCAAGCGAACAAGACAACATAAAAAAATCTCCAAAAGGTAACATTGGTGTTAAGACATTCACAACAAACACAAGTGAAAGGATAGATAAGAAGTGTTTTTACTGCAAAAGGCCACATCACACGCTCCATAAATGTCACAAGTTCATCGAAAAACCGCTTGATGAAAGAGTAAAGTTTGTGCGTGAAGAAAAACTCTGTTTTGGTTGCCTAGAGATCGGACATCACTCCAAGGCTTGTAAATCTAAAAGCACATGTGATACGTGTGGAAAGCCCCACCCAACATGCTTACATCAAAATCGTCAAAAAACGGAACAGAAACAAGAAAGGAATCCAAAACAAACCCATTCAACTGAAAATGACAAGGATGAATCTGAACAAGATCAGCCAAGGGTAAATAATCAAGACAAAGACGAAAGGTTTAAACCAAAGCAGACACTTGACTCAGATGGAGCTACTTCTCTTAGGATTATTCAAGAAAGGGGCGGAACTCTCACTTCACCAATTGTGCCAGTCTATGTATCCTCATTGACTCAACCAAACAAGGAAATATTAGTATATGCTCTGCTTGATTCTCAGAGCGACACTACGTTCATCTTGAAGGATGTAGCAGACACACTGAATGCCAAGAAATAACCAGTAAAGCTCAAGGTATCAACAATAACTTCAAGAACAAAGGTTGTATCCAGCGAAAAGGTGACTGGTCTGGAAGTGAGAGGTATGAAGTCTGAAGTTAAGATCAAGCTTCCACTAAGCTACACCAGGGAGTATATACCGGCTAACAGAGCTCATATTCCCACAAGTGAAACAGCAAGGTCCTGGCCTCACTTAGAACATCTTGCAGATGAAATGTCTCAAGAACTAGACTGCGAAGTAGGTTTACTAATTGGTTATAATTGTTCTCAAGCTCTGGCTCCCAGAAATGTCATCAATGGAAGTGAAAATCAGCCCTTTGCACTGAAGTCTGTGCTGGGTTGGAGCATCGTTGGCTTCAGCAGTCCTGCCACTGACTATGAAGATGAAATAGGTGTAAGTCACCATATCATTGCGAAGCAAGTCACACCACCTACAATGCCTTCTTCTGAACTCAAGTCAGAAGTACACATTTCTGCTAGAATCCAAGTTAAGGAAATTATCTCCCCATCAGACATGATAAAGGTGTTTGAGTCAGACTTCTCAGAAAAAAAGGGTGGAGATGTTCCAATATCACAAGAAGACTTGCGCTTCCTTGCAATACTGAAAGAAGGTATAAAGCAGAAGCAGGATGGACATTACTAGATGCCATTGCCCTTTAAGGTAGAGAGACCAAGTCTGCCTAACAACAGAGCATGTGCTGAACATCGACTAAAATGCCTGGGGAAACGTCTAAGAAGGGATGAGAAGTATTGCAAGGATTATGTGGCCTTTATGACGGACATGATAGCAAGAGGCGATGCCGAAAGGGTTCCACAGACAGAAATAGACAGTCAAACAGCATGGTATATTCCCCACCATGGGGTTTACCACCCTAAGAAGCCTGGAAAAATTAGGGTTGTGTTTTGTGATTGTTCTGCCAAGTTTCAGAACACATCCCTCAACGAACATCTGTTGACTGGCCCAGACCTCACAAATAACCTCACTGGTGTCTTGTGTCGTTTCAGAAAGGGACAGATAGCCATTATGTGTGACGTGGAACGTATGTTCCATCAATTTCATGTTGCACCACAAGACCAAGACTACCTCAGATTTCTATGGTGGGATGAAGGCAAGATGGAAGATCCACCATCAGTGTATCGTATGAAGGTCCACTTGTTTGGTGCTGCATCTTCACCAGGATGTGCCAATTTCGGACTTAAGCACCTGGCATCTAACGGAAAAGCACAGTTCAGTGAGCAAACAGTGAGGTTCATTCGACGCAACTTTTATGTTGATGATGGATTGACAAGCGTATATAGCGAAACGGAAGCCATTAAGCTTGTCCAAGAAGCAAGGGCGCTTTGCAGTACTGGAATGCTTCGCTTGCACAAGTTCATCAGCAATAAGAAAGTAGTGCTAGACACATTATCAAAGGAAGAATGTGCTGATGGAGCAAGCAATCTGGACATGGCTTTTGGAGAACCCAAAGTGGAAAGGGCTCTTGGTGTCCAATGGAGCATCAGTTCTGATAAGTTCAAGTTTCGAGTTGAAGTTAAAGAAAATCCCTTCACCAGAAGAGGAGTGCTGTCCA